>CM026399.1:11043659-11143453 GCA_014843695.1 Archivesica marissinica | reverse complement strand
CCAGGCTGTATACGTATACCCGGTCTTGTGGGGTCACATCGCCTACTTTGCTCGCTACACAGTACCAAAGAGGCCCGGAACCGTAATTCTGTTGTTTTCGAAGGGGTGGTCCTCAGTTGACTAAGTGTAGGGTCCACCCAGCCCAAGATGGAGAGGCATACTTGGTGTCACCTAGCAGCTATGATACCAGGCTGCATACGTATACCCGGTCTTGTGGGGTCACATCGCCTACTTTGCTCGCTACACAGTACCAAAGAGGCCCGGAACCGTAATTATGTTGTTTTCGAAGGGGTGGTCATCAGTTGACTAAGTGTAGGGTCCACCTAGCCCAAGATGGAGAGGCATACTTGGTGTCACCTAGCAGCTATGATATCAGGCTGTATACGTATACCCGGTCTTGTGAGGTCACATCGCCTACTTTGCTCGCTACACAGTACCAAAGAGGCCCGGAACCGTAATTCTATTGCTTAATGACGGCTGGCTGAAGTGAAAGAATTACATACGCACCGTTAAATTACACTGTTTTACAAGACGGGCGATAACTCTTCACATTTCCGGTTCTTAATGCTTGTTAGAAATAAATGGTGGCCACTGTTGGCGGCTGGCTTGTGTTTATCTATTTATGTCCTCCATTTTTCCTCTCCAAAGATTTTAACAGTATGCTAATGTTATCTTTACCTGTGGAGAGCGCGCAGGGGAAGTAATTAATCAGGGGCAGATAACAACTTATTGAACAGGACTATATAAACTGGATTTGGCTTCGTAGAAAGTGGGTAGATTAGCCACAACCTCTTGGGTGGAATTGTCCCATTCGATCGATCTTGTGTCTGCCAGCATATCGTTATAGATGGAGGGCACCGGTTGTGTTGACCCTCGGACCTGCTTTCGGACACCACTCATGATGTCCGCAGCAACAATTCTGCTGTCATCTCTTGGGTGATTGTGTTCATCAGCGATTTTGGTAGGAAGCTCATTCTTAGTGTTAATTTTAGCATTGCATGCTTTGTTGACACAGTTCCAGTAGCGACACTCCCGTTTTCTGGTTTTCAGGCTGTACATGTAACCATTTAGAACTAGAGTCTGACTTCCTCTGCTATTCTCTATGAACCGTATATTGACTAGCGCATTTGCCATTTTAGAGATTTATGATTACAGAGGAAACTGACCTTCATTTTATACTATGTTAAAGAATGACTTACAGTTAGTGACCTGTTTTTCTTAGTTTTCAACAGTTAGTTATAAGTAAATTGTTAATTTCATTAATCATTATTGTTGTTCTCAGACTAATTTGCAATCAGTTCATAATTGCTAATTAAAAAATAGTGTTGATATATAATTATGTAATTACCTAGTATAACTGTTATAATCATAAATAAATAATAGATACATATTGTTAATTGTTTGTATCTTTATAGTTCACATTTCAAAATTAAAATATGTCTGCTATTTATTATTATGAACCTTTATCTGAATTATTAATGTTAAACGTACATACCGACAATTTTAATTTATACACAATTAAAGGAACACTTTTCTCCTTAAAGATATGCATATGCACTGGAAACAAAAATAACAAAAAAATAGTTTATTCTAGAATAAGTAAGTATTTTCAACAGATGGAACAAGATAAATAACATTGAAATAGTACACTGCAAGTACAAGTTTATGTGTGCCTTTCATTTATTTTTTGAACAGTATAGAAAATACAGGTAAGCTTGAGGGGCGAAGAGATAATTGGGGATAATTAGTATGTGTGAAAATAAAAGGTTGGGAAAGTGGGAACAAACCATCTAAATAAATGTTGTGACATATAACCGTTCATAAGAGTACAGAGTTTGAAAAGTTGTGCCAATTCTATCAATTAACCGAAAGAAGACCAACAAATGGACAGCGCAAATTGACATGAGTGACTAAATCGTCATGACATCACTACGCAGAGAGTTATATTATATTTATGTATTAAACAGCGTTATATTTACGTGTTAAACAGCGTTATATTTACGTGTCAAACAGCGTTATATTTACGTGTTAAACAGCGTTATATTTACGTGTTAAACAGCGTTATATTTACGTGTTAAAGCGTTATATTTACGTGTTAAACAACGTTATATTTACGTATTAAACAGCGTTATATTTACGTATTAAACAGCGTTATATTTACGTATTAAACAGCGTTATATTTACGTGTTAAACAGCGTTATATTTACGTGTTAAACAGCGTTATAATTACCCGAGACTTCTTTTAAATCGTCGTTTGTGTTATCATTAACGTTACGAACCAATTCAAATAGAAATACGCATACGTTAACATTTAATTGACAAATATATTATATTGTAAGTATATAAGGATTATTCTTTCAACCAATCAGAATCCTTCAAGAGTGTATTATACATTAACACGTGTACTAGTACATACACGACAATATGTGATATCTACTTGTACATGCCACCGTTTTTCTGGGTTTGTATATGACCTTGAGAAAACGGTATCTGACTATGTATTCTCTTATAATTTGTATAATACTATAAACATTGTAATAATGTTTTGTGTGGAATAAAATGTTTGGTATATTGATATCCCTTAACAGTGAGGAGCACTTCAGAATACTCTACATTATACGACAATATTGTGTACACATGTCGCTTCAGATAAGCTGTGAACAGAAGAGTATGTTTATTCATAAAAATAAGACGGATGAATAGGTCAGGCTTGCACAACAGATAAGAACACACGCTGAATAAACTGCGTGCGTGCCTGCGTGCGTTTATTTATCGTCGCTACCGGTTGCCCATATGAGCGACGCACGTATAGTTACTGAATCTATTATAGTACCAGAATTCCGATTCGGATTACTTTATATACACTCCATAAGGAGTGCCAATATCAACATAGAGTAATCTAACTTGATTTCGACCAACATTTCAGAGAATGTGTATGATACATTGACACTTTAGATTACTGAATATTTAATTGTAACCTATCATCACTGATGGTCACGGGTTCGAGCCCCGCTCAGGCCGCGTCTCATTTATATGAGAAAGTTGGCAGTTTCTTACGGAGGTTGGTGCACCCAAGTACTGGTTAACCGCTGGAGCCTGCCCAGGAAAGGTATTGTTAGGTAAACTGCCCGCCGGCGATATAGCCCGAAATGGTGCTGATGCAGGCGTAAAACCCGAAATATAACATAAAATAACTGAATATTTAATGTGGTACTGCTTGTTATTGACCTCAATTGCTGATATAAAAATACCCATGCAAAACGTTTATCCTTAAGTATACATACACATGAATGTTAACAAATGGAAACATTAGCATTTTCTGAAAACAGGAATTGACTAAATTTGCTGGGTTTGATATGTTTAAATGTTTGTAACAAGTGTGACGGTGTAATTTTTTTTTTAAAGTTTATTTATCGTCGCTACCGGTTGCCCATATGAGCGACGCCTCCTGAAGAGATTAGTTATTTTAGATTTTGGAGGATAGTGCATGATACAGACAGAGATCCATTCCAGAATCTCCGTCTGTTGTGACGGTGTACACACCCCATACTCCTTAAATACTTATGTTAAGTGGTGCGGGGTGATGTACAGACGAATCTGTAGTCCAGTGGTAACACGCTGGACTGGTAATCCAGGGATCGCAGGTTCGATCCCCCGTCTGACCCTAATAAAATTAACAGTCCTTCAGATGGGACTTTAAACCGAGGTCTCGTGTCTGTGCTGTACACCGTGCATGTAAAAGAACAGAGGAGACTCTGGAATGGGTTTCTGTCTGTTTTATTTCACTATCCTCCAAAAATCTAAAATGACTAATCTGGGAAGTCGGATGTGTGTTTGAGTGACTCATGTGTGTGAGTGACTCATGTCCATTACATTTAAACCTGTTTGGATTCATGTTAACCCTTTCAACACCACATACCTCTAAATAGGCTTACAAAAAGTGTAGATCCAGATGAGCCGGCTCGTGACGAGCCGTCTCATCAGGATCTGCACTTTTTGCCAGTGATATGACTATTTTTAGACATAATTACCCATTTTGATAAATGAAATTGTCCAAATGTGATTTTCTGATTCATTTATTGGTTTATGAATATCATGGACCAGTCCATGTGAGTTACTTGGTGTTGAATGGGTTAATCAATATACTACAGGGAGTCCTTGTTCCGGGTCTTTCTTTATTTCTATGGAGCAAGATATTGTTAAAACTAAGATAAATAATGGAGTATATATCTCACATACTGTAACTGGTATCGCTATGGTTGTGACCGTTGTGTTTGAACAAGAATTAATGCCGGTGTGTGTGGTTTACGTTTATTTATCGTCGCTACCGGTTGCCCATATGAGCGACGCCTCCTGAAGAGATTAGTCATTTTAGATTGTTGGATGATAGTGCAATGATACAGACAGAGACCCATTCCAGAGACTCATTTGGTTCTTTTACGTGCACGATGTACAGCACCGACACGAGACCTCGGTTTAAAGTCCAACCTGAAAGACTGTTAATTTTATTAGGGTCATATGGGGGGATCGAACCTGTGATCCCTGGATTACCAGTCCAGCGTGTTACCACTGGAGTACAGATCCGTTTGTATTTGAAGATCGTATAGACCACTCTTAACTTATATGCATACTCTACATTTCAACCGAAAATGTGGTTTACTATGTATGTATGTATGTTCCGTTAATGTCAAACCCCTCTCGGGGACGTCGACATGTTTTCCTGGGCAGGCTTAGCCGACCTAAGCGATTAACCAGTACTAAGCAATGTGTGTGAGGTGCCTTGCTCAATGACACTACATACGTGGCCTGTTCGAGTATCGAACCCGGGACCGTTCGATTCCAAATCCGACGCTCTACCACTGGACCACGGACGCCACTATACAAGCAGACTACCACACCGACAACACAATGGCTGAACTGATTAGCCCTGCGTATGTTCCTGAAATAAAATGTCGAACTCGATTTATTGTTGTGGACTTGATTGTACATCAGGTTCAATTTATGATCCAACATTACACTTTAATACAATTCCAACATATGATTGTTAAAATAGGGAGAGGTGAACAGATGGTTGTTAAAATAGGGAGAGGAGAACAGATGATTGTTAAAATAGGGAGAGGTGAACAGATGGTTGTTTAAATAGGGAGAGGTAAACAGATGGTTGTTAAAATAGGGAGAGGTGAACAGATGGTTATTAAAATAGGGAGAGATGAACAGATGGTTTGTTAAAATAGGGAGAGGTGAACAGATGGTTGTTAAAATAGGGAGATATGAATAGATGATTGTTAAAATAGGTAGAGATGAACAGATGATTGTTAAAATAGGGAGAGATGAACAGATGATTGTTAAAATAGGTAGAGATGAACAGATGATTGTTAAAATAGGGAGATATGAACAGATGATTGTTAAAATAGGGAGAGGTGAACAGATGATTGTTAAAATAGGTAGAGATGAACAGATGATTGTTAAAATAGGGAGATATGAACAGATGCTTGTCAAAATAGGGAGAGATCAACAGATGCTTGTCAAAATAGGGAGAGATGAACAGATGCTTGTCAAAATAGGGAGAGATCAACAGATGATTGTCAAAATAGGGAGAGATGAACAGATGATTGTTAAAATAGCGAGAGATGAACAGATGAATGTTAAAATAGGGAGAGGTGAACAGATGACTGTTAAAATAGGGAGAGATGAACAGATGATTGTTAAAATCGGGAGAGATGAACAGATGATTGTTAAAATAGCGAGAGATGAACAGATGATTGTTAAATTAGGGAGAGATGAACAGATGATTGTTAAAATAGGGAGAGATGAACAGATGATTGTTAAAATAGGTAGAGATGAAGGTGAGGTTTTCATTATAGTTGAGCAGTTAAATTGTTTAATAAGAGACAAAATAATGAAGAAGAAGAAAAAAAATGGTTTATTAAGACACAAACTTATACAGTTTATGGTCTACAAACAAATGAATATAGTAATAATACATACTAATCAATCAATCGTGTATTACATAGCTTCTCTGTCATACATTGTCCCTATTACATATACGCTTCTCTGTCATACATTGTCCCTATTACATATACGCTTCTCTATCATACATTGTCCCTATTACATATACGCTTCTCTGTCATACATTGTCCCTATTACATATACGCTTCTCTGTCATACATTGTCCCTATTACATATACGCTTCTCTGTCATACATTGTCCCTATTACATATACGCTTCTCTGTCATACATTGTCCCTATTACATATACGCTTCTCTGTCATACATTGTCCCTATTACATATACGCTTCTCTGTCATACATTGTCCCTATTACATATACGCTTCTCTGTCATACATTGTCCCTATTACATATACGCTTCTCTGTCATACATTGTCCCATTACATATACGCTTCTCTGTCATACATTGTCCCTATTACATATGCGCTTCTTGTCATACATTGTCCCTATTACATATACGCTTCTCTGTCATACATTGTCCCTATTACATATACGCTTCTCTGTCATACATTGTCCCTATTACATATACGCTTCTCTGTCATACATTGTCCCTATAAGGTATTGTTATAGTGTGCTTACTAATTGAAGTTTTTAAATGTTTACTATATTTAATATAATTAGTGTTTGTTTTCCCAATTACTATATTTGGTTTTTGGTAATAATTAGTTAGTTTATACAAATTTATTTTAGCTCGATTACGAAACAAGTTATTTCAACTTATATAAATCACTCTCGAGACCTCATTCCTGATGGAATCCATCGCCACGAGGGAGAGCGAAGAGGAAACGTGGAATTTAAATGCATTGCCTAAGGGCACAATCGTAACGGCTAAGTTAAGTTAATAACTTAATAGTATTTCCTTTTAGTCTGTCCGAATTTTAAAGATTTAAGAAGAAAATATTTAAAACGTTATTTTTGTTCTTGGCCTAACATGCATACATTCTTATCTCTAATGACTTGTCAGTCACAAACACAGATCTTAAACTTTGCTAAGTATATTTATTATGCAAATCACACAATAAATCAATAGATCATTACCATCATTCCTTACATTGCTATTATACTGTTATATGTCATGCTTCTCTGTAAACTATATATGTGATGCTATAAGCATCTGCTGATGTTTAATGCAATCAATATTGTATTATTAAGTAAATTATATGTCGATTGTTCCTAACAGGGAACTAGTAATATATATGTTATATAGTAAGTAAGTAAGTAAGTAAGTAAGTAAGTAATTTATTTTTTATTATAGTGACATGTGCATATATACAATGACAAAGAACAAATAGTTAAAAACACAATCAAGCACCCGGCCCAATGGGCCTATATGTCACCAAAATTATATACAAAATGGATGGTTCAAAAGTAAGCATATTTATATGAATTAATATGAATCGCACATTTGAGATAGATAGATAGATTCTTTTATAGTACAATAGTAATATATATATCAAATAATATTTTTGTACAAGCCATGTATAGTACAAATGACTAGTGTGTCACATGTTATGTGATGTTACAACAACACAAACTGGTAGCTTTTACCAATGCATTCTACATAGTATAGGGTATGCAGTATATGTAGTTAATGTTTAACGATATAATAAATCATGTGATATAATATTATATTTAATAAATAGTGTGAATGAGATACCCTTTGTTGTATTTAATACTACGCAACCAGTTTATAAATACAACTTGCTCCTTTTCATTAAGAATGCATTTACTAGATATGTCGACATCTTTCTATATATATGGTCCTCTCTACATCCGAATTTTCGGTTTAAAATGCATTTTTCTTGGAAAACAAAAATCATCCTGCTAATTCATTTTCTCTAAGATTATAGATTATAGAAAATGAATTAGCCGGATGATTTTTGGTTTCCTTGAAAAAGGCCCCTTTTAAGCCGAAAATTCGGATGTAGAGAGGACCACACATATATATAACGACTTCCGGTAGTGAAAATAGTTTGTGTTTACTTTTTTTGCGGAGATAATTTTCAGTTATTTGGAAGCTTTTCCAGTCATTTTAGGAAATGGTATTTACATGAGACGTTGTTGAGGTGTTTTATGAACTATATATCGAACGTTGTGGCATTTTGTGCCGAGAAAGGTGATTTTGACTAATTTATAACCTGATGTTATTACCTGTGTTACTATTTATAGTATCAGTATTGACACTTGTATTATTGGATTTATTGATCAGTAACCGTTATTGTGTAACACCTCCTACGGCGGTCATTTCGTCACGCTTGACTGAACCGCTCGCTGATTTACCCTGCACGGTAGTACGAGTATGTCGAATGTTGATGATAGCAATGATGCTGCAGAATATGTAGATGCGATAATGTCTTCGCAACAGGTTACACGAGTGACTACACCTGTTCAAAGTGGGCGTAAGCGTAATGCTTCAGAACCTTGCAATTCGGACACCAGTACGGACTCAACAGTGAAGAAGGCACGATTAACAGCTAAGGCTAAGCGTAATATTTACACGTCGGTGTCTACTGAGGACCCAGATAAGCATACAGACTCAGTTCCCCCAGTGGAAAAGTTAATAGCCAACCTCGCAGCTGATATCCATATGCAGTTTAGTGCTATGAACGAGAGGATGGACAAGTTAGAGTCTAGTTTGGAGCAGCGGATCTCAACTAAAATAGCTCAACTATTAGACAAAAGGGTCAGCACCGAGCTCAACCGAATACGAAAGGACATAGATGAAAAGATCGATTCCTTTAAAGAAGAACTTAAATCTGACATCTCCGCTGACCTGCATGATATCAATGATAAGATGAGGACTTTGTCGAATAGTTCATCGGTCAATTCAAATTCAGGGCCGGATGTGAGCCTCAATGTTGTGATTAGAGGACTACCCGAGTCAACCGGTGAAAATACCAATAATAAAGTGAACTTACTATTCCGTGAAGGATTAAAGGTTTCTGATGTTACGTGTTCTAGTGTTGAAAGAAAGAAATCAGCACACTCATCAAAGCCAGGTATCGTAATTGCCAGGTTCAAATCACATGATGACAAACGCAAAGTGATGGTTAAAAAGTCAAACCTTGGTAACAATCGCCAGTATAGAGATGTTTTTATTCACCATGACCAGTCTCATGCTAACAGACTTATAACCAGTAATTTTCGCACAATCTTGAGTGCCATGAAACAGAGCAAATCTTACAGTGAAGGGTTCTCGTGTTGTGCGCGTTGGTAGGGACCAGCATAGTGACATGTCTCATTCACATGACAATGACAATCGAAGACCACCTAATCATGTACGAGACGATCACTCAGGTAGTGATCGTGGTGGTAACCGAGGTGGATGGGAACGAGCTGACAGTCGTGGCCGACACCACAACAGAAGGAATGGTGGAGAACGACGTGGGGGCTTCAGGAACAATCGTTATTAATACAACGCCGGGTTTTGGAATGTCCGAGGTTTTAATATGAATCCAGATTCTGACAATTTTAATTTAAGATCTTCTTGTATTTTAGAGTGTAATTTTGACATTTTAGCTCTTGCAGAAACTCATTTGATAGATGATAATGTTTTAACTGTTGATGGTTACCGCTGGTTCGGACATAATCGGAAGCATATTCATAGAAATGCCAGGACAGGTTCGGGTGGAGTAGGATTTTTGATTAGGAATATAATATGTGTTAATTTTGATATCACTATTTTGAGTGATACACAGGAAGGTATTTTATGGCTCAAGTTGGTCCATAAATATGAAAAATTCACCTTAATGCTATGCGTCTGTTACCTGCCGCCTGAAAACTCATTACGTTATTTTGATGTGAACACCTTTTATGATTGTCTTTTGACTGATATTTATACATTTCAAAATGATGGTATGATTTATGTTTGTGGTGACTTCAATAGCCGATGCGGAGACCTGAATGACTTTATTGCCGGTGTAGATGATATACAGCCGCGTAATGTCATAGATTTCACCAAAAATATTTACGGTGAACTTTTTATAGATTTTTTGGTAAACACAAACATGTGTATGCTAAATGGTAGAAGTGGTTCTGTAGATAAATTTACTTCTGTTTCTGTGAAAGGGTCATCCGTAGTTGATTACTGTATTACTACACATGATAATATGTGCAATCTGACTGACTTTTCGGTTACGTTAACGTCACAACTAGTAAATACCTCTGGTTATCTACATTCGTTAACACCAACTAGTATGCCAGATCATTCAATGCTGTCATGGAATATTGTTAGTAACGCATTTACAGAGGAATATGATATACATGAGCATCATTCTTACGATAAGTTTGACCTTGGAAATGTTAATAATTCTTTCATGAGTAGTTCTGAAATCTTAGTACAAGTAAATAAGGTCATTGATACGTTGGAACAGGGATTTCGTACTCAGAATGATATTAATCTTGTATATAGTGAATGGTGTACAATTTTGAAACAGAACATGTATAATGACATTCCTTATAAAACTATTGTAAGTAGCAGTAAAAATAAAAAACATAGACCTGGTAAACCTTGGTGGAGTGGTTATCTAACAAATTTATGGTCTAAATTATGTATTGTAGAACGTAAATGGCTGAACTGTTGTAATAGAAATGACAAAGTTAGATTTAAAGCAGAATATGTACAAGCCCGTAAGCTATTTGACCAGGAAGTTCAAAAAGCCAAACGATGTTATTGGTTTACTATGCAAAATGAACTTTTAACAGATTGTAATGTTGACCAATCTAAGTTTTGGCAGTCAATTGGAAAGATTGGAGTTGGTCACTGTAAAAATAAATTAATACCTATGCAAATAATTCTGGATGATGGTTCTACTTCCTCGTGTATTGATGACGTTTTACATAAATGGAAAAGCGATTTCAGTTCTCTGTTTAATAGACATGATAGAGTAAATGTAAATGATTCGCTGCCAACTCAGCCTGATCTTAATAATGATGACATACCATTTAATGAGTCTATTTCTCTATTAGAAGTCAAGAAAGCTGTAGATAACGCAAAGCGTGGTAAAGCTTGCGGAATATATGAAATTCCAGCTGAAGTATTAAAGAACGATACTACTGTTATATTTTTGCATGCCTTATATAATATTTGTTTTGAAAATAGCATTGTTCCTACTATATGGAGTCAGTGTATTATTAACCCAATACCAAAATCTACAACAGCTGATCCTAGAGACCCTATGTCATATATAGGAATTGCTTTAGCATGTACAATGTATAAGATATACTGTAATATTTTGAATAATAGACTCAGTTCGTGGGTAGAAGATAGTGGCATTGTAGCAGATGAGCAGAATGGCTTCCGGAAAAAACGTAGTACTTCGGATCAAATTTCTTCTTTGGTAAATATAATTGAAACACGAAAGAAGCTCAGAAAATCTACCTTTACTGCTTTTATCGATTTTCGTAAAGCATATGACTTTATTAATAGGTCTAAATTATGGACAAGGTTAAATGAAACGGGTGTTTCTGGTAAAATGTTATTAGCCATTAAATCACTCTACTCATCTGTCGCCTCATGTGTTAGAATCAATTATTTTAAAACTGAATGGTTTGATGTTCATTGTGGACTGAGACAGGGCTGTGTATTATCACCGTTATTATTTAACCTCTACGTTAATGATTTAGCAATTTACTTAAAATCACTTAATGTTGGTATTAAAATAGATGATGAGATTGTCTGTATACTTCTATATGCTGATGACATCGTTTTACTAGCTGAAAACGCACAAGATCTACAAGTATTGTTAAACTCACTATACGATTGGTGTTGTCTTAATGATATGTCAATTAATATTGGTAAAAGTAACATTATACATTTTCGTCCAGAACGTGAAAATAGATCTGATTATTTATTTAAGTGTGGACATGACCAGTTGGCAACTGTTGATAGATATACTTACCTCGGGGTTGTGCTGCATGAGCACCTAGATCTAAATGTTACAGCTAAAATGGTTGCTCAAAGTGCAAGTCGTGCATTAGGTTTACTGATTGCTAAATGCAAAATGATAGGTGGAGTACCTTATAACGTATTTACCAAATTATATGATTCAATCGTTTGGCCTGTAATTGCTTATGGTGCTTCAGTCTGGGGTTTTAAAACATTTACATGTATAAATGCAGTCCAAAACCGAGCTATGAGATTTTTTCTGGGTGTTGGAAAATACACGCCTAATGCTGCGGTCTCAGGAGAAATGGGTTGGATTCCACCTACTGTCCGTCAATGGAAGTCTATTGCATTATTTTGGACACGGTTAGCTAATACGAACAATTCTAGACTGAATAAACGTATTGCACTCTGGGCAAACATTAAATCTGCTAATTGCAAAAACTTGTTTTATTTCGTCAAGAAGCATTTTGCAGATCATAATTTGGTTGAATTTTGTAATTTGTCTGTACCCATATCTAAACACACATTTGTAGATCGTGTAGAGTGGGCTTCCTCTATAACTAGCGTTTCTGGTACATCCGGAAGAGGTTGCAATAAATTAAGAACATATTGTACATTTAAAACTGATTTTCGAACTGAGGAATATTGTAAGCTAATTTTACCTACAAGACATAGGTCTGCATATAGTAAATTTAGGTGTGGAGTTGCCCCAATTCGCATAGAAACTGGAAGGTATGAAAATCTACATTTAGAAGATCGCAAATGTCCGTTTTGTAGTGTTTTGGAAGATGAACGCCATGTACTATTAGAATGTACCATGTACACTGACCTTAGAACTGTTCTTTTTGAAAAGGCAGTGTTGTATGAACGCAACTTCCTTAATTTAAGGCCTGCAGTTTGACCCCGTCCAATTGTAAAGATTTATACTTTACTACCTGTTCCATGTGATTAGTGGCTTGTATCAACAATGTAGCAGTACATTCAGTATAATTTGGCGTATGTAGGTATTTTCTAACGGTTAATATGCACGATCACTCTGTGAGCTGAGAATTAGTCAAAATGAGGCCCTGACAATTTAAGTAAACGTATATTATTGATTGTAAAGAAAATTGATAGTTATGAGTATTCAAACTACATAATCCAGATCAGCCCAGGGACATAGATTACATGTTATGTAGGTGCCTCATCAGCCGTAGCGTAATCACTGAGACTGATAATTTGTATGCATGTATATAATATATGTGTATGTGAATTACGAATAAACTGTTAAACTGATCAGGATCTATGTTGTTTGTAAGGTCGGAGTTTCGTCACTTTCATATTCTGTTCTGTCACTTTCATGTATCATCTGGTTTAAAAAGGCCGCCAGATTAAGTGTGAAAATAATGCCTGTTTATACCTTGCCCAAATGTTGGATTTGAACTGGAGCGTACAACGGAGTCTTGTATTATTCTTGACTTGCACTGTCTCATTCCATTGACATATTGCCAAATTTGAGCGTATAGTGTAGTGAAGAGCAGAGAAGGTTCCGATACGTTTGTCATGGAAAACATTCAAGCTGTTGTTGAATGATTCCACGCTACTAGTGTCCATGTGGTAGATATAATTTTGCGCTTCCTTATAAACATAGCATTTTCTAACACATGACAGCAACAGTTCTACAGCAACAGGACTTGTAAGTATTTGACGGCTGGGGATATAGTTGGGATCTATTATACAATTTATAACCTCTGATATGTACGTGGGTCATAATAGATATAAGTGGTGCTCATGTATTAGATGGTACCATGCAGGGCCTCGCATGTGGCAAATACGATGTGCGTCGACCGTCAGATTTGTACCGCTATTCCTCGTGTGTTTAGTGCGTCGACCGTCAGATTTGTACCGCTATTCCTCGTGTGTTTAAGGTCAAATATAGGTCAACCTGCAGGCCTTTAAGCATTGATCAACTTATTTTTCTGTTTACTGATCCATATCTAATTAGAATTTGTGCCAAGACCTGTTTTAATATACTTCAACGACGCTACTTTTACCTTTGTAAATAATATATGATTTATTTTTATTTTTTAAATATATGTGTTGATACCTTTTATTTATCACAAGAAACAGCTGCTAATTAGTTCATTCTCGATCTGATCGAGGCTGATAATTGATCTTTTAAAATATTTCTTAATATGCACATTAGTGCCCTCTTTTCCATTTCAGTGTTTGAAACTTATGTATTTTAATTCATATTCAACAAGAGAATTAGCAACTGTTTCTTGGTTTTATGTTGTAAATACCTTGGTGAATTGTACTGTAATTATGTGATAGTCGTACTGTGATATATAGTCTCTTATAATTCTTTGAAGAATGGCCATGTACTGTTGTTAATGTGTAAGCTTTTATGTATATATTTTATGTAATGTACATGGATGAGACATAAATAAAGATTAAATCTATATAATAGTATTAACACTAACATAACTATGAAAATGACTTTGCAGATATCTAAAATGAGTGTCGTCTGTTCCAAACATATTAATTGTTTTCCCAATCCTAACTGTGTTGCTACAACTACTCCTGTGTTATGTCTTATTCTTGAATAAAACATTGTTTAAACATATTAAACTGGAGGACTACAGTTCATGGACACCTGTAATAAACTACTAAGATAATAAAAATTATATGGTTAGCGCGCTCGCTTCTCACCAATGCAACCCGGGTTCGATCCTCGGACCGGGAAGTATGTGAGATGGTCGCCAGATCGGATAGGTGGGTTTTCTCCGGGTACTCCGGTTTCCTCCCACACGAATAATCACATTTACGCTTTCATCCGCGCCAATTAGAGTGATTAATATAAGTTGTTAGAAACTATTTGAATCCAGACGTCCTACCAGTGTCACAGTTATAGACGGTGACCTGTATAAAGGTGTTCAATGTTTCAATGGTTCACTGGAGAAAGCCTGGCCATCAGAGAAAGTATATGTACATGTAATTGAATAAATTGTTATTAACCTATTGCCATACATCGGCTTTGGAGTATACTGTTTGGACGTTGGACTGCGAATCCATGGGTCGCCGGTCAGTTGTACAGTGGTTAACACGTTGAACTGCGAATCCAGGGGTCACAGGTCAGTGGTCCAGTGGTTAAGACGTTGGACTGCGAATCCAAATTTCACAGGTGGAAATATTCTCCCAATGTTGTTTATATTCGTCTGCTGGACAAGTCACGTGAGAGTTGCAATAGCCTAGCCTGGGAACAGGCGTACGTCGATATATTTTGCCTGGTCAGTCAAATAAATATATTTTAACACCGAGACTATTAATTGGGCCGTATTGAGTTTCTGAACATATCAACAATGAGTCTACGGGAACATTCGTGTATATTCGGAAATGATCGTGTATAATCGTGCCTGTTCGGCGATTTCCGCCATCTCGTCGATATAACACAGAAACGGGACATTATATGTAAATGAGTCTACGGGAACATTCGTGTATATTCGGAAATGATCGTGTATAATCGTGCCTTTTCGGCGATTTCCGCCATCTCGTCGATATAACACAGAAACGGGACATTATATGTAAATGAGTCTACCGGAACATTCGTGTATATTCGGAAATGATCGTGTATAATCGTGACTGTTCGGCAATTTCCGATAGAATTCCGTTTCTATATTTAGCGATATTATCTTGTAGAGAAGGTGACCAGGGATCATCTTGGTGTTCCATAATTGGAAGGGCATACGGAGGAAAAGAAAGAAAGAAAAGAAAGAAGAGTTGTCGTTCTTCAAATCTACACTCTCAAAAAAATGGGTGTAAGTAGATGGCGCTACGATCGGAAATCCAGTTTCCACAGGCTGTCATTTGGCCAGAAGTTAAAAAGTGAAAAATCGACAGACTGGAACCCAGGCTAGCATCAGCCTACCGATACACTCAACGGAATGCTATTGAACCATGCTTCAGCCCTATCAGCGAAATTAGCCTAGAACTAAATAAATATTTTAAATACGGATGGAAATGGAAAATACGCCGAGCATAGGAATAATTTAAGCCGAGCATAGGTTTCACCACTCTACACGGCAGGAGATAAAGCTTTCTGAACAGTTGCAATTTACGCCTTTCATGTGAGGATATAGAAAAGGCAAGCATGCTGTTTGCATGCTTGAAAATCTAGGTCAAGCTGTTAAAATTAATATCGGTAACCTAAATAATTGACGTGTACCGGATCCTGGAGTTGTCAACCATACGTGCTTATATTTATTATTTCCCTTGTTTTTATAGTGGTCATTTGCTAGGACATTGCATGACTGTCATGTGATAATATTATCATATTTCATATTACGTTTGCAAGAAATCACTAAAGGCTGTGACTAAACGTATTGTGAACAAAAATGATTGGTTTAACAACTGTCCTTGTCTTGTTCACATTCGTACAGGCAGGTAGGTAGAACTGTCCTTCTTCTGTTCACATTCGTACAGGCAGGTAGGTAGCATTACGGTATTGATGGTCACATTGGTACTTGGATCAGGGCTTTTCTTACAAACAGACGACAAAGGGTGGTTCTCAGAAATTGTACTTCTGAATGGAGTAAAGTCACAAGTGGTGTTCCGCAGGGATCCATGTTAGGACCAATTTTATTCCTACTATTTGTCAATGACTTGCCAGCTTCAGTTGAAAATACAGCTAAACTGTTTGCCGATGATACCAAAATTTACAGACAAATTATCGATACAGACGATTGTGAAAGTCTCCAGGCAGATCTCAATACCCTCTCAGCATGGTCAAGGTTATGGCTAATGAAATGTAATGCCGCCAAGTGTGGTTTTGAAACTGCGTCAGGCCTTGGAATATGTGTACACATTAAATGGTGTTGAATTACTAAATGTTCATGAACAAAAGGACCTGGGTGTGTTAATCTCTAGTGACTTAAAGCCTAGTAAACACATTACTGAAATAACGAAAAGGGCTTCCCAAAGAGTGGGACAAATCAGACGTTGTTTTACAAACTTAACCCAAAGAAAAGTGACAATTCTTTATACATCAACAATACGCCCACTGCTGGAGTACGCTTCAGTAGTGTGGAATCCTAGCTATAAAAAAGATATTGATATGCTACAAAAAGTGCAGAACCGCTGTTTAGCCTTGTGTGCTGATCCACCAACACTCGATAGTTTAGAGTCGCGCAGGAAAAATACTGACATGTGTGAAACTTATAAAATGCTTCATAACAAATACAACATAAATCCAGACTCTCTATTTTGTCGAGCATTGAAAAGACTTCGTGGTCACCAACTTAAACTACACAAGGTTAGCTTTCGCTCAGACATCCGGAAAAATTTCTTTTCCAATCGGGTAGTCTCATCTTGGAATAATCTCGCAGAAGACACAGTTTCTGCACAAAGTGGCTATACTTTCAAGAAGAAATTGAGAGTCGCGCCTCAAGGACAAAGCGACTAAAGAACCAAGTAAACCAAGTAGAACTTTCCTTGTCCTGTTCACATATGTACAGGCAGGCAGGTAGGTAGAACTGTCCTTGTTCTGTTCACATATGTACAGGCAGGTAGGTAGAACTTTCCTTGTCCTGTTCACATATGTACAGGCAGGTAGGTAGAACTGTCCTTGTTCTGTTCACATATGTACAGGCAGGTAGGTAGAACTTTCCCTGTCCTGTTCACATATGTACATGCAGGTAGGTAGAGCTGTCAGTGTTCTGTTCACAGTCGTACAGGCAGGTAGGTAGAGCTGTCCTTGTTCTGTTCACATATGTACAGGCAGGTAGGTAGAACTTTCCCTGTCCTGTTCACATATGTACATGCAGGTAGGTAGAACTGTCCTTGTTCTGTTCACATATGTACATGCAGGTAGGTAGAACTGTCCTTGTTCTGTTCACATATGTACATGCAGGTAGGTAGAACTGTCCTTGTTCTGTTCACATATGTACATGCAGGTAGGTAGAACTTTCCCTGTCCTGTTCACATATGTACATGCAGGTAGGTAGAACTGTCCTTGTTCTGTTCACATATGTACATGCAGGTAGGTAGAACTGTCCTTGTTCTGTTCACATATGTACATGCAGGTAGGTAGAACTGTCCTTGTTCTGTTCACATATGTACATGCAGGTAGGTAGAACTTTCCCTGTCCTGTTCACATATGTACATGCAGGTAGGTAGAACTGTCCTTGTTCTGTTCACATATGTACATGCAGGTAGGTAGAACTGTCCTTGTTCTGTTCACATATGTACAGGCAGGTAGGTAGAGCTGTCCTTGTTCTGTTCACAGTCGTACAGGCAGGTAGGTAGAGCTGTCCTTGTTCTGTTCACAGTCGTACAGGCAGGTAGGTAGAGCTGTCCTTGTTCTGTTCACAGTCGTACAGGCAGGTAGGTAGAGCTGTCCTTGTTCTGTTCACAGTCGTACAGGCAGGTAGGTAGAGCTGTCCTTGTTCTGTTCACAGTCGTACAGGCAGGTAGGTAGAGCTGTCCTTGTTCTGTTCACAGTCGTACAGGCAGGTAGGTAGAGCTGTCCTTGTTCTGTTCACAGTCGTACAGGCAGGTAGGTAGAGCTGTCCTTGTTCTGTTCACAGTCGTACAGGCAGGTAGGTAGAGCTGTCCTTGTTCTGTTCACAGTCGTACAGGCAGGTAGGTAGAGCTGTCCTTGTTCTGTTCACAGTCGTACAGGCAGGTAGGTAGAGCTGTCCTTGTTCTGTTCACAGTCGTACAGGCAGGTAGGTAGAGCTGTCCTTGTTCTGTTCACAGTCGTACAGGCAGGTAGGTAGAACTGTCCTTGTTCTGTTCACAGTCGTACAGGCAGGTAGGTAGAGCTGTCCTTGTTCTGTTCACAGTCGTACAGGCAGGTAGGTAGAGCTGTCCTTGTTCTGTTCACAGTCGTACAGACCACAAACGCTTGGGTTCTGGACAAATGGTTTCGGGTTCAAAACCAGAACAATATTTGTTTAAGAACATTATGATACACCATAAGCTTGACACTATGTATGTATGTGCCATTAATGTCAAACCCCTTGCGGGGACATAGACATGTTTTCCTGTGCAGGCTTAGCTGACCTAAGTGGTTAACCACTACTAAGCAATGTGTGTGAGGTGCCTTGCTCACTGACATTACATACGTGGCCTGACCGAGTATCAAACCCGGGACTGTTCGATTCCAAATCCGACGCTCTACCACTGGACCACGGACGCCACACTATGTATACACATTTTAAATAGGCCATATCTAAGCAAGTTTAAAATTAAAAATGACACCCCATCACTAACAAAGCAATACACCGAAAGACGACAATGTTGGAAATGTCAACAAATACCTTGCACCACAAAACAACAGCTGTAATTTGCCTGTATGTACACTTACTTATAAATCCACTTCAAAATTTCATGTCATAATTTGACCATAACAATTTTCTAATGCCGCTATCTTTTTCGAGGAAAATGATCAGATGATTTTGAATGACCAATGTCTGAATGTCATTTTTGTGCATATTGCTGGCCTTATTAGACATGTAAACAGCAAGCCGTCAATGTAACTACCTACACATGGTGGCTGATTAGCTCAGAACAGGTGGTTGCTTAACCCTTTCAACACCACAGACCTCTAAGTAGGCTTACAAAAAGTGTAGATCCAGATGAGCCGGCTCGTGATGAGCCGTCTCATCAGGATCTGCACTTTTTGCCAGTGATATGACTATTTTTAGACATAATTACCCATTTTGATAAATGAACTTGTCCAAATGTGATTTTCTGATTCATTTATTGGTTTATGAATATCATGGACCAGTCCATGTGAGTTACTTGGTGTTGAATGGGTTAATAGCTCAGAACAGGTGGTTGCTTAATAGCTCAGAACAGGTGGTTGCTTAATAGAGACAAATTATGTAATAAAATTCAAGCTAGGGAATCTGGAGTTGTGGTGCTTAAATTGATAGAGGTAACTGCTAACAGGCTGTCCGATAAGCGCAGAGGTTAGCACGCTCACTTCTCACCAATGCAACCCAGGTTCGATCCTCAGACCGGGAAGTATGTGAGATTTTATGGTGGTCGCCAGATCGGACAGGTGTGTTTTCTCCGTGTACTCCGGTGTCCTCCCACACGAATGACCACATTTACGCTTTCATCTGCGCCAATGAGAATGATTAATATAAGTTGTTAAAGCTTGTTTCGCAATCGTTGTAAAATAAATCAAATTTAAACTCTTTGGGAGCATAATCACTGTACTAAGTATTGATTGAGCAATGTGGATTGAGCTTGTTCAGAACCTAGGTGTGCGAGGGTGAGAGGATTTAGTGTAGTGAGTATTTATTGCAGAACCCCTGAAGTTTATACACAAGTATGCAGAGCCGAAGCAGAGCTGGAGCTATGTAGATGTACGTGATGGAGCACATATGTTCTACTGGTTGTATTATACTACCTCTCCTGAAGGATTCCAAGAAACACCACTGGTTATGTGGCTACAGGTATGTCACTTTACATGTCCTTCCGCACAGGAGTCTGAAATCTGAACAATAACAATTTAAATAAAACATTTCTTTAACTGTGGTTTTGGGAGTATCACTCCTGGCTGGCACTATCTACTCATATATACCCTGTCAACAAACCAAATAATAAGTCTGTTAACCCTTTCCTTCATAGAGATTTAGGTTAATATACTATTATATCTCCATACAAATGACAGCCATTTAACCCTTTCCTTCATAGAGATTTAGGTTAATATACTATTATATCTCCATACAAATGACAGCCATTTAACCCTTTCCTTCATAGAGATTTAGGTTAATATACTATTATATCTCCATACAAACGACAGCCATTTAACCCTTTCCTTCATAGAGATTTAGGTTAATATACTATTATATCTCCATACAAACGACAGCCATTTAACCCTTTCCTTCATAGAGATTTAGGTTAATATACTATTATATCTCCATACAAACGACAGCCATTTAACCCTTTCCTTCATAGAGATATAGGTTAATATACTATTATATCTCCATACAAACGACAGCCATTTAACCCTTTCCTTCATAGAGATTTAGGTTAATATACTATTATATCTCCATACAAACGACAGCCATTTAACCCTTTCCTTCATAGAGATTTAGGTTAATATACTATTATATCTCCATACAAACGACAGCCATTTAACCCTTTCCTTCATAGAGATATAGGTTAATATACTGTTATATCTCCATACAAACGACAGCCATTTAATCCTTTCCTTCATAGAGATATAGGTTAATATACTATTATATCTCCATACAAACAACTGCCATTTAGCTATCATACAGTGGATAAGTAGTTGCCATATCTATCCCACCTCCATAGATATTACTGGGACTACATGAGATTTAATTATGAACATTGGTTTGACTACTACATTGTCAATGTATGTCGTATTGGTAATGGCGTCAAGAAGTGCTTCCATGAGGGAAAGGGTTAACAAGGTCAAAGTCACTTTTTGTGTAAGGATTGTCATAGATTTGATTTTATCAGTTTTACCCTGTCAATGAGTAATTTTACGAATGGGTGATGTTTCAGAAATTTCCATATCGTGTTTCGCCAGGGGCGTAGCCAGGAGGCAAATTATGTGCAGGCCTGGGTAAAGAATGTTGAGTGAGCGTAGCGAATGAGGTTGCTAGGGGGGGTCCGGGGACATGCACCCCCAGAATTTTTTGGTTTTTAGGATGCAATTTCCAGCATTTAAATGACAAATTCGGACATGTTTTTATAACAAATAAACATGATATATATATATATTTTTTTTTTTTGGTCAAAATGATGTGCAGGCCCGGGCCTTTTGGCCTAATGGCAGCTACGCACCTGTTCGCTGTTGGTATTACCATGTGTTAAGAAATTCAATATATTTAAATGGTGTCTTGGCGTCTTGTTCAGAGATGAAAGGTATGTATGTTAAGCCATATATATCCTAGCTAGCCCGGAGCTATCACAATATGTTTACGACTCGGTTATCCAATCAAAATACAGGAAATTGCATTGAAGCGTATTGAAGGCTCATATGTTAGTGTATCTCCATACATACCGGGTACAACAGCAATTTACCTATCGGAATCAATGGATAGTCGTTTAATCATATTTTATTGCTTATTTATATACGATACAATTACAAATATAAACATGATAAATATAAATGATAAATATATAAGCAAAATGCAAACTGCAATGTTATGCTTATACTTGAATGCTGTAAGAATAAAATCTAGAAGCAAATGGGTTGGGCAACAAGTTTTACCAACATTAGCGAGTTCCCTCCCCAATAAACCAGATTGATGTTAACAAAATGACCATAGCGATGTGTACTGTAATAACTATATTATTTTAGCATGATGAAAATAAATGAGCAGGATTAATCAATGGATAATATGTGAACATATATACCCACCTCCATGGAGAATCTGTGAACATCTATACCCACCTCCATGGAGAATCTGTGAACATATATACCCACCTCCATGGAGAATCTGTAAACATCTATACCCACCTCCATGGAGAATCTGTGAACATCTATACCCACCTCCATGGAGAATCTGTGAACATCTGTACCCACCTCCATGGAGAATCTGTGAACATCTATACCCACCTCCATGGAGAATCTGTGAACATCTATACCCACCTCCATGGAGAATCTGTGAACATCTGTACCCACCTCCATGGAGAATCTGTGAACATCTATACCCACCTCCATGGAGAATCTGTGAACATCTATACCCACCTCCATGGAGAATCTGTGAACATCTGTACCCACCTCCATGGAGAATCTGTGAACATCTATACCCACCTCCATGGAGAATCTGTGAACATCTATACCCACCTCCATGGAGAATCTGTGAACATCTGTACCCACCTCCATGGAGAATCTGTGAACATCTGTACCCACCGTCATGGAGAATCTGTGAACATCTGTACCCACCTCCATGGAGGTTACTGGATTGTTTAAGATTTGTTTTCATTATGTTACTCTGACCTCTATTGTGGGTATTTCTGCTTGTTTCATGACTACTTTATCAATAGAATACTATGTACTTGTGTATGTAGTAAAGTTTAAACTTTATTTATTTTACAATGTTTGCGAAACAAGATTTAACAACTTATATTAATCACTGTCGTTGGCGAGGATGAAAGCGTAAATGTGGTCATTCGTGTGGGAAGAAACCGGAGTACCCGGATAAAACCCACCTGTCCGATCTGGCGACCACCGTACCATTTCACATACTTTGGGTTGCATTGGTGAGAAGCGAGTGCCCTAACCAGTGCGCTAATCGGTCAGCCAGTGAATGTACCGTAGTAAGGATGGTGTCAGGATAAGCTTGCACGGTATGTGGGACACCAGCTCTGTGGATCTCGCGGGGCTCAAACTCACAAGCCATTGTATCCATTACACCACCGAAACTCCATGTTGTGTTTACAGGGAGGACCAGGTGGCTCGGGTACAGGATTTGGGAACTTTAAGGAGATTGGACCCTTAGATGTTCAACTTAATCCCAGAAATACAACCTGGGTATGATTTTCTTGATCTTACTGTTTATAGGATTCAATTAAAAGAAAATAATGTGCTACCGATATATATTGTCAACTAACTGATGCTTATATGACTCTGCCCATCTTAGCCCCGAGTGCGTGACTATACAGTGAAACCTGTGTTAGTGGTCACCTCCATTAAGCAACCAACCTGCATTAAGCAGCCAGTTTCCAGATTCCCAATATGTTGTTTTATAATATATTTGACCTCTATTAAGCAGCCACCTGTGCTAAGCAGCCACTTTCTGTGATTCCCTTGGCAGGCTGCTTAACACAGGTTTAACTGTACAAAAGTAAAGTGTTTGTTTATTATAGCATCACCCCTATTTAAAGGGCCAGCCATTTCTGACTTATGAGACACCTCTTTTTTTATGAACATCAGTACTTCCCGAATCTTATGCTTGTGTGCCAGACGTCAGGCTGGTAGGCAATCGGTAACCATTATTTAACTAGCTGGCGGCTCAACAACCGGTCATATCAGAACGAACCCCTGACGAGATTCGAACCTTCGACCTTCCGCTCCGTAGGCGGATGCCTTAACCACTGGGCTACGGAGACGGTAGATGTGTCTGTCAGTCAATGATTGTTGTTTCATTCAAACAGCTTTAGTCTAACCCTAGCTGAATTTGCTGATAGTGTGTGACGCATACAAAGGTCCGATAATTGGTCTTGTACAGATTGTTTTTATAGAGTTATGGCCCTTGTAATTAAAGTATTGACATATTCATTTAATCTAAACAATTTTGTTTTGATTCGGTTTGTCTAAGCCATGCGTAGTGAATGAATATACCGGTACATACTACTTACATTGATATTTCCATACTGGTACAATGTTCGAGTTTATGTTTGAGTGTTTAGATTGCACTGAAGTTCGGGTTTATGTTTCAGTTTTGATTGAGTTTATGTTCAAGATTCTGTTTGAGTTTTGATTGAGTTTATGTTCAAGATTCTGTTTGAGTTTTAGATTAAGGTTATGTTCGAATTTATGTTTGAGTTTTAGATTGAGCTTATGTATGACTTTTTGATCGAGTTTATTTTTGAGTTTATGTTTGAGTTTATGTTTGAGTTTACATTTGAGTTCATGTTTGAGTTTATGTTTAATTTTATGGTTAAGTTTGTGTTTGAGTTTATGTCGTCGTAGTGTAATTCAGCTTATTGGATATATTTACAGTTACAAGTAGCTAGTTTGTTGTTTGTGGATAACCCAGTTGGTACGGGTTACAGTTACGTTGACAACAAGGATGCATACACACATGATGTTGCAGGTATAGCGAAGGATATGATGGTTACCTTGACAACATTCTTTATGAAGAACTCTCCCCAGTTTCAGGTATTTATGAAGAACTTTGCTCAATTTAAGTTATTTAATCAATTTCAGTATCAGTTTAACAAATTAGACAAATTAATGATAGCACGATTGTGAAACAAGATCTTAGAACTTCAGACGAAATTAGTCTAGTGACCAAATTCCTAATTGCATCCATCACAATGAAGGAAATAGAAGAGGCAATGTGGATTTGTGTATTTACGAACGAAAATGACAGGAAACTAAATATTCAAGGGAAGCTAATACCATCATTTACCTGCTGGTAAAGGGAACCGACAAATGGGTACACGGATACAAAATATCTACTTGTCCCAGTTCTATGTACAATATCATGTTACAAATGAAAGATGTGGAGCCCCGCGAGCCACTACGATTGTGCTCTTCGGCAAGGCATTTAAGTTCCACATTCCTCTCCTCTCTCCATCAGGAATGTGGTCTCGAAAGTGAGTAAGTTGTAAGAACTTGTTTCGCAATCGAGCTAAAATAAATTTGTATCACACACAATCTTAACAGCTCCAGCTGGGCTCGAACTCCGGACCTTTCACAACTGAAGCGATCGTGCTACCACTGCACTATCATGACATGAACAAAGGCGAGAGATGTTGAAATAGTGTGGCAGAGAACCTATCAGACGCATCTGTATCAAATGGACACGGTTCTAACTGATCACAGACGGATCTGTATCAAATGGACACGGTTCTAACTGATCACATACGGATCTGTATCAAATGGACACGGTTCTAACTGATCACATACGGATCTGTATCAAATGGACACGGTTCTAACTGATCACAGACGGATCTGTATCAAATGGACACGGTTCTAACTGATCACAGACGGATCTGTATCAAATGGACACGGTTCTAACTGATCACAGACGGATCTGTATGAAATGGACACGGTTCTAACTGATCACAGACGGATCTGTATCAAATGGACACGGTTCTAACTGATCACAGACGGATCTGTATCAAATGGACATGGTTCTAACTGATCACAGACGCATCTGTATCAAATGGACACGGTTCTAACTGATCACAGACGGATCTGTATCAAATGGACACGGTTCTAACTGATCACAGACGGATCTGTATCAAATGGACACGGTTCTAACTGATCACAGACGCATCTGTATCAAATGGACACGGTTCTAACTGATCACAGACGGATCTGTATCAAATGGACACGGTTCTAACTGATCACATACGGATCTGTATCAAATGGACACGGTTCTAACTGATCACAGACGGATCTGTATCAAATGGACACGGTTCTAACTGATCACAGACGCATCTGTATCAAATGGACACGGTTCTAACTGATCACAGACGGATCTGTATCAAATGGACACGGTTCTAACTGATCACATACGGATCTGTATCAAATGGACACGGTTCTAACTGATCACAGACGGATCTGTATCAAATGGACACGGTTCTAACTGATCACAGACGCATCTGTATCAAATGGACACGGTTCTAACTGATCACAGACGGATCTGTATCAAATGGACACGGTTCTAACTGATCACATACGGATCTGTATCAAATGGACACGGTTCTAACTGATCACAGATGGATCTGTATGAAATGGACATGGTTCTAACTGATCACCGACGCATCTGTAGTCCAGTGGTTAACATGGATCCAGGTTCAATCCCCCGTCTGACCCTAATAAAATTAACAGTCTTTCAGATGGGACGTTAAACCGAGGTCTCGTGTCGGTGCTTTACACATGCATGTAAAATAACCAGAGGAGACTCTGGAATGGGTATCTGTCTGTATCATTGCACTATCCTCCAAAAATCTAAAATGACTAATCTCTTCAGGAGGCGTCGCTCATATGGGCAACCGGTAGTAACGATAAATAAACGTAAAACACATTTCTAGCTGATCTTATTTACGCGAAAGTAATATAGGCGGAAGGCATGATAGGCTAAAGTGTCTGTGGAAATCCCAGTTTCCCATCAAGCCATTTCTGAATTTCAATTACAGTGTTTTCTACCCATAAAACTTCCTACAGAGCAGTCTGCTGTGATTCTATGGTAGCTTGTCAATTACTCGGTTAACATTTATCTACAGGTGTTTGGAAGTCTCAACAATAAATACATTTAAATACATGTAACTATAAGAAAGTTGCCGTACCCCACCCGCCACCCGTTTCTATTGTAGCAGTACATCAGTTTGTTTTAATTGTTTTATTACACTATATTACACTTTCAACACCACAGACCTCTAAATATGCATACAAAAAGTGTAGATCCAGATGAGCCGGCTCGTAATGAGCTGTTTAATCAGGATCTGCACTTTTTGCCAGTAATATTTATATTTTTAGACAAAATTACCCATTTTGATAAATGAACCGATCCAAATGTAATTTTCTGATTAATTTATTGATTTAAAATATCATGGACCAAGTTACTTGGTGTTGAATGGGTTAAAACTTCAAATGCCTGTGGTGTAATTTCTGATTTGTGTTTCATTTTTTCCTCAGGGAGTTCCGTTTTATATTTTCTCTGAATCTTACGGCGGTAAGATGACGGCTGCCATCAGTCAAAGTTTGTATCAGGTAAATAGATCATTTTATTTTATGATTTTCAATAAATCATTGAACTTTATCAGTGAAATGAAAATAATATCTGGCTGAAACAATGATTATTATATACTGAGTCAAAAAAGAAACGATACCAAACCAACTTGACGAAAAAGATACAAACATATAATTGGTCACACAAATGACGGCACAACGTAACAGATAATGATAATATGATCGAATTTTAAACTTGTAGCATTGTCTCATATGTTTCAATCTTGGTACACGAAATTTCAGATGAATTGCTTATTTAGTAATTAAAATAGATATATGTTTATACCATGTATCGTTTCTTATTTGACTCTTATTTGTTTGTTTCAGTGTATGATCGGCTTATTTTTCACTGAATGAACATTGAAAGCATTATTATCGCCACAAGTGACAATAATAGCTTTCTATTCTCTAGATTGAAACATAATTTAATCATTCACTTAAGCAAACGACACTTTCTTTTTATATTTGGCTGAAAGGTGATTTTATAGTAATGATGCAACAGTGTGCTAAATTGCGCTGGAGCGTCGCAATTTGAGTCCGATAACGTTCACGCTGCCAACATTTCAACATGCAGCAGCTAGGAACCACACTCGCAAGCATGCCGTAACTAGGAACCACACTCGCAAGCATGCCGTAACTAGGAACCACACTCGCAAACATGCAGTAGCTAGGAACCACACTCGCAAGCATGCCGTAACTAGGAACCACACTCGCAAACATGCAGCAGCTAGGAACCACACTCGCAAACATGCTGCAGCTAGGAACCACACTCGCAAACATGCAGCAGCTAGGAATAACACTCACAAACATGCAGCAGCTAAGAACCACACTCACAAACATGCAGCAGCTAGGAACTACACTCGCAAACAGACAGTAGCTAGGAACCACACTCACAAGCATGCAGCAGCTAGGAATAACACTCACAAACATGCAGCAGCTAGGAACTACACTCGCAAACAGACAGTAGCTAGGAACCACACTCGCAAACAGACAGTAGCTAGGAACCACACTCGCAAACATGCAGGAGCTAGGAACCACACTCGCAAACAGACAGTAGCTAGGAACCACACTCACAAACATGCAGCAGCTAGGAACTACACTCGCAAACATGCAACAGCTAGGAACCACACTCACAAACATGCAGCAGCTAGGAACCACACTCACAAACATGCAGCAGCTAGGAATCACACTCACAAACATGCAGCAGCTAGGAACCACACTCACAAACATGCAGCAGCTAGGAACCACACTAACAAACATGCAGCAGCTAGGAACCACACTCACAAACATGCAGCAGCTAGGAACCACACTCACAAACATGCAGCAGCTAGGAACCACACTCACAAACATGCAGCAGCTAGGAACCACACTCACAAACATGCAGTAGTTAGGAACTACACTCGCAAACATGCAGCAGCTAAGAACCACACTCGCAAACATGCATCAGCTAGGAACTACACTCGCAAACATGCAGGAGCTAGTAACCACACTCGCAAACATGCAGCTGCTAGAAACCACACTCATAAACATGCAGGAGCTAGGAACTACACTCATAAACATGCATGAGCTAGGAACTACACTCGCAAACATGCAGGAGCTTGGAACTACACTCATAAACATGTAGGAGCTAGGAACTACACTCGCAAACATGTAGGAGCTAGGAACTACACTCACAAACATGCAGCAAACATGCAGGAGCTAGGAACTACACTCGCAAACATGCAGGAGCTAGGAACTACACTCGCAAACATGCAGGAGCTAGGAACTACACTCGCAAACATGCAGGAGCTAGGAACTACACTCGCAAACATGCAGGAGCTAGGAACTACACTCGCAAACATGCAGGAGCTAGGAACTACACTCGCAAACATGCTGGAGCTAGGAACTACACTCACAAACATGCAGCAAACATGCAGCAGCTAGGAACCACACTCACAAACATGCAGTAACTAGGAACCACGCTCGCAAAGCAGTGACCAATAATAATATTATATATATAATAGATATTTGTTTGATCATTCGCTTAAGCAAACAAATATCTGTTTATTTTAGGCTGACAAGTGCTTTTTATGATAGGAAATGCTGTAACCATGCACAAATTGGCACTAGAATCTTGTTCGACCAGCCAACGTTTCCATAAAGGATATCATTTATTACGTGACTGACAGCTTGAGTCCGAAAACGTTCGCTTTGACAACATTTCAACATGCAGCAGCTGGGTACCACACACACAAAGTAGTGCGAAATCAAATATGTTATTCCACTGCTTTCAACTAGTAGCTCCATATTTCCATATCGAATTATAATAGGACAGAAATTAATGCAAATGAATGATTTGTTCACAATTCTAGAATTGTCAGATGTGTTGCTAGGCGACATCTCTGCAATGAATAAGGGTTAAAAAACTCAGTAAAAATTGACAGCACTATTTGTATAGTATGGCAGCTTTTAAATTAATTACCATGCTTATACGCTTAATGTATTTACAGAAAATTCAAGATGGCGACATTAAATGCAACTTCAGGGGGTTAGCTATGGGAGATTCTTGGATTTCACCAATAGATTCTACAGTAACGTGGGCACCCTACCTATATACCAATGTAAGTAGTCTATTGTAGAATGAAATACATTGAATATATTCTACAGTAAAGTGGGCACCCTACCTATATACCAATGTAAGTAGTCTATTGTAGAATGAAATACATGGAATAGATTCTACAGTAAATGGGCACCCTACCTATATACCAATGTAAGTAGTCTATTGTAGAATGAAATACATTGAATATATTCTATAGTAAATGGGCACGCTACCTATATACCAATGTAAGTAGTCTATTGTAGAATGAAATACATGGAATAGATTCTACAGTAAATGGGCACCCTACCTATATACCAATGTAAGTAGTCTATTGTAGAATGAAATACATGGAATATATTCTACAGTAAATGGGCACCCTACCTATATACCAATGTAAGTAGTCTATTGTAGAATGAAATACATGGAATATATTCTACAGTAAATGGGCACGCTACCTATCTTCTTCTCTGTTAATGGCTAACAGTCAATAATTGAGCTATTATGGCCATGTGTGGGGGGTTAGAAAAGTGAGCTACCAGGCCTCCTCAGCTACTATAATTCCACCAAAGAGGACACTGGTAGTGTGATAAAAAAAAAGTTGCAAAAACCTAACACTTTAAACCTTAAAAACCCGTAAGCCTACATTATGTACATCTACTAGAAGTGTGCAAAGAGAGGTTAGTACAGTGGCCCAACGATAACGTGTTATTTACAAGCATTACTATAAATAGGTTTGGAATAAGCCAAATCAATACGTAGGGTGTAATAAATAATCCTGTGTGCCAAGTAATGCATACATAAATGATAATAAACTTCTTTTTACCTGTTATAATAATAATAGCCTGTGCTATCTTTTTTTCGCGGGAATCATGTTATTGTTGGGGTATAGTAGTTGTTAAGAACAAGATAAAAACAAGTGTGTTCTGTTATGGCTTCATCATCGATGCAGCCAGCGCTGACTTAAATCCTGCGATAGAGTCAGCGCTGACTACATGAGATGGCAGTATGTTCCATTGAACAACTGTTCTTGGAAAGTATGAGCACTTGAAATAGTTAACTGTTGTGAATGGAATGTGATATGCCAAATGGTGGTAATGTCGTGACTGTCTGCTGTAAGGTGTGAGATATTGTGATGGATTGACAGCCACATGATTATTTACCATTTTATAGAACAGAATAAGCCGGTTTGTTTTTGGTCTACTTTCTAAGGAGTTCCATTTCAGATCATTCATTATATTTGTGACTGTGCCCGGGGTCTTGCTGTATGTGTTGGAGACGAAGCGTGCAAACTGTTTTTGAATATTTTCAACTTTGTCATTGTCTTTCTGTGTGTGGGATCCCATACTGATGAGCAATATTCTAATGTATGTCTGACAATAGAGTTATAAGCAGCTTGTTTAGTTGTTTTGTGTACTGAATGAAAATTCCTTTTTAAGAAGCCTAAGCTCTGATTGGATTTACTGGTTATTTGATGTATGTGCAGAGTCCATGAGAGATTGGATGACATTTCTATACCAAGATAAGTTGCTTGGGATACGGTAGATATAGTTTTTTGTGCAGGGTATATACTGTTGTGATCTTTCGTTTTGATCTTGTGACATGCATGATATGGCATTTACTGGTGTTGAAGCTTATCTTCCATTTCTGCTCCCATTCTGCTAGCTTGTCTAGATCATACTGTAGTTGCATGGAGTCTTGGGCAGAATGAATGACTATAAATAACGCAGTCATCAGCAAAGAGTCTGACACGGGATTTTACAGTTGCTGGAAGGTCATTTATGTAGAGCAGAAACAGAAGAGGCACCAACACCGACCCTTGGGTCTAGTGATGGGAACGATTGTTCGAATATTCAATTATTTGTTCGAACATCCAAATATTCGAACATGAAACTCATATTTGAATATAAAAAATGGCATTTTTATAATTTATTTTTCAAATAACCTTTTAATAAATTGCAATTAAATCATATAGCTGTTTAATTTTCAATCATTTTATATTCAAACACAATGGAATGATCCCATGCAGGCCTGGCAGTGCGAAAAGTTGATTGCTTAAGAAGATTATGGCTTCAATTAACAAAAGCAGGGGATAACACGTTGTTCATAATTGTATATTCTACGACTAATTGTTTAATGTGGAAGTCGTGATAGCGCAGAGGATGCGCGTTCGCTTCATGTGTGAAGGTCTGGAGTCGAGCCCTGCTGGAGCCGTTATGATTGTGCCCTTAGGCAAGGCATTTAAATTCCACGTTGCCTCTTCTCTCTCCCTCATGGCGATGGATTCCATCAGGAATGAGGTCTCGAGAGTGATTAATATAAGTTATAAGAACTTGTTTCGCAATCGAGCTAAAATAAATTTGTATAAACTAATTGTTTAATGCATTCTATTTGATGGACACAAACTGAGGTCATGAACTTTAGCTTCTTACTGTATGAAACGTAATTGCTGAACAAAATGGATGTACATTGTAAACCTCTGCAATGGTGGCGTCAAATTGAAATTTTAGTTTGTTAATTTCTTCAAACTTCTCATACATGCGGGAAATCTTAGTTTCTCGGACCCACCAAATTCACCTACAGTCAAACCTGTGTTAGTGGTCACCACTATTAAGCAGCCAACCTGTATTAAGCAGCCAGTTTCCAGATTCCCAATATGTTGTTTTATTATACATATGACCTCTATTAAGCAGCCACCTGTGCTAAGCAGCCACTGTCTGTGATTCCCTTGGCTGGCTGCTTAAGACAGGTTTGACTGTACTTTGGTCAGTAGAGTTATTAAACAATCAACACAAGGCGTATTTTAATATTTGTTTATGGCACATGCGGTTGACGGAACTTTACACCCATTATTTTCGGAAATGCTGAAATCTGTCGCCCACATGAATATTCAATGTTTATAAATATCATACTAATAAAAGATTCTGCCATTTTAAAAGGCTAACAGCATCTCAAGATGCCACATTTACATAATTCTACCAAGCTACGTTTTCATTCGGAAATCACTGGAAAAGATGGCAAAATAATAATTTATTGTAAATCCCAAAAGTTCCAAAAATAAACGAACATTCTTTCGGAAGATAATCCGAATGCCAAAGTTGCAATCACTACTACATGTAAGTAATCAGACATATATTACTGATGTCTGTTGTTTCTTGCTATCTCAGGTGGATCCGACAGGTTTTACTGTTGACGGTTATATATTACAGTCTCTAGTGAACCAGACAGGTTTTACTGTTGACGGTTATATATTACAGTCTCTAGTGAACCAGACAGGTTTTACTGTTGACGGTTATATATTACAGTCTCTAGTGAACCAGACAGGTTTTACTGTTGTCAGTTATAAATTACAGTCTCTAGTGAACCAGTCAGAAGTTACTGTTGTCAGTTATATATTGCAGTCTCTAGTGAACCAGACAGAAGTTACTGTTGTCAGTTATATATTGCAGTCTCTAGTGAACCAGACAGAAGTTACTGTTGTCAGTTATATATTGCAGTCTCTAGTGAACCAGACAGAAGTTACTGTTGTCAGTTATATATTGCAGTCTCTGGTGAACCAGACAGAAGTTACTGTTGTCAGTTATATATTGCAGTCTCTGGTGAACCAGACAGAAGTTACTGTTGTCAGTTATATATGCAGTCTCTGGTAGACCAGACAGAAGTTACTGTTGTCAGTTATATATTGCAGTCTATGGTGAACCAGTCAGAAGTTACTGTTGTCAGTTATATATTGCAGTCTCTAGTGAACCAGACAGAAGTTACTGTTGTCAGTTATATATTGCAGTCTCTGGTGAACCAGACAGAAGTTACTGTTGTCAGTTATATATTGCAGTCTCTGGTGAACCAGACAGAAGTTACTGTTGTCAGTTATATATTGCAGTCTCTGGTAGACCAGACAGAAGTTACTGTTGTCAGTTATATATTGCAGTCTCTGGTGAACCAGACAGAAGTTACTGCTGTCAGTTATATATTGCAGTCTCTGGTAGACCAGACAGAAGTTACTGTTGTCAGTTATATATTGCAGTCTCTAGTGAACCAGACAGAAGTTACTGTTGTCAGTTATATATTGCAGTCTCTGGTAGACCAGACAGAAGTTACTGTTGTCAGTTATATATTGCAGTCTCTGGTAGACCAGACAGAAGTTACTGCTGTCAGTTATATATTGCAGTCTCTAGTGAACCAGACAGAAGTTACTGTTGTCAGTTATATATTGCAGTCTCTGGTGAACCAGACAGAAGTTACTGTTGTCAGTTATATATTGCAGTCTCTGGTGAACCAGACAGAAGTTACTGTTGTCAGTTATATATTGCAGTCTCTGGTGAACCAGTCAGAAGTTACTGTTGTCAGTTATATATTACAGTCTCTAGTGAACCAGTCAGAAGTTACTGTTGTCAGTTATATATTGCAGTCTCTAGTGAACCAGACAGGTTTTACTGTTGTCAGTTATATATTGCAGTCTCTGGTGAACCAGTCAGAAGATACTGTTGTCAGTTATATATTGCAGTCTCTAGTGAACCAGACAGAAGTTACTGTTGTCAGTTATATATTACAGTCTCTGGTGAACCAGACAGAAGTTACTGTTGTCAGTTATATATTACAGTCTCTAATGAATCAGTCAGAAGTTACTGTTGTCAGTTATATATTGCAGTCTCTAGTGAACCAGACAGAAGTTACTGTTGTCAGTTATATATTGCAGTCTCTGGTGAACCAGACAGAAGTTACTGTTGTCAGTTATATATTGCAGTCTCTGGTGAACCAGACAGAAGTTACTGTTGTCAGTTATATATTGCAGTCTCTGGTGAACCAGTCAGAAGTTACTGTTGTCAGTTATATATTGCAGTCTCTGGTGAACCAGTCAGAAGTTACTGTTGTCAGTTATATATTGCAGTCTCTAGTGAACCAGACAGAAGTTACTGTTGTCAGTTATATATTGCAGTCTATGGTGAACCAGTCAGAAGTTACTGTTGTCAGTTATATATTGCAGTCTCTGGTGAACCAGACAGAATTTACTGTTGTCAGTTATATATTGCAGTCTCTGGTGAACCAGACAGAAGTTACTGTTGTCAGTTATATATTGCAGTCTCTGGTGAACCAGACAGAAGTTACTGTTGTCAGTTATATATTGCAGTCTCTGGTGAACCAGTCAGAAGTTACTGTTGTCAGTTATATATTGCAGTCTCTGGTGAACCAGTCAGAAGTTACTGTTGTCAGTTATATATTGCAGTCTCTAGTGAACCAGACAGAAGTTACTGTTGTCAGTTATATATTGCAGTCTATGGTGAACCAGTCAGAAGTTACTGTTGTCAGTTATATATTGCAGTCTCTGGTGAACCAGACAGAATTTACTGTTGTCAGTTATATATTGCAGTCTCTGGTGAACCAGACAGAAGTTACTGTTGTCAGTTATATATTGCAGTCTCTGGTGAACCAGACAGAAGTTACTGTTGTCAGTTATATATTGCAGTCTCAGATGAACCAGACAGAAGTTACTGTTGTCAGTTATATATTGCAGTCTCTGGTGAACCAGACAGAAGTTACTGTTGTAAGTTATATATTGCAGTCTCTGGTGAACCATACAGAAGTTACTGTTGTCAGTTATATATTACAGTCTCTGGTGAACCAGACAGAAGTTACTGTTGCCAGTTATATATTACAGTCCTAGTGAACCAGACAGAAGTTACTGTTGTCAATTATATATTACAGTCCTAGTGAACCAGACAGAAGTTACTGTTGTCAGTTATATATTACAGTCCTAGTGAACCAGACAGAAGTTACTGTTGTCAGTTATATATTACAGTCTCTAGTGAACCAGACAGAAGTTACTGTTGTCAGTTATATATTACAGTCTCTGGTAGACATGACAGGGTATGTTGCCATCAATGATTCAGTAAGTAGGATAGAAGATAGCATCAATGAAGGCAAATGGGAGCAGGCCACCAATCTGTGGAGTTCTTCCCAGACAGTCGTAGACCTTGCAACAAATGGTGTCAACTTTTATAACATTCTCAAGTGGGGACAGGAAGAACATAGCAGTTTGTTTGCAGGTACAAATCTTTTGTTAACTTACCTAACCTGAAATTTCAATCTGAGGTTTTCTGAAATGATGTCTGTCCATCTGTCTGTCAACATTTGCCATGTAACGTCTTAACTAGTCTATTTCACAGCCAACATAGTATCGGGATTATTGTTTTTGGGTGCATGTGTGTGTGTCTATCTGTTTGTTAGCAAATCTGTGTGTGAGTTTATACAAATTTATATTAGCTCTATTGCGTAACAAGTTCTTACAACTTATATGAAATACCTTCGAGACCTCATTCCTGATGGAATCCATCGCTACGAGGGAGAGAGAAGAGACAACGTGGAATTTAAATGTCTTGCCAAGGGCACTATCGTAACAGCTCCAGCTTCGCACTTGAAACAAACTCACTACCACTGCGCTATCACGAATTCCACGATCAAAATCTGTATGTTAGCAAGTTAACTCAAAATGTTGTGGGTGAATGAGGATGAAAATGTGTGGATATATAGAGGGTTCGACCAGGAAAAAGTTATTCAATTTGGGAGAAATCGTTCAAGGTATGTGCGCTCGCTTCTCACCAATGCAACCCGGATTCGATCCTCGGACCAGGAAGTATGTGAGATGGTACGGTGGTCGCCAGATTGGACAGGTGGGTTTTCTCTAGGTACTCCGGTTTCCTCCCACACGAATGACCACATTTACGCTTTCATCCGCGACAACTCGTTGTAAAATAAATAAAGTTTAAAGTAAGGCATGTGGTGATGGTTGTGAGTGGAGGGCAGATGTGTTGCATCTCTCCATGTACCATTCCCTATATATAACATTGGATTCACTGGAATTACATAATTACACAGTATGGCTGATCATTTTATTAGTATTTTTAGCCTAAAACAATGAAAAACATTATATTTGAGTTTTTCAATGAAATATAGAAATTTACCAGTGACATAAAAATTTGTTATTTTACTGGATGGATAATATTAGTAAATGTCTCTCAATAATGTCCCTGAAAATATTAGCAAATGTCTCTCAATAATGTACCTGAAAATATTTGTAAATGTCTCTCAATAATGTCCCTGAAAATATTAGTAAATGTCTCTCAATAATGTCCCTGAAAATATTAGTAAATATCTCTCAATAATGTCCCTGAAAATATTTGTAAATGTCTCTCAATAATGTCCCTGAAAATATTAGTAAATGTCTCTCAATAATGTACCTGAAAATATTTGTAAATGTCTCTCAATAATGAACCTGAAAATATTAGTAAATGTCTCTCAATAATGTCCCTGAAAATATTTGTATATGTCTTTGAGTACCATTTGTATTGGTGAATGTTTCCAGACCATTCTGTAAGTAATGTTCCTGACAATATTGGTGAATGTCTCCGGACCATACTGTAAGTAATGTTCTTGACAATATTGGTGAATGTCTCCGAACCATACTGTAAGTAATGTTCCTGACAATATTGGTGAATGTCTCCGGACCATACTGTAAGTAATGTTCCTGACAATATTGGTGAATGTCTCCGGACCATACTGTAAGTAATGTTCCTGACAATATTGGTGAATGTCTCCGGACCATACTGTAAGTAATGTTCCTGACAATATTGGTGAATGTCTCCGGACCGTACTATAAGTAATGTTCCTGACAATATTGGTGAATGTCTCCGGACCGTACTGTAAGTAATGTGCCTGACAATATTGGTGAATGTCTCCGGACCGTACTGTAAGTAATGTTCCTGACAATATTGGTGAATGTCTCCGGACCGTACTGTAAGTAATGTTCCTGACAATATTGGTGAATGTCTCCAGACCGTACTGTAATTAATGTTCCTGACAATATTGGTGAATGTCTCCGGACCATTCTGTAAGTAATGTTCCTGACAATATTGGTGAATGTCTCCGGACCGTACGGTAAGTAATGTTCCTGACAATATTGGTGAATGTCTCCAGACCGTACTGTAAGTAATGTTCCTGACAATATTGGTGAATGTCTCCGGACCGTACTGTAAGTAATGTTCCTGACAATATTGGTGAATGTCTCCAGACCGTACTGTAATTAATGTTCCTGACAATATTGGTGAATGTCTCCGGACCATTCTGTAAGTAATGTTCCTGACAATATTGGTGAATGTCTCCGGACCGTACGGTAAGTAATGTTCCTGACAATATTGGTGAATGTCTCCAGACCGTACTGTAAGTAATGTTCCTGACAATATTGGTGAATGTCTCCGGACCGTACTGTAAGTAATGTTCCTGACAATATTGGTGAATGTCTCCAGACCGTACTGTAATTAATGTTCCTGACAATATTGGTGAATGTCTCCGGACCATACTGTAAGTAATGTTCCTGACAATATTGGTGAATGTCTCCGGACCATTCTGTAAGTAATGTTCCTGACAATATTGGTGAATGTCTCCAGACCGTACTGTAAGTAATGTTCCTGACAATATTGGTGAATGTTTCCAGACCGTACTCTAAGTAATGTTCCTGAAAATATTGGTGAATGTCTCTGGACTTTGTGTGTTGTTTTACGTTTATTATCGTCGCTATCGGTTGCCCATATGAGCGACGCCTCCTGAAGAGATTAGTCATTTTAGATTTAAAGTGCCCCTAGGCATTCAGTGCTTGTTAAGTTATTAATTATACCTGCATGTTTCAATTATACAACATGTCATACATTAGTCAATATTATATTTTTGATTGCAGTTGTTTTATAATATACAGATAAGGATCAGCTGTCGAGTCGTGTACTCTCAAAACTGCACCAAGATGACCTAGCCGAGTTGATGAATGGCAAAATAAGGAGGAAGCTTGGTATAATTCCAGACAACATCAAATGGGGTGGTAAGATTTCTTCATGTTTTGGATGGTATGGTTCTTTTGTGTATACAGTAAAACCTGTCTTAAGCAGCCAGCCAAGGGAGTCAGAGAAAGTGGCTGTTTAGCACAGGTGGCTGCTTACCATAATAGAGGTAAAATATATAATAAAACAACCGATTGGGAATCTGGAAACTGGCTGCTTAATACAGGTTGGCTGCTTAATGGAAGTGACCACTAACACAGGTTTGACTGTAACTATAATATTGTATGATTTTGTCATGTATTGGGTGGTGATGTTGTCGATAGCGTGTTTGCAATAGCCTCTTACCACGTTCATTCAAGTGGGGTCAAAACTCGGGTGTAATTTTGTCATGTATTGGGTGGTGATGTTGTCTATAGCGTGTTTGCAATGGCCTCTTACCACGTTCATTCAAGTAGGATCAAAACTCGGGTGTAATTTTGTCATGTATTGGGTGGTGATGTTGTCTAGCGTGTTTGCAATGGCCTCTTACCACGTTCATTCAAGTGGGGTCAAAACTCGGGTGTAATTTTGTCATGTAATCAGAAAGTGATATAGTGGGTTCATAAAAAGTAAACGTCGCAATATCGAAATAAGTTCGCTGTTTTTAAACGAAATAGAGGCTTGTGATTGGTTGCCCAAACTAGGGCAAACTGTAAATATGGTTTCCACAAATTAAAATGGCACAAAAGTAATGTTATGTCAGCTACGTAAAAAATATGAAAATGTCAGTTATAGTGTTATTTTGTTAGAAATGTTTGTACGTACAGAAGATACTATATAATTATTATGATATCAATACTCGACAGTTTGTTATTTTGTTAGAAATGTTTGTATGTACAGAAGATACTATATAATTATTATGATATCAATACTCGACAGTTTGTTATTTTGCAGGGCTCATTCTAGGTAATAATAAAGGTTGTCTGAATAGCGCTGTGGTTAACGCGCTCGCTTCTCACCAATGCAACCCGAGTTTGATCCTCAGACCGGGAAGTATGTGAGATGGTACGGTGGTCGCTAGATCGGACATGTGGGTTTTCTCCGGGTACTCCGGTTTCCTCCCACACAAATGACCACATATACGCTTTCATCCGCGCCAACGAGAGTGATTAATATAAGTTGTTAGAACTTGTAAAATAAATCAAGTTTTAAAAAAATAGGTAATAATGTTTGGGAGAAGTGAGACAGTGCACAATTGCACCCTTCTATGTGTAAATTGCACCCTTCTATGTGTAAATTGCACCCTTATATTGTGTTATAAATTTCAACAAAATAGGGTTAAAAGTCACAATTTAACACTTTTGAATAGAAGGAATGCACTATATTGAGCCAGTGTATCTTACTGGACAATAATTTGTATGAAAATTGTAAAATATATTTTGTTTGTATGTTTGTCGGAGAAGTGGTGTGCCCAGGGGACGATTTTGAAGGTCCCTAGGGCGACTATTTCATCCCATTTGCCCTCTAGAATGAGCCCTACTCTGTGGAATTGGGGAATAATGGATTTCATAGTGGTGGGCTTTCACCATATATCTGTATTGGTCAAATGAATACATGGACACGGTACATTGTGTTCCAAAATGGACTGTAATAAATAAAGCAATTAACCAATCTTCGTTGCAGATCTCATAATATATACAAACATATGTTACAATGTAGAGGTGGACTACAGTAACCTTGGCTATAGCAAACCTCATTTATTATCGGTGTTGAAAATTTCAAGATAATCATATCATTTTAATAAAATTTGATACCATTGCGTTATCTATAAAAGTTTGTGGGAAATGCCAGATTGTGGACTTTGAATATTCATGAAGGTCTGTTTTTATATTATAATAAATATAATTATTGTTTCATTCTGTTTTATTCGGCCTAGTTTCACAGTTTAATAATAAAAAATCCATGATTTTACGGACATTTTTCACAACAAAACAGTATTTCTTCTATTTGTGGGTGACTGTGATATCGTAGTTATCTTCTATTCGTGTGTGACTGTGATGTCGTAGTTATCTTCTATTTGTGGGTGACTGTGATGTCGTAGTTATCTTCTATTTGTGGGTGACTGTGATGTCGTAGTTATCTTCTATTTTTGGGTGACTGTGATATCGTAGTTATCTTCTATTTATGGGTGACTGTGATGTCGTAGTTATCTTCTATTTTTGGGTGACTGTGATATCGTAGTTATCTTCTATTCATGGGTGACTGTGATGTCGTAGTTATCTTCTATTTTTGGGTGACTGTGATATCGTAGTTATCTTCTATTCATGGGTGACTGTGATGTCGTAGTTATCTTCTATTTTTGGGTGACTGTGATATCGTAGTTATCTTCTATTCATGGGTGACTGTGATGTCGTAGTTATCTTCTATTTTTGGGTGACTGTGATATCGTAGTTATCTTCTATTCATGGGTGACTGTGATGTCGTAGTTATCTTCTATTTGTGGGTGACTGTGATGTCGTAGTTATCTTCTATTTGTGGGTGACTGTGATGTCGTAGTTATCTTCTATTTGTGGGTGACTGTGATGTCGTAGTTATCTTCTATTTGTGTGTGACTGTGATGTCGTAGTTATCTTCTATTTGTGGGTGATACTGATGTCATAGTTATCTTCTATGTTTTGAACAGGACAGTCAAATGAAGTGTTTGCTACACAGACTGAAGATTTCATGAAACCAGTTGTCAATATTGGTAAGAATAACATCCATCCTATTCTCCAGCGGTTAGTGTCATGGACTGACCATCATGTGCCACTCACAGCTGAGGGTTTAAGCCTACTGTAGCCATACTCTATTCTCACTTGTCTCCAGCGGTTAGTGTCGTGGACTGACCATCATGTGCCACTCACAGCTGAGGGTTTAAGCCTACTGTAGCCATACTCTATTCTCACTTGTCTCCAGCGGTTAGTGTCGTGGACTGACCATCATGTGCCACTCACAGCTGAGGGTTTAAGCCTACTGTAGCCATACTCTATTCTCACTTGTCTCCAGCGGTTAGTGTCGTGGACTGACCATCATGTGCCACTCACAGCTGAGGGTTTAAGCCTACTGTAGCCATACTCTATTCTCACTTGTCTCCAGCGGTTAGTGTCGTGGACTGACCATCATGTGCCACTCACAGCTGAGGGTTTAAGCCTACTGTAGCCATACTCTATTCTCACTTGTCTCCAGCGGTTAGTGTCGTGGACTGACCATCATGTGCCACTCACAGCTGAGGGTTTAAGCCTACTGTAGCCATACTCTATTATCACTTGTCTCCAGCGGTTAGTGTCGTGGACTGACCATCACATGCCACGCACAGCTATAGGCTTGAACTTACTGTGACCACATTATTTGAGTCGGAAAACTATCCAGCTGACTTGCGACTTGCAGAAGTTGGTGGTTCTACTCGGGTGTATTCATCTGTGCCTGACACAACTCCTAATATTTACGGAAGTGAGGTGCACAAGAACCATAAATCATCTACCTACTGCATGTACTATATATGCACAGCCATAAGTCGACATATGGAAGTCGTGATTTCGCAGTAGTAGCACTCCCGCTTCAGGTGTGAGAGGCCCTGATTTCAAACCCAGCTTTAGCTGCTACGCTTGTGCAATTAGGCAAGGCCCCTAAAATAATTTACCACGTTGCCTCTGCTCCCTCATGTGGCAATGGCTTCAGGACTGAGTTCTCGAATGCGATTAAGCTAAAATAAATTTGTTTAAACTATCAGGATTTCGAGGCAAGTTCTAACAACTAATCACCCGGAGAAAACCCACCTGTCCGATCTGGCAGCCACCCTAGCATCTCACATACTTCCTGGTCCGAGGATAGAACCCTGATTGCATTGGTGAGAAGTGAGCTCGCTAACCACTGCACCCACCGGACAACCTAGGTAATTAATTATGGTATGGAAATAGTTTATCTCGAGACCTCATTCCTGATGGAATCCATCGCCATGAGGGAGAGAGAAGATGCAACGTGAAATTAAATGCCTTGCCTAAGGGCACAATTGTAACGGCTCAAGCGGGGCTCGAACTCTGGTCCGTTCGTACCTGAAGCAAACTCGCTAGCACTGTACTATAACGACTTCCACATTATTTACCCTGACAAGGTGTGAAGGATATGGAGTCTGCCACGTAATTGAGAGGGAGGTTAAACCCCGCCAGAAACACGGTGGTCGTGTCCATAGCTGTGACACTTTAAATCCACTTTGATCTCCTCTTCTCCCACCTCTAATACCACCAGTAATGAGGTCCTGTACATGTCTAAAATAGTACATGTAGTTTAATTAATTGCTGTAATGAAAGAATGAGAGGAACTACCCAACGCGTATAAGAACCCCAACGCATATTAGAACCCCAACGTGTATATGTATAAGAACCCCAACATGTATACGTATAAGAACCCCAACACGTATAAGAACCCCAACGTGTATATGTATAAGAACCCCAACTTTATAAGAACCCCAACATGTATACGTATAAGAACCCCAACGCGTATAAGAACCCCAACATGTATAAGAACCCCAACTCGTATAAGAACCCTAACGCTTATAAGAACCCCAACACATATAAGAACCCCAACACTTATATAAGAACCCCAACACTTATAAGAACCCAACACGTATAAGAACCCCAACGCTATAGAACCCCAACACTATAAGAACCCCAACACTTATAAGAACCCCAACATGTATAAGTATAAGAACCCCAACACATATAAGAACCCCAACACTTATATAAGAACCCCAACACTTATATAAGAACCTCAACACTTATAAGAACCCCAACATGTATACGTATAAGAACCCCAACACATATAAGAACCCCAACACTTATATAAGAACCCCAACACTTATAAGAACCCCAACATGTATACGTATAAGAACCCCAACGCTATATGAACCCCAACACGTATAAGAACCCCAACGCGTATAAGAACCCCAACATGTATAAGAACCCCAACTCGTATAAGAACCCTAACGCTTATAAGAACCCCAACACATATAAGAACCCCAACACTTATATAAGAACCCCAACACTTATATAAGAACCTCAACACTTATAAGAACCCCAACATGTATACGTATAAGAACCCCAACACATATAAGAACCCCAACACTTATATAAGAACCCCAACACTTATAAGAACCCCAACATGTATACGTATAAGAACCCCAACACATATAAGAACCCCAACACTTATATAAGAACCCCAACACTTATAAGAACCCCAACATGTATACGTATAAGAACCCCAACGCTATATGAACCCCAACACGTATAAGAACCCCAACGCTTATAAGAACTCCAACGCTATAAGAACCCCAACACATATAAGAACCCCAACGCGAATAAGAACCCCAACACGTATAAGAACCCCAACGTGTGTAAGAACCCCAATGTGTGTAAGAACCCCAATGTGTGTAAGAACCCCAACATATATAAGAACCCCAACGTGTGTAAGAACCCCAATGTGTATAAGAACCCCAACGTGTGTAAGAACCCCAATGTGTATAAGAACCCCAACGCGTATAAGAACCCCAACATGTATAAGAACCCCAATGTGTGTAAGAACCCCAACATGTGTAAGAACCCCAACATGTATAAGAACCCCAACATGTATAAGAACCCCAACACGTATAAGAACCCCAACATGTGTAAGAACCCCAACATGTATAAGAACCCCAACACGTATAAGAACCCCAACACGTATAAGAACCCCAACACGTATAAGAACCCCAACGCGTATAAGAACCCCAACGCGTATAAGAACCCCAATGTGTGTAAGAACCCCAATGCTATAAGAACCCCAACATGTATAAGAACCCCAACTTGTGTAAGAACCCCAATGTGTGTAAGAACCCCAACATGTATAAGAACCCCAACGCGTATAAGAACCCCAATGTGTGTAAGAACCCCAATGTGTGTAAGAACCCCAACACATATAAGAACCCCAACACGTATAAGAACCCCAATGTGTGTAAGAACCCCAACACGTATAAGAACCCCAACGCATATAAGAACCCCAATGTGTGTAAGAACCCCAACATGTATAAGAACCCCAACACGTATAAGAACCCCAACACGTATAAGAACCCCAACATGTGTAAGAACCCCAACATGTATAAGAACCCCAACACGTATAAGAACCCCAACACGTATAAGAACCCCAATGTGTGTAAGAACCCCAACGCGTATATGAACCCCAACGCGTATAAGAACCCCAACGCGTATAAGAACCCCAATGTGTGTAAGAACCCCAATGTGTGTAAGAACCCCAATGTGTGTAAGAACCCCAATGTGTATAAGAACCCCAATGTGTGTAAGAACCCCAACACGTATAAGAACCCCAATGTGTGTAAGAACCCCAATGTGTGTAAGAACCCCAATGTGTGTAAGAACCCCAATGTGTGTAAGAACCCCAACACGTATAAGAACCCCAACACGTATAAGAACCCCAACATGTATAAGAACCCCAATGTGTGTAAGAACCCCAATGTGTGTAAGAACCCCAATGTGTATAAGAACCCCAACGCGTATAAGAACCCCAATGTGTGTAAGAACCCCAATGTGTGTAAGAACCCCAACATGTATAAGAACCCCAACGCGTATAAGAACCCCAATGTGTGTAAGAACCCCAATGTGTATAAGAACCCCAACACGTATAAGAACCCCAATGTGTATAAGAACCCCAACACGTATAAGAACCCCAATGTGTGTAAGAACCCCAATGTGTATAAGAACCCCAATGTGTGTAAGAACCCCAATGTGTATAAGAACCCCAATGTGTGTAAGAACCCCAATGTGTATAAGAACCCCAATGTGTATAAGAACCCCAATGTGTGTAAGAACCCCAATGTGTGTAAGAACCCCAATGCTTATAAGAACCCCAACACATATAAGAACCCCAACACTTATATAAGAACCCCAACACTTATATAAGAACCTCAACACTTATAAGAACCCCAACATGTATACGTATAAGAACCCCAACACATATAAGAACCCCAACACTTATATAAGAACCCCAACACTTATAAGAACCCCAACATGTATACGTATAAGAACCCCAACACATATAAGAACCCCAACACTTATATAAGAACCCCAACACTTATAAGAACCCCAACATGTATACATATAAGAACCCCAACGCTATATGAACCCCAACACGTATAAGAACCCCAACGCTTATAAGAACTCCAATGCTATAAGAACTCCAACGCTATAAGAACCCCAACACGTATAAGAACCCCAACGTGTGTAAGAACCCCAATGTGTATAAGAACTCCAACGCGTATAAGAACCCCAACACATATAAGAACCCCAACGTGTGTATGAACCCCAATGTGTGTAAGAACCCCAACACGTATAAGAACCCCAACGTGTGTAAGAACACCAATGTGTATAAGAACTCCAACGCTATAAGAACCCCAACACATATAAGAACCCCAACACGTATAAGAACCCCAACGCTTATAAGAACTCCAACGCTATAAGAACCCCAACACATATAAGAACCCCAACGCGAATAAGAACTCCAACGCGTATAAGAACTCCAACGCGAATAAGAACTCCAACGCGTATAAGAACCCCAACACGTATAAGAACCCCAATGTGTATAAGAACCCCAACGCGTATAAGAACCCCAATGTGTATAAGAACTCCAACGCGTATAAGAACCCCAACATGTATAAGAACCCCAATGTGTATAAGAACCCCAACGCGTATAAGAACCCCAATGTGTATAAGAACTCCAACGCGTATAAGAACCCCAACACGTATAAGAACCCCAATGTGTGTAAGAACCCCAACACGTATAAGAACCCCAATGTGTATAAGAACCCCAATGTGTATAAGAACCCCAATGTGTGTAAGAACCCCAATGTGTATAAGAACCCCAATGTGTATAAGAACCCCAATGTGTATAAGAACCCCAATGTGTATAAGAACCCCAATGTGTATAAGAACCCCAATGTGTGTAAGAACCCCAACACGTATAAGAACCCCAATGCGAATAAGAACCCCAATGCTATAAGAACCCCAACATGTATAAGAACTCCAACGCATATATGAACCCCAACACATATAAGAACCCCAATGTGTATAAAAAAACCAATGTGTATAGGAACCCCAACATGTATAAGAACCCAAATGTGTGTAAGAACCCCAACATGTATAAAAAACCCAATATGTATAAGAACCCCAACACGTATAAGAACCCCAACATGTATAAAAAACCCAATATGTATAAGAACCCCAACGCTATAAGAACCCCAACACATATAAGAACCCCAACACGTATAAGAACCCCAAAGCTATAAGAACCCCAACGCGTATAAGAACCACAACACGTATAAGAACCCCAAAGCTATAAGAACCCCAACGCGTATAAGAACCACAACACGTATATGAACCCCAACGCGTATAAGAACCCCAATGTGTATAAGAAAGAGTGAGTTCTAATCAACTACTCCTTAGAATATATCATTAAAAAGAAAGGTTTAATCTTCATTTATTTAACAACAATTGCGAAGCAAGTTTTAACAACTTGGTATACATGCATTATATAATTTGGTTTACCTCATGTATTATTTTTATTTAGTTGATGATCTTATACAGAAAAGTGACCTGCAAGTTGTTGTGTATACTGGACAGTTAGACCTCATTGTTGATACCTTAGGTGAGTAGGGCTATCGTGGAGATTTCATTGTGAAATAGAATCCATAACCGTCTCGCTCGTAACCGAGTTGTTGTCAGTTCGATTTTGGCCCGCCAATATTTAAAATATATATGGGGTTTTTTTTGGGTTTTTTATTATACAAATTTATTTTAGCTCGATTGCGAAACAAGTTATTTCAACTTATATAAATCACTCTCGAGACCTCATTCCTGATGGAATCCATCGCCACGAGGGAGAGAGAAGAGGCAACGTGGAATTTAAATGCCTTGCCTAAGGGCACAATCGTAACGGCTCCAGTGGGGCTCGAACTACGGACCTTTCGCACCTGAAGCGAACGCTCATCCACTGCGCTATCACGACTTTCACTACAAAATATATATGGTTATGTACAGTGATCCCCTGGTTATGTACAGTGATCCCCAGGTTATGTACAGTGATCCCCTGGTTATGTACAGTGATCCCCAGGTTATGTACAGTGATCCCCTGGTTATGTACAGTGATCCCCTGGTTATGTACAGTGATCCCCTGGTTATGTACAGTGATCCCCTGGTTATGTACAGTGATCCCCTCGTTATGTACAGTGATCCCCAGGTTATGTACAGTGATCCCCTCGTTATGTACAGTGATCCCCAGGTTATGTACAGTGATCCCCTGGTTATGTACAGTGATCCCCTGGTTATGTACAGTGATCCCCTCGTTATGTACAGTGATCCCCTGGTTATGTACAGTGATCCCCTGGTTATGTACAGTGATCCCCTGGTTATGTACAGTGATCCCCTCGTTATGTACAGTGATCCCCAGGTTATGTACATTGATCCCCTGGTTATGTACAGTGATCCCCAGGTTATGTACAGTGATCCCCTGGTTATGTACAGTGATCCCCTCGTTATGTACAGTGATCCCCTGGTTATGTACAGTGATCCCCTGGTTATGTACAGTGATCCCCTGGTTATGTACAGTGATCCCCTCGTTATGTACAGTGATCCCCTCGTTATGTACAGTGATCCCCTCGTTATGTACAGTGATCCCCTGGTTATGTACAGTGATCCCCTCTTATGTACAGTGATCCCTGGTTATGTACAGTGATCCCCTCGTTATGTACAGTGATCCCCAGGTTATGTACAGTGATCCCCTGGTTATGTACAGTGATCCCCAGGTTATGTACAGTGATCCCCTGGTTATGTACAGTGATCCCCTCGTTATGTACAGTGATCCCCTGGTTATGTACAGTGATCCCCTCGTTATGTACAGTGATCCCCTCGTTATGTACAGTGATCCCCTGGTTATGTACAGTGATCCCCTCGTTATGTACAGTGATCCCCAGGTTATGTACAGTGATCCCCTCGTTATGTACAGTGATCCCCTGGTTATGTACAGTGATCCCCTCGTTATGTACAGTGATCCCCTGGTTATGTACAGTGATCCCCTGGTTATGTACAGTGATCCCCTCATTATGTACAGTGATCCCCTGGTTATGTACAGTGATCCCCTGGTTATGTACAGTGATCCCCAGGTTATGTACAGTGATCCCCTGGTTATGTACAGTGATCCCCAGGTTATGTACAGTGATCCCCTGGTTATGTACAGTGATCCCCTCGTTATGTACAGTGATCCCCTGGTTATGTACAGTGATCCCCTCGTTATGTACAGTGATCCCCTCGTTATGTACAGTGATCCCCTAGTTATGTACAGTGATCCCCTCGTTATGTACAGTGATCCCCAGGTTATGTACAGTGATCCCCTGGTTATGTACAGTGATCCCGGTTATGTACAGTGATCCCCTGGTTATGTACAGTGATCCCCTGGTTATGTACAGTTATCCCCTGGTTATGTACCTTTACTGGTCGACTTGGAGATATCTGCTGAATATTCAGGATTCAACTCTCCAAATATAATACTAACAAATACGATAATACGGTTATTGATGAATTATTATTAATATTTTATGCGATAATACGGTTATTGATGGATTGTTATTAATATTTTAGGCACTGAAGCGTGGGTATATAGACTGAACAATAGTGAGAAGTTCCGAGCAGCTCAGCATAATCCAATCCTAGATCCAGTGACACTGCTCACGTCTGGCTATGTAAAGAAAGCTGATAATTTCTCCTTTTACTGGATTCTTGATGCAGGTCACATGGTAATATAACTTCTTGGAATATCTGTTATAAACAGTTACATGGTACTATAGCTTCTTGGAGTATCTGTTATAAACAGTTACAGGGTAATATAACTTCTTGGAATATCTGTTATAAACAGTTACATGGTACTATAGCTTCTTGGAATATCTGTTATAAACAATTACAGGGTAATATAACTTCTTGGAATATCTGTTATAAACAGTTACATGGTAATATAGCTTCTTGGAATATCTGTTATAAACAGTTACATGGTAATATAACTTCTTGGAGTATTTGCTATAAACAGTTACATGGTAAGATAGCTTCTTGGAATATCTATTATAAACAGTTACATGGTAATATAACTTCTTGGAATATCTGCTATAAACAGTTACATGGTAAGATAGCTTCTTGGAATATCTGTTATAAACAGTTACATGGTAATATAACTTCTTGGAATATCTGTTATAAACAGTTACATGGTAAGATAGCTTCTTGGAATATCTGTTATAAACAGTTACAGGGTAATATAACTTCTTGGAATATCTGTTATAAACAGTTACATGGTAAGATAGCTTCTTGGAATATCTGTTATAAACAGTTACAGGGTAATATAACTTCTTGGAATATCTGTTATAAACAGTTACATGGTAAGATAGCTTCTTGGAATATCTGTTATAAACAGTTACAGGGTAATATAACTTCTTGGAATATCTGTTATAAACAGTTACATGGTAAGATAGCTTCTTGGAATATCTGTTATAAACAGTTACAGGGTAATATAACTTCTTGGAATATCTGTTATAAACAGTTACATGGTAAGATAGCTTCTTGGAATATCTGTTATAAACAGTTACAGGGTAATATAACTTCTTGGAATATCTGTTATAAACAGTTACATGGTACTATAGCTTCTTGGAATATCTGCTATAAATAGTTACATGGTACTATAGCTTCTTGGAATATCTGTTATAAACAGTAAATGGTAATATATCTTCTTGGAATATCTGTTATAAACAGTAAATGGTAATATGTCTTCTTGGAATATCTGTTATAAACAGTTACATGGTACTATAGCTTCTTGGAATATCTGCTATAAATAGTTACATGTACTATAGCTTCTTGGAATATCTGTTATAAACAGTTACATTGTAATATAGCTTCTTGGAATATCTGTTATAAACAGTTACATGGTAATATAGCTTCTTGGAATATCTGCTATAAACAGTAAATGGTAATATGTCTTCTTGGAATATCTGCTATAAACAGTTACATGGTAAGATAGCTTCTTGGAATATCTGTTATAAACAGTTACATGGTACTATAGCTTCTTGGAATATCTGTTATAAACAGTTACATTGTAATATAACTTCTTGGAATATCTGTTATAAACAGTCACATGGTAATATAACTTCTTGGAATATCTGTTATAAACAGTTACATGGTAATATAGCTTCTTGGAATATCTGTTATAAACAGTTACATGGTAATATAGCTTCTTGGAATATCTGTTATAAACAGTTACATTGTAATATAGCTTCTTGGAATATCTGTTATAAACAGTTACATGGTAATATAGCTTCTTGGAATATCTGTTATAAATAACAGAGATGCATATTATTTATTTGCCCGATCTTGTTTGCCCGTTCCATTTAACCAGTCCATTGTTCACACTCCTACAGTTGCTAAACCATGCCCCATCTTGTTTGCCCCGTTCCATCTAATCAGTCCATTGTTCACACTCCTACAGTTGCTAAACCATGCCCCATCTTGTTTGCCTCATTCCATCTAACCAGTCCATTGTTCACACTCCTACAGTTGCTAAACCATGCCCCATCTTGTTTGCCCCGTTCCATCTAACCAGTCCATTGTTCACACTCCTACAGTTGCTAAACCATGCCCCATCTTGTTTGCCCCGTTCCATCTAACCAGTCCATTGTTCACACTCCTACAGTTGCTAAACCATGCCCCATCTTGTTTGCCTCATTCCATCTAACCAGTCCATTGTTCACACTCCTACAGTTGCTAAACCATGCCCCATCTTGTTTGCCCCATTCCATCTAACCAGTCCATTGTTCACACTCCTACAGTTGCTAAACCATGCCCCATCTTGTTTGCCCCGTTCCATCTAACCAGTCCATTGTTCACACTCCTACAGTTGCTAAACCATGCCCCATCTTGTTTGCCCCGTTCCATCTAACCAGTCCATTGTTCACACTCCTACAGTTGCTAAACCATGCCCCATCTTGTTTGCCCCGTTCCATCTAACCAGTCCATTGTTCACACTCCTACAGTTGCTAAACCATGCCCCATCTTGTTTGCCTCATTCCATCTAACCAGTCCATTGTTCACACTCCTACAGTTGCTAAACCATGCCCCATCTTATTTGCCTCATTCCATCTAACCAGTCCATTGTTCATACTCCTACAGTTGCTAAACCATGCCCCATCTTGTTTGCCCCGTTCCATCTAACCAGTCCATTGTTCACACTCCTACAGTTGCTAAATCATGCCCCATCTTGTTTGCCTCATTCCATCTAACCAGTCCATTGTTCACACTCCTACAGTTGCTAAACCATGCCCCATCTTATTTGCCTCATTCCATCTAACCAGTCCATTGTTCATACTCCTACAGTTGATAAACCATGAAGCCTATTCAGTTGATAGTCTACATTGATGTTCATCTCAATAAGACCACATGGCTCGTACAAAGAGAGCTTGAGCTAGAGGGCTATGTGGGAGAGACAATCTCCATGAGCTCCATTGAGCTTTAGTAGAAGGTTCTACATATAGGTTATATACAGAATACTCGGTATACAAACGGGTATAGCTTTAACCCTGGTAATAATCTTCTGCCTTGTACTTAATCTTGTCCCTATATTGAAGGAGGTAGGTTCTATCTTTGAAGCATTTATCTCTAATAGACGGATCTGTAGTCCAGTGATAACACGCTGGACTGGTAATCCAGGGATCGCAGGTTCGATCCCCCGTCTGACCATAATAAAATTAACAGTCTTTCAGATGGGATGTTAAACCGAGGTCTCGTGTCAGTGTTTTACACCGTGCACATAAAAGAACCGGAGGAGATTCTGGAATGGGTCTCTGTCTGTATCATTGCACTATCCTCCAAAAATCTAAAATGACTAATCTCTTCAGGAGGCGTCGCTCATATGGGCAACTGGTAGCGACGATAAATAAACGTAAAACCACCTCCACCCTGGTAATAATCTTCTCCCTTGTATTTAATCTTGTCCCTATATTGAAGGTCGTAGGTTCTATCTTACATTAATGAAGCATGTTATCTCTAATATTGTTTTTCTGTTTGTATTCAGATACCAACGGATAATGGAAAAACTGCCTTAAAGATGTTGCAGATGGTTCTCTCTGGAGATTCAGTCAAACCGTAGACACAATGTACAGATGACCATGTAAATATATAATATATAAATCTCCAATTGATTGTTCCTGCAAAATTTATCAATGCCATACTGGTTGGCGACCCTTTAGTCGGGGCCACCCATTTTCCCGTCAACCCTTGCAAATGCTTCATATTGCAGTTGCACTCGCAGTTTTCGTTCACGATCATTCCACTGCATGTTTCCAATTGACACACTTACTAAATTTGATTGTTTACTTGAGTTTTAAAATCTCTGTGGACTTCAAGATACGGGAAAACACACATTTGTGTGCATGCTCACTGTCCATTTTTAGGAGGCCCAATATTATTGTGAAATTAATTTTCGGGTTGATGCTCTCAACATCGTAGTACAGAGTAATATCATGATTCTAGTTGTAAGCATGATAAAGCTTGTTACAAATACGTGAACGCGTGAACTATTATGTAAAATGTAAAACATCATTACCATATTTAGTGCACACATATTATTTTTATGTATGGGTAGCAATGCTGCTATTCGACATTAGAGAGGTTCGACATTAGAGGAAGATAGATAGTCTTTCATGTTCAAATATATACGTTGTTTTCTACATCCTCTGTTGTTTCACTCATGCGCACTGTGCATGTTGACACTTCGTGTGTTGATAAACAAATTCGCGTATACGACGGTTTAAATGTATTGGAATTTTATCGTTTTTGAGCGACTATTTCGATTTTTGTAAACACACACACATTGGTATTTATATTTTACCCAAAACATCCTTTATTACGATGTAATGCTGCTTTAAGAGAGTGCATAAACCAGTTAAATAACACTTCACTAATACATTCACTATGCACATAATAAAATTGGCAGTGACAGTTTGAGTTACTTCACCTGACCCACAACATCACTCACCTGTACATGTATATGGTCAGTGAGTAATTCGTAGCCTGGGACCAGACGTCGATATATTTTGCCTGGACAGTCAAATAAATATATTTTAACACCGAGACTATTAATTGGGCCGTATTGAGTTTCTGATCATATCAACGCCTGGGGAAACTCAGCAGGTTTTCCGTGAAATTTTGATTATCATTAATCCTATTAATAGGCCTATTAGCACATGACTTAATTAATGACGTACTTGATTCAAAAGCGAGGCACTGCAATATTGATAAATCTTTATAATTGGCCACCATTTTTTACAGGTCAACGGAATGATATATAGTTTAAAAAGTACAATGTGCGTCTGATTTGACATATTTACTCAAGATTTAAGTCGTCCTTACTTCAATTACGCCGAATCGACCCATTACCACCTAAACGTAATAGTAAAATTCCGATATCTCGTCGATACAGCACAGAAACAGGAAATTATATGCTTGCAATGTAAATGAGTCTACGGGAACATTCGTGTATATTCGGAAATGATCGTGTATAATCGTGCCTGTTCGGGGATTTCCGATAGAATTCCGTTTCTATATTTAGCGATAGTATCTTGTAGAGAAGAGTTGTCGTTCTTCAAATCTACACCCTTAATAATGAGGGTGTAAGTAGATGGCGCTACAATCGGAAATCAAGTTTCCCCAGGCTGTCATTTTGCTAGAAGTTAAAAAGTGAAAAATCGACAGACTGGAACCCAGGCTAGGTAATTCGATTAACCCTTTCAACACCACAGACCTCTATATAGGCTTACAAAAAGTGTAGATCCAGATGAGCCGGCTCGTGACGAGCCGTCTCATCAGGATCTGCACTTTTTGCAAGTAGTATTACTAATTTTAGACAAAATTACCCATCTTGATAAATGAACTGGTCCGAATGTAATTTTCTTATTCATTTATTGGTCTAAGAATATCATGGACCAGTCCATGTCAGTTACTTTGTGTTGAAAGAGTTAAATATTGCACAACTTCCTACCTGTGATTCATAAATAGAGCACAGCTATGTTCTCAATGGGTGCCATGTCTTTCACTTGCAGTCTGGATGACATATGTAAATCAACCATTTTCAGTAATATGCAACGTTTACAGTAATATGCAACATTTTCAGTAATATGGTTTTCAGTAATATGCAACATTTTCAGTAATATGGTTTTCAGTAATATGCAACATTTTCAGTAATATGGTTTTCAGTAATATGCAACATTTTCAGTAATATGGTTTTCAGTAATATGCAACGTTTTCAGTAATATGCAACGTTTTCAGTAATATGCAACGTTTTCAGTAATATGCAATGTTTTCAGTAATATGGTTTTCAGTAATATGCAACGTTTTCAGTAATATGGTTTTCAGTAATATGCAACGTTTTCAGTAATATGGTTTTCAGTAATATGCAACGTTGTCAGTAATATGCGACGATATGGTGTAGACTTTCATGAGATGAATATGTTGAAATTCAAAGAGAGGCCAGAAATTTGGACCAAAATGTGTATGCAAAACTTTATAACCAGCCAATAAGTTTAGCTTTCCATCGGCGTTGCAAAAATAATGGGATTTATTGAAGAAATATATGAACCATAGTCGAGAGTTGGTACCGATCGAGAGTTGGTACCGATCGTGAGTTGTACCGATCGAGAGTTGGTACCCTGAAGCTGTGAAATATTTCGATGCAATGATATGTGACCCATTTCGACCAATTGAAAACACTGTTACAAAAGAGATTGGAGTTATTACATAATTATATTTAGTGTTTTACGTTGTCATGCATGTTTATTAAGTTTATAATAAAAGAGTTTCAAATGCCGTGTGTGTTGTTTTAAAGCGTGGTTATCACATGACATAGAAGATCGAAAGTTATAGAAAATCTTTGTTTTTGACTTCTGCTCTCAAACCATTTGGCAATATGACTTGAAACTTTAAGCTGGTTTCACCAGCTGTTATTGGTGCAGGAAGACCCTGGGTACATCTGTCTAGCTGTTATTGGTGGAGGAAGACTCTGGGTGCATCTGTCCAACTGTTATTGGTTCAGGAAGACCCTGGGTGCATCTGTCCAACTGTTATTGGTTCAGGAAGACCCTGGGTACATCTGTCCAGCTGTTATTGGTGGAGGAAGACCCTGGGTACATCTGTCCAGCTGTTATTGGTGGTGGAAGACTCTGGGAACATCTGTCCAACTGTTATTGGTGGAGGAAGATTCTGGGTACATCTGTCCAGCTGTTATTGGTGCAGGAAGACTCTGGGTACATCTGTACAGCTGTTATTGGTGGAGGATGACTCTGGGTACATCTGTCCAGCTGTTATTGGTGCAGGAAGACTCTGGTTACATCTATACAGCTGTTATTGGTGGAGGAAGACCCTGGGTACATCTGTCCAGCTGTTATTGGTGGAGGAAGACCCTTGGTACATCTGTCCAGCTGTTATTGGTGGAGGAAGACCCTGGGTACATCTGTCCAGCTGTTATTGGTGGAGGAAGACCCTGGGTACATCTGTCCAGCTGTTATTGGTGGAGGATGACCCTGGGTACATCTGTCCAGCTGTTATTGGTGGAGGAAGACCCTGGGTGCATCTGTCTAGCTGTTATTGGTGCAGGAAGACACTGGGTCCAGCTGTAATTGGTGCAGGAAGACTCCGGGTACATCTGTCCAGCTGTTATTGGTGCAGGAGGACCCTGTGTACAGCTGTCCAGCTGTTATTGGTGCAGGAAGACCCTTGGTACATCTGTCCAGCTGTTATTGGTGGAGGAAGACCCTGGGTACATCTGTCCAGCTGTTATTGGTGCAGGAAGACACTGGGAACATCTGTCCAGCTGTTATTGGTGCAGGAAGACCCTGGGAACATCTGTTCAGTTGTTATTGGTGGAGGAAGACCCTGGGAACATCTGTCCAGCTGTTATTGGTAGAGGTAGACCCTGTGTATATTTATCTAGCTGGTATTGGTGGATGAAAATCCCTGGGTACATCTATCCAGCTGTTATTGGTGGAGGAAGACCCTGGGTACATCTGTCCAGCTGTTATTGGTGGAGGAAGACACTGGGTACATCTGTCCAGCTGTTATTGGTGGAGGAAGACCCTGGGTACATCTGTCCAGCTGTTATTGGTGGAGGAAGACCCTGGGTACATCTGTCCAGCTGTTATTGGTGGAGGATGACCCTGGGTACATCTGTCCAGCTGTTATTGGTGGAGGAAGACCATGGGTGCATCTGTCCAGCTGTTATTGGTGTAGGAAGACCCTGGGTCCAGCTGTGATTTGTGCAGGAAGACTCTGGGTACATCTGTCCAGCTGTTATTGGTGCAGGAAGACCCTGGGTACATCTGTCCAGCTGTTATTGGTGCAGGAAGACCCTGGGTACATCTGTCCAGCTGTTATTGGTGGAGGATGACCCTGGGTACATCTGTCCAGCTGTTATTGGTGGAGGAAGACCATGGGTGCATCTGTCCAGCTGTTATTGGTGCAGGAAGACCCTGGGTCCAGCTGTTATTGGTGCAGGAAGACTCTGGGTACATCTGTCCAACTGTTATTGGTGGAGGAAGACCCTGGGTGCATCTGTCCAGCTGTTATTGGTGCAAAAAGATCCTAGGTTCAGCTGTCATTGGTGCAGGAAGACTGGGTACATCTGTCCAGCTGTTATTGGTGCAGGAAGACCCTGGGTAAATCTGTCCAGCTGTTATTGGTGGAGGAAGACCCTGGGTACATATATCCAGCTGTTATTGGTGGAGGAAGACCCTGGGTACATCTGGCCAGCTGTTATTGGTGGAGGAAGACCCTGGGTACATCTGTCCAGGTGTTATTGGTGGAGGAAGACTCTGGGTACATCTGTCCAGCTGTTATTGGTTCAGGAATACCCTGGGTACATCTGTCCAGCTGCTATTGGTGCAGGAAGACCCTGGGTACATCTGTCCAGATGTTATTGGTGGAGGAAGACCCTGTGTGCATCTGTACAGCTGCTATTGGTGGAGGATGACCCTGGGTACATCTGTCCAGCTGTTATTGGTGCAGGAAGACCCTGGGTACATCTGTCCAGCTGTTATTGGTGCAGGAAGACCCTGGGTACATCTGTCCAGCTGTTATTGGTGGAGGATGACCCTGGGTACATCTGTCCAGCTGTTATTGGTGGAGGAAGACCCTGGGTGCATCTGTCTAGCTGTTATTGGTGCAGGAAGACACTGGGTCCAGCTGTAATTGGTGCAGGAAGACTCCGGGTACATCTGTCCAGCTGTTATTGGTGCAGGAAGACCCTGTGTACAGCTGTCCAGCTGTTATTGGTGCAGGAAGACCCTGGGTACATCTGTCCAGCTGTTATTGGTGGAGGAATACCCTTGGTACAACTTTCCAGCTGTTATTGGTGGAGGAAGACCCTGGGTACATCTGTCCAGCTGTTATTGGTGCAGGAAGACACTGGGTACATCTGTCCAGCTGTTATTGGTGCAGGAAGACCCTGGGAACATCTGTTCAGCTGTTATTGGTGGAGGAAGACACTGGGAACATCTGTCCAGCTGTTATTGGTAGAGGTAGACCCTGTGTATATTTATCTAGCTGTTATTGGTGGATGAAAATCCCTGGGTACATCTATCCAGCTGTTATTGGTGGAGGAAGACCCTGGGTACATCTGTCCAGCTGTTATTGGTGGAGGAAGACACTGGGTACATCTGTCCAGCTGTTATTGGTGGAGGAAGACCCTGGGTACATCTGTCCAGCTGTTATTGGTGGAGGAATACCCTGGGTACATCTGGCCAGCTGTTATTGGTGGAGGAAGACCCTGGGTACATCTGTCCAGCTGTTATTGGTGGAGGAAGACTCTGGGTACATCTGTCCAGCTGTTATTGGTTCAGGAATACCCTGGGTACATCTGTCCAGCTGCTATTGGTGCAGGAAGACCCTGGGTACATCTGTCCAGCTGTTATTGGTGCAGGAAGACCCTGGGTACATCTGTCCAGCTGTTATTGGTGCAGGAAGACCCTGGGTACATCTGTCCAGCTGTTATTGAAGAAGGAAGACCCTGGGTACATCTGTCCAGCTGTTATTGGTGGAGGACGACAATGGGTGCATCTGTCCAGCTGTTATTGGTGCAGGAAGACCCTGGGTCCAGCTGTTATTGGTGCAGGAAGACTCTGGGTACATCTGTCCAGCTGTTATTGGTGGAGGAAGACCCTGGGTACATCTGTCCAGCTGTTATTGGTGGTGGAAGACTCAGGGAACATCTGTCCAACTGTTATTGGTGGAGGAAGACCCTGGGTACATCTGTCCAGGTGTTATTGGTGGAGGAAGACTCTGGGTACATCTGTCCAGCTGTTATTGGTTCAGGAATACCCTGGGTACATCTGTCCAGCTGCTATTGGTGCAGGAAGACCCTGGGTACATCTGTCTAGCTGTTATTGGTGGAGGAAGATTCTGGGTGCATCTGTCCAACTGTTATTGGTTCAGGAAGACCCTGGGTGCATCTGTCCAACTGTTATTGGTTCAGGAAGACCCTGGGTACATCTGTCCAGCTGTTATTGGTGGAGGAAGACCCTGGGTACATCTGTCCAGCTGTTATTGGTGGTGGAAGACTCTGGGAACATCTGTCCAACTGTTATTGGTGGAGGAAGACTCTGGGAACATCTGTCCAACTGTTATTGGTGGAGGAAGACCCTGGGTACATCTGTACAGCTGTTATTGGTGGAGGATGACCCTGGGTACATCTGTCCAGCTGTTATTGGTGCAGGAAGACTCTGGGTACATCTGTACTGCTGTTATTGGTGGAGGATGACCCTGGGTACATCTGTCCAGCTATTAATGGTGCAGGAAGACTCTGGTTACATCTATACAGCTGTTATTGGTGGAGGAAGACCCTGGGTACATCTGTCCAGCTGTTATTGGTGGAGGAAGACCCTTGGTACATTTGTCCAGCTGTTATTGGTGGAGGAAGACCCTGGGTACATCTGTCCAGCTATTATTGGTGGAGGAAGACCCTGGGTACATCTATCCAGCTGTTATTGGTGGAGGATGACCCTGGGTACATCTGTCCAGCTGTTATTGGTGGAGGAAGACCTGGGTGCATCTGTCTAGCTGTTATTGGTGCAGGAAGACACTGGGTCCAGCTGTTATTGGTGCAGGAAGACTCCGGGTACATCTGTCCAGCTGTTATTGGTGCAGGAAGACCCTGTGTACAGCTGTCCAGCTGTTATTGGTGCAGGAAGACCCTGGGTACATCTGTCCAGCTGTTATTGGTGGAGGAAGACCCTTGGTACATCTGTCCAGCTGTTATTGGTGGAGGAAGACCCTGGGTACATCTGTCCAGCTGTTATTGGTGCAGGAAGACACTGGGTACATCTGTCCAGCTGTTATTGGTGCAGGAAGACCCTGGAAACATCTGTTCAGCTGTTATTGGTGGAGGAAGACCCTGGGAACATCTGTCCAGCTGTTATTGGTAGAGGTAGACCCTGTGTATATTTATCTAGCTGTTATTGGTGGATGCAAATCCCTGGGTACATCTATCCAGCTGTTATTGGTGGAGGAAGACCCTGGGTACATCTGTCCAGCTGTTATTGGTGGAGGAAGACACTGGGTACATCTGTCCAGCTGTTATTGGTGGAGGAAGAGCTGTTATTGGTGGAGGAAGACACTGGGTACATCTGTCCAGCTGTTATTGGTGGAGGAAGACCCTGGGTACATCTGTCCAGCTGTTATTGGTGGAGGAATACCCTGGGTACATCTGGCCAGCTGTTATTGGTGGAGGAAGACCCTGGGTACATCTGTCCAGCTGTTATTGGTGGAGGAAGACTCTGGGTACATCTGTCCAGCTGTTATTGGTTCAGGAATACCCTGGGTACATCTGTCCAGCTGCTATTGGTGCAGGAAGACCCTGGGTACATCTGTCCAGCTGTTATTGGTGCAGGAAGACCCTGGGTACATCTGTCCAGCTGTTATTGGTGCAGGAAGACCCTGGGTACATCTGTCCAGCTGTTATTGATGGAGGATGACCCTGGGTACATCTGTCCAGCTGTTATTGGTGGAGGAAGACCATGGGTGCATCTGTCCAGCTGTTATTGGTGCAGGAAGACCCTGGGTCCAGCTGTTATTGGTGCAGGAAGACTCTGGGTACATCTGTCCAACTGTTATTGGTGGAGGAAGACCCTGGGTGCATCTGTCCAGCTGTTATTGGTGCAAAAAGATCCTAGGTTCAGCTGTCATTGGTGCAGGAAGACTGGGTACATCTGTCCAGCTGTTATTGGTGCAGGAAGACCCTGGGTAAATCTGTTCAGCTGTTATTGGTGGAGGAAGACCCTGGGAACATCTGTCCAGCTGTTATTGGTAGAGGTAGACCCTGTGTATATTTATCTAGCTGTTATTGGTGGATGAAAATCCCTGGGTACATCTATCCAGCTGTTATTGGTGGAGGAAGACCCTGGGTACATCTGTCCAGCTGTTATTGGTGGAGGAAGACAATGGGTACATCTGTCCAGCTGTTATTGGTGGAGGAAGACCCTGGGTACATCTGTCCAGCTGTTATTGGTGGAGGAATACCCTGGGTACATCTGGCCAGCTGTTATTGGTGGAGGAAGACCCTGGGTACATCTGTCCAGTTGTTATTGGTTCAGGAATACCCTGGGTACATCTGTCCAGCTGCTGTTGGTGCAGGAAGACCCTGGGTAGATCTGTCCAGATGTTATTGGTGGAGGAAGACCCTATGTGCATCTGTACAGCTGCTATTGGTGGAGGATGAACCTGGGTACATCTGTCCAGCTGTTATTGGTGCAGGAAGACCCTGGGTACATCTGTCCAGCTGTTATTGGTGCAGGAAGACCCTGGGTACATCTGTCCAGCTGTTATTGGTGGAGGATGACCCTGGGTACATCTGTCCAGCTATTATTGGTGGAGGAAGACCATGGGTGCATCTGTCCAGCTGTTATTGGTGCAGGAAGACCCTGGGTCCAGCTGTGATTGGTGCAGGAAGACTCTGGGTACATCTGTCCAGCTGTTATTGGTGGAGGAAGACCCTGAGTGCATCTGTCCAGCTGTTATTGGTGCAGGAAGACCCTGGGTCCAGCTGTCATTGGTGCAGGAAGACTCTGGGCACATCAGTCCAGCTGTTATTGGTGGAGGAAGACCCTGGGTACATCTGACCAGCTGTTATTGGTGCAGGAAGACCTGGGTACATCTGTCCAGCTGTTATTGGTGGAGGATGACCCAGGGTACATCTGTCCAGCTGTTATTGGTGGAGGAAGACCCTGGGTGCATCTGTCTAGCTGTTATTGGTGCAGGAAGACCCTGGGTCCAGCTCTTATTGGTGCAGGAAGACTCCGGGTACATCTGTCCAGCTGTTATTGGTGCAGGAAGACCCTGTGTACATATGTCCAGCTGTTATTGGTGGAGGGAGACCCTGGGTACAGCTGTCCAGCTGTTATTGGTGGGGGAAGACCCTGGGTACATCTATTCAGCTGTTATTGGTGGAGGAAGATCCTGGGTACATCTGTCCAGCTGTTATTGGTGCAGGAAGACCCTGGGTACATCTATCAAGCTGTTATTGGTGCAGGAAGACCACTGGTACATCTGTCCAGCTGTTATTGGTGGAGGAAGACCCTGGGTACATCTGTCCAGCTGTTATTGGTGGAGGAAGACCCTGGGTACATCTGTCCAGCTATTATTGGTGGAGGAGGACCCTGGGTGCATCTGTCTAGCTGTTATTGGTGCAGGAAGACCCTGGGTCCAGATGTTATTGGTGCAGGAAGACTCTGGGTACATCTGTCCAGCTGTTATTGGTGGAGGAAGACCCTGGGTGCATCTGTCCAGCTGTTATTGGTGGAGGAAGACCCTTGGTACATCTGTCCAGCTGTTATTGGTGGAGGAAGACCCTGGGTACATCTGTCCAGCTGTCATACGTGCAGGAAGACTCTGGGTACAACTGCCCAGCTGTTATTGGTGCAGGAAGACCCTGGGTACATATGTCCAGATGTTATTGGTGGAGGAAGACTCTGGATACAGCTGTCCAGCTGTTATTGGTGCAGGAAGACCCTGGGTACATATGTCTAGCTGTTATTGGAAGTGGAAGACCCTGGGTACATCTGTCCAGATGTTATTGGTGCAGGAAGACCCTGGGTACATCTGTCCAGCTGTTATTGGTGCAGGAAGACCCTGGGAACATCTGTCCAGCTGTTATTGGTAGATGTAGACCCTGTGTATATGTATCTAGCTGTTATTGGTGGATGAAAATCCCTGGGTACATCTATCCAGCTGTTATTGGTGGAGGAAGACCCTGGGTACATCTGTCCAGCTATTATTGGTTCAGGAAGACCCTGGGTACATCTGTTCAGATGTTATTGGTGCAGGAAGACACTGGGTGCATCTGTCCAACTGTTATTAGTTCAGGAAGACACTGGGTACATCTGTCCAGCTGTTATTGGTGCAGGAAGACCCTGGGAACATCTGTCCAGCTGTTATTGGTGGAGGAAGACCCTGGGAACATCTGTCCAGCTGTTATTGGTAGAGGTAGACCCTGTGTATATTTATCTAGCTGTTATTGGTGGATGAAAATCCCTGGGTACATCTATCCAGCTGTTATTGGTGGAGGAAGACCCTGGGTATATCTGTCCAGCTGTTATTGGTGGAGGAAGACTCTGGGTACATCTGTCCAGCTGTTATTGGTGGATGAAGACCCTGGGTACATCTGTCCAGCTGTTATTGGTGGAGGAATAACCTAGGTACATCTGTCCAGCTGTTATTGGTTCAGGAATACCCTGGGTACATCTGTCCAGCTGCTATTGGTGCAGGAAGACCCTGGGTACATTTGTCCAGATGTTATTGGTGGAGGAAGACCCTGGGTGCATCTGTACAGCTGCTATTGGTGGAGGAAAACCCTGGGTACATCTGTCCAGCTGTTATTGGTGCAGGAAGACCCTGGGTACATCTGTCCAGCTGTTATTCGTGGAGGATGACCCTGGGTACATCTGTCCAGCTGTTATTGGTGGAGGAAGACCATGGGTGCATCTGTCCAGCTGTTATTGGTGCAGGAAGACCCTGGGTTCAGCTGTTATTGGTGCCTGAAGACTCTGGGTACATCTGTCCAGCTGTTATTGGTGGAGGACGACCCTGGGTACATCTGTCCAGGTGATATTGGTGGAGGAAGAATATGGGTACATCTGTCCAGCTGTTATTGGTTCAGGAATACCCTGGGTACATCTGTCCAGCTGCTATTGGTGCAGGAAGACCCTGGGTACATCTGTCCAGATGTTATTGGTGGAGGAAGACCCTGGGTGCATCTGTACAGCTGCTATTGGTGGAGGAAGACCCTGGGTAGATCTGTCCAGCTGTTATTGGTGCAGGAAAACCCTGGGTACATCTGTCCAGCTGTTATTGGTGCAGGAAGACCCTGGGTACACCTGTCCAGCTGTTATTAGTTCAGCAATACCCTGGGTACATCTGTCCAGCTGCTATTGGTGCAGGAAGACCGTGGGTACATCTGTCCAGCTGGTATTGGTGCAGGAAGACCCTTAGTACATCTGTCCAGCTGTTATTGGTGGAGGAAGACCCTGGGTACATCTGTCCAGCTGTTATTGGTGGAGGATGACCCTGGGTACATCTGTCCAGCTGTTATTGGTGGAGGAAGACCCTGGGTGCATCTGTCTAGCTGTTATTGGTGCAGGAAGTCCCTGGGTGCATCTGTCTAGCTGTTATTGGTGCAGGAAGACCCTGGGTCCAGCTGTTATTGGTGTAGGAAGACTCCGGGTACATCTGTCCAGCTGTTATTGGTGCAGGGAGACCCTGTGTACATCTGTCCAGCTGTTATTGGTGCAGGAAGACACTGGGTACATCTGGTCAGCTGTTATTGGTGGAGGAAGACCCTTGGTACATCTGTCCAGCTGTTATTGGTGGAGGAAGACCCTGGGTACATCTGTCCAGCTGTTATTGGTGCAGGAAGACTCTGGGTACAACTGCCCAGCTGTTATTGGTGCAGGAAGACCCTGGGTACATATGTCCAGATGTTATTGGTGGAGGAAGACTCTGGGTACAGCTGTCCAGCTGTTATTGGTGCAGGAAAACCCTGGGTACATATGTCTAGCTGTTATTGGAAGTGGAAGACCCTGGGTACATCTGTCCAGATGTTATTGGTTCAGGAAGACCCTGGGTACATCTGTCCAGATGTTATTGGTGCAGGAAGACCCTGGGAACATCTGTCCAGCTGTTATTGGTAGATGTAGACCCTGTGTATATTTATCTAGATGTTATTGGTGGATGTAAATCCCTGGGTACATCTATCCAGCTGTTATTGGTGGAGGAAGACCCTGGGTACATCTGTCCAGCTATTATTGGTTCAGGAAGACCCTGGGTACATCTTTCCAGATGTTATTGGTGCAGGAAGACACTGGGTGCATATGTCCAACTGTTGTTAGTTCAGGAAGACCCTGGGTACATCTGTACATCTGTTGTTGGTGCAGGAAGACACTGGGTACATCTGTCCAGCTGTTATTGGTGCAGGAAGACCCTGGGAACATCTGTCCAGCTGTTATTGGTGGAGGAAGACCCTGGGAACATCTGTCCAGCTGTTATTGGTAGAGGTAGACCCTTTGTATATTTATCTAGCTGTTATTGGTGGATGAAAATCCCTGAATACATCTATCCAGCTGTTATTGGTGGAGGAAGACCCTGGGTACATCTGTCCAGCTGTTATTGGTGCAGGAAGACCTAGGTACATCTGTACAGCTGTTATTGGTGCAGGAAGACCCTGGGTACATCTGTCCAGCTGTTATTGGTGGAGGATGACCCAGGGTACATCTGTCCAGCTGTTATTGGTGGAGGAAGACCCTGGGTGCATCTGTCTAGCTGTTATTGGTGCAGGAAGACCCTGGGTCCAGCTGTTATTGGTGCAGGAAGACTCCGGGTACATCTGTCCAGCTGTTATTGGTGCAGGAAGACCCTGTGTACATATGTCCAGCTGTTATTGGTGGAGGGAGACCCTGGGTACAGCTGTCCAGCTGTTTTTGGTGGACGAAGACCCTGGGTACATCTATTCAGCTGTTATTGGTGGAGGAAGACCATGGGTACAACTGTCCAGCTGTTATTGGTGCCGCAAGACCCTGGGTACATCTATCCAGCTGTTATTGGTGCAGGAAGACCCTGGGTACATCTGTCCAGCTGTTATTGGTGGAGGAAGACCCTTGGTACATCTGTCCAGCTGTTATTGGTGGAGGAAGACCCTGGGTACATCCGTCCAGCTGTTATTGGTGGAGGAAGACCCTGGGTACATCTGTCCAGCTATTATTGGTGGAGGAGGACCCTGGGTGCATCTGTCTAGCTGTTATTGGTGCAGGAAGACCCAGGGTCCAGATGTTATTGGTGCAGGAAGACTCTGGGTACATCTGTCCAGCTGTTATTGGTGGAGGAAGACCCTGGGTGCATCTGTCCAGCTCTTATTGGTGGAGGAAGACCCTTGGTACATCTGTCCAGCTGTTATTGGTGGAGGAAGAACCTTGGTACATCTGTCCAGCTGTTATTGGTGGAGGATGACCCTGGGTACATCTGTCCAGCTGTTATTGGTGCAGGAGGACTCTGGTTACATTTATACAGCTGTTATTGGTGGAGGAAGAGCCTGGGTACATCTGTCCAGATGTTATTGGTGGAGGAAGACCCTTGGTACATCTGTCCAGCTGTTATTGGTGGAGGAATACCCTGGGTACATCTATCCAGCTGTTATTGGTGCAGGAAGACCCTGGGTACAGCTGTCCAGCTGTTATTGGTGGAGGAAGACCCTGGGTACATCTGTCCAGCTGTTATTGGTGGAGGAAGACCCTGGGTACATCTGTCCAGCTGTTATTTGTGGAGGATGACCCTGGGTACATCTGTCTAGCTGTTATTGGTGCAGGAAGACCCTGGGTCCAGCTGTTATTGGTGTAGGAAGACTCCGGGTACATCTGTCCAGCTGTTATTGGTGCAGGAAGACCCTGTGTACATCTGACCAGCTGTTGTTGGTGCAGGAAGACACTGAATACATCTGTTCAGCTGTTATTGGTGGAAGAAGACCCTTGGTACATCTGTCCAGCTGTTATTGGTGGAGGAAGAACCTGGGTACATCTGTCCAGCTGTTATTGGTGCAGGAAGACTCTGGGTACAACTGCCCAGCTGTTATTGGTGCAGGAAGACCCTGGGTACATATCTCCAGATGTTATTGGTGGAGGAAGACTCTGGGTACAGCTGTCCAGCTGTTATTGGTGCAGGAAGACCCTGGGTACATATGTCTAGCTGTTATTGGAAGTGGAAGACCCTGTGTACATCTGTCCAGATGTTATTGGTGCAGGAAGACCCTGGGTACATCTGTCCAGCTGTTATTGGTGCAGGAAGACCCTGGGAACATCTGTCCAGCTTTTATTGGTAGATGTAGACCCTGTGTATATTTATCTAGCTGTTATTGGTGGATGAAAATCCCTGGGTACATCTATCCAGCTGTTATTGGTGGAGGAAGACCCTGGGTACATCTGTCCAGCTATTAATTGTTCAGGAAGACCCTGGGTACATCTGTCCAGATGTTATTGGTGCAGGAAGACACTTGGTGCATCTGTCCAACTGTTATTAGTTCAGGAAGACCCTGGGTACATCTGTACATCTGTTATTGGTGCAGGAAGACACTGGGTACATCTGTCCAGCTGTTATTGGTGCAGGAAAACACTGGGAACATCTGTCCAGCTGTTATTGGTGGAGGAAGACCCTGGGAACATCTTTCCAGCTGTTATTGGTAGAGGTAGACCCTGTGTATATTTATCTAGCTGTTATTGTTGTATGAAAATCCCTGGGTACATCTATCCAGCTGTTATCGGTGGAGGAAGACTCTGGGTACATCTGTCCAGCTGTTATTGGTGGAGGAAGACCCTGGGTACATCTGTCCAGCTGTTATTGGTGGAGGAAGACCCTGGGTGCATCTGTACAGCTGCTATTGGTGGAGGAAGACCCTGGGTACATCTGTCCAGCTGTTATTGGTGCAGGAAGACCCTGGGTACATCTGTTCAGCTTTTATTGGTGCAGGAAGACCCTGGGTACATCTGTCCAGCTGTTATTGGTGGAGGATGACCCTGGGTACATCTCTCCAGCTGTTATTGGTGGAGGAAGACCATGGGTGCATCTGTCCAGCTGTTATTGGTGCAGGAAGACCCTGGGTCCAGCTGTTATTAGTGCCTGAAGACTCTTGGTACATCTGTCCAGCTGTTATTGGTGCAGGAAGACCCTGGGTAAATCTGTCCAGCTGTTATTGGTGGAGGAAGACCCTGGGTACATCTGGCCAGCTGTTATTGGTGGAGGAAGACCCTGGGTACATCTGTCCATTTTTTATTGGTGGAGGAAGACTCTGGGTACATCTATCCAGCTGTTATTGGTTCAGGAATACCCTGGGTAAATCTGTCCAGCTGCTATTGGTGCAGGAAGACCCTGGGTACATCTGTCCAGCTGTTATTGGTGCAGGAAGACCCTGGGTACATCTGTCCAGCTGTTATTGGTGCAGGAAGACCCTGGGTACATCTGTCCAGCTGTTATTGGTGGAGGATGACCCTGGGTACATCTGTCCAGCTGTTATTGGTGGAGGAAGACCATGGGTGCATCTGTCCAGCTGTTATTGGTGTAGGAAGACCCTGGGTCCAGCTGTGATTTGTGCAGGAAGACTCTGGGTACATCTGTCCAGCTGTTATTGGTGCAGGAAGACCCTGGGTACATCTGTCCAGCTGTTATTGGTGCAGGAAGACCCTGGGTACATCTGTCCAGCTGTTATTGGTGGAGGATGACCCTGGGTACATCTGTCCAGCTGTTATTGGTGGAGGAAGACCATGGGTGCATCTGTCCAGCTGTTATTGGTGTAGGAAGACCCTGGGTCCAGCTGTGATTTGTGCAGGAAGACTCTGGGTACATCTGTCCAGCTGTTATTGGTGCAGGAAGACCCTGGGTACATCTGTCCAGCTGTTATTGGTGCAGGAAGACCCTGGGTACATCTGTCCAGCTGTTATTGGTGGAGGATGACCCTGGGTACATCTGTACAGCTGTTATTGGTGGAGGAAGACCTGGGTACAGCTGTGTGTTTGGTGGGTGGGTTTGTGTGGTTTGGAGGGAGGACCTGGGTACATCTGTCCAGCTGTTATTGGTGGAGGAAGACCATGGGTACTGGTGTTGGTGGTGGATCTTTCCAGCTGTTATTGGTAGAGGTAGACCCTGTGTATATTTATCTAGCTGTTATTGGTGGATGAAAATCCCTGGGTACATCTATCCAGCTGTTATTGGTGGAGGAAGACCCTGGGTACATCTGTCCAGCTGTTATTGGTTGAGGAAGACCCTGGGTACATCTTTCCAGATGTTATTGGTGCAGGAAGACATGGGTGCATATGTCCAACTGTTGTTAGTTCAGGAAGACCCTGGGTAATCTGTACATCTGTTGTTGGTGCGGAAGACACTGGGTACATCTGTCCAGCTGTTATTGGTGCAGGAAGACCCTGGGAACATCTGTCCAGCTGTTATTGGTGGAGGAAGACCCTGGGAACATCTGTCCAGCTGTTATTGGTGGAGGTAGACCCTTTGTATATTTATCTAGCTGTTATTGGTGGATGAAAATCCCTGAATACATCTATCCAGCTGTTATTGGTGGAGGAAGACCCTGGGTACATCTGTCCAGCTGTTATTGGTGCAGGAAGACCTAGGTACATCTGTACAGCTGTTATTGGTGCAGGAAGACCCTGGGTACATCTGTCCAGCTGTTATTGGTGGAGGATGACCCAGGGTACATCTGTCCAGCTGTTATTGGTGGAGGAAGACCCTGGGTGCATCTGTCTAGCTGTTATTGGTGCAGGAAGACCCTGGGTCCAGCTGTTATTGGTGCAGGAAGACTCCGGGTACATCTGTCCAGCTGTTATTGGTGCAGGAAGACCCTGTGTACATATGTCCAGCTGTTATTGGTGGATGGAGACCCTGGGTACAGCTGTCCAGCTGTTTTTGGTGGACGAAGACCCTGGGTACATCTATTCAGCTGTTATTGGTGGAGGAAGACCATGGGTACAACTGTCCAGCTGTTATTGGTGCCGCAAGACCCTGGGTACATCTATCCAGCTGTTATTGGTGCAGGAAGACCCTGGGTACATCTGTCCAGCTGTTATTGGTGGAGGAAGACCCTTGGTACATCTGTCCAGCTGTTATTGGTGGAGGAAGACCCTGGGTACATCCGTCCAGCTGTTATTGGTGGAGGAAGACCCTGGGTACATCTGTCCAGCTATTATTGGTGGAGGAGGACCCTGGGTGCATCTGTCTAGCTGTTATTGGTGCAGGAAGACCCAGGGTCCAGATGTTATTGGTGCAGGAAGACTCTGGGTACATCTGTCCAGCTGTTATTGGTGGAGGAAGACCCTGGGTGCATCTGTCCAGCTCTTATTGGTGGAGGAAGACCCTTGGTACATCTGTCCAGCTGTTATTGGTGGAGGAAGAACCTTGGTACATCTGTCCAGCTGTTATTGGTGGAGGATGACCTTGGGTACATCTGTCCAGCTGTTATTGGTGCAGGAGGACTCTGGTTACATTTATACAGCTGTTATTGGTGGAGGAAGAGCCTGGGTACATCTGTCCAGATGTTATTGGTGGAGGAAGACCCTTGGTACATCTGTCCAGCTGTTATTGGTGGAGGAATACCCTGGGTACATCTATCCAGCTGTTATTGGTGCAGGAAGACCCTGGGTACAGCTGTCCAGCTGTTATTGGTGGAGGAAGACCCTGGGTACATCTGTCCAGCTGTTATTGGTGGAGGAAGACCCTGGGTACATCTGTCCAGCTGTTATTTGTGGAGGATGACCCTGGGTACATCTGTCTAGCTGTTATTGGTGCAGGAAGACCCTGGGTCCAGCTGTTATTGGTGTAGGAAGACTCCGGGTACATCTGTCCAGCTGTTATTGGTGCAGGAAGACCCTGTGTACATCTGACCAGCTGTTGTTGGTGCAGGAAGACACTGAATACATCTGTTCAGCTGTTATTGGTGGAAGAAGACCCTTGGTACATCTGTCCAGCTGTTATTGGTGGAGGAAGAACCTGGGTACATCTGTCCAGCTGTTATTGGTGCAGGAAGACTCTGGGTACAACTGCCCAGCTGTTATTGGTGCAGGAAGACCCTGGGTACATATCTCCAGATGTTATTGGTGGAGGAAGACTCTGGGTACAGCTGTCCAGCTGTTATTGGTGCAGGAAGACCCTGGGTACATATGTCTAGCTGTTATTGGAAGTGGAAGACCCTGTGTACATCTGTCCAGATGTTATTGGTGCAGGAAGACCCTGGGTACATCTGTCCAGCTGTTATTGGTGCAGGAAGACCCTGGGAACATCTGTCCAGCTTTTATTGGTAGATGTAGACCCTGTGTATATTTATCTAGCTGTTATTGGTGGATGAAAATCCCTGGGTACATCTATCCAGCTGTTATTGGTGGAGGAAGACCCTGGGTACATCTGTCCAGCTATTAATTGTTCAGGAAGACCCTGGGTACATCTGTCCAGATGTTATTGGTGCAGGAAGACACTTGGTGCATCTGTCCAACTGTTATTAGTTCAGGAAGACCCTGGGTACATCTGTACATCTGTTATTGGTGCAGGAAGACACTGGGTACATCTGTCCAGCTGTTATTGGTGCAGGAAGACACTGGGAACATCTGTCCAGCTGTTATTGGTGGAGGAAGACCCTGGGAACATCTTTCCAGCTGTTATTGGTAGAGGTAGACCCTGTGTATATTTATCTAGCTGTTATTGTTGTATGAAAATCCCTGGGTACATCTATCCAGCTGTTATCGGTGGAGGAAGACTCTGGGTACATCTGTCCAGCTGTTATTGGTGGAGGAAGACCCTGGGTACATCTGTCCAGCTGTTATTGGTGGAGGAAGACCCTGGGTGCATCTGTACAGCTGCTATTGGTGGAGGAAGACCCTGGGTACATCTGTCCAGCTGTTATTGGTGCAGGAAGACCCTGGGTACATCTGTTAGCTTTTTTGGTGGGGTGGGTTTGTGCTGTTATTGGTGGAGGATGACCCTGGGTACATCTCTCCAGCTGTTATTGGTGGAGGAAGACCATGGGTGCATCTGTCCAGCTGTTATTGGTGCAGGAAGACCTGGGTCCAGCTGTTATTAGTGCCTGAAGACTCTTGGTACATCTGTCCAGCTGTTATTGGTGCAGGAAGACCCTGGGTAAATCTGTCCAGCTGTTATTGGTGGAGGAAGACCTGGGTACATCTGGCCAGCTGTTATTGGTGGAGGATGACCCTGGGTACATCTGTCCATCTGTTATTGGTGGAGGAAGACCCTGGGTGCATCTGTCCAGCTGTTATTGGTTCAGGAATACCCTGGGTAATCTGTCCAGCTGCTATTGGTGCAGGAAGACCCTGGGTACATCTGTCCAGCTGTTATTGGTGCAGGAAGACCCTGGGTACATCTGTCCAGCTGTTATTGGTGCAGGAAGACCCTGGGTACATCTGTCCAGCTGTTATTGGTGGAGGATGACCCTGGGTACATCTGTCCAGCTGTTATTGGTGGAGGAAGACCATGGGTGCATCTGTCCAGCTGTTATTGGTGTAGGAAGACCCTGGGTCCAGCTGTGATTTGTGCAGGAAGACTCTGGGTACATCTGTCCAGCTGTTATTGGTGCAGGAAGACCCTGGGTACATCTGTCCAGCTGTTATTGGTGCAGGAAGACCCTGGGTACATCTGTCCAGCTGTTATTGGTGGAGGATGACCCTGGGTACATCTGTCCAGCTGTTATTGGTGGAGGAAGACCATGGGTGCATCTGTCCAGCTGTTATTGGTGTAGGAAGAACCTGGGTCCAGCTGTGATTTATGCAGGAAGACTCTGGGTACATCTGTCCAGCTGTTATTGGTGGAGGAAGACCTTGGGTGCATCTGTCCAGCTGTTATTGGTGGAGGAAGACCCTGGGTATATCTGACCAGCTGTTATTGGTGCAGGAAGATCCTGGGTACATCTGTACAGCTGTTATTGGTGCAGGAAGACCCTGGGTACATCTGTCCAGCTGTTATTGGTGGAGGATGACCCAGGGTACATCTGTCCAGCTGGTATTGGTGGAGGAAGACCCTGGGTGCATCTGTCTAGCTGTTATTGGTGCAGGAAGACCCTGGGTCCAGCTGTTATTGGTGCAGGAAGACTCCGGGTACATCTGTCCAGCTGTTATTGGTGCAGGAAGACCCTGTGTACATCTGTCCAGCTGCTATTGGTGGAGGGAGACCCTGTGTACAGCTGTCCAGCTGTTATTGGTGGAGGAAGACCCTGGGTACATCTGTCCAGCTTTTATTGGTGGATGAGAACCCTGGGTGCATCTTTCTAGCTGTTATTGGTGCAGGTAAACCCTGGGTCCAGATGTTATTGGTGCAGGAAGACTCTAGGTACATCTCTCCAGCTGTTATTGGTGGAGGAAGACCCTGGGTGCATCTGTCCAGCTGTTATTGGTGGAGGAAGACCCTTGTTACATCTGTCCAGCTGTTATTGGTGGAGGAATACCCTGGGTACATCTATCCAGCTGTTATTGGTGCAGGAAGACCCTGGGTACATCTGTCCAGCTGTTATTGGTGGAGGAATACCCTTGGTACATCTGTCCAGCTGTTATTGGTGGAGGAAGACTCTGGGTACATCTGTTCAGCTGTTATTGGTGGAGGAAGACCCTGGGTACATCTGTCCAGCTGTTATTGGTGGAGGGTGACCCTGGGTACATCTGTCCAGCTGTTATTGGTGGAGGAAGACCCATGGTGCATCTGTCTAGCTGTTATTGGTGCAGGAAGACCCTGGGTCCAGCTCTTATTGATGCAGGAAGACCCTGTGTACATCTGTCCAGCTGTTATTGGTGGAGGAAGACCCTGTGTACATATGTCCAGCTGTTATTGGTGGAGGAAGACCCTGGGTGCATCTGTCCAGCTGTTATTGGTGGAGGGAGACCCTGGGTACATCTGTACAGCTGTTATTGGTGCAGAAGACCCTGGGTACAGCTGTACAGCTGCTATTGGTGGAGGAATACCCTGCGTACATCTGTCCAGCTGTTATTGGTGGAGGGAGACCCTGGTTACAGCTGTACAGCTGCTATTGGTGGAGGAATACCCTGCGTACATCTGTCCAGCTGTTATTGGTGCAGGAAGACCCTGGGTACATCTGTCCAGCAGTTATTGGTGCAGGAAGACCCTGGGTACATCTGTCCAGCTGTTATTGGTGGAGGATGACCCTGGGTACATCTGTCCAGCTGTTATTGGTGGAGGAAGACCATGGGTGCATCTGTCCAGCTGTTATTGGTGTAGGAAGACCCTGGGTCCAGCTGTGATTTGTGCAGGAAGACTATGGGTACATATGTCCAGCTGTTATTGGTGGAGGAAGACCTTGGGTGCATCTGTCCAGCTGTTATTGGTGGAGGAAGACCCTGGGTATATCTGACCAGCTGTTATTGGTGCAGGAAGATCCTGGGTACATCTGTACAGCTGTTATTGGTGCAGGAAGACCCTGGGTACATCTGTCCAGCTGTTATTGGTGGAGGATGACCCAGGGTACATCTGTCCAGCTGGTATTGGTGGAGGAAGACCCTGGGTGCATCTGTCTAGCTGTTATTGGTGCAGGAAGACCCTGGGTCCAGCTGTTATTGGTGCAGGAAGACTCCGGGTACATCTGTCCAGCTGTTATTGGTGCAGGAAGACCCTGTGTACATCTGTCCAGCTGCTATTGGTGGAGGGAGACCCTGTGTACAGCTGTCCAGCTGTTATTGGTGGAGGAAGACCCTGGGTACATCTGTCCAGCTTTTATTGGTGGATGAGGACCCTGGGTGCATCTGTCTAGCTGTTATTGGTGCAGGTAAACCCTGGGTCCAGATGTTATTGGTGCAGGAAGACTCTAGGTACATCTCTCCAGCTGTTATTGGTGGAGGAAGACCCTGGGTGCATCTGTCCAGCTGTTATTGGTGGAGGAAGACCCTTGTTACATCTGTCCAGCTGTTATTGGTGGAGGAATACCCTGGGTACATCTATCCAGCTGTTATTGGTGCAGGAAGACCCTGGGTACATCTGTCCAGCTGTTATTGGTGGAGGAATACCCTTGGTACATCTGTCCAGCTGTTATTGGTGGAGGAAGACTCTGGGTACATCTGTTCAGCTGTTATTGGTGGAGGAAGACCCTGGGTACATCTGTCCAGCTGTTATTGGTGGAGGGTGACCCTGGGTACATCCGTCCAGCTGTTATTGGTGGAGGAAGACCCAGGGTGCATCTGTCTAGCTGTTATTGGTGCAGGAAGACCCTGGGTCCAGCTCTTATTGATGCAGGAAGACACCGGGTACATCTGTCCAGCTGTTATTGGTGCAGGAAGACCCTGTGTACATCTGTCCAGCTGTTATTGGTGGAGGAAGACCCTGTGTACATCTGTCCAGCTGATATTGGTGGAGGAAGACCCTGGGTGCATCTGTCCAGCTGTTATTGGTGCAGGAATACCCTGGGTACAGCTGTACAGCTGCTATTGGTGGAGGAATACACTGGGTACATCTGTCCAGCTGTTATTGGTGGAGGGAGTCCCTGGGTACATCTGTACAGCTGTTATTGGTGCAGAAGACCCTGGGTACAGCTGTACAGCTGCTATTGGTGGAGGAATACCCTGCGTACATCTGTCCAGCTGTTATTGGTGGAGGGAGACCCTGGGTACATCTGTACAGCTGTTATTGGTGGAGGAAAACCCTGGGTACAGCTGTTATTGGTGGAAGAAGACCCTGGGTACATCTGTACAGCTGTTATTGGTGGAGGAATACCCTGGGTACATCTGTACAGCTGTTATTGGTGGAGGAAGAACCTGGGTACATCTTTCCAGCTATTATTGGTGGAGGAAGACCATGGGTCCAGCTGTTATTGGTGCAGGAAGACTCTGGGTACATCTGTACAGCTGCTATTGGTGGAGGAATACACTGGGTAAAACTGCCCAGCTGTTATTGGTGGATGCACACCCTGGGTACATATGTACAGCTGCTATTGGTAGTGGAAGACCCTGTGTACATCTGTCCAACTGTTTTTGGTGCAGGAAGACCCTGGGTACATCTGTCCAGCTTTTATTGGTAGTGGACGACCCTGGGTACATCTGTCCAACTTTTATTGGTGCAGGAAGACCCTGGGTACATCTGTCCAGCTGTTATTGGTGCAGGAAAACTCTGGGTACAACTGCCCAGCTGTTGTTGGTGCAGGAAGACCCTGGGTACATCTGCCCAGATGTTATTGGAGGAGGAAGTCTCTGGGTACAGCTGTCCAGCTGTTATTGGTGCAGACAGACCCTGGGTACATATGTCTAGCTGTTATTGGTAGTGGAAGACCCTGGGTACATCTGTCCAGATGATATTGGTGCAGGAAGACCCTGTGTACATCTGTCCAGCTGTTATTGGTGCAGGAAGACCCTGGGTACATCTGTCCAGCTGTTATTGGTGGAGGAAGACCCGGGCTGCATCTGTCCAGCTGTTATTGGTGCAGGAAGACCCTGGGTCCAGCTGTTATTGGTGCAGGAAGACCCTGTGTACATCTGTCCAGCTGTTATTGGTAGAGGAAGACCCTGGGTACATATATCCAGCTGGTATTGGTGGAGGAAGACCCTGGGTACATCTGACCAGCTGTTATTGGTGCAGGAAGACCCTGAGTACATCTGTCCAGCTGTTATTGGTGCAGGAAGACCCTGGGTACATCTGTCCAGCTGTTATTGGTGGAGGAAGACCCTTGGTACATCTGTCCAGCTGTTATTAGTGTAGGAATACCCTGGGTATATCTATCCAGCTGTTATTGGTGGAGGAAGACCCTGGGTACATCTGTCCAGCTGTTATTGGTGGAGGAAGACCCTGGGTACATCTGTCCAGCTGTTATTGGTGGAGTAAGACCCTGGGTACATATGTCCAGCTGTTATTGGTGGAGGAATACCCTGGGTACATCTGGCCAGCTGTTATTGGTGGAGGAAGAGGCTGGGTACATCTGTCCAGATGTTATTGGTGGAGGAAGACCCTGGGTGCATCTGTACAGCTGCTATTGGTGGAGGAAGACCCTGGGTACATCTGTCCAGCAGTTATTGGTGCAGGAAGACCCTGGGTACATCTGTCCAGCTGTTATTGGTGCAGGAAGACCCTGGTTACATCTGTCCAGCTGTTATTGGAGGAGGATGACCCTGGGTACATATGTCCAGCTGATATTGGTGGTGGAAGACCATGGGTGCCTCTGTCCAGCTGTTATTGGTGCAGGAAGACTCTGGGTCCAGCTGTGATTGGTGCAGGAAGACTCTGGGTACATCTGTCCAGCTGTTATTGGTGGAGGAAGACCGTTGGTACATCTCTCCAGCTGTTATTGGTGGAGGATGACCCTGGGTCCAGCTGTTATTTGTGGAGTAAGACCCTGGGTACATCTGTCCAGCTGTTATTGGTGGAGGAAGACCCTGGGTGCATCTGTCCAGCTGTTATTGGTGGAGGAAGACCCTTGGTACATCTGTCCAGCTGTTATTGGTGGAGGAAGACTCTGGGTCCAGCTGTGATTGGTGCAGGAAGACTCTGGGTACATCTGTCCAGCTGTTATTGGTGGAGGAAGACCGTTGGTACATCTCTCCAGCTGTTATTGGTGGAGGATGACCTTGGGTACATCTGTCCAGCTGTTATTTGTGGAGTAAGACCCTGTGTACATCTGTCCAGCTTTTATTGGTGGAGGAAGACCCTGGGTGCATCTGTCCAGCTGTTATTGGTGGAGGAAGACCCTTGGTACATCTGTCCAGCTGTTATTGGTGGAGGAAGACCCTGGGTACATATGTCCAGCTTTTATTGGTGGAAGAAGACCCTGGGTACATCTGTCCAACTGTTATTGGTGCAGGAAGACCCTGGGTACATCTGTCCAGCTGTTATTGGTGGAGGAAGACCGTTGGTACATCTCTCCAGCTGTTATTGGTGGAGGATGACCCTGGGTACATCTGTCCAGCTTTTATTTGTGGAGTAAGACCCTGGGTACATCTGTCCAGCTGTTATTGGTGGAGGAAGACCGTTGGTACATCTCTCCAGCTGTTATTGGTGGAGGATGACCCTGGGTACATCTGTCCAGCTGTTATTTGTGGAGTAAGACCCTGGGTACATCTGTCCAGCTGTTATTGGTGGAGGAAGACCCTGGGTGCATCTGTCCAGCTGTTATTGGTGGAGGAAGACCCTTGGTACATCTGTCCAGCTGTTATTGGTGGAGGAAGACTCTGGGTACATCTGTCCAGCTGTTATTGGTGGAGGAAGACCCTGGGTACATATGTCCAGCTTTTATTGGTGGAGGAAGACCCTGGGTATATCTATCCAGCTGTTATTGGTGGAGGAAGACCCTGGGTACATCTGTCCAGCTGTTATTGGTGGAGGAAGACCCTGGGTACATCTGTCCAGCTGTTATTGGTGGAGTAAGACCCTGGGTACATATGTCCAGCTGTTATTGGTGGAGGAATACCCTGGGTACATCTGGCCAGCTGTTATTGGTGGAGGAAGAGGCTGGGTACATCTGTCCAGATGTTATTGGTGGAGGAAGACCCTGGGTGCATCTGTACAGCTGCTATTGGTGGAGGAAGACCCTGGGTACATCTGTCCAGCAGTTATTGGTGCAGGAAGACCCTGGGTACATCTGTCCAGCTGTTATTGGTGCAGGAAGACCCTGGTTACATCTGTCCAGCTGTTATTGGAGGAGGATGACCCTGGGTACATATGTCCAGCTGATATTGGTGGTGGAAGACCATGGGTGCCTCTGTCCAGCTGTTATTGGTGCAGGAAGACTCTGGGTCCAGCTGTGATTGGTGCAGGAAGACTCTGGGTACATCTGTCCAGCTGTTATTTGTGGAGGAAGACCGTTGGTACATCTCTCCAGCTGTTATTGGTGGAGGATGACCCTGGGTGCATCTGTCCAGCTGTTATTTGTGGAGTAAGACCCTGGGTACATCTGTCCAGCTGTTATTGGTGGAGGAAGACCCTGGGTGCATCTGTCCAGCTGTTATTGGTGGAGGAAGACCCTTGGTACATCTGTCCAGCTGTTATTGGTGGAGGAAGACTCTGGGTCCAGCTGTGATTGGTGCAGGAAGACTCTGGGTACATCTGTCCAGCTGTTATTGGTGGAGGAAGACCGTTGGTACATCTCTCCAGCTGTTATTGGTGGAGGATGACCCTGGGTGCATCTGTCCAGCTGTTATTTGTGGAGTAAGACCCTGGGTACATCTGTCCAGCTTTTATTGGTGGAGGAAGACCCTGGGTGCATCTGTCCAGCTGTTATTGGTGGAGGAAGACCCTTGGTACATCTGTCCAGCTGTTATTGGTGGAGGAAGACCCTGGGTACATCTGTCCAGCTTTTATTGGTGGAGGAAGACCCTGGGTACATCTGTCCAGCTGTTATTGGTGCAGGAAGACCCTGGGTACATCTGTCCAGCTGTTATTGGTGGAGGAAGACCCTGGTACATCTGTCCAGCTGTTATTGGTGGAGGAAGACCCTGGGTACATCTGTCCAGCTGTTATTGTGGAGGAAGACCCTGGGTATCTGTCCAGCTGTTATTGGTGAGGAAGACCCTTGGTACATCTGTCCAGCTGTTATTGGTGGAGGAAGACTCTGGGTACATCTGTCCAGCTGTTATTGGTGGAGGAAGACCCTGGGTACATATGTCCAGCTTTTATTGGTGGAGGAAGACCCTGGGTATATCTATCCAGCTGTTATTGGTGGAGGAAGACCCTGGGTACATCTGTCCAGCTGTTATTGGTGGAGGAAGACCCTGGGTACATCTGTCCAGCTGTTATTGGTGGAGTAAGACCCTGGGTACATATGTCCAGCTGTTATTGGTGGAGGAATACCCTGGGTACATCTGGCCAGCTGTTATTGGTGGAGGAAGAGGCTGGGTACATCTGTCCAGATGTTATTGGTGGAGGAAGACCCTGGGTGCATCTGTACAGCTGCTATTGGTGGAGGAAGACCCTGGGTACATCTGTCCAGCAGTTATTGGTGCAGGAAGACCCTGGGTACATCTGTCCAGCTGTTATTGGTGCAGGAAGACCCTGGTTACATCTGTCCAGCTGTTATTGGAGGAGGATGACCCTGGGTACATATGTCCAGCTGATATTGGTGGTGGAAGACCATGGGTGCCTCTGTCCAGCTGTTATTGGTGCAGGAAGACTCTGGGTCCAGCTGTGATTGGTGCAGGAAGACTCTGGGTACATCTGTCCAGCTGTTATTGGTGGAGGAAGACCGTTGGTACATCTCTCCAGCTGTTATTGGTGGAGGATGACCCTGGGTACATCTGTCCAGCTGTTATTTGTGGAGTAAGACCCTGGGTACATCTGTCCAGCTGTTATTGGTGGAGGAAGACCCTGGGTGCATCTGTCCAGCTGTTATTGGTGGAGGAAGACCCTTGGTACATCTGTCCAGCTGTTATTGGTGGAGGAAGACTCTGGGTCCAGCTGTGATTGGTGCAGGAAGACTCTGGGTACATCTGTCCAGCTGTTATTGGTGGAGGAAGACCGTTGGTACATCTCTCCAGCTGTTATTGGTGGAGGATGACCTTGGGTACATCTGTCCAGCTGTTATTTGTGGAGTAAGACCCTGTGTACATCTGTCCAGCTTTTATTGGTGGAGGAAGACCCTGGGTGCATCTGTCCAGCTGTTATTGGTGGAGGAAGACCCTTGGTACATCTGTCCAGCTGTTATTGGTGGAGGAAGACCCTGGGTACATATGTCCAGCTTTTATTGGTGGAAGAAGACCCTGGGTACATCTGTCCAACTGTTATTGGTGCAGGAAGACCCTGGGTACATCTGTCCAGCTGTTATTGGTGGAGGAAGACCGTTGGTACATCTCTCCAGCTGTTATTGGTGGAGGATGACCCTGGGTACATCTGTCCAGCTTTTATTTGTGGAGTAAGACCCTGGGTACATCTGTCCAGCTGTTATTGGTGGAGGAAGACCGTTGGTACATCTCTCCAGCTGTTATTGGTGGAGGATGACCCTGGGTACATCTGTCCAGCTGTTATTTGTGGAGTAAGACCCTGGGTACATCTGTCCAGCTGTTATTGGTGGAGGAAGACCCTGGGTGCATCTGTCCAGCTGTTATTGGTGGAGGAAGACCCTTGGTACATCTGTCCAGCTGTTATTGGTGGAGGAAGACTCTGGGTACATCTGTCCAGCTGTTATTGGTGGAGGAAGACCCTGGGTACATATGTCCAGCTTTTATTGGTGGAGGAAGACCCTGTGTACATCTGTCCAACTGTTATTGGTGCCGGAAGACCCTGGGTACATCTGTCCAGCTGTTATTGGTGGAGGAAGACCGTTGGTCCAGCTGTTATTGATGCAGGAAGACACAGGGTACATCTGTCCAGCTGTTATTGGTTAAGGAAGACCCTGTGTACATCTGTCCAGCTGTTATTGGTGGAGGAAGACCCTGTGTACATCTGTCCAGCTGTTATTGGTGGAGGAAGACCCTGGGTGCATCTGTCCTATTGGTGCAGGAAGACCCTGGGTACAGCTGTACAGCTGCTATTGGTGGAGGAATACATTGGGTACAGCTGTCCAGCTTTTATTGGTGGAGGGAGACCCTGGGTACATCTGTACAGCTGTTATTGGTGGAGGAAGATCATGTGTGCATCTGTCCAGCTGTTATTGGTGCAGGAAGACCCTGGGTACAGCTGTACAGCTGCTATTGGTGGAGGAATACCCTGCGTACATCTGTCCAGCTGTTATTGGTGGAAGAAGACCCTGGGTACAGCTGTTATTGGTGGAGGAAGACCCTGGGTACATCTGTACAGCTGTTATTGGTGGAGGAATACCCTGGGTACATCTGTCCAGCTGTTATTGGTGGAGGAAGAACATGGGTACATCTGTCCAGCTGTTATTGGTGGAGGAAAACCATGGGTACATCTGTCCAGCTGTTATTGATGCAGGAAGACTCTGGGTACATCTGTACAGCTGCTATTGGTGGAGGAATACACTGAGTACAACTGCCCAGCTGTTATTGGTGGATGCACACCCTGGGTACATATGTACAGCTGCTATTGGTAGTGGAAGACCCTGTGTACATCTGTCCAACTGTTGTTGGTGCAGGAAGACCCTGGGTACATCTGTCCAGCTGTTATTGGTAGTGGACGACCCTGGGTACATCTGTCCAACTTTTATTGGTGCAGGAAGACCCTGGGTACATCTGTCCAGCTGTTATTGGTGCAGGAAGACTCTGAGTACAACTGCCCAGCTGTTATTGGTGCAGGAAGACCCTGGGTACATCTGTCCAGATGTTATTGGTGCAGACAGACCCTGAGTACATATGTCTAGCTGATATTGGTAGTGGAAGACCCTGGGTACATCTGTCCAGATGTAATTGGTGGAGGAAGACCCTGGCTGCATCTGTCCAGCTGTTATTGGTGCAGCAAGACCCTGGGTCCAGCTGATATTGGTGCCGGAAGACCCTGGGTACATCTGTCCAGCTGTTATTGGTGGAGGAAGACCCTTGGTACATATATCCAGCTGGTATTGGTGGAGGAAGACCCTGGGTACATCTGACAAGCTGCTATTGGCGCAGGAAGACCCTGGGTACATCTGTCCAGCTGTTATTGGTGCAGGAAGACCCTTGGTACATCTGTCCAGCTGTTATTAGTGTATGAATACCCTGGGTACATCTATCCAGCTGTTATTGGTGGAGGAAGACCCTGGATACATCTGTCCAGCTGTTATTGGTGGAGGAAGACCCTGGGTACATCTGTCCAGCTGTTATTGGTGGAGGAAGACCCTGGGTACATATGTCCAGCTATTATTGGTGGAGGAATACCCTGGGTACATCTGGCCAGCTGTTATTGGTGGAGGAAGACCCTGGGTACATCTGTCCAGCTGTTATTGGTGGAGGAAGATTCTGAGTACATCTGTCCAGCTGTTATTGGTTCAGGAAGACACTGGGTACATCTGTCCAGCTGTTATTGGTGCAGGAAGACCCTGAGTACATCTGTTCAGATGTTATTGGTGCAGGAAGACCCTGGGTACATCTGTCCAGCTGTTATTGGTGCAGGAAGACCCTGGGTACACCTGTCCAGCTGTTATTGGTGGAGGATGATCCTGGGTACATCTGTCCAGCTGTTATTGGTGGAGGAAGAACTTGGGTGCATCTGTCCAGCTGTTATTGGTGCAGGAAGACCCTGGGTCCAGCTGTTATTGGTGCAGGAAGACCCTGGGTACATCTGTCCAGCTGTTATTGGTGCAGGAAGACCCTGGGAACATCTGTCCTGCTTTTATTGGTGGAGTAAGACCCTTGGTACATCTGTCCAGCTGTTATTGGTGCAGGAAGACCGTTGGTACATCTCTCCAGCTGTTATTGCTGGAGGATGACCCTGTGTACATCTTTCCAGCTGTTATTTGTGGAGGAAGACCCTGGGTACATCTGTCCAGCTGTTTTTGGTGGAGGAAGACCCTGGGTGCATCTCTCTAGCTGTTATTGGTGCAGGAAGACCCTGGGTCCAGCTGTTATTGGTGCAGGAAGACTCTGGGTACATCTGTCCATCTGTTATTGGTGAAGGAAGACCCTGGGTGCATCTGTCTAGCTGTTATTGGTGGAGGAAGACCCTTGTTACATCTATCCAGCTGTTATTGGTGGAGGAAAACCCTGGGTACATCTATCCAGCTGTTATTGGTGCAGGAATACCCTGGGTACATCTGTCCAGCTGTTATTGGTGCAGGAAGACCCTGGGTACATCTGTCCAGCTGTTATTGGTGGAGGAAGACCCTGGGTACAGCTGTACAGCTGCTATTGGTGGAGGAAGACCCTGGATACAGCAGTTATTAACTGGGAATAAACTGGGTACATCTGTACAGCTGTTATTGGTGGAGGAAGATCATGGGTGCATCTATCCAGCTGTTATTGGTGCAGGAAGACCCTGGGTACAGTTGTACAGCTGTTATTTGTGGAGGAATACCCTGGGTACATCTGTCCTGCTGTTATTGGTGCAGGAAGACCCTGGGAACATCTGTCCTGCTTTTATTGGTGGAGTAAGACCCTTGTTACATCTGTCCAGCTGTTATTGGTGCAGGAAGACCCTGGATACATCTGTCCAGCTATCATTGGTGCAGGAAGACCCTGGGTACATCTGTCCAGCTGTTATTGGTGCAGGAAGACCGTTGGTATATCTCTCCAGCTGTTATTGGTGGAGGATGACCCTGGGTACATCTTTCCAGCTGTTATTTGTGGATGAAGACCCTGGGTACATCTGTCCAGCTGTTATTGGTGGAGGAAGACCCTTAGTACATCTGTCCAGCTTTTATTGGTGGAGGAAGACCCTGGGTACAACTGACTAGCTGTTATTGGTGCAGGAAGACCCTGGGTCCAGCTGTTATTGGTGCAGGAAGACACCGGGTACATCTGTCCAGCAGTTATTGGTGCTGGAAGACCCTGTGTACATCTGTCCAGCTGTTATTGGTGGAGGGAGACCCTGGGTACATCTGTACAGCTGTTATTGGTGGAGGAAGACCCTGGATACAGCAGTTATTGGTGGAGGAAGACCCTGGGTACATCTGTACAGCTGTCATTGGTGTAAAAATACCCTGGGTACATCTGTACAGCTGTTATTGGTGGAGGAAGAACCTTGGTCCATCTGTCCAGCTGTTATTGGTAGTGGAAGACCCTGGGTACATCTGTCCAACTGTTATTGGTGCAGGAAGAACCTGGGTACATCTCTCCAGCTGTTATTGGTGCAGAACGACCCTGGTTACATCTGTCCTGCTTTTATTGGTGGAGGAAGACCCTGTGTACATCTGTCCAGCTGTTATTGGTGGAGGAAGACCCTGGGTACATCTGTCCAGCTGTTATTGGTGGAGGAAGACCCTGTGTGCATCTGTCCAGCTGTTATTGGTGGAGGAAGACCCTTGGTACATCTGTCCAGCTGTTATTGGTGGAGGAAGACTCTGGGTACATCTGTCCAGCTGTTATTGGTGGAGGAAGACCCTGGGTACATATGTCCAGCTTTTATTGGTGGAGGAGGACCCTGTGTACATCTGTCCAACTGTTATTGGTGCAGGAAGACCCTGGGTACATCTGTCCAGCTGTTATTGGTGGAGGAAGACCGTTGGTCCAGCTGTTATTGATGCAGGAAGACACCGGGTACATCTGTCCAGCTGTTATTGGTTGAGGAAGACCCTGTGTACATCTGTCCAGCTGTTATTGGTGGAGGAAGACCCTGTGTACATCTGTCCAGCTAATATTGGTGGAGGAAGACCCTGGGTGCATCTGTCCTATTGGTGCAGGAAGACCCTGGGTACAGCTGTACAGCTGCTATTGGTGGAGGAATACATTGGGTACAGCTGTCCAGCTGTTATTGGTGGAGGGAGACCCTGGGTACATCTGTACAGCTGTTATTGGTGGAGGAAGATCATGTGTGCATCTGTCCAGCTGTTATTGGTGCAGGAAGACCCTGCGTACTTCTGTCCAGCTGCTATTGGTGGAGGAAGACCCTGGGTACAGCTGTTATTGGTGGAGGAAGACCCTGGGTACATCTGTACAGCTGTTATTGGTGGAGGAATACCCTGGGTACATCTGTACAGCTGTTATTGGTGGAGGAAGAACATGGGTACATCTGTCCAGCTGTTATTGGTGGAGGAAGACCATGGGTACATCTGTCCAGCTGTTATTGGTGCAGGAAGACTCTGGATACATCTGTACAGCTGCTATTGGTGGAGGAATACACTGAGTACAACTGCCCAGCTGTTATTGGTGGATGCACACCCTGGGTACATATGTACAGCTGCTATTGGTAGTGGAAGACCCTGTGTACATCTGTACAACTGTTGTTGGTGCAGGAAGACCCTGGGTACATCTGTCCAGCTGTTATTGGTAGTGGACGACCCTGGGTACATCTGTCCAACTTTTATTGGTGCAGGAAGACCCTGGGTACATCTGTCTAGCTGTTATTGGTGCAGGAAGACTCTGGGTACAACTGCCCAGCTGTTATTGGTGCAGGAAGACCCTGGGTACATCTGTCCAGATGTTATTGGTGCAGACAGACCCTGAGTACATATGTCTAGCTGATATTGGTAGTGGAAGACCCTGGGTACATCTGTCCAGATGTTATTGGTGCAGGAAGACCCTGGGTACATCTATCCAGCTGTAATTGGTGGAGGAAGACCCTGGCTGCATCTGTCCAGCTGTTATTGGTGCAGCAAGACCCTGGGTCCAGCTGATATTGGTGCCGGAAGACCCTGGGTACATCTGTCCAGCTGTTATTGGTGGAGGAAGACCCTGGGTACATATATCCAGCTGGTATTGGTGGAGGAAGACCATGGGTACATCTGACAAGCTGTTATTGGCGTAGGAAGACCCTGGGTACATCTGTCCAGCTGTTATTGGTGCAGGAAGACCCTGGGTACATCTGTCCAGCTGTTATTGGTGGAGGAAGACCCTTGGTACATCTGTCCAGCTGTTATTAGTGTAGGAATACCCTGGGTACATCTAGCCAGCTGTTATTGGTGGAGGAAGACCCTGGATACATCTGTCCAGCTGTTATTGGTGGAGGAAGACCCTGGGTACATCTGTCCAGCTGTTATTGGTGTAGGAAGACCCTGGGTACATATGTCCAGCTGTTATTGGTGGAGGAATACCCTGGGTACATCTGGCCAGCTGTTATTGGTGCATGAAGACCCTGGGTACATCTGTCCAGCTGTTATTGGTTCAGGAAGACCGTTGGTACATCTCTCCAGCTGTTATTGGTGGAGGAAGACCCTGGGTACATCTGTCCAGCTGTTTTTGGTGGAGGAAGACCCTGGGTACATCTGTCCAGCTGTTTTTGGTGGAGGAAGACCCTGGGTGCATCTCTCTAGCTGTTATTGGTGCAGGAAGACCCTGGGTCCAGCTGTTATTGGTGCAGGAAGACTCTGGGTACATCTGTCCATCTGTTATTGGTGAAGGAAGACCCTGGATGCATCTGTCTAGCTGTTATTGGTGGAGGAAGACCCTTGTTACATATATCCAGCTGTTATTGGTGGAGGAAAACCCTGGGTACATTTATCCAGCTGTTATTGGTGCAGGAATAACCTGGGTACATCTGTCCAGCTGTTATTGGTGCAGGAAGACCCTGGGTACATCTGTCCAGCTGTTATTGGTGTAGGACGACCCTGGGTACATCTGTCCAGCTGTTATTGGTGGAGGAAGACCCTGAGTGCATCTTTCTATCTGTTATTGGTGCAGGAAGACCCTGGGTCCAGCTGTTATTGGTGCAGGAAGATACCGGGTACATCTGTCCAGCAGTTATTGGTGCAGGAAGACCCTGTGTACATCTGTCCAGCTGTTATTGGTGGAGGGATACCCTGGGTACAGCTGTCCAGCTGTTATTGGTGGAGGAAGACCCTGGGTACATCTATCCAGCTGTTATTGGTGGAGGAAGACCCTGGGTATATCTGTCCAGCTGTTATTGATGCAGGAAGACCCTGGTTACATCTATCCAGCTGTTATTGGTGCAGGAAGACCCTGGGTACATCTGTCCAGCTGTTATTGGTGGAGGAAGACCCTGGGTGCATCTGTTATTGATGCTGGAAGACTCCGGGTACATCTGTCCAGCTGTTATTGGCGCAGGAAGACACTGTGTACATCTGTCCAGCTGTTATTGGTGGAGGGAGACCCTGGGTACAGCTGTCCAGCTGTTATTGGTGGAGGAAGACCATGTGTACATCTTTCCAGCTGTTATTGGTGGAGGAAGACCCTGGGTGCATCTGTCCAGCTGTTATTGGTGCAGGAAGACCCTGGGTACAGCTGTACAGCTGCTATTGGTGGAGGAATAAACTGGGTACATCTGACCAGCTGTTATTGGTGGAGGAAGACCCTGGGTACATCTGTACAGCTGTTATTGGTGGAGGAAGATCATGGGTGCATCTATCCAGCTGTTATTGGTGCAGGAAGACCCTGGGTACAGCTGTACAGCTGTTATTTGTGGAGGAATACCCTGGGTACATCTGTCCAGCTGTTATTGGTGCAGGAAGACCCTGGGAACATCTGTCCAGCTGTTATTGGTGCAGGAAGACCGTTGGTACATCTCTCCAGCTGTTATTGGTGGAGGATGACCTGGGTACATCTTTCCAGCTGTTATGTGTGGAGGAAGACCCTGGGTACATCTGTCCAGCTGTTATTGGTGGAGGAAGACCCTTAGTACATCTGTCCAGCTTTTATTGGTGGAGGAAGACCCTGGGTACAACTGTCTAGCTGTTATTGGTGCAGGAAGACCCTGGGTCCAGCTGTTATTGGTGCAGAAAGACACCGGGTACATCTGTCCAGCAGTTATTGGTGCTGGAAGACCCTGTGTACATCTGTCCAGCTGTTATTGGTGGAGGGAGACCCTGGGTACATCTGTACAGCTGTTATTGGTGGAGGAAGACCCTGGATACAGCAGTTATTGGTGGAGGAAGACCCTGGGTACATCTGTACAGCTGTCATTGGTGGAGAAATACCCTGGGTACATCTGTACAGCTGTCATTGGTGGAGGAAGAACCTTGGTCCATCTGTCCAGCTGTTATTGGTAGTGGAAGACCCTGGTACATCTGTCCAACTGATATTGGTGCAGGAAGAACCTGGGTACATCTCTCCAGCTGTTATTGGTGCAGAACGACCCTGGTTACATCTGTCCTGCTTTAATTGGTGGAGGAAGACTCTTGGTACATCTGTCCAACTGTTATTGGTGCAGGAAGACCCTGTGTACATCTGTCCAGCTGTTATTGGTGGAGGAAGACCCTGTGTACATCTGTCCAATTGTTATTGGTGCAGGAAGACCCTGGGTACATCTGTCCAGCTGTTATTGGTGCAGGAAGACCTTGGTACATCTGTCCAGCTGTTATTGGTGCAGGAAGACTCTGGGTACAAATGCCCAGCTGTTATTGGTGCAGGAAGACCCTGGGTACATCTGTCCAGATGTTATTGGTGGAAGAAGTCTCTGGATACAGCTGTCCAGCTGTTATTGGTGCAGAAAGACCCTGGGTACATATGTCTACCTGTTATTGGAAGTGGAAGACCCTGGGTACATCTGTCCAGATGTTATTGGTGCAGGAAGACCTGGGTACATCTTTCCAGCTGTTATTGGTGCAGGAAGACCCTGGGTACATCTGTCCAGCTGTTATTGGTGGAGGAAGACCCTGGCTGCATCTGTCCAGCTGTTATTGGTGCAGGAAGACCCTGGGTCCAGCTGTTATTGATGCAGGAAGACTCTAGGTACATCTCTCCAGCTCTTATTGGTGCAGGAAGACACTGGGTACATCTGTCCAGCTGTTATTGGTGGAGGAAGACCCTGGGTACATCTATCCAGCTGGTATTGGTGGAGGAAGACCCTGGGTACATCTGTCCAGCTGTTATTGGTGCAGGAAGACCCTGGGTACATCTGTCCAGCTGTTATTGGTGGAGGAAGAACCTTGGTACATCTATCCAGCTGTTATTGGTGGAGGAAGACCCTGGCTACATCTCTCCAGCTGTTATTGGTGCATGAAGACCCTGGGTACATCTGTCCAGCTGTCATTGGTGCAGGAAGACCCTGGGTACATCTGTCCAGCTGTTATTGGTGGAGGAAGAGGCTTCGTACATCTGTCCAGCTGTTATTGGTGGAGGAAGACCCTGGGTACATCTGTGCAGCTGATATTGGTGGAGGAAGACCCTGGGTGCATCTGTCCAGCTGTTATTGGTGGTGGAAGACCCTGGGTACATCTGTCCAGCTGTTATTGGTGGAGGAAGACCCTTGGTACATCTGTCCAGCTGTTATTGGTGGAGGAAGACCCTGGGTGCATCTGTCTAGCTGTTATTGGTGCAGGAAGACCCTGGGTACATCTGTCCAGCTGTTATTGGTGGAGGAAGACCCTGGGTGCATCTGTCCAGCTGTTATTGGTGGAGGAAGACCCTGGGTACATCTGTCCAGCTGTTATTGGTGGAGGAAGACCCTTGGTACATCTGTCCAGCTGTTATTGGTGGAGGAAGACCCTGGGTACATCTGTCCAGCTGTTATTGGTGGAGGAAGACCCTGGGTACATCTGTCCAGCTGTTATTGGTTGAGGATGACACTGGGTACATCTGTCCAGCTGTTATTGGTGGAGGAAGACCCTGGGTGCATCTGCCTAGCTGTTATTGGTGCAGGAAGACCCTGGGTCCAGCAGTTATTGGTGCAGGAAGACTCCGGGTACATCTGTCCAGCTGTTATTGGCGCAGGAAGACCCTGTGTACATCTGTCCAGCTGTTATTGGTGGAGGGAGACCCTGGGTACTGCTGTCCAGCTGTTATTGGTGGAGGAAGACTCTGGGTACATCTATCCAGCTGTTATTGGTGGAGGAAGTCCCTGGGTACATCTGTCCAGCTGTTATTGGTGGAGGGAGACCCTGGGTACATCTGTACAGCTGTTATTGGTGGAGGAAGACCCTGGGTACAGCAGTTATTGGTGGAGGAAGACCATGGGTACATCTGTACAGCTGTTATTGGTGGAGGAAGACCCTGGGTACAGCAGTTATTGGTGGAGGAAGACCATGGGTACATCTGTACAGCTGTCATTGGTGGAGAAATACCCTGGGTACAGCTGTACAGCTGTTATTGGTGGAGGAAGAACCTGGGTACATTTGTCCAGCTTTTATTGGTAGTGGAAGACCCTGGGTACATCTGTCCAGCTGTTATTGGTGCAGGAAGACTCTGGGTACAACTGCGCAGCTGTTATTGGTGCACGAAGACCCTGGGTACATCTGTCCAGATGTTATTGGTGGAGGAAGTCTCTGGGTACAGCTGTCCAGCTGCTATTTGTGTAGGAATACCCTGGGTACATCTATCCAGCTCTTATTGGTGGAGGAAGACCCTGGGTACATCTCTCCTGCTGTTATTGGTGCAGAAAGACCCTGGGTACATCTGTCCAGCTGTTATTGGTGCAGGAAGACCCTGGGTACATCTGTCCAGCTGGTATTGGTGGAGGAAGAGCCTTGGTACATCTGTCCAGCTGTTATTGGTGGAGGAAGATCCTGGGTACATCTGTCCAGCTGTTATTGGTGGAGGAAGACCCTGGGTACATCTGTCCAGCTGTTATTGGTGGAGGAAGACCATGGGTGCATCTGTCTAGCTGTTATTGGTGCAGGACGTCCCTGTGTACAGCTGTTATTGGTGCAGGAAGACTCCGGGTACATCTGTCCAGCTGTTATTGGTGCAGGAAGACCCTGTGTACATCTGTCCAGCTGTTATTGGTGGAGGGAGACGCTGGGTACAGCTGTCCAGCTGTTATTGGTGGAGGAAGACCCTGGGTACATCTATCCAGCTGTTATTGGTGGAGGAAGACCCTGGGTACATCTTTCCAGCTGTTATTGGTGCAGGAAGACCCTGGGTACATCAATCCAGCTGTTATTGGTGCAGGAAGACCCTGGGTACATCTGTCCAGCTGTTATTGGTGGAGGAAGACACTTGGTACATCTGTCCATCTATTATTGGTGGAGGAAGACCCTGGGTACATCTGTCCAGCTGTTAGTGGTGGAGGAAGACCCTGGGTACATCTGTCCAGCTGTTATTGGTGGAGGAAGACCCTGGGTGCATCTGTCTAGCTGATATGGGTGGAGGAAGACCCTTGGTACATCTGTACAGCTGATATTGGTGGAGGAAGATCATGGGTGCATCTGTCCATCTGCTATTGGTGCAGGAAGACCCTGGGTACATCTATCCAGCTGTTATTGGTGGAGGGAGACCCTGGGTACATCTGTACAGCTGTTATTGGTGGAGGAACACCCTGGGTACAGCTGTTATTGGTGGAGGAAGACCATGGGTACATCTGTCCAGCTGTTATTGGTGCAGGAAGACTCTGGGTACATCTGTACAGCTGCTCTTGGTGGAGGAATACACTGGGTACTACTGCTCAGCTGTTATTGGTGGATGCACACCCTGGGTACATATGTACAGCTGCTATTGGTAGTGGAAGACCCTGGGTACATATGTCCAGCTGTTATTGATAGTGGAAGACACGGGGTACATCTTTCCAACTGTTATTGGTGCAGGAAGACCTTGGTACATCTGTCCAGCTGTTATTGGTGCAGGAAGACTCTGGGTACAAATGCCCAGCTGTTATTGGTGCAGGAAGACCCTGGGTACATCTGGCCAGATGTTATTGGTGGAAGAAGTCTCTGGATACAGCTGTCCAGCTGTAATTGGTGCAGAAAGACCCTGGGTACATATGTCTACCTGTTATTGGTAGTCGAAGACCCTGTGTACATCTGTCCAGATGTTATTGGTGCAGGAAGACCCTGGGTACATCTTTCCAGCTGTTATTGGTGCAGGAAGACCCTGGGTACATCTGTCCAGCTGTTATTGGTGGAGGAAGACCCTGGCTGCATCTGTCCAGCTGTTATTGGTGCAGGAAGACCCTGGGTCCAGCTGTTATTGATGCAGGAAGACTCTAGGTACATCTCTCCAGCTCTTATTGGTGCAGTAAGACACTGGGTACATCTGTCCAGCTGTTATTGGTGGAGGAAGACCCTGGGTACATCTATCCAGCTGGTATTGGTGGAGGAAGACCCTGGTTACATCTGACCAGCTATTATTGGTGCAGGAAGACCCTGGGTACATCTTTCCAGCTGTTATTGGTGCAGGAAGACCCTGGGTACATCTGTCCAGCTGTTATTGGTGGAGGAAGAACCTTGGTACATCTATCCAGCTGTTACTGGTGGAGGAAGACCCTGGCTACATCTCTCCAGCTTTTATTGGTGCATGAAGACCCTGGGTACATCTGTCCAGCTGTCATTGGTGCAGGAAAACCCTGGGTACATCTGTCCAGCTGTTATTGGTGGAGGAAGACGCTTGGTACATCTGTCCAGCTGTTATTGGTGGAGGAAGACCCTGGGTACATCTGTGCAGCTGATATTGGTGGAGGAAGACCCTGGGTACATCTGTCCAGCTATTATTGGTGGAGGAAGACCCTGGGTGCATCTGTCTAGCTGTTATTGGTGCAGGAAGACCCTGGGTACATCTGTCCAGCTGTTATTGGTGGAGGATGACACTGGGTACATCTGTCCAGCTGTTATTGGTGGAGGAAGACCCTGGGTGCATCTGTCTAGCTGTTATTGGTGAAGGAAGACCCTGGGTCCAGCTGTTATTGGTGAAGGAAGACTCCGGGTACATCTGTCCAGCTGTTATTGGTGCAGGAAGACCCTGTGTACATCTGTCCAGCTGTTATTGGTGGAGGGAGACCCTGGGTACTGCTGTCCAGCTGTTATTGGTGGAGGAAGACCCTGGGTACATCTATCCAGCTGTTATTGGTGGAGGAAGACCCTGGGTATATATGTCCAGCTGCTATTGGTGCAGGAAGACCCTGGGTACATCTATCCAGCTGTTATTGGTGCAGGAAGACCCTGGGTACATCTGTCCAGCTGTTATTGGTGGAGGAAGACCCTTAGTACATCTGTTCAGCTGTTATTGGTGGAGGAAGACCCTGGGTACATCTGTCCAGCTGTTAGTGGTGGAGGAAGACCGTGGGTACATCTGTCCAACTGTTATTGGTGGAGGAAGACCCAGGGTGCATTTGTCTAGCTGTTATTGGTGCAGGAAGACCCTGGGTCCAGCTGTTATTGGTGCAGGAAGACTCTGGGAACATCTGTCCAGCTGTTATTGGTGGAGGAAGACCCTTGGTACATCTGTCCAGCTGTTATTGGTGGAGGAATACCCTGGATACATCTATCCAGCTGATATTGGGGCAGGAAGACCCTGGGTACATCTGTCCAGCTGTTATTGGTGAAGGAAGACCCTTGGTACATCTGTCCAGCTGTTATTGGTGGAGGAATACCCTTGATACATCTGTGCAGCTGTTATTGGTGGAGGAAGACCCTGGGTGCATCTGTCTAGCTGTTATTGTTGCAGGAAGACCCTGGGTCCAGCTGTTATTGGTGCAGGAAGACTCCGGGTATATCTGTCCAGTTGTTATTGGTGCAGGAAGACCCTGTGTACATCTGCCCAGCTGTTATTGGTGGATGGAGACCCTGGGTACAGCTGTCCAGCTGTTATTGGTGACGGAAGACCCTAGGTACATCTGTCCAGCTGTTATTGGTGGAGGATGACCCTGGGTACATCTGTCCAGCTGATATTGGTGGAGGAAGACCCTGGGTGCATCTGTCTAGCTGTTATTGGTGCAGGAAGACCCTGGTTCCAGCTGTTATTGGTGCAGGAAGACTATGGGTACATCTGTCCAGCTGTTATTGGTGGAGGAAGACCCTTGGTACATCTGTCCAGCTGTTATTGATGGAGGAATACCCTGGATACATCTATCCAGCTTTTATTGGTGCATGAAGACCCTGGCTACATCTGTCCAGCTGTTTTTGGTGGAGGAAGACCCTTGGTACATCTGTCCAGCTGTTATTGGTGGAGGAAGACCCTGGGTGCATCTGTCTAGCTGTTATTGGTGCAGAAAAACACTATGTACATCTGTCCAGCTGTTATTGGTGGAGGGAGACCCTGGGTACAGCTTTCCAGCTGTTTTTGGTGGAGGAAGACCCTGTGTACATCTATCCAGCTGTTATTGGTGGAGGAAGACCCTGGGTACATCTGTCCAGCTGTTATTGGTGGAGGAAGAACCTTGGTACATCTATCCAACTGTTATTGGTGGAGGAAGACCCTGGCTACATCTCTCCAGCTGTTATTGGTGCATGAAGACCCTGGGTACATCTGTCCAGCTGTCATTGGTGCAGGAAGAACCTGGGTACATCTGTCCAGCTGTTATTGATGTAGGAAGACGCTTGGTACATCTGTCCAGCTGTTATTGGTGGAGTAAGACCCTGGGTACATCTGTGCAGCTGATATTGGTGGAGGAAGACCCTGGGTACATCTGTCCAGCTATTATTGGTGGAGGAAGACCCTGGGTGCATCTGTCTAGCTGTTATTGGTGCAGGAAGACCCTGGGTACATCTGTCCAGCTGTTATTGGTGGAGGAAGACCCTGGGTGCATCTGTCCAGCTGTTATTGGTGGAGGAAGACCCTGGGTACATCTGTCCAGCTGTTATTGGTGGAGGAAGACCCTTGGTACATCTGTCCAGCTGTTATTGGTGGAGGAAGACCCTGGGTACATCTGTCCAGCTGTTATTGGTGGAGGAAGACCCTGGGTACATCTGTCCAGCTGTTATTGGTGGAGGATGACACTGGGTACATCTGTCCAGCTGTTATTGGTGGAGGAAGACCCTGGGTGCATCTGTCTAGCTGTTATTGTGCAGGAAGACCCTGGGTCCAGCTGTTATAGGTGCGGGAAGACTCCGGGTACATCTGTCCAGCTGTTATTGGTGCAGGAAGACCCTGTGTACATCTGTCCAGCTGTTATTGGTGGAGGGAGACCCTGGGTACTGCTGTCCAGCTGTTAATGGTGGAGGAAGTCCCTGGGTACATCTATCCAGCTGTTATTGGTGGAGGAAGACCCTGGGTACATCTGTCCAGCTGTTATTGGTGCAGGAAGACCCTGGGTACATCTTTCCAGCTGTTATTGGTGCAGGAAGACCCTGGGTACATCTGTCCAGCTGTTATTGGTGGAGGAAGACCCTTAGTACATCTGTTCAGCTGTTATTGGTGGAGGAAGACCCTGGGTACATCTGTCCAGCTGTTATTAGTGGAGGAAGACCCAGGGTGCATTTGTCTAGCTGTTATTGGTGCAGGAAGACCCTGGGTCCAGCTGTTATTGGTGCAGGAAGACTCCGGGTATATCTGTCCAGCTGTTATTGGTGCAGGAAGACCCTGGGTACATCTGCCCAGCTGTTATTGGTGGATGGAGACCCTGGGTACAGCTGTCCAGCTGTTATTGGTGACGGAAGACCCTAGGTACATCTCTCCAGCTGTTATTGGTGGAGGATGACCCTGGGTACATCTGTCCAGGTGATATTGGTGGAAGAAGACCCTGGGTGCATCTGTCTAGCTGTTATTGGTGCAGGAAGACCCTGTTTCCAGCTGTTATTGGTGCAGGAAGACTATGGGTACATCTGTCCAGCTGTTATTGGTGGAGGAAGACCCTTGGTACATCTGTCCAGCTGTTATTGATGGAGAAATACCCTGGATACATCTATCCAGCTGTTATTGGTGCATGAAGACCCTGGCTACATTTGTCCAGCTGTTTTTGGTGGACGAAGACCCTTGGTACATCTGTCCAGCTGTTATTGGTGGAGGAAGACCCTGGGTGCATCTGTCTAGCTGTTATTGGTGCAGGAAAACACTATGTACATCTGTCCAGCTGTTATTGGTGGAGGGAGACCCTGGGTACAGCTTTCCAGCTGTTTTTGGTGGAGGAAGACCCTGGGTACATCTATCCAGCTGTTATTGGTGGAGGAAGACCCTGGGTACATCTGTCCAGCTGTTATTGGTGCAGGAAGTCCCTGGGTCCAGCTGTTATTGGTGCAGGAAGACTCCGGGTACATCTGTCCAGCTGTTATTGGTGCAGGAAGACCCTGTGTACATCTGTCCAGCTGTTATTGGTGGAGGAAGACCCTGGGTGCATCTGTCTAGCTGTTATTGGTGCAGGAAGACCCTGGGTCCAGCTGTTATTGGTGTAGGAAGACTCCGGGTACATCTGTCCAGCTGTTATTGGTGCAGGAAGACACTGTGTACATCTGTCCAGCTGTTATTGGTGGAGGGAGACCCTGGGTATATCTGTCCAGCTGTTATTGGTGCAGGAAGACCCTGGGTACATCTGTCCAGCTGTTATTGGTGGAGGAAGACCCTTAGTACATCTGTTCAGCTGTTATTGGTGGAGGAAGACCCTGGGTACATCTGTCCAGCTGTTAGTGGTGGAGGAAGACCGTGGGTACATATGTCCAACTGTTATTGGTGGAGGAAGACCCAGGGTACATTTGTCTAGCTGTTATTGGTGCAGGAAGACCCTGTGTCCAGCTGTTATTGGTGCAGGAAGACTCTGGGTACATCTGTCCAGCTGTTATTGGTGGAGGAAGACCCTTGGTACATCTGTCCAGCTGTTATTGGTGGAGGAATACCCTGGATACATCTATCCAGCTGATATTGGGGCAGGAAGACCCTGGGTACATCTGTCCAGCTGTTATTGGTGGAGGAAGACCCTTGGTACATCTGTCCAGCTGTTATTGGTGGAGGAATACCCTTGATACATCTGTGCAGCTGTTATTGGTGGAGGAAGACCCTGGGTGCATCTGTCTAGCTGTTATTGTAGCAGGAAGACCCTGGGTCCAGCTGTTATTGGTGCAGGAAGACTCCGGGTATATCTGTCCAGTTGTTATTGGTGCAGGAAGACCCTGTGTACATCTGCCCAGCTGTTATTGGTGGATGGAGACCCTGGGTACAGCTGTCCAGCTGTTATTGGTGACGGAAGACCCTAGGTACATCTGTCCAGCTGTTATTGGTGGAGGATGACCCTGGGTACATCTGTCCAGCTGATATTGGTGGAGGAAGACCCTGGGTGCATCTGTCTAGCTGTTATTGGTGCAGGAAGACCCTGGTTCCAGCTGTTATTGGTGCAGGAAGACTATGGGTACATCTGTCCAGCTGTTATTGGTGGAGGAAGACCCTTGGTACATCTGTCCAGCTGTTATTGATGGAGGAATACCCTGGATACATCTATCCAGCTTTTATTGGTGCATGAAGACCCTGGCTACATCTGTCCAGCTGTTTTCGGTGGAGGAAGACCCTTGGTACATCTGTCCAGCTGTTATTGGTGGAGGAAGACCCTGGGTGCATCTGTCTAGCTGTTATTGGTGCAGAAAAACACTATGTACATCTGTCCAGCTGTTATTGGTGGAGGGAGACCCTGGGTACAGCTTCCAGCTGTTTTGGTGGAGGAAGCCCTGTGTACATCTGTCCAGCTGTTATTGGTGGAGGAAGACCCTGGGTACATCTGTCCAGCTGTTATTGGTGGAGGAAGACCTTGGTACATCTTCCAGCTGTTATTGGTGGAGGAAGACCCTGGGTACATCTGTCCAGCTGTTATTGGTGCAGGAAGACCCTGGGTACATCTGTCCAGCTGTTATTGGTGCAGAAGACCCTGGGTACATCTGTCCAGCTGTTATTGGTGGAGGAAGATCCTGGGTACATCTTTCCAGCTGTTATTGGTGGAGGTAGACCCTGTGTATATTTTCTAGCTTTTATTGTTGTATGAAGACCCTGGGTACATCTGTCCAGCTGTTATTGGTGGAGGAAGACTCTGGGTACATCTGTCCAGCTGTTATTGGTGGAGGAAGACCCTGGGTACATCTGTCCAGCTGTTATTGGTGGAGGAAGACCCTGGGTACATCTGTGCAGCTGTTATTGGTGGAGGAAGACCCTGGGTACATCTGTCCAGCTGTTATTGGTGCAGGAAGACCCTGGGTACATCTGTCCAGCTGTTATTGGTGCAGGAAGACCCTGGGTACATCTGTCCAGCTGTTATTGGTGGAGGATGACCCTGGGTACATCTGTCCAGCTGTTATTGGTGGAGGAAGACCCTGGGTGCATCTGTCTAGCTGTTATTGGTGCAGGAAGACCCTGGGTCCAGCTGTTATTGGTGCAGGAAGACTCTGGGTACATCTGTCCAGCTGTTATTGGTGCAGGAAGACCCTGGGTACATCTGTCCAGCTGTTATTGGTGGAGGAAGACCCTGGGTACATCTGTCCAGCTGTTATTGGTGGAGGAAGACCCTGGGTACATCTGTCCATTTTTTATTGGTGGAGGAAGACTCTGGGTACATCTATCCAGCTGTTATTGGTGGAGGAAGACCCTGGGTATATCTGTCCAGCTGCTATTGGTGCAGGAAGACCCTGGGTACATCTGTCCAGCTGTTATTGGTGCAGGAAGACCCTGGGTACATCTGTCCAGCTGTTATTGGTGCAGGAAGACCCTGGGTACATCTGTCCAGCTGTTATTGGTGGAGGAAGACCCTGGGTACATCTGTCCAGCTGTTATTGGTGGAGGAAGACCGTGGGTACATCTGTCCAGCTGTTATTGGTGTAGGAAGACCCTGGGTGCAGTGTGTTTGTGGGGTTGGGTTCTGTCCAGCTGTTATTGGTGCAGGAAGACCGTGGGTACATCTGTTCAGCTGTTATTGGTGGAGGAATACACTGGGTACATCTGTCCAGCTGTTATTGGTGGAGGATGACCCTGGGTACATCTGTACAGCTGTTATTGGTGGAGGAAGATCATGGGTGCATATGTCCAGCTGTTTTGGTGTGGGTGGGTGTGTGTTTGTGCAGGAAGACTCTGGGTACATCTGTACAGCTGTTATTGGTTGAGGAATACCTGGGTACATCTGTCCAGCTGTTATTGGTGGAGGGAGACCCTGGGTACATCTGTACAGCTGTTATTGGTGGAGGATGACCCTGGGTACATCTGTCCAACTGTTATTGGTGCAGGAAGACCCTGGGTACATCTGTCCAGCTGTTATTGGTGGATGCACACCCTGGGTACATCTGTACAGCTGTTATTGGTGGTGGAAGACCCTGGGTACATCTGTCCAGCTGTTATTGGTTCAGGAAGACCCTGGGTACATCTTTCCAGATGTTATTGGTGGTGGAAGACACTGGGTGCATATGTCCAACTGTTGTTGGTTCAGGAAGACCCTGGGTACATCTGTACATCTGTTGTTGGTGCAGGAAGACACTGGGTACATCTGTCCAGCTGTTATTGGTGCAGGAAGACCCTGGGAACATCTGTCCAGCTGTTATTGGTGGAGGAAGACCCTGGGAACATCTGTCCAGCTGTTATTGGTAGAGGTAGACCCTTTGTATATTTATCTAGCTGTTATTGGTGGATGAAAATCCCTGAATACATCTATCCAGCTGTTATTGGTGGAGGAAGACCCTGGGTACATCTGTCCAGCTGTTATTGGTGCAGGAAGACCTAGGTACATCTGTACAGCTGTTATTGGTGCAGGAAGACCCTGGGTACATCTGTCCAGCTGTTATTGGTGGAGGATGACCCAGGGTACATCTGTCCAGCTGTTATTGGTGGAGGAAGACCCTGGGTGCATCTGTCTAGCTGTTATTGGTGCAGGAAGACCCTGGGTCCA
>CM026399.1:11021719-11042659 GCA_014843695.1 Archivesica marissinica | reverse complement strand
AGCAGTCAGCATATCTCCCACACACCCATGGATAAGCAGTCAGCATATCTACCACAACTCCATGGATAAGCAGTCAGCATATCTACCACACATCCATGGATAAGCAGACAGCATATCTACCACACATCCATGATAAGCAGTCAGCATATCTACCACACCTCCATGGATAAGCAGTCAGCATATCTACCACGCCTCCATGGATAAGCAGTCAGCATATCTACCACACATCCATGGATAAGCAGACAGCATATCTACCACACATCCATGGATAAGCAGTCAGCATATCTACCACACCTCCATGGATAAGCAGTCAGCATATCTACCACACCTCCATGGATAAAAGCAGTCAGCATATCTACCACACATCCATGGATATTACTGGGACTTCATGAGACTCTTGCCTCTGTTATTGTTGGTTTGGCTACTACATCTTCAATTTATGTGGTATTGGTAAAGGCGTCGGGTTACACAAAGTGTTTCAGCTATTCATTGCAGTTGATGGGTGGGAATGGGTGGTGATGGATGGTGATGGGTGGTGATGGGTGAGGATGGGTAGGGGTGGGTGGCGATGGCTCGTGATGAGTGGGGATTGGAGGGGATGGGTCGTGATGGGTGAGGATGAGAATATATTGATTATTGTAACATGATCAAATTACTGCCAACAGTTTCAACAGCCTGTTGATCCAGTACATGCATATTATGAGAAGAAAATTTGCAAAAAAACTCACATCTTTTCCATTGAGATCATCTTTATTTTCCACGATTCCCCACGGAGCAATGCCAATAGCAATTATCTTGTTCTTTGCCTTCATTGTACGGTCACTTATTGCGTCTCCTACATGCCTCGTCACACCTGCAAATATCATATACTGTACCACACCTTCAAATATCATATACTGTACGGCTCGAGTAATTATCCATGTAGATTTGTTTTCCTATGACAGTCAAAAATATAAAATTACAGTCAAACCTGTGTTAGTGGTCACCTCTATTAAGCAGCCAACCTGTATTAAGCAGCCAGTTTCCAGATTCCCAATATGTTGTTTTAGTATACATTTGACCTCTATTAAGCATCCACCTGTGCTAAGCAGCCAATTTCTGTGATTCCCTTGGCTGGGTGCTTAAGACAGGTTTAACTGTATATGTGTAACAGTTGTATATGTGATGTGGCTTGCTACACATGGATATAATCACATATATATGATTGTGTAACAATTGTAAATGTGACTTGCTACACATGGATATAATCACATATATATATATTGTTGCACACATATACATGTGACTAGTTCCATGTGTATCGTTCCACATATATAAATGTTGCATATATATATATATGTAATTTATATATGTGGAACTAGTCACGTGTATATGTGTGCAACAATTTATATGTGGCTTTCTACACATGGAAATAGTCATATATACATGTGTGCACCAATTGTATATGTGGCATGCTAAACATGGAAATAGTCATATAACTAAACATTTATATATATATATATGTGTGTGTAACGGTTGTATATGCGTAATGGATGTATATGTGTAACGGTTGTATATGCGTAATGGTTGTATATGTATAACGGTTGTATATGTATATTGTGCCTTGTAACTGAGAGGTTGTGAGGTGAAGCCTCCCTGATGTAATGCATATAGTGTCTGCCTTGTAATGAGAGGTTGTGAGGTGAAACCTCCCTGATATATATCCCTGATGTAATATATACAGTGTCTGTCTTGTACCTGAGAGGTTGTGAGGTGAAGCCTCCCTGATGTAATGTATACAGTGTCTGTCTTGTACCTGAGAGGTTGTGAGGTGAAGCCTCCCTGATGTAATGTATACAGTGTCTGTCTTGTAACTGAGAGGTTGTGAGGTGAAGCCTCTGTAATGTATACAGTGTCTGTCTTGTAACTGAGAGGTTGTGAGGTGAAGCCTCTGTAATGTATACAGTGTCTGTCTTGTACCTGAGAGGTTGTGAGGTGAAGCCTCTGTAATGTATACATTGTCTGTCTTGTAACTGAGAGGTTGTGAGGTGAAGCCTCTGTAATGTATACATTGTCTGTCTTGTAACTGAGAGGTTGTGAGGTGAAGCCTCTGTAATGTATACAGTGTCTGTCTTGTAACTGAGAGGTTGTGAGGTGAAGCCTCTGTAATGTATACAGTGTCTGTCTTGTACCTGAGAGGTTGTGAGGTGAAGCCTCCCTGATGTAATGTATACAGTGTCTGTCTTGTAACTGAGAGGTTGTGAGGTGAAGCCTCTGTAATGTATACAGTGTCTGTCTTGTACCTGAGAGGTTGTGAGGTGAAGCCTCCCTGATGTAATGTATACAGTGTCTGTCTTGTACCTGAGAGGTTGTGAGGTGAAGCCTCCCTGATGTAATGTATACAGTGTCTGTCTTGTACCTGAGAGGTTGTGAGGTGAAGCCTCCCTGATGTAATGTATACAGTGTCTGTCTTGTACCTGAGAGGTTGTGAGGTGAAGCCTCCCTGATGTAATGTATACAGTGTCTGTCTTGTACCTGAGAGGTTGTGAGGTGAAGCCTCCCTGATGTAATGTATACAGTGTCTGTCTTGTACCTGAGAGGTTGTGAGGTGAAGCCTCCCTGATGTAATGTATACAGTGTCTGTCTTGTACCTGAGAGGTTGTGAGGTGAAGCCTCCCTGATGTAATGTATACAGTGTCTGTCTTGTACCTGATAGGTTGTGAGGTGAAGCCTCCCTGATGTAATGTATACAGTGTCTGTCTTGTACCTGAGAGGTTGTGAGGTGAAGCCTCCCTGATGTAATTATACAGTGTCTGTCTTGTACCTGAGAGGTTGTGAGGTGAAGCCTCCCTGATGTAATGTATACAGTGTCTGTCTTGTACCTGAGAGGTTGTGAGGTGAAGCCTCCCTGATGTAATGTATACAGTGTCTGTCTTGTACCTGAGAGGTTGTGAGGTGAAGCCTCCCTGATGTAATGTATACAGTGTCTGTCTTGTACCTGAGAGGTTGTGAGGTGAAGCCTCCCTGATGTAATGTATACAGTGTCTGTCTTGTACCTGAGAGGTTGTGAGGTGAAGCCTCCCTGATGTAATGTATACAGTGTCTGTCTTGTACCTGAGAGGTTGTGAGGTGAAGCCTCCCTGATGTAATGTATACAGTGTCTGTCTTGTACCTGAGAGGTTGTGAGGTGAAGCCTCCCTGATGTAATGTATACAGTGTCTGTCTTGTACCTGAGAGGTTGTGAGGTGAAGCCTCCCTGATGTAATGTATACAGTGTCTGTCTTGTACCTGAGAGGTTGTGAGGTGAAGCCTCCCTGATGTAATGTATACAGTGTCTGTCTTGTAACTGAGAGGTTGTGAGGTGAAGCCTCTGTAATGTATACATTGTCTGTCTTGTAACTGAGAGGTTGTGAGGTGAAGCCTCTGTAATGTATACATTGTCTGTCTTGTAACTGAGAGGTTGTGAGGTGAAGCCTCTGTAATGTATACATTGTCTGTCTTGTAACTGAGAGGTTGTGAGGTGAAGCCTCTGTAATGTATACAGTGTCTGTCTTGTAACTGAGAGGTTGTGAGGTGAAGCCTCCCTGATGTAATGTATACAGTGTCTGTCTTGTACCTGAGAGGTTGTGAGGTGAAGCCTCCCTGATGTAATGTATACAGTGTCTGTCTTGTAACTGAGAGGTTGTGAGGTGAAGCCTCCCTGATGTAATGTATACAGTGTCTGTCTTGTAACTGAGAGGTTGTGAGGTGAAGCCTCCCTGATGTAATGTATACAGTGTCTGTCTTGTACCTGAGAGGTTGTGAGGTGAAGCCTCCCTGATGTAATGTATACAGTGTCTGTCTTGTACCTGAGAGGTTGTGAGGTGAAGCCTCCCTGATGTAATGTATACAGTGTCTGTCTTGTACCTGAGAGGTTGTGAGGTGAAGCCTCCCTGATGTAATGTATACAGTGTCTGTCTTGTACCTGAGAGGTTGTGAGGTGAAGCCTCCCTGATGTAATGTATACAGTGTCTGTCTTGTACCTGAGAGGTTGTGAGGTGATGCCTCCCTGATGTAATGTATACAGTGTCTGTCTTGTACCTGAGAGGTTGTGAGGTGAAGCCTCCCTGATGTAATGTATACAGTGTCTGTCTTGTACCTGAGAGGTTGTGAGGTGATGCCTCCCTGATGTAATGTATACAGTGTCTGTCTTGTACCTGAGAGGTTGTGAGGTGAAGCCTCCCTGATGTAATGTATACAGTGTCTGTCTTGTAACTGAGAGGTTGTGAGGTGAAGCCTCTGTAATGTATACAGTGTCTGTCTTGTACCTGAGAGGTTGTGAGGTGAAGCCTCTGTAATGTATACAGTGTCTGTCTTGTACCTGAGAGGTTGTGAGGTGAAGCCTCCCTGATGTAATGTATACAGTGTCTGTCTTGTAACTGAGAGGTTGTGAGGTGAAGCCTCTGTAATGTATACAGTGTCTGTCTTGTAACTGAGAGGTTGTGAGGTGAAGCCTCTGTAATGTATACAGTGTCTGTCTTGTAACTGAGAGGTTGTGAGGTGAAGCCTCTGTAATGTATACATTGTCTGTCTTGTAACTGAGAGGTTGTGAGGTGAAGCCTCTGTAATGTATACATTGTCTGTCTTGTAACTGAGAGGTTGTGAGGTGAAGCCTCTGTAATGTATACATTGTCTGTCTTGTAACTGAGAGGTTGTGAGGTGAAGCCTCTGTAATGTATACATTGTCTGTCTTGTAACTGAGAGGTTGTGAGGTGAAGCCTCTGTAATGTATACATTGTCTGTCTTGTAACTGAGAGGTTGTGAGGTGAAGCCTCTGTAATGTATACATTGTCTGTCTTGTAACTGAGAGGTTGTGAGGTGAAGCCTCTGTAATGTATACATTGTCTGTCTTGTAACTGAGAGGTTGTGAGGTGAAGCCTCTGTAATGTATACATTGTCTGTCTTGTAACTGAGAGGTTGTGAGGTGAAGCCTCTGTAATGTATACATTGTCTGTCTTGTAACTGAGAGGTTGTGAGGTGAAGCCTCTGTAATGTATACATTGTCTGTCTTGTAACTGAGAGGTTGTGAGGTGAAGCCTCCCTGATGTAATGTATACAGTGTCTGTCTTGTACCTGAGAGGTTGTGAGGTGAAGCCTCCCTGATGTAATGTATACAGTGTCTGTCTTGTACCTGAGAGGTTGTGAGGTGAAGCCTCCCTGATGTAATGTATACAGTGTCTGTCTTGTACCTGAGAGGTTGTGAGGTGATGCCTCCCTGATGTAATGTATACAGTGTCTGTCTTGTACCTGAGAGGTTGTGAGGTGAAACCTCCCTGATGTAATGTATACAGTGTCTGTCTTGTAACTGAGAGGTTGTGAGGTGAAGCCTCCCTGATGTAATGTATGCAGTGTCTGTCTTGTACCTGAGAGGTTGTGAGGTGAAACCTCCCTGATGTAATGTATACAGTGTCTGTCTTGTACCTGAGAGGTTGTGAGGTGAAACCTCTGTAATATATACAGTGTCTGTCTTGTACCTGAGAGGTTGTGAGGTGAAGCCTCCCTGATGTAATGTATACAGTGTCTGTCTTGTACCTGAGAGGTTGTGAGGTGAAGCCTCTGTAATGTATACAGTGTCTGTCTTGTACCTGAGAGGTTGTGAGGTGATGCCTCCCTGATGTAATGTATACAGTGTCTGTCTTGTACCTGAGAGGTTGTGAGGTGAAGCCTCCCTGATGTAATGTATACAGTGTCTGTCTTGTAACTGAGAGGTTGTGAGGTGAAGCCTCCCTGATGTAATGCATATAGTGTCTGTAAATCCACATCGCCTCTTCTCTCTCCCTCATGGCAAATGGATTACATCAGGAATGAGGTCCCGATAGCCATTAAAACTAATGTTGTAAAAACTTCATTCGCAATAGAGCTAAAATAATTATTTAAAAATGAATACCAATACAATACATGTACAAATTATGTGCTTACTTATATACAACTGTTGGTTATCCCCTTTATTAAACTATTTATAACTACATTCATTTAATTTTTTGGTCGCTTACATATCTGTTAACCCTTTTCCTTATAGAAGCACTCTCGAAGCCATTACCAATACGGCATACATTGACAATGTAGTAGCCAAACAAATGTTCATAATAAATACCAGAATCTCATGTAGTCCCAGTAATATCTATGGAGGTGGGATAGATATGGTGACTACTTATCTACTGCATGATAGCTAAATGGCTGTCATTTGTATAGAAATATAACAGTATATTAACCTAAATCTCTATGAAGGAAAGGGTTTAGTGGTGCTTTGCAATCAGACTAATTGTGTATGACGTCATAGTTATTGCTTCAGGAGGCGTCGCTCATATGGGCAACCGGTAGCGTCGATAAATAACGGTAAAACACATATATAACAAATTTCACACGATTTTCACCTTCTGGAAATGCTGAATCACACTTTTCAAACAGAATAATAGTTTTTCTAACAGATTACTATTATAATTGGCTTTCTCTTGCTAACAATGCGCTAACAGCCTGAATGCAATGTTACTCTTGTACCAAATGTAACAATTGAACGACCACACAATAAATCACACATTTCATATTTTGCCTAACATTTCGCTAATTAGTAGTGATATTCATTAAGATACCGTTATGGTTTCACTAGGACTGTCGTCACTGACTTTAATGATGGGATGAGATGTACCGATCTAGTTCCTTAATTAAATCACCGTAATAAATCATGGCAGTGAACACCCTGTGAAGCTTGTCATAAATGTCTCCATAAGACACTTACTCCAGTATTAGGTGGGAATAATAAAACAGTTGATATAGAGTCATGTCAGCAGATTATAGTAGTGATTTAGCTGATCCTATAAATTCATATACTACAAATATGTTGGCAAGACAAAATAATAACAAGGCTGCTTGGGATCACAGTTTGTACATCTTCTTTAACTGGCTTCAACTGATATTAACTAACTAGAATTGACTAGAACTGACAATAGATGACTGCAACTGATATTAACTAACTAGAATTGACTAGAACTGACTATAGATGACTGCAACTGATATTAACTAACTAGAATTGACTATAGATGACTGCAACTGATATTAAGTAACTAGAATTGACTAGAACTGACTATAGATGACTGCAACTGATATTAACTAACTAGAATTGACTAGAACTGACTATAGATGACTGCAACAGTTTTCTGATATTAACTAACTAGAATTGACTAGAACTGACTATAGATGACTGCAACAGTTTTCTGATATTAACTAACTAGAATTGACTAGAACTGACTATAGATGACTGCAACAGTTTTCTGATATTAACTAACTAGAATTGACTAGAACTGACTATAGATGACTGCAACAGTTTTCTGATATTAACTAACTAGAATTGACTAGAACTGACTATAGATGACTGCAACAGTTTTCTGATATTAACTAACTAGAATTGACTAGAACTGACTATAGATGACTGCAACAGTTTTCTGATATTAACTAACTAGAATTGACTAGAACTGACTATAGATGACTGCAACAGTTTTCTGATATTAACTAACTAGAATTGACTAGAACTGACTATAGATGACTGCAACAGTTTTCTGATATTAACTAACTATAATTGACTAGAACTGATAGTAACTAACTAGAATTGACTAGAACTGATGATAGATGACTGCAACTGATATTAACTAACTAGAATTGACTAGAACTGACTATAGATGACTGCAACAGTTTTCTGATATTAACTAACTAGAATTGACTAGAACTGATATTAACTAACTAGAATTGACTAGAACTGACTATAGATGACTGCAACAGTTTTCTGATATTAACTAACTAGAATTGACTAGAACTGACTATAGATGACTGCAACAGTTTTCTGATATTAACTAACTAGAATTGAATAGAACTGACTATAGATGACTGCAACAGTTTTCTGATATTAACTAACTAGAATTGACTGGAACTGACTATAGATGACTGTAACTTTTGGTAACTATAACCAGAATTGACTAGAACACTGACTGTAACTAACTAGAACCACCTCTAACTGACATCCCTCGGCTAACTTGAAAAACGATACAAATCAGTTACATTCCCTGGCTATCTCGACAGCATTCCTCAACTAATTTGACAACATTCCTTAGCTAACATGACAATATAAGTGAACATCAACTCAATAACTTCCCAGACTATCTCAACATCATTCCCCCCCCCCCCGGCTATCTTGATCCTTGACAAAATCCTCAGCTAACTCGACATCATTCCCCCGACTCTCCCGACAAAATCCTCGGCTAACTCGACATCATTCCCCCGACAAAATCCGTGGCTAACTCAACATCATTCTCCCGACAATATCCTCAGCTAACTCGACATCATTCCCCCGACAAAATCCTCGGCTAACTCGACATCATTCTCCCGACAATATCCTCGGCTAACTCGACATCATTCTCCCGACAATATCCTCGGCTAACTCGACATCATTCCCCTGACTCTCCCGACAATATCCTCAGCTAACTCGACATCATTCCCCCGACTCTCCCGAAAATATCCTCAGCTAACTCGACATCATTCCCCCGACTCTCCCGACAATACCCTCGGCTAACTCGACATCATTCTCCCGACAATATCCTCGGCTAACTTGACATCATTCCCCCGACTCTCGCGACAATATCCTCAGCTAACTCGACATCATTCCCCCGACTCTCCCGACAATATCCTCAGCTAACTTGACATCATTCCCCCAACTCTCCCGACAATTTCCTCGGCTAACTGGATAAAACTCAATAACATGCCTTGACTAACTCGCCATCATTCCAAGTACTCGATCGAATATTCGGGGGGGGGGGGGGGGGGTTTAATGAAATAAATTGTCATAAAATCAGATACGTTGTTTTCTTTTAAAACCATCATAAAACCTTCCAATACAAAAGAAATCACCCCAGGATTGTTGTGGTCGCAGATGGATCTGTAGTCCAGTGGTAACACGCTGGACTGGTAATCCAGGGATCGCAGGTTCGATCCCCCGTCTTTCAGATGGGACGTTAAACCGAGGTCTCGTGTCGGTGCTTTACACCGTGCACGTAAAAGAACCAGATGAGATTCTGGAATGGGTCTCTGTCTGTATCATTGCACTATCCTCCAAAATCTAAAATGACTGATCTCTTCACGAGGCGTCGCTCATATGGGCAACCGGTAGCGACAATAAATAAACGTAAAACACACATTGTTGTGGTCGCATCCATGGTAGCTGTTAATTGACACTGTACCATGTAATCAGATAATTACAGTAGGTGCTAAGGTAGGTAGTATTTAATTATGATGTCAAACTGTTTAGACGAGAAAATTCCTTTGAAATATTACAGACACTTTGCAACAACATCCACCGCCATGTATCTTAAATATTTAATTACCTGCTCAATATTACCAAAAAGTACTATTTAAAGTATGATTTTTATGATACCGTATTGTCCTCAAAAATGCCGCCCGCTCAGTCACACGTTTGGAAAGACTTCAATCGTTCTGAGAATAAGAAAACTGCTAGGTGTAATCTATACAAATTGGATTTAACATATTCGGGTACAATATCAATCTGAACAGGCATTTGAAAAATAAACACCCTTCAAGTGATAATGGCTTCATTTGTGAAAATGCCCATGAATGTACAGTGGCAGATAACAATAACTGAAGGAGTCGTTGTCATATTTGCATGGCCTTACAGGAAGAAGATGACGTTTACGTGTAAAACAGAAATTAGGTTAACTTTGTAATTTTTTATAAGAGTTTGAGTGATTTTGAGTTTTGATAGAATTCTATCGAATTTTCGAATACTTCGCGACAGAATATTCGAATAGCAAAATTGCTAATTGTTGCCTTTCCTAATAATTCGACATGTTTAATGCCGAGGATTAAGATGAAGACAGCATAAAATATTGGTGTTGATATTTCTCTCCTGTAATTAGTTTTATGAAAGAAACCAGAAATAAACCATTGATGGATGCTTGTATTTGCAGCAACATAGTATAGATGCACCAGGATTATTCATAATTAAGTCATTAACTGTCTACGACATCATCACATAATTATGACAAAAACAGCATTGCTCTTAATATGCTATATAATGTTTGGTGGTTTGTTTTGGGAATATATAGTCCTACCGTCAGCTTAGATCAAATAGAAATCATCTCCGTGGTCGAGTGGTTAATCACTGGCTTGTATACCACTGTAACCTATCATCACTGATGGGTCACGGTTCGAGCCCTGCTCAAACCTTGTTTTATCTATATATAAAAGTTGGCAGTTTCTTACGGAGGTTAGTGCGCCAAGTACCAAGTACTGCTGGAGCCTGCCCAGGAAAGGTGTTGTTAGCTAAACTGCCCGTCGCTCAAATAGGCAACCGGTAGCGACGCTAAATAAACTTAAATGAAAAAAAGGGATCAAATATCGATTGACTCCCAAGCTATTATTGGTGGAAGAAGACCCCAGATAGTCTGAATACCGTCAATACTCACCTATAAGTTGATAAAATGGATATATTGCATGTTTGTCCAGTGCAAGACTGCAAGTTGAAGACATTTTCAGTATCAGGGTGCTTTCATTTTTAAAACTGAATTATGGGTACCATAATTTTAATACATAAAAAAGTTTATGAATTGTTTATTTTATTTAAAAAAAGGTTTAGCACTCATAAGACGGGAGGCAACTTTGAGCCCATACTCTGGTAAAAAAAACTTGTCTTATAGGTGAGTATGGACAGTACTTCATACAGTCACTTTCTCAGCCAGTAAGAAACATTGTTTTATATACTGACATCCTTCCTTCAATCTATTACAAAATCAAATGACGATAACATTCAAACAGACATCATTATTATGGACTTTGCCAAAGCATTTGACAAAGTTTCACACAAGCATCTTCTTTATAAACTAGAATACTATGGCATAAATTGTAACGCTTTTAACTGGATTAACGACTTTCTATCAGATAGGACCCAGAATGTTGTCTTGGAGGGTGAAATGTCAGACACGGCCCCTGTTACATCGGGTGTACCCCAAGGCACAGTTCTGGGCCCAATCCTATTCCTCATTTACATTAATGATCTATCCGAATATATCCAACATCAGTACCCTTCGTCTCTTCGCTGATGACAGCATCATTTATAAAGAAATTAAAACCCAAAATGACACCACATTACTCCAAGAAGATATTGATTCAGCTGGTAGATGGGAGCAAGATTGGCTCATGAAATTTCACCCCGATAAATGTAACCTACTCAGCATCACACAAAAACGTAAGCCATTTCTCTTTACATATAAACTCCATAACAATCCCCTTCAAAAAGTAAATGATACAAAATATTTAGGCCAAACCATGCAAAGCAATCTAAAATGGGACAAACATATTAACTCGATAACCAATAAAGCAAACCAATCACTAGGATTCTTGAAACGCAACCTAAAATTCACATCATCTAAAGCAAAAGACCATGCATACAAAGCACTAGTAAGACCCAAGCTAGAATTCTCCAATACTCTCTGGGACCCACATTCTAAAACACAAAAACATCAAATTGAGACGGTGCAGCGACGTGCTGCCAGATTCGTTACCAACCGATACCATAACACTAGTTCAGTCTCCGAAATGATCGACAACCTAAACTGGCCAACACTTGAGACACGCAGAGTTAGATGCAGATTGATTCTCTTCTATAAAATAATACACCAAATAGTAGCTGTAAACATTCCCATAAACCTTTTGATACCCGTAGACAACATAACCAAACACACAAACCCATATTGTTATAAACACATCCCTGTCAACAAAGATTCATACAAATTCTCTTTTTATCCAAGAACCGTCATCCAATGGAACTTGTTACCCCTTGCCGCACATGAAGCAATAACAGTTGATGGATTTAAAGCACTTATCCCCGTTTCTGCCCTCCCAACCATGATCTAAAGCATTCACTCTATCATTCTATGTACAAAATCTTAAACAAGCACTGTAGTTTATTTGTCTTTGGACATTCACTTATTTGTTAATTAATCATTGTAAATATCATCATCTCAAAATTCACCAGCGACGACACATAATCCTCAATATTGAGGGAGTGCAGAAATCACCAAGAAGAAGAAGAAGATATAGTGGTCATTGACATAGGATTGCATTAGTTTCAACGGCATTTTAGAAATCCGTCCATCAATCCAAAAATGATGGCAAGTAAATCGACATCTATAGCACTCCGATTGTTTCCGAACGAAGAAAGTCCCCAAAATATATAAATGTAAATGACAATCCTCACGGGCCCATGCCTTTCCGGGCATCCAGAAGAGATTGACTTTTGACAAGTCAGAATGGTGTTCTAGCTGTTTCTAGTTCCGATCATTTGATCATCCATGGCAGTGCAACCAACATCATAGAGAGAGAATCTCACCAAGGTTAGATTCTAACTAGTATTAGCCCAGCTACTTTAATTTTACTACAACCTAGGCCTAATTTTGGTAACTATATGATAGGGCCTAGATATTTTGTGCCTGGTGTAAATTTATTGGGACAGAGCTTGCAGGTGGCCAGTTATATAATATAAAAGCCGACTGCATTTTAGTAATATTAGATAACATCACAGATGTTTAGGCCTCATTATATCTGAGTCTCCGGTTCGATCATGTATATAAGAAATGGAATTTATTAACTAAGACATACTAACACAATTAGGCTTCCACCAGAAGGGTGATAGTGTATCTCAATTTGATTGTATAGAACACAATTAGGCTACCACCAGAAGAGTGAGTAGCGTGTATCTCAATTTGTTGTATAGAACACAATTAGGCTATCACCAGAAGAGTGAGTAGTGTGTATCTCAATTTGATTGTATAGAACACAATTAGGCTATCACCAGAAGAGTGAGTAGTGTGTATCTCAATTTGATTGCATAGAACACAATTAGGCTATCACCAGAAGAGTGAGTAGTGTGTATCTCAATTTGATTGTATAGAACACAATTAGGTTATCTTGAATAACTTGATTTATGGTACGGATTTACCGTTATATCTTGCATTTCTGCCTATGCATATTTATTTGTAGACTAATCTTAAGTTAAATTATCTCTAGACGACAGTATCACCTGTTTAGTACTGACTCCGATGACAAACAAACGTCAATTCAGGAGCATGGGTGACAGTTATATGAAATCCTACTTTCACTTTTGAAAGTTTGTAGACCACAAAAGCACTGTTTATTAATTCAATGTTGGTATTCGAATGTATTCAGAAGTAATTATAGTGGCAATGCCTGTATACGTTAACAAACACATTTGTTGGGCTTTTTGCGATGTAATGTCGCTTTAATTGTCAACAGGTTTCTCAACAACTGAATATTTTGAAACTTCTGAAATAATAATAAGAAAACCGACTATTTCACGAGAAAATGCAATAGGCATAAAACATATCTTCCCAGGGGATTTCATGGCACCCCAATCTGTTGCAAGATTCACTGATTCTCAGTTTTATGACAATAACAAATGTATGAATAATGAAAGTTGAGCAGTGCTTTCTTTAATAGGTTTGTTTGTTCAGGTTTTACGCCTGCATCAGCACCATTATTGGCTATATCGACGTCGGGCAGTTTACCTAACAACACCTTTCCTGGGCAGGCTCCAGCGGTTGACCAATACTTGGTGCACCAACCTCAGCAAGAAACTGCCAACTTGTTCATATAAAGAGACACGGCTTGAGCGGGGTTCGAACCCGTGACCATCAGTGATGATAGGTTACAGAGGTATACAAGTCAGTGACTCTAACCATTCGACCAAAAGTAGCAGTAACAATGTGAACCATGCTCAAAATTGTTACTACCGAGTCCTGTTATCCACTTGAAAACAAGTTGTTATTATTACATTTAACTGAATTGTATTCATAAAAATTGACCATGTGACCGTGAGACCCAGTTTCATAATCTGAGATCAATGGCAAGTTCATCTACTCATGTATTTGACCTTTTAGGTAGATTCAAAAGAAAATATCTTAAATGATTTTCTTCAGTCTGTTACCTAGTGATGACCTAATTATTTTAACAACTCTTTTATATACCTAGTGATGACCTAATTATTTTAACAACTCTTTTCTATACCTAGTGATGACCTAATTATTTTAACAACTCTCTTATAAAGTTTAAACATTATTTATTTTACAACGATTGTGAAACAAAGCTATAACAACTTATATAAATCACTCTCGTTGGCGCCGATGAAAGTGTAAAATAACGTAGTCAATCGTGTGGGAGGAAACCGGAGTACCCGGAGAAAACCCACCTGTTCGATCTGGCGACCACTGTACCATCTCACATACTTCCTGGTCTGAGGATCGAACCCAGGTTGCATTGGTGAGAAGCGAGCGCTCTAACCACTGCGCTAATCAGACAGCCTTTTGAACAAATGGTAATGAGGATGCCCTAAGCCAAACTTGATCAAATTCAGATACACTCTCCACAATACAGCTGCTGTCAGGCAGCCAGCCAGAAGGTTGCAAACTTGCATTGAGCCGATGGTTCTATATAGCTCAGGTCAGCTACCAATTAACATTAGTTTAAACATATTTTATTCGGATCAAATACATATATACATATATAAACACACTTTTTTATACATTAACAACAACAATTAACCTTAAAATGCTGAATAAATTGGAAGGAATGTGCAAACAACATAGATCCAGATCAGCCTTGGCAGCTTAACACCGCGTCTGATCAGGATCTATATTGTTTGCTATTCAGCCAAGTGTTTTAGCTCCACTATTCAAATAGTAAGCATAGAGCCTGATCAGATGGCACGTTCACTTTTTGTGCCGTCTGATCTGGCTCTATGCTGTTTGCAAAAGCAATTTTAGTTGAGATTAGCAGGGTACATGTTATGTTTGTTTGTTTTGGGTGTTTAGTTTAAACATATTTATTTTCTGTCAATACATGATTATTTACAACAAGTGATATAAGGAATTGGACAGAAAGCTGTATAGCTTATGATTGTCCTCTCCTTTCTAAATAATATACACAAACATTTCATGGCATAATAGTTTACAATTTCATAAATCAATGATTTTTCTTTAGGGAAAATGTAATGTTTTAGAATTGGGTGTTTAATGTCGCAACAACAGCTTAGGTCATACGGCGACTCTCCAGATATTATTGGGAGGACAACCTCTGTTGCCCTCCGAGCAGTATTTCACACACGGACGGGCACCCAGATAGAACCACCGACCTACCACAAATCAGCTGGATAGCCTCCTCACTTGAAAGAATTCAACACCCCCAGTAGGATTCGACTCTACAATGGTGAGAGGCAAGTGATTTATAAAGTCAACAACATTAACGACTCGGGCCCCTAAGTCAACATTAACTACTTGGGCCCCTAAGTCAACATTAACGACTCGGGCCCCTAAGTCACCAAACAGTGGGCCATGCATGATCTAGCCTGAATATAATTTATCATCACTATGGCAATGACTTCATTGTACGTGCCTAGCAGTCGGTGTGACATTAATTGACGATTCCCAGACAACAACAATGTTACAAAATCAGTTTCTTTTCACAGTCTACAGCATCTATAATCAATATAGGGCAGCCAATGAGAATAATCAAATACACAATGTATTATGCCTTCTTTCGCATCCTGCTGTCCAGATTATCAAACTTACAGACCCAAAGGCTGTTTAACTGAAACCTGTTATTTTGCAACTGTCCAGATTATCAAACTTTTTTTCTTTTTTTTTCTTTTTCTATTATTTTTATTTCCATCATTAACATATTCATAGACATACAAACACTCTATTATAAATCAAACTGTATTACCCATGTATATGTACGGTACATTAACATATTCATAGACATACAAACACTCTATTATAAATCAAACTGTATTACCCATGTATATGTACAGTACATTAACATATTCATAGACATACAAACACTCTATTATAAATCAAACTGTATTACCCATGTATATGTACGGTACATTAACATATTCATAGACATACAAACACTCTATTATAACTCAAACTGTATTACCCATGTATATGTACGGTACATTAACATATTCATAGACATACAAACACTCTATTATAACTCAAACTGTATTACCCATGTATATGTACGGTACATTAACATATTCATAGACATACAAACACTCTATTATAAATCAAACTGTATTACCCATGTATATGTACGGTACATTAACATATTCATAGACATACAAACACTCTATTATAAATCAAACTGTATTACCCATGTATATGTACAGATTATCAAACTTACAGACCCAAAGAAGCCCGGGCTGTTTAACTGAAACCTGTTATTTTGCAACTGTCCAGATTATCAAACTTACAGACCCAAAGAAGCCCGGGCTGCTTACCTGAAACCTGTTATTTTGCAACTGTCCAGATTATCAAACTTACAGACCCAGAGAAGCCCGGGCTGTTTAACTGAAACCTGTTGTTTTGCATCTGTCCAGATTATCAAACTCACAGACCCAAAGAAGCCCGGGCTGTTTACCTGCAGTGTGCAGTTATGGCAGAGGAGCCAACGATCAATAGATTGTTAGTACCTTACATTAAATATTCCGTACAAAAATAACAAATGCAGCATCTTACAGAAACGTTACCACAACTGGAATTGATATTTAAAAAGAAAATCCTAATATATATTGAAATGTGAAATTTTGCTTTTTCAACATTGTGTCAGAGATGGCATCCAATATGGACGTCTTAGTTTGTATATAATTATGTGCAGCTGAAACGTTATAACAGGCGTACAGACGGATCTGTAGTTCAGTGGTAACACGCTGGACTGGTAATCCATGGAGCGCAGGTTCGATCCCCCGTCTGACCCTAATCAAATTAACAGTCTTTCAGATGGGACTTTAAACTGAGGTCTCGTGTCGGTGCTTTACACCGTGCATGTAAAAGAACCAGAGAAGACTCTGGAATGGGTCTCTGTCTGTATCATTGCACTAACCTCCAAATATCTGAAATGACTAATAATCTCTTCAGGAGACGTCGCTCATATGGGCAACCGGTAGCGACGATAAATAAAAGTAAAACACACAATATAACAGCGGTACGGGTGCAAGTTATTTTAATTAATACATCCTGTATTATAGTATACATAGTTCCCATGGCCTGTGAATTTGGTATCATTTTTAAAAGTATTGAAATACCAATTTAAATATAAATTTAGTTATTGACAATGATGCATGGATTATAATTTATAAGAACTTAACTTGCACCTAATTTTGAAATGCATTTTCACAGATGAAATATTAATATACAGGTAAATTATTATTTATTCGTTATTGATACGAAATTTGTGAAATGATACAAAAAATATGTCCATTGAGAACTTTCCAACAACGTATGAACCATGGTGATGGGATGAAAAATAAATATTTCATGAAGAAAACAAAATTACGCTACAATACAATATATATAATATCTAGTCAACTTGCCAAACAAAATGGCAGCCACAGTAGGAATGATGACGTCACATGAGAACTATGTATTAAGCATAATCGAATGCTTCATTTGAAATTGCATTTGAAGTATTTGTCATTACGATCTCAAAATCAAGTGAGTTCCCCTTATTACACGGTGGATCAAAGCCACGACTACGCTAATTTAGTTAACAAATGAGGTCATTAAACATTGTAATGTACGCAACTAAAACTTTTGCATTGGTTTGTGTTGAAAGTCATACCAACAGCCTAGGTGATATGGTATACAGGGTGCCAGGATGGTGCTGACTCCTGAGGCCCACGAGGCATGTATTACCTAAATAATCTGGATGTAGAATGCAACAGCTCAAAAGCAACAGATCAACAATAAATCAATTACAAAGAATACCATTGCTGGGACAGGCATTGACAGCTCAGATTATTGGTTGTCTCAATCCAACGACAGCAAGCTTCTAGTCATGAATTAATAACCCAATCACAAGAAAATGATAAGATTTTGTCTTTTTCCCTGCTGAATAGGCTGAAGCTTGTCACATTTCAGGGAAGAAATAATATTTTGAAGCATGCAAGGTGTGCTGTGTTTTTTACGTTTATTTATCATTGCTACCGGTTGCCCATATGAGCGACACCTCCATTTTTGGAGGATAGTGCAATGATACAGACAGAGACACATTCCAGAGTCTCCTCTGGTTGTTCTTTTACGTGCACGGTGTAAAGCACCGATAACCGATATGAGACCTCGGTTTAAAGTCCCATCTGAAAGACTGTTAATTTTATTAGGGTCAGACGGGGGGATCGAACCTGCAAGGTGTAAAACAAGAAGGAGAAGTAGAGCTGGGTCACGCTCAGCTGACAATGTCATATTTTGAGCTATTCCTAAACACAAACTGTGAACTTTGTTATTGTTGACAGATTAGCAACAAACAAGAATATAATGCTATTGGCAACAAACAAGAATATAATGTTATTGGCAACAAACAAGATTATAATGTTATTGACAACAAACAAGAATATAATGTTATTGGCAACAAACAAGAATATAATGTTATTGGCAACAAACAAGAATATAATGTTATTGGCAACAAACAAGATTATAATGTTATTGACAACAAACAAGAATATAATGTTATTGGCAACAAACAAGAATATAATGTTATTGACAACAAACAAGAATATAATGCTATTGGCAACAAACAAGAATATAATGTTATTGACAACAAAATAAGAATATAATGCTATTGGCAACATTTGGCAACAAACAAGAATATAATGTTATTGGCAACAAACAAGAATATAATGTTATTGGCAACAAACAAGAATATAATGCTATTGGCAACAAACAAGAATATAATGCTATTGACAACAAACAAGAATATAATGCTATTGGCAACAAACAAGAATATAATGCTATTGGCAACAAACAAGAATATAATGCTATTGACAAACAAGAATATAATGCTATTGGCAACAAACAAGAATATAATGCTATTGGCAACACACAAGAATATAATGCTATTGGCAACAAACAAGAATATAATGTTATTGGCAACAAACAAGAATATAATGCTATTGGCAACAAACAAGAATATAATGCTATTGGCAACAAACAAGAATATAATGCTATTGACAACAAACAAGAATATAATGCTATTGGCAACAAACAAGAATATAATGCTATTGGCAACAAACAAGAATATAATGTTATTGGCAACAAACAAGAATATAATGCTATTGGCAACAAACAAGAATATAATGCTATTGGCAACAAACAAGAATATAATGTTATTGGCAACAAACAAGAATATAATGCTATTGGCAACAAACAAGAATATAATGCTATTGACAACAAACAAGAATATAATGCTATTGGCAACAAACAAGAATATAATGCTATTGGCAACAAACAAGAATATAATGCTATTGGCAACACACAAAAATATAATGCTATTGGCAACAAACAAGAATATAATGTTATTGGCAACAAACAAGAATATAATGCTATTGGCAACAAACAAGAATATAATGCTATTGGCAACAAACAAGAATATAATGCTATTGACAACAAACAAGAATATAATGCTATTGGCAACAAACAAGAATATAATGCTATTGGCAACAAACAAGAATATAATGTTATTGGCAACAAACAAGAATATAATGCTATTGGCAACAAACAAGAATATAATGTTATTGGCAACAAACAAGAATATAATGTTATTGGCAACAAACAAGAATATAATGTTATTGGCAACAAACAAGATTATAATGTTATTGACAACAAACAAGAATATAATGTTATTGGCAACAAACAAGAATATAATGTTATTGACAACAAACAAGAATATAATGCTATTGGCAACAAACAAGAATATAATGTTATTGACAACAAAATAAGAATATAATGCTATTGGCAACAAACAAGAATATAATGCTATTGGCAACAAACAAGAATATAATGCTATTGGCAACAAACAAGAATATAATGCTATTGATAACAAACAAGAATATAATGCTATTGGCAACAAACAAGAATATAATGCTATTGGCAACAAACAAGAATATAATGCTATTGACAACAAACAAGAATATAATGCTATTGGCAACAAACAAGAATATAATGCTATTGGCAACAAACAAGAATATAATGCTATTGGCAACAAACAAGAATATAATGCTATTGACAACAAACAAGAATATAATGCTATTGGCAACAAACAAGAATATAATGTTATTGGCAACAAACAAGAATATAATGTTATTGGCAACAAACAAGAATATAATGCTATTGGCAACAAACAAGAATATAATGCTATTGGCAACAAACAAGAATATAATGCTATTGACAACAAACAAGAATATAATGCTATTGGCAACAAACAAGAATATAATGCTATTGGCAACAAACAAGAATATAATGCTATTGGCAACAAACAAGAATATAATGCTATTGGCAACAAACAAGAATATAATGTTATTGGCAACAAACAAGAATATAATGCTATTGGCAACAAACAAGAATATAATGCTATTGGCAACAAACAAGAATATAATGCTATTGGCAACAAACAAGAAAAAACAACAAACAAATATAATGCTATTGGCAACAAACAAGAATATAATGCTATTGACAACAAACAAGAATATAATGCTATTGGCAACAAACAAGAATATAATGCTATTGGCAACAAACAAGAATATAATGCTATTGGCAACACACAAAAATATAATGCTATTGGCAACAAACAAGAATATAATGTTATTGGCAACAAACAAGAATATAATGCTATTGGCAACAAACAAGAATATAATGTTATTGGCAACAAACAAGAATATAATGCTATTGACAACAAACAAGAATATAATGCTATTGGCAACAAACAAGAATATAATGCTATTGGCAACAAACAAGAATATAATGTTATTGGCAACAAACAAGAATATAATGCTATTGGCAACAAACAAGAATATAA
>CM026399.1:10925906-11020719 GCA_014843695.1 Archivesica marissinica | reverse complement strand
AGAATATAATGCTATTGGCAACAAACAAGAATATAATGCTATTGGCAACAAACAAGAATATAATGTTATTGGCAACAAACAAGAATATAATGCTATTGGCAACAAACAAGAATATAATGCTATTGGCAACAAACAAGAATATAATGTTATTGGCAACAAACAAGAATATAATGCTATTGGCAACAAACAAGAATATAATGCTATTGACAACAAACAAGAATATAATGCTATTGGCAACAAACAAGAATATAATGCTATTGACAACAAACAAGAATATAATGCTATTGGCAACAAACAAGAATATAATGCTATTGGCAACAAACAAGAATATAATGTTATTGGCAACAAACAAGAATATAATGCTATTGGCAACAAACAAGAATATAATGTTATTGGCAACAAACAAGAATATAATGTTATTGGCAACAAACAAGAATATAATGTTATTGGCAACAAACAAGAATATAATGTTATTGACAACAAACAAGAATATAATGCTATTGGCAACAAACAAGAATATAATGTTATTGACAACAAAATAAGAATATAATGCTATTGGCAACAAACAAGAATATAATGCTATTGGCAACAAACAAGAATATAATGCTATTGGCAACAAACAAGAATATAATGCTATTGACAACAAACAAGAATATAATGCTATTGGCAACAAACAAGAATATAATGCTATTGGCAACAAACAAGAATATAATGCTATTGACAACAAACAAGAATATAATGCTATTGGCAACAAACAAGAATATAATGCTATTGGCAACAAACAAGAATATAATGCTATTGGCAACAAACAAGAATATAATGCTATTGACAACAAACAAGAATATAATGCTATTGGCAACAAACAAGAATATAATGTTATTGGCAACAAACAAGAATATAATGTTATTGGCAACAAACAAGAATATAATGCTATTGGCAACAAACAAGAATATAATGCTATTGGCAACAAACAAGAATATAATGCTATTGACAACAAACAAGAATATAATGCTATTGGCAACAAACAAGAATATAATGCTATTGGCAACAAACAAGAATATAATGTTATTGGCAACAAACAAGAATATAATGCTATTGGCAACAAACAAGAATATAATGTTATTGGCAACAAACAAGAATATAATGCTATTGGCAACAAACAAGAATATAATGCTATTGGCAACAAACAAGAATATAATGCTATTGGCAACAAACAAGAATATAATGTTATTGGCAACAAACAAGAATATAATGCTATTGGCAACAAACAAGAATATAATGCTATTGACAACAAACAAGAATATAATGCTATTGGCAACAAACAAGAATATAATGCTATTGGCAACAAACAAGAATATAATGCTATTGGCAACACACAAAAATATAATGCTATTGGCAACAAACAAGAATATAATGTTATTGGCAACAAACAAGAATATAATGCTATTGGCAACAAACAAGAATATAATGTTATTGGCAACAAACAAGAATATAATGCTATTGACAACAAACAAGAATATAATGCTATTGGCAACAAACAAGAATATAATGCTATTGGCAACAAACAAGAATATAATGTTATTGGCAACAAACAAGAATATAATGCTATTGGCAACAAACAAGAATATAATGTTATTGGCAACAAACAAGAATATAATGTTATTGGCAACAAACAAGAATATAATGTTATTGGCAACAAACAAGATTATAATGTTATTGACAACAAACAAGAATATAATGTTATTGGCAACAAACAAGAATATAATGTTATTGACAACAAACAAGAATATAATGCTATTGGCAACAAACAAGAATATAATGTTATTGACAACAAAATAAGAATATAATGCTATTGGCAACAAACAAGAATATAATGCTATTGGCAACAAACAAGAATATAATGCTATTGGCAACAAACAAGAATATAATGCTATTGATAACAAACAAGAATATAATGCTATTGGCAACAAACAAGAATATAATGCTATTGGCAACAAACAAGAATATAATGCTATTGACAACAAACAAGAATATAATGCTATTGGCAACAAACAAGAATATAATGCTATTGGCAACAAACAAGAATATAATGTTATTGGCAACAAACAAGAATATAATGCTATTGGCAACAAACAAGAATATAATGTTATTGGCAACAAACAAGAATATAATGCTATTGGCAACAAACAAGAATATAATGCTATTGGCAACAAACAAGAATATAATGCTATTGGCAACAAACAAGAATATAATGTTATTGGCAACAAACAAGAATATAATGCTATTGGCAACAAACAAGAATATAATGTTATTGGCAACAAACAAGAATATAATGCTATTGGCAACAAACAAGAATATAATGTTATTGACAACAAACAAGAATATAATGCTAAATGGAATTTGCTTCAGATGAGTCCAAAAATAATTATGTGCAGGAATGGTGCAAAACTTATGATTAAAAACCACATCTAAATCAAAACTTCGATCATTGATTACTTAGCTGAACCGTTTTATTTCACACATGGGTTCTGAGTTTGCTTTGTCAACAAACAGACGGATCTGTAGTCCAGTGGTAACACGCTGGACTGGTAATCCAGGGATCGCAGGTTCGATTCCCCGTCTGACCCTAATAAAATTAACAGTCTTTCAGATGGGACGTTAAACCGAGGTCTCGTGTCGGTGCTTTACACTGTGCACGTAAAAGAACTAGAAGAGACTCTGGAATGGGTCTCTGTCTGTATCATTGCACTATCCTCCAAAAATCTAAAATGACTAATCTCTTCAGGAGGCGTCGCTCATATGGGCAACCGGTAGAGATGATAAATAAACGTAAAACACACATGTCAACAAAAGTCGTTACGACGTTCGTTCATTAGTTGAATTAGTTGAAACTATTCAGTTTCTGTGAGGATTTTGCCAAATTGAACTAATTTCGTGTCTTTCTAACCAAAAGATGCTAAAAATATCTCTCGTGATGCGCCGGGATCTATTACTTCTTCTTTCAGTTTGTCTGAACCTGGGTTTGAAACTGTAAATTAATGTTTTTCTACTGGCACTTTTTACGACATGTCCTCATTTCTGTGTTTCTGCTTGGCAAGTGACTTATACAAGGAGGATTCACAAGGAGGGTATCATTATGAGAGAGTGCATCTGGCACCCCAATTATTTCCAAATGGGTGCGGTCTCCACAAGTGTATGCATATGCTCTCATGAATCTGACTGTATGTCGCATAGCATTCACATAGACATTGGCTTGACCTACAAGGTGTTTACAAGTTTTTGACCTTGACCTAAATATCTAAGGGCAAAATTAGTTGGTTGTTATTTTTTAGAAACAGCAACTGACCTCACAAACTACAAAAATGTTGACGGTCACGTCTGACACAACGCGCTAAGCTATGTTTTATTGCAGATTAAAAAACGTATACAGAAAAAATGTCGAGCTATGTTACAATCATCGGATATAATGCTCATCTCTTGTTTTACGAACACTTAATACGCTTTATTTATAATAACCATGATCAATAGCAACACAGACACATGACCTCTACAGATGAAGAAATTATCGTTAATTAAGCCCTTTTCCCCCGTACACAGATTTAATCAATAGAGCCAAGACGTTATGTATTACAATCATCCTTTAGCCGACAGTGATCAACATATGACCTATTTCAGCTACACAGGTAACTTAATAATTGCAACTATCTACGGAACAAGCCATGTGATTGGTTTATCGGAAGTGCCTTTAAAACGTCGTTTGCAATCGAATATTGATGGAAAAGAGCTCAGCACTGGGCTACGAATGCAGTAACATTTTTATCTGTAGAAATAAAGTGATAAATTAATGTAGCAGAAAATGTGTAATACACAAAATTGGCAGACCAACGATATAAACACGCTGAAAAGGAAGAGAACAAAATGGAAAGCAACTGATAGTTTGCTGGTCAGACACTGCTATATCTTCATAGGCTTCCATAATAACATACAGCCACATTATAATGTTTCCGTGAGCAAAATGGCATAGAACATCGGGTTTAGACGATCACAAATGACGGCGTAATAAATGACATCACTGACTGCTCGAGTAGTGATGATTGAGCTTATTTACCCTCGCCTCCGGCGAACCATATGGGCGAGCGTTGCTCGAGTACGAAAACGTTCGCTTTAACAACATTTCAACATCAGCGGCTAGGTACCACATTCAACATCAGCGGCTAGGTACCACATTCAACATCAGCGGCTAGGTACCACATTCAACATCAGCGGCTAGGTACCACATTCAACATCAGCGGCTAGGTACCACATTCAACATCAGCGGCTAGGTACATGTGCAAAGCAGTGAGAAATACAAGTTGTTATTTAACAAGTGGAATATTTTATTAGGGTCAGACGGGGAATCGAACCTGCGATCCCGGGGTTATTTATCATCAGGACAGTCAGTATTTTGTAGGGACTGCAACATAATATGTTAAGAGACAGGCATGTAACTACTATAAGGCCCGGGCCTGCAGATTGTCCCAAAAAATGACAATTCAAAACCGTGAAAATGTAATAAAAACTGTAGGGGTGAGGGGTACAACAAAGAGTTGGGTTGTTAAGTTGGTAAGTATTTAACGGTTATATTAGAAATGAGCAGGCCTCCGCGTAGCATACATCATGACATTTTGAAAGGTTAAATCAGAATTTCACATCAAAATGGTGAGTTCAAGATCACCTGATCATGGAGTGAAGGTGATGCCAAGTATCGGCTGTTGACCGAGATATTTCGTGTATTTGAGTCATCGAATAGAGATAACGTTGTCTTCAATATAAAATAGCATTCATATATCATATTCTTTTGCTTATTTTACAGATTAGATAATGACCTCTAACCACGCGATCATATATACATATATGTTTTGTAGTTAATGTGACATTTCACCTCTGTATATTAATTTTAGACAAAATTGAACGTCAAAAACATATATTAACTAACATGCCCGAGAGTGAACCATTGACGTTCGAAATGATCCTGGGGGAGCATGACTCCAAACACCTCTAGCAACATCAATTTATTAGTCGAGCCTACAAATTATAAATCGCTGTCAGATGACAAAGTTATTGCCAAATATTTTGGAAAACTTTTTGACCTTGATACAGTTGAAGGTCAAATATTTTCAGGGGCCACGCTGTCAGTCGCCACAAGAGCCAAATGGCGATTTTGCGATAGAAATGGCTCCTAAAATTTCAATTTGGCGATTCTCAGAAAATTGCACAAAAAATCGGCATAAATGACGTTTGTGCCATATTTTAACCTTTCATACTCGATGGTTTTATTTACAATTGACTACGGCGCTTTCCAGTTAAAGAAAATTCGATACACAGTCTGTGTTCATTGTATCTTTGACTGGTTACAATTTTTTTGCTCTGATATACGCTATCGTTTGGCGAAACAATCGATTCACAGTCAAAACAGCTGTGTACATGTGCTGGAGGCATGGAATATTCCCGTCATAAATGGCAATCAAAACAAACTTGTAAATTAGCGTATATGATCACATATTTACAGTGTTGTATAATGGGAATTGATTTGATAATTGAGGTCCTTTATGAAAACGGCAGTACTTGATTGGTGAAATGATGACATTGTTTGAAGATTATGTAAACATGATCGGATGACCGAATGACTGTAACTTGTGTACATAATTAGGTAATAATTATTGGTGTTGTTTTTCACAAATATGATCAAAGGTAGTAGTTGTGAAAAATATGATTTTCGTGTCCTCGACTATAAAAAGTGAATGAAACTTGTCCAAATCGCCGATAAATAAACGTAAAAAATAAAATAATCCAAATCGTCACTTGTCAAAATGGCTACTTTCGGTTTTAAACGTCCGAAATGGACTTAGTGAATGAAACCTAGACAGCCTGATGAAAATTTCTATTGACGGCCGGCCCAGACAAGTTCAACTTCAAATCGGCATTTGAAATGTGGTCCAAGAAGAAGACGCATTTTGAACGGAATGTTGTGCAATTTGTTAGACATAGGCCTAGTGGATACTTGTATGTAATTCTGATGTATTTTTTAATTATTATGACCAAGAAAATAATTAAAGTTGTAAAAGTTCATTGGATTGTCTTCAAAAATGAATAGTATGCATGTCTTTTTTTGAGCTTAAAGTTCATTTGAAATGTAATCCTGTGTTGGCTTCCATTATTAATCACTGTCACAGGGCTACATTGTAAAATAAACTTTTAGCTTTTACAGGTACCAGTATGCATTCTTTCATTCTAATTTCTATATTAATACTTCTTCCAGAAAAAAACTGGCTAGATTCTCACCATTTACAAATAAAAATACCAAAAAAAATCAAACCAGGGAGGGGACGACACCCTCCCGTAGGGGACGACACCGCTCCCGCACACACCCCATCTTTCAAACAGATAAGTGGCCCCAACTTTTTTCGGCCCAGATTTTGTTAAAGTTTTTGACCTTGATACAGTTGAATGTCAATGTCACTGTACAATTTAATATGTAAATAATGAGCACTAGAGAATAGTAGTATTGTGTGCAAATACGAGTAACTTATCCTCAAATAAGTGATGAAGCTATTGCAAAGGTGTTTTGTGAGAAGCAAGAGGGATATAGAAATGTCTGAGCGTGAATTTTACAATGACAACGAATAATTACAGCAAGTAACTGGTGTACGCATGCAACCTGTCTGTGTCTAGCCCAGGTCCACAAGGGTTGTAAGCAAGCAACCTGTCTGTGTCTAGCCCAGGTCCACAAGGGGTGTAAGCAAGCAACCTGTCTGTGTCTAGCCCAGGTCCACAAGGGGTGTAAGCAGGCAACCTGTCTGTGTCTAGCCCAGGTCCACAAGGGTTGTAAGCAAGCAACCTGTCTGTGTCTAGCCCAGGTCCACAAGGGTTGTAAGCAAGCAACCTGTCTGTGTCTAGCCCAGGTCCACAAGGGGTGTAAGCAGGCAACCTGTCTGTGTCTAGCCCAGGTCCACAAGGGGTGTAAGCATACAACCTGTCTGTGTCTAGCCCAGGTCCACAAGGGGTGTAAGCAGGCAACCTGTCTGTGTCTAGCCCAGGTCCACAAGGGTTGTAAGCAAGCAACCTGTCTGTGTCTAGCCCAGGTCCACAAGGGGTGTAAGCAAGCAACCTGTCTGTGTCTAGCCCAGGTCCACAAGGGGTGTAAGCAGGCAACCTGTCTGTGTCTAGCCCAGGTCCACAAGGGGTGTAAGTATACAACCTGTCTGTGTCTAGCCCAGGTCCACAAGGGTTGTAAGCACCCAACCTGTCTGTGTCTAGCCCAGGTCCACAAGAGGTGTAAGCATGCAAACTGTCTGTGTCTAGTCCAGGTCCACAAGGGGTGTAAGCATACAACCTGTCTGTGTCTAGCCCAGGTCCACAAGGGGTGTAAGCATACAACCTGTCTGTGTCTAGCCCAGGTCCACAAGGGGTGTAAGCAAGCAACCTGTCTGTGTCTAGCCCAGGTCCACAATGGGTGTAAGCACGTAACCTGTCTGTGTCTGTGTCTAGTCCAGGTCCACAAGGGGTGTAAGCAAGCAACCTGTCTGTGTCTAGCCCAGGTCCACAATGGGTGTAAGCACGTAACCTGTCTGTGTCTGTGTCTAGTCCAGGTCCACAAGGGCCCTGTATGTGTCTAGCCCAGGTCCACAAGGGGTGTAAGCAGGCAACCTGTCTGTGTCTAGCCCAGGTCAACAAGTGGTGTAAGCATACAACCTGTCTGTTTCTAGTCCAGGTCCACACGGGGTGTAAGCAGGCAACCTGTCTGTGTCTAGCCCATGTCCACAAGGGTTGTAAGCAAGCAACCTGTCTGTGTCTAGCCCAGGTCCACAAGGGTTGTAAGCAAGCAACCTGTCTGTGTCTAGCCGGGTCCACAAGGGGTGTAAGCAGGCAACCTGTCTGTGTCTAGCCCAGGTCCACAAGGGGTGTAAGCAGGCAACCTGTCTGTGTCTAGCCCAGGTCCACAAGGGGTGTAAGCATGCAACCTTTCTGTGTCTAGCCCAGGTCCACAAGGGGTGTAAGCAGGCAATCCGTCTGTGTCTAGCCCAGGTCCACAAGGGGTGTAAGCAGGCAACCTGTCTGTGTCTAGTCTAGCCCAGGTCCACAAGGGGTGTAAGCAGGCAACATGTCTGTGTCTAGCCCAGGTCCACAAGGGGTGTAAGCAAGCAACCTGTCTGTGTCTAGTCCAGATCCACAAGGGGTGTAAGCATACAACCTGTCTGTGTCTAGCCCAGGTCCACAAGGGGTGTAAGCAGGCAACCTGTCTGTGTCTAGCCCAGGTCCACAAGGGGTGTAAGCAGGCAACCTGTCTGTGTCTAGCCCAGGTCCACAAGGGGTGTAAGCAGGCAACCTGTCTGTGTCTAGCCCAGGTCCACAAGGGGTGTAAGCAGGCAACCTATCTGTGTCTAGCCCAGGTCCACAAGGGGTGTAAGTATACAACCTGTCTGTGTCTAGCCCAGGTCCACAAGGGTTGTAAGCACCCAACCTGTCTGTGTCTAGCCCAGGTCCACAAGGGGTGTAAGCATGCAAACTGTCTGTGTCTAGTCCAGGTCCACAAGGGGTGTAAGCATACAACCTGTCTGTGTCTAGCCCAGGTCCACAAGGGGTGTAAGCATACAACCTGTCTGTGTCTAGCCCAGGTCCACAAGGGGTGTAAGCAAGCAACCTGTCTGTGTCTAGCCCAGGTCCACAATGGGTGTAAGCACATAACCTGTCTGTGTCTGTGTCTAGTCCAGGTCCACAAGGGGTGTAAGCAAGCAACCTGTCTGTGTCTAGCCCAGGTCCACAAGGGGTGTAAGCAGGCAACCTGTCTGTGTCTAGCCCAGGTCCACAAGGGGTGTAAGCAGGCAACCTGTCTGTGTCTAGCCCAGGTCCACAAGGGGTGTAAGCAGGCAACCTGTCTGTGTCTAGCCCAGGTCCACAAGGGGTGTAAGCAGGCAACCTGTCTGTGTCTAGCCCAGGTCCACAAGGGGTGTAAGTATACAACCTGTCTGTGTCTAGCCCAGGTCCACAAGGGTTGTAAGCACCCAACCTGTCTGTGTCTAGCCCAGGTCCACAAGGGGTGTAAGCATGCAAACTGTCTGTGTCTAGTCCAGGTCCACAAGGGGTGTAAGCATACAACCTGTCTGTGTCTAGCCCAGGTCCACAAGGGGTGTAAGCATACAACCTGTCTGTGTCTAGCCCAGGTCCACAAGGGGTGTAAGCAAGCAACCTGTCTGTGTCTAGCCCAGGTCCACAAGGGGTGTAAGCAGGCAATCCGTCTGTGTCTAGCCCAGGTCCACAAGGGGTGTAAGCAGGCAATCCGTCTGTGTCTAGCCCAGGTCCACAAGGGGTGTAAGCAGGCAACCTGTCTGTGTCTAGTCTAGCCCAGGTCCACAAGGGGTGTAAGCAGGCAACATGTCTGTGTCTAGCCCAGGTCCACAAGGGGTGTAAGCAAGCAACCTGTCTGTGTCTAGTCCAGATCCACAAGGGGTGTAAGCATACAACCTGTCTGTGTCTAGCCCAGGTCCACAAGGGGTGTAAGCAGGCAACCTGTCTGTGTCTAGCCCAGGTCCACAAGGGGTGTAAGCAGGCAACCTGTCTGTGTCTAGCCCAGGTCCACAAGGGGTGTAAGCAGGCAACCTGTCTGTGTCTAGCCCAGGTCCACAAGGGGTGTAAGCAGGCAACCTGTCTGTGTCTAGCCCAGGTCCACAAGGGGTGTAAGTATACAACCTGTCAGTGTCTAGCCCAGGTCCACAAGGGTTGTAAGCACCCAACCTGTCTGTGTCTAGCCCAGGTCCACAAGGGGTGTAAGCATGCAAACTGTCTGTGTCTAGTCCAGGTCCACAAGGGGTGTAAGCATACAACCTGTCTGTGTCTAGCCCAGGTCCACAAGGGGTGTAAGCATACAACCTGTCTGTGTCTAGCCCAGGTCCACAAGGGGTGTAAGCAAGCAACCTGTCTGTGTCTAGCCCAGGTCCACAATGGGTGTAAGCACGTAACCTGTCTGTGTCTGTGTCTAGTCCAGGTCCACAAGGGGTGTAAGCAAGCAACCTGTCTGTGTCTAGCCCAGGTCCACAATGGGTGTAAGCACGTAACCTGTCTGTGTCTGTGTCTAGTCCAGGTCCACAAGGGCCCTGTATGTGTCTAGCCCAGGTCCACAAGGGGTGTAAGCAGGCAACCTGTCTGTGTCTAGCCCAGGTCAACAAGTGGTGTAAGCATACAACCTTTCTGTTTCTAGTCCAGGTCCACACGGGGTGTAAGCAAGCAACCTGTCTGTGTCTAGCCCAGGTCCACAATGGGTGTAAGCACGTAACCTGTCTGTGTCTAGCCCAGGTCTACAAGGGTTGTAAGCACCCAACCTGTCTGTGTCTAGCCCAGGTCCACAAGGGGTGTAAGCATGCAAACTGTCTGTGTCTAGCCCAGGTCCACAAGTGGTGTAAGCATACAACCTGTCTGTTTCTAGTCCAGGTCCACACGGGGTGTAAGCAGGCAACCTGTCTGTGTCTAGCCCATGTCCACACGGGGTGTAAGCAGGCAACCTGTCTGTGTCTAGCCCAGGTCCACAAGGGGTGTAAGCAAGCAACCTGTCTGTGTCTAGTCCAGGTCCACAAGGGGTGTAAGCAGGCAACCTGTCTGTGTCTAGCCCAGGTCCACAAGTGGTGTAAGCAGGCAACCTGTCTGTGTCTAGCCCAGGTCCACAAGGGGTGTAAGCAAGCAACCTGTCTGTGTCTAGCCCAGGTCCACAATGGGTGTAAGCACGTAACCTGTCTGTGTCTAGTCCAGGTCCACAAGGGGTGTAAGCAAGCAACCTGTCTGTGTCTAGCCCAGGTCCACAAGGGGTGTAAGCACGTAACCTGTCTGTGTCTAGTCCAGGTACACAAGGGCCCTGTATGTGTCTAGCCCAGGTCCACAAGGGGTGTAAGCAGGCAACCTGTCTGTGTCTAGCCCAGGTCCACAAGTGGTGTAAGCATACAACCTGTCTGTTTCTAGCCCAGGTCCACAAGGGGTGTAAGCAAGCAACCTGTCTGTGTCTAGCCCAGGTCCACAAGGGGTGTAAGCAAGCAACCTGTCTGTGTCTAGCCCAGGTCCACAATGGGTGTAAGCACGTAACCTGTCTGTGTCTAGTCCAAGGGCCCCGTTTTATCAACGGTCGTAAGTCAGTCTTAGTTAAGATTATTGCTTAAGACCGAGTTACGCCGTCGTAACGTCTAAGTTAAGACCACGGTCCGTTTTATCAACAAAGTCGCAGCTAAGATATCGTAAATAAAGTCTTAACTTTACGACTGGTTCGATGCAGTCGCAACTTCGGAAAAAGTCTTAAAAATGGCGGCCGAATCAGCAGAATCCGTGCATCAGAGACGTGATGCAAGAATATTCAGGGCCGGTAGAGACATTGGAGACGTGTGACACCAATATCCTGTCCCGATATCGCAGGACGAGGCTATGGATTGTCTTGCTTGATGATATGGTGGGGGAATGACTTGGACAAGGGGACCAACCACTCTCATTCGATACCCGGTTTGACCTAGGTAAAGTGAAATTGATATATTTCTATATCTTGCATTATTAAGGTGCATATCAGTGTTATTTGTGTACACATTTCTGTACAGTAGGCCCTTATTTCTATTTTAAGATTACAAGGGAGGCTACTTCCATAAGAATCTATTGCTATTTATATCGATACTACACACAAGTGTTATTATGATTTTGGAGCTGAATGACGATACGTATTCTGTTTCTGCAACGCATTAACTAAGTAAATTGATACATTGTGCAGGTAGGGAATTAAATGCTTGTGTTTATAATGTTGTCTGTTTCTTTTTAAATGCTCGTGTATTGCTACAGTATTCGTACACATAATTAAACGTCCCCACGTGTCCAAATGTTTTTCTGGACAGGCTTAGCCGACCTAAGCGGTTAACCAGTACTAAACTATGTATGTGAGGTGACTTGCTCAATGACACTACATACGTGGACTGACCGAGTATCGAACATGGGACAGTTTGATTCCAAATCCGACACCATGCCACGGACGCCCGGAAGAAATCGTCCTGTTCAATCTGTCACCGTACCATATCACATACTGTCCATCGAACCAGGGTTGAATTGGTGAGAAGCGAGCATGGCTAACTACTGCGCGAATTGGACAGCCAAAAGAAGTGTAATCCATATTACAAGTTGTCATGATTGATCTTAATGCGATGATAGACACGATGAGTCGGGATGACCATAATTATATATAGATACACTGTCCAGCTTGAAATCAATCGGAATATATCGAACTCTGTGTTTACATGTATATTGGGTTATGAACTACTACCACAACAAATGACCACAAAGTTGCATTGTAATATAATTATATTGTGTTGAAAACACTGACTGTTTTATGTATCAATAATAGTTGAAACGTTTTGTTCATTTCAGATGCTTATTGATTTAGATACCTATCAAAGGGTGATGTATTGTCCAAAGTCGCAGATTTTCATGGCATCAACAGGTAGGTGAACTCTGTTCGACGTGATCATTAATTGCTAAGTTTATTCGATTATCTGTCTGATTAGCGTAGTGATTAGCACGCTCGCTTCTAGTCAATGCATTCCGGGTTCCTTACAATGACTGAGAAGTGTGTGAGATGGTACGGTGGTCCCCAAATTGGACATGTGGGTTTTCTCCCGTTATGTCCCACACAAATTACTACATAATTATACGCTTTCAATGAGAGTGCTTAATATTATAATCTTGTTTCGAAAATGTTGTAAAGTAAATAATATTTATACAGTTGATTATTCTAACATTAACAATGAAGAACGATGTAAAAACACAAAAGTTAACTATAGTTTTTTCAAAAACAGAATTAGGCCGAACTCCAAATATATTTAGTTTCGTCACAGCAACCCAGATTTATGGAATAGTTTCCATCTTATTAATGTACATACACTGTACTAATCACTTATACATTGTTCTTAAAAAAATTAATATCTGTCAGGTCCACCCTCACAAATGCATGTCCAAATTTGTTCACAATCATTCCAGTGTTCAAATTTATCAGATAGAAATGTAGAACTTTGATGTTAATAGAGTTTGTATATGTTATTTCTTGCAGATTCCCTGATGATATGGCTTTAATTGATGTACAGCAGGATTTTTATCGGAAGTGCCATATTATACAGAATACAGTTGGCTCAGTTGATGGTCTATTGATCTATGATTGTGTGATAGCATGGCCAAGAAAATCAAGAGTGGACAACACTATTTCAACAGATCAGTTCAACACTACTTGATTTAAGGACACTAATCTTAGCTGTCATATTTACAGTTTAGAAATCTTGAAAACTGATGAAAACTGAGCAACTATCCGGTGATACAAATGCATACTGTTTGGTACTTTTCTTTTATAGACTATTAAGATTTCATTTTGACAAGCGGCACAGTTTTAAAAATTATGAAAGAAATTTAAGGTTTCCACAAATAAAGCAAACAATAGATAGATAGATAGATATATATATATATATGTATGCCAAACAAGCAAAATTAGATGTGCATGAAAACACCCTGGTAATTATATGGTATTGAAGCCTGTGTACAAACAAGATTGTCTATCATACTGTGTTCACTACAGATCTTCAATCTATATCTTGTGCAACTATGAAATCAGAAATGATGATGCAACAAAACACGAAAATAGATTCACAGTAAATATAATTTGTTGTATCAGATTGCATAGGGTGTGACAGACAGACTTTGGTGTGCTCAAGCGACCACGTGTATTAAGCGACCTTTGTCTTATGCGACCATTTTGAAATCCCCCCGAGCGATTTCACACTATAAATCTATTGTATTAAGCGACTTTTGTCTTACGCGACCAACGACCACCTATTTTCGGCCGTAATTACCTAATGTTTTTCATTAAGCGACCATAAGTATTGTTGAAATTCAAAACATAAATCAAGAGACTATTAAATGTGTCGTCTGCTGGTTATGTATATTGAAGAGGCAATACATTTGACAAGTAATCATGATACATGCCAATCAGTCAATTTTCGCACATTTATGCACCAATTTCCGTTTGAGTCATTGTTGTAAAAACAAATGTAGGGGATTATCGGCGGGCAATGTCCAGTTACGAGTTCTTTATAGTGTGTGCAAATCTCATAATTGGGCGCTAATTGATTCAAATAGTCCACACTTTGTTCTTATAGTCTCGCAATTTTAGTTTTACTGGGTCACATCATATGGATTGTCCCATTGCACCGGTCGGAAATTCAGCCAACGGATGTCAATTGTATATGTACGTTTTGATTTAAATGAATGTAAATGCATTATTGTTGTAATTTTCTGGATTAAATTTTTGTTTAGATAATTGATAATCTCGGATATCACACCATTGTCACGCCTTATAATATATTTTGAATCTAAATACAAAATTGATTCGTCCTCAAAATGTTTCGTACTCGAAAATTGATTCGTCCTCAAAATGTTTCATACTCGTAATAACATAAATAAGACCAATTTCAATTCTACACTTTTGAGTACCCATGCAGGTGTCTCAATTAGCAGCAATCAATAAGGTGTTTGATCTACAGTATCCATATCGTGCAGGTATCACAATTAGCAGCAATCAACAAGGTGTTTCAACAAGAAAAATACAATATATTACTATAAAAGTTTTCTTTATTTTATGATGATATATGTAACATATATACATGTATATGATGTTGATATCTATATAGACACTGTAGTGTCCACCCAAACAAAAGTCTAGTACATGTCTCTGACTCTGGGAAATTGTCCGTTCAGTCACTTTGTATTAAGAGACCGTTTCATTAAGAGACCGCTTTTGTCCATTCCCTTGGGCGGTCTCTTAATACAAGTTTGACTGTATTAGATTTGGAGGATAGTGCAATGATGTCTCCTCCAGTTCTTTTATTTGCATTGTGTAAAGCACCGGCACAAGACCTCTGTTTAAATTCTCATCTGAAAGACTATGATTTTAGTATGGTATAGCGGGGTCTCGAACGGGGTAAAAAGCCCATGTGATCTAGTTTTTTATTGTTTTTTCTTTCTTGTTCCTACGATATAATTATAAGAGGATATGTGTTTGTTTCAGTGTATGATCGAATAATATTTCACCAAATGAACATTGAAAGCATTATTACCAAGTGTGAAGCTAGTCACGAGTGGTATTAATAGCTTTCTATGTTTTTGAGTAAAGTATTATTCGATCATTCACTTAACAAACAAATTTTCTTTTTATTTTGGCTGAAGTGTTTTTATGATAGAAAATGATGCAACTGTGCCATTGGCTAAATCGTATTTAGACAACAATATGTGACGTAATAAATGACTTTGCTCGAGTCCTTAAACGTACGTGCTGCCAACATTTCAACAAACACATTCTTTGTACCACAAATTCAAAGCATTGTTACTTTTAGCTTCCTACTTAATCCTTTTCATTATGTATGTTGTTGTATGTTATATGTGTTTTATGGTTTGCAATACATATTGTTTAAACCAATTCATCTTGGCAATTCTATGATAATTCTATTCCATATATGCGAGGATTAAAAACTGCATTACCCATATTATCAGTAATGTTACAAGTGTCAATATGTATCTCTATATGTATTATAAAATTATATTGGGGTATATTTGCAGTGACATTATAAATAATGAAATTTAGAATAGTTCCGTTGTTTTATTTCTACTTCCTAACATCCATGATTGTGCTGGTTATAATTAGTTTCAATATAACTTACCGACCAAGTTAACTTGACAACAATTTGGTAGTTAAAGCGACCATTTATCATCGTCTTTGATCTATTGTGTTTTTGAGCTTAATTATCGTCGCTACCGGTTGCCCATATGAGCGACGCCTCTTGAAGAGATTAGTCATTTTAGATGTTTGAGGATATTGCAGTGATAGAGACAGAGACGGAGTATGTGGTTGATTGGTTAATGTTGTTGACTTCGAATCACTTGCCTCTCACAGCTGATGTTTACACTCTCACCAGGGGTGTCGGATTATTTCGTGCAAGGAAACTATTCGGAATGTTTGTGGTTCTACCCAGGCAGGTGACCTTTCACACTTGACATACTGTATGGAGGGGCGCCCAGGATCTTCCTCCACCAATAATAGTTGGAAAGTCACCATATTTCTTGAGCTGTTGGTGATACATTAAACCCCAAAAACAAACAGAGACCCATGCCAGAGTATTATCTGGGTTTTTTTTACGTGAACGGTGTTATTCACGGACTTAAAGACTGATGATCGAACCTTGGATCTACAGACCAATGTGTTCACCACTGAACTATTGACCCGTCTGTATTTGATCCATTAATCTCATCACACAGATATATACGACTAATGTATGACCAGTCTATGACAGCTTGTACATTTGTATATTATATATGCTAGAATCGCCGTTATAAAAAGACATGCTGATACAAAAGTGTGTATTAATGAATGGAGTCTATTCAGTATTTACATCACTAGATATTGTGGTAACATGTAAATACCGTAGGCCCTATTCAATTGCCTCAACATTATTTACAGACACAAATCTGGAACATACCCTTGAAAATGAAATAATATTTAACAACATAATCCTATTAGCAAAGAAGTTTTGGGGTGGGAGCACTGTTTTGCATTTACGCAAAAACGATGTATAAGTTATTTAAAGTATAATAAAAAAGTCTGAAATGTTTAACAATTCAATATATGAAAACAACGTATCAGATTTAAAATATTGTTGCACGATGGAATCATACCAGTTATACTGAAATAGATTATACATGCACAGTACCAAGGAAGATTTAGTGGGGCCGTGTTTTCCTTTCCAATACCGGCGTGTTAAAACATCTCTTCTACGGATTTGACCAACTACGTCGTATTGGATTTAATATATATTGCATGTCTGGAGAGGACTGTGCGTAAGGTTTAATTCAATATAAGAAATATTAACATATTCCAAGATATAAAGAAGTTATGAATAATATATACAGGGGCGCCGTGTTTTAAACATGTCCGATGTTGACATTTGCGCGCGAAGATGTGTGCACCGGAAGTTTACATTTCGGACTGTGTCACTGTTTTTAAGGTCGTACGACGAAAGAAAATCTTAGCTGCGACCGAAGACTTACGACCGTGTTGATAAAACGGTCGTACGATTGTCGCAGGAAACGTCGCAAGTAGCGGTCTTAAGATAAGACCGACTTGCGACCGACGTTGTTGATAAAACGGGGCCCAGGTCCACAAGGGCCCTGTATGTGTCTAGCCCAGGTCCACAAGGGGTGTAAGCAGGCAACCTGTCTGTGTCTAGCCCAGGTCCACAAGTGGTGTAAGCATACAACCTGTCTGTTTCTAGTCCAGGTCCACAAGGGGTGTAAGCAGGCAACCTGTCTGTGTCTAGCCCATGTCCACAAGGGGTGTAAGCAGGCAACCTGTCTGTGTCTAGCCCAGGTCCACAAGGGGTGTAAGCAAGCAACCTGTCTGTGTCTAGTCCAGGTCCACAAGGGGTGTAAGCAGGCAACCTGTCTGTTTCTAGTCCAGGTCCACAAGGGGTGTAAGCAGGCAACCTGTCTGTGTCTAGCCCATGTCCACAAGGGGTGTAAGCAGGCAACCTGTCTGTGTCTAGCCCAGGTCCACAAGGGGTGTAAGCAAGCAACCTGTCTGTGTCTAGTCCAGGTCCACAAGGGGTGTAAGCAGGCAACCTGTCTGTGTCTAGCCCAGGTCCACAAGGGGTGTAAGTATACAACCTGTCTGTGTCTAGCCCATGTCCACAAGGGGTGTAAGCAGGCAACCTGTCTGTGTCTAGCCCAGGTCCACAAGTGGTGTAAGCAGGCAACCTGTCTGTGTCTAGCCCAGGTCCACAAGGGGTGTAAGCAAGCAACCTGTCTGTGTCTAGCCCAGGTCCACAAGGGCCTAGTTGCAAGAAAAACTAAAAATGTCTTACTTTAAAATCACCATAGAGCCATCACAGATTTTTTCCAAACAAGAAATTGGCTTTGGATCACTTGCCTCAGTTGCTATAGTGTTTATATGGATTGATTTAATACAACCTAGCAACCAAGCTCTTCAATGGAAATAACAATATTTGTCTAGCAACCAAGCTCTTCAATGGAAATAACAATATTTGTAAGGAATCAAGCATTCATAAAAATGCAAAATTTGGGTCAAAATACAGTTGATTCAAAGAAAACAAGTTATTTTTTTAATTAGTATTTAGTTAATTTAGTATTTATCACAAAATTGCAATTTCACAAAAGGAACAAAGCTTTCACCAAAATGCAACTTGCGACCAATCATATATACTATACATGTAAATAATATACAGTACTTACTTGCCTATAAGACCGGATTTTATCACAAGTTTATGGCCTCAAAATGGTTTCCTCCCGTCTTATAAGCAAGTGATTTTTTTAAATTAATTTTCTTTTTAATTCAATAATTGATTGCCATATGTTGAAAAAAACTCAAAAGGTTGTAAAAATGCAGACTTTCAGAGCTCTGTCTATAAACTGAACTTGTCAATAGCATTTTAGCAAATTTCTGAGTGGTTTCCATTTTCTCAAACCATCTTATACACAAAGTTAATGCAAAATACCACTGATTCAAGACCAATGTTGGGGGGGGGGGGGGGGGCGTCTTATAGGGGAATATATACGTATGTTTGTGAGCTAATTTTTGTACAGAAATTGTTTATCGAAATAAGCTGATGCAACTTGTGACCAAATCGGATCAAACAATCTTGTTTATGATTATTTATTTAATTTGACATAGTTTGTGACACAAATGTCTGACTATCAAAATGAACTGAGCTGTCAGCAAAATAGAACTTGCAACAAAATTTGAACCATATAAAATGGACATGGTGTCCAACCTTGCAACCGAGTGGATTAAGTGCAAGCCCTGCAGAACAATGGTTATGATGCAGGCTTCTCCAAAAGTGCGGACAATCTGAACATTTTTGCTTGACCAGAAGAAAACGTCAACAATTAAACTCATAGATCAACAATTAAACTCATAGGTCAACAATTAAACTCATAGATCAACAATTAAACACATAGGTCAACAATTAAACACATAGGCCAACAATTAAACTCATAGGTCAACAATTAAACTCATAGATCAACAATTAAACACATATGTCAACAATTAAACACATAAGTCAACAATTAAACAAGTAGGTCAACAATTAAACTCATAGGTCAACAATTAAACACATATGTCAACAATTAAACTCATAGGTCAACAATTAAACTCATAGGTCAACAATTAAACTCAGGTCAACAATTAAACTCATAGGTCAACAATTAAACTCAGGTCAACAATTAAACTCATAGGTCAACAATTAAACTCAGGTCAACAATTAAACACATAGGTCAACAATTAAACACATTAAACACATAGGTCAACAATTAAACACATAGATAAGTTTCTGCATTTATTAATGACAATAAAACAATGTCAGTGGTGTCTGTGGTCAAGTGTAGGATTTGGAATAGAGGGGCCCCCGAAATTCATCTACTCGTCTATTACAGTGACGGCAATTATTTATTTAATCAATCACTGTGATCGACCATAATTGATTTAATCAGCTACTATTGACTGTCATACGTGAAAACTTGCATTCAACTATTATCACATATTGCCCAGTGGACTACACCTCTCCTCATTTGCACTGTATTTTGCTTCGTATCCTGTCGACAAAAAAGTTCCAAAATCTGTTGCATAGCAATTCAATTCTTCATTTAATCAAGTGTGGCATGGCCCACTAACCTTCTGGAGTTGACTGGCCATTTGTTTCGTTTCAATTTGTATTGCTTATTTTTTATTCGTCGCTCGTTTCTAGTTTTCCTGACTGCTCCTGTAGAAAACCCATTAAAGTCGCCCTGTTTAACCATACCATGAAGACAAGACGTGTCACAAAATGGTTATTGGAAATTTATCGACGAATCAAAGTTTTGGTAACATTTTTGGTGAATTAAGTGAAACAACTCCGAAACAATATTGGAACTTGCAATAAATGACAGACACCCGATAGTTCGGATAATAATGACGGACCGGCTCAATTTTTGCCAGATATCCTGGCAGTCTGGCAATTTCAGGAAGCCTAGTGATGTTCCACATTGCCTTGGATTCCATCAGGAATAATGTCTCGAAAGCGATTTAAATCATGTAAAAACTAAGACAAATTTAAATGAAATATAAACTACTGTGAACTTTCAGTAATTTGTTACAGCTTTTTGAGAGAACTGGCTGATTTCATAATGAAACCCGGTGTAGCAATGAAGGTACCAAAATCAGGAACAGGTAGCCAGTTAAATAAGCTTGCTACAGCTGGTGAGATTACACATTCCGAAATGCCAATCTTTATGGAATTCTCTGGGAATATCAAGGCATAATTAGCGGAAAATCTCAAACCAACCTCAACGAGTAATAAATGCGTACGAAACTAGAACATCGAACGTCGACAATAAAAAATAATATACATAACGAGTTGATACTAAATCCTGCAGTTGGCAAATAGAATTCCTATTCTATAAAGAATTATACGACAAGGATTAATATAAGTTGCTAAAACTTGCTTCGCAATTGTTGTAAAATAAATAAAGTTTAAACTTTAAAACAATCTGTTTTGTTATGTTATATTTCGGGTTTCACGCCTGCATCAGCACCATTTTGGGCTATACCGCCGGCGGGCAGTTTACTTAACAACACCTTTCCTGGGCAGGCTCCAGCGGTTAACCAGTACTTGGGTGCACCAACCTCCGTAAGAAACTGCCAACTTTTTCATATAAATGAGACACGACCTGAGCGGGGCTCGAACCCGTGACCATCAGTGATGATAGGTTACAGTGGTATACAAGTCAGCGACAACCACTCGACCACGGAGGCGGACCAATCTGTTTTGTCTTACCAGTATATAAAAATCATTTTTTAATAAAATATAGCAAATGATATGGTTATCTTGATTGTAGGTCATTGTGCCAATAAACTTCACTTAGGACCTTGTTTTTCCATTACTGAGTTTTTTTTAAAGACACTAATGCTTAGCAAGCCAGCTGCAAGGCAAGTGATTGATAGCCCATGATGGTAACAACTGGGCCACAGATGCTCCACTTTGTGATTTGTGTTCTTGACATCCAAGATATGAGCATGACATATATCCCTACTTCGTGAAACTACTGTATGAAGCTTATTGCAATTACGTTCCACACTTTTCAAGTTATATGGAAAATTTCACAAAATTTATATCATGGATGAGCAAAATTACAAAAGTGGCCATATTATCATTTTCAAAGCAGCATTACATCGTATGAAATAAAAGATATTTGAAAAATTAAATTTGTACGTATGGGTAGCAATGCTGCTACACATTCTAACATTATACTTTGTATGCTTATGCTCATTTGGTAAACAGTGTTTTTTTTGCGATAAAACACTCGAAACCGAAAGTAGGACTTTCCGAGTCGATCGGTCACGCACTTGTTTACAATCGGAACGCATCGTCCGCACTTGTTTGCATTCGGAATGCATCGTCCCCATTTGTCCCACGTTGTCTTTTTTAATTAAATTACTTGCTATGTTGATTCATAACTCTGTTAGCTAAGTCTTTAGGGACATTTCTACATCCCCGCGAGGGGTTCGACATTAGAGGAAGATAGCTAGATAGTCTTTCATGTTGAAAATATATACGTTGTTTTTTACATCCTCTGTTGTTTCACGCATGCGCACTGTGCGTGTTTACATTTCGTGTGTTGATAAACAAATTCGCGTATACGACGGTTTAAATTTATTGCAATTTTATCGTTTCTGAGAGACTATTTCGATTTTTGTAAACACACATTAGTATTTATATTTTACCCAAAACATCCTTTATTACGATGTAATGCTTCTTTAATGTTGAAATATCGGTTAGTATTTCTGAAATATAAAGATCTCTGCTCAAACATGCAATTATCGTTCGATGTTATATAACAATTGAATACCTGTATTGGTTCCTCCAGTAATGATCCAAGCCCCTGTGGTTTTTGCTGCTTTCAGAAGTCCTTTCCGGAACACTCTTTTCAGCTTAGGCTGAAGGTCAAAGTTCAAGATGCCTCCATGGACTGTTATAAGCAACTTTGGAAGATCCAAGCCCCAGTGATTCTGTAGGAGCTGTAGTACTTGATCGGCCTTAGAGTCGTAACTACTGAGTCGCACATACTGAAAGTACAGTAACATCATTTCAGAATCCACGGCACACTAAACCATCTTAACAATGTTCCAGAATCCACGGCACACTAAACCATCTTATCAATGTTCCAGAATCCATAGCACCCTAAACAATCTTAACAATATTCCAGAATCCACGGCACACTAAACCATCTTATCAATGTTCCAGAATCCACAGCACCCTAAACCATCTTAACAAGAATCCACGGCAAACTAAACCATCTTAACAATGTTCCAGAATCCACGGCAAACTAAACCATCTTAACAATGTTCCAGAATCCACAGCACACTAAACCATCTTATCAAGAATCCACGGCACACTAAACCATCTTAACAATGTTCCAGAATCCACGGCACACTAAACCATCTTATCAATGTTCCAGAATCCACGGCACACTAAACCATCTTAACAATGTTCCAGAATCCACGGCACACTAAACCATCTTATCAATGTTCCAGAATCCATGCACACTAAACCATCTTATCAATGTTCCAGAATCCATGCACACTAAACCATCTTATCAATGTTCCAGAATCCACGGCACACTAAACCATCTTAACAATGTTCCAGAATCCACGGCGCACTAAACCATCTTATCAATGTTCCAGAATCCACGGCACACTAAACCATCTTATCAATGTTCCAGAATCCATGCACACTAAACCATCTTATCAATGTTCCAGAATCCACGGCACACTAAACCATCTTAACAATGTTCCAGAATCCACGGCACACTAAACCATCTTATCAAGAATCCACGGCACACTAAACCATCTTAACAATGTTCCAGAATCCACGGCAAACTAAACCATCTTAACAATGTTCCAGAATCCACAGCACACTAAACCATCTTAACAATGTTCCAGAATCCACGGCAAACTAAACAATCTTAACAATGTTCCAGAATCCACGGCACACTAAACCATCTTATCAAGAATCCACGGCACACTAAACAATCTTAACAATGCTCCAGAATCCACGGCACACTAAATCATCTTAACAATGTTCCAGAATCCACGGCACACTAAACCATCTTATCAATGTTCCAGAATCCATGCACACTAAACCATCTTAACAATGTTCCAGAATCCACGGCACACTAAACCATCTTATCAATGTTCCAGAATCCACGGTACACTAAACCATCTTAACAATGTTCCAGAATCCACGGCAAACTAAACCATCTTAACAATGTTCCAGAATCCACGGCACACTAAACCATCTTATCAATGTTCCAGAATCCACGGCACACTAAACCATCTTAACAATGTTCCAGAATCCACGGCACACTAAACTATCTTATCAATGTTCCAGAATCCACGGCAAACTAAACAATCTTAACAATGTTCCAGAATCCACGGCACACTAAACCATCTTATCAAGAATCCACGGCACACTAAACAATCTTAACAATGCTCCAGAATCCACGGCACACTAAATCATCTTAACAATGTTCCAGAATCCACGGCACACTAAACCATCTTATCAATGTTCCAGAATCCACGGCACACTAAACCATCTTAACAATGTTCCAGAATCCACAGCACACTAAACCATCTTAACATCATACATTGTACAGATTAGAACATTTCTCAGTGTAGTATTGTATTATACAAATATTGCATTCCTCAGTGGGCAATATGAAAAATATCACCCACAGAACATTAACCCGTAACCTGGCCTTAACTTACGGAATGTCCAAACAACCTAGATCCAGATCAGCCACGGCGTAACACTGTGTCTGATCAGGATCTATGTTGTTTGCTATTCAGACATGTGTTTTAGCTCCACTATCTGAATAGCAAATAACATAGCATCAGACGGCACAGAATCTGATCTGAGAATGTGCCGTCTGATCTAGCTCTATGCTATTTACAAAAGTGACTTTGTGGAAGTTGTGATAGCGCAGTCGTAGCGCGATCGCTTCAGGTGCGAAAGTGTGAGCCCCACTGGAGCTGTTACGATTGTGCCCTTAGGCAGGGCAATTAAATTCCACATTGCCTCTTCCCTCTCCCTTGTAAATGGAATCCATCGGGAATGAGGTCTCGAGAGTGATTAATATAAGTTGTAAGTACTTGTTTCACAATTGTGCTAAAATAAATGTATGTATGCATGTATAAACTAAACTAAAAGTGACTGTAGTTGTGCTTGGCAGATTAAGGGTTAATATTCATGTTTCGAGGTGAGATTTTCATGTTTCTGACAGGGAATGCAATATTCATTTTATTATGCCGAACCCAGGTAAAAGACATTGAAAAGATTTGACTTGTCTCAGTAAATCTATTTATATTATCTGTAAATATGTAGAAGCCTGTATGCATTTCAATAAGCGTCTACTTAATTAAGAGAGACGCTTTGCAATATCCTAATGAGCGTTTTAGTGATTCAGATTGGAAGCCACTGCAATATCCTAATGAGCGTTTTAGTGATTCAGATTGGAAGCCACTGCAACATCCTAATGAGTGTTTTAGTGATTCAGATTGGAAGCCACTGCAATATCCTAATGAGTGTTTTACTGATTCAGATTGGAAGCCACTGCAATATCCTAATGAGCGTGAGCGTTTTACTGATTCAGATTGGAAGCCAAAGGCAGTAAAGATGATCTGAAATATTGACTGATCGGGGGGGGGGGGGGGGGGAATAGTAATTAATATTGACTGTTTACTTATGGTAATTTTGCATTGAGTAGACATGTGAGGTATAAAAAACATATAATATCTAACAGTTTACAATACTTCAGTTAATATTTCCCTCGCATACCATCTACTGGCAAATGGGTCCTGTGCAAGGAAGTATCATGATGATGATCAACAGTTTATGATCGACATCATATGATTGACAGTTCATGATTATTGACAGTTTATGATTATTGACAGTTTATGATAGAAGGTGTGTGACTGACAGTATATGAGTAAGTATATGATTGACAGTATATGATGAACAGTTTATGATTTACAGTTTATGGCAAACAGTTTATGATTGACAGTAAATTACAGACAGTATATGATCGCCAGTATATTATTGACATGATATGATCGCCAGTATATTATTGACATGATATGATCGCCAGTATATTATTGACATGATATGATCGCCAGTATATTATTGACATGATATGATTGCCAGTATATTATTGACCACATAATATGATCACAAGATTATGGTCAACAATTTATGATTGACAATTTATGATTAACAGTTTATGATTGACAATTTATGATTAACAGTTTATGATTGACAGCTTATGATCAACAGTTTATGATAAGACAGCTCCTGTCCTTGCTGATCAATCAAAAGGTAATGGATCTTGCAGGGGGGGGGGGGGGCGTTTCCAATTTGAAAGAAAACAATTTAGTTGTCACGTTTGGAAGCATTATTCACAAGCCCTTACTAAACACCCTTGACACACCCTAATGATAATGGTTTGGAATAAAGGACATGTGCCTGTCTGTTTTGACAGTACGAGAAATCGTGTGGTGCATAAAATATGTTCATGCATGTCAAAAATGTACTTTCCTGATGACCGACTGATTCACAACAGTTTTTCCACTCGAAAACGCCTAATAAATGATAGATAAACAATATAGTCTCATAAATGCTGCTGTCACATGGGTTGCTGCGTCACTGACTAAATTGTATGGACTAAATTCCATGATGTTTTCACTAAATCAGAAGGTTACATGATAAATCTTCATTGCATGATACTGCCACACATGTAAATGAAATGTGAAAGCCAATGAAAATTGTCAAATTTGTAGGTCAATGAAAATGATCAATTGTGAAGGTCAATGTAAATGTCAAATGTGATGGTCAATGAAAATATCAATTGTGAAGGTCAATGAAAATGATCGATTGTGAAGGTCAATGAAAATGATCAAATGTGAAGGTCAATCAAATGTGAAGGTCAATGAAAATATCAAATGTGAAGGTCAATGAAAATATCAAATGTAAAGGTCAATGAAAATTATGAAATGTGAAGGCCATTGAAAATGTCATATGTGAAGATCAATGAAATGATCAAATGTGAAGGTCAATGAAAATATCAAATGTGACGGTCAATGAAAATTATGAAATGTGAAGGCCATTGAAAATGTCATATGTGAAGGTCAATGAAAATGTCAGTCAACAAATATGTCACAGGCAATAACTAGTCCGAGGACAAGGTAGTATTTTGACCTTGGAAAGGGTCAGGGTTATGGCCAAAATTGATATATCAAAATGTTATCACCGAGTGTTCCATTAAAAGCTTTTGACTTCCAAAGATGCGAAGTCACTGTCATAATAAAATTTTTAAATGTCGTTGTTGAACAGGATTGTGTGTGAATATGAACAAGATATGTCTGGCGATGAGAGCTATAACCAACATTAAAGTTTGGAGATAGATGGAAGGATAGGATGGTTATTTACAAATAAATATTAATTTCCAAATTGCATACAGCTTTATTTCACCCTATGCTAAAACAATTGTAACAGCTGCAACTTCAATTCTATTCTATTCTATTTCAAGTGATTCAAGTGCTTCATTGTATAAATTATTCACAGTAAATACAATATGTCGTTTCAGGTTATCTAAAACCCCATGCACACCGTTATCACTTCCCATATCCCGGTGTTACTGGTTTCCGACGATGTAGTACATAACGGACTCCTATAGGTTTAGAATTGTCATACACTGCAAACAATTTTATGTCACCAAATAAACAATATTTTACCATTCATTCACAAAAATCTCGAATGTTTACTTTTTGAGAAAAGTTGACAAAATAGCGGTACCTCATTCTCAGTAATCAGTGCGAGCATTAGTATGTAAGCAACAGTTCTTTTTTAATAAAACAATATAATTAAGGAAGACTTACTTTAATAACAGGCTTAATTTATCATTTTCACTCAAAATTCATTTGGACAGTATTTTGTCTATATACTGTATCTAAAACACTAACATTTAGTTTAACTTGGACAAACACACGGGGCATAAGAAGTCGGCATCCCCCCTAATTACTCTGACTGAGAGCAGAACCGTGAATGGACCCATCTATCGAACACATCACACGGTGCCCAACAAAGAATAACTAGGTTTACACAACCATGTATATCAGTTGGAGAACCTCTGTGACAACACATGGACCTGAAGGCGAAAAAAGGAGCAGTGAGACTATAATGACATTTTTATTTGTAAATATATTGGCATGGCAGACGATGAATATATGTCATTTTGGAGAAAAAATTGCTAATTTCTTTAAAATATGATATTTATATGGCGGCATAAAACGGATCTAGTGACATTAGTGAAAACTGGGGTAGGTTTAAAGTTTTCACCGCTAATTTACCTGTCTGATCGCTATGATCAGTTAGAAATAGATTGGAAGTGCACAAGGTATGTTTATTTATAATTCTGGTAACTGAAGCGTGAAATATTGCGTGATCTCTCGCGACTTGCTATTCCCACAGTTAGGCAAAAACCTGTTCTGGGCGAAAACTCTTCACGCCGGGATATATAGTCCTCCCCTCCAAGCCTTTATCTATTCCTATATATATATTGATTATTTGGGTGTATACAGTGTGCCTATTGCTTATCAGTAGTATGGTAATAACATGTTTAATGAGAGACATCTGTAATTTTCTATTACCTCCCTTGGCAGATACAGTCTGATTTATTCCAATATTAGTTAGAATCCATTGTTATCAAAAATGTGTTAATAAGTGATCTAAATTTATTACAAATAAGTACCCATTGCATATACTGTGGGAGATATAGTAATTTAATAATCATAAGAAGCGATAGTGGGATAAAATTGTTAGCATGTTGTGCAAAGGAAACAACGATAAAAACAGAGGAAACCACTAACTAATACTTTTAGGGAGTATTCAGGGGCAGTAACTGACCGATGTCTCTCATTGGCCTCTTCCATTGCAGAGTAAAGTGATAAGCAGGGGATAAGCATAATTTTCTTTTCAAAATTAGGCCTAGTAATTAATATTACACATGTAATAGTAATTAATTATGTGCCTAGTAATATTAATAGTAATTAATTATGTGCCTAGTAATATTAATAGTAATTAATTATGTGCCTAGTAATATTAATAGTAATTAATTATGTGACAAGTGCAGGCCCGTAGCTACACTGAGGCACACCGAGACAGCTGCCTCGGTTAACATTTCCTAAGCAAAAAAAAGATGGAAAAAATAAATAAATAAAATGCCAAAAATATCCCGTTGCTGTATAAAATGTTGACTGCTAGAGAGCTGAAAGGTCAGTACATAATTATATGTCTACACTCATTAAATCAGAAAGTCGCTTCTATGCCCCAACAATTTTAAGTGGGAACATGCCCCCCTAGATTGCCTCGGTTGAAATTTGCCTCTGGCTACGGTACTGAAGTGTCAATGTACTCTAGGTGAGACGTATGAACCATAGGACAAACTGCTGACAAACTGCTGACATATACGCACCACCATCCTGTAAAGCCTGTGACAAATGAATGTCACATTCATCAGAACGCTAAGACATGTGATGAAGTTATGAGATGTTCATGCTAATTGGGGACGGGTTACAAATGTACCGGTATTAGTTCCGCAGTGTTCATAGCTCCAGGACATGTGGTTATACATATCCTGTTGTCCTTACTTGGTGAAAAAATGTTGAAACGAAATAACCATACTAGATGATTATAGGGAATAAAGTTTGTCTTGACTGGTTCTGTTAAAGTGAATACGACAAACAGTTAACTCTTTGCATGCTGGGTAAAATAAAGGCTATAAATACTTCAAATAATTGTAGCAGACGACATCGGTCAGTTATTGCCCCTGAATACACCTTAAAAGTATATATGTCATCTTAAGTGGTTTCCTCTGTTTTTATCGTTGTTTCCTTTGCACAACTACTATAAATTTTCATCCACTTTCTCATCTTATAATTATTAAATTACAATATCTCAACAGATATCCCAAGGTATATATCCAATAAGATACTTTTCTGTATACATGTGTTATCAATTAATTAACATGATTTTCATAATACAACAACATCTGGTGTTAGAGAAGAACAGTAAAAGGATTCCAACTAAATGGACTGTTTCGGTATAAATCAGAGTTTATCTGCCAAGGGTGGTGGTAACAGGAAAGCCAGCAATGCAGCCCATTCTAATAAAGTTCCATGGCATTCTTGTCTGTTATTTTCACTCCTTGAAAAAATAACTGCAGGCAATTTGCAGATGTATCCAAACAAACAAAAAATCAATTTGGATTGATACTAATTTGTGGTATTGGGTTGGGTAGGGTGGTCTGAACTGGAAGGTGTTCAAGCATACTGCACAAAAAGTGTGAACTGTTTAAAGTTTAGCTTAAAGGCATAAAATGTGTTTATTTTGAATATGCTGCACACTGGGATATTCCAGGAAGTGGATGATTAGAATATGCTGCACACTGGGATATTCCAAGGAGTGGATGATTAGAATATGCTGCACACTGGGATATTCCAAGGAGTGGATGATTAGAATATGCTGCACACTGGGATATTCCAAGGAGTGGATGATTAGAATATGCTGCACACTGGGATATTCCAAGGAGTGGATGATTAGAATATGCTGCACACTGGGATATTCTAGGAAGTGGATGATTAGAATATGCTGCACACTGGGATATTCTAGGAAGTGGATGATTAGAATGTGCTGCACACTGGGATATTCCAAGGAGTGGATGATTAGAATATGCTGCACACTGGGATATTCCAAGGAGTGGATGATTAGAATATGCTGCACACTGAGATATTCCAAGGAGTGGATGATTAGAATATGCTGCACACTGGGATATTCTAGGAAGTGGATGATTAGAATGTGCTGCACACTGGGATATTCCAAGGAGTGGATGATTAGAATATGCTGCACACTGGGATATTCCAAGGAGTGGATGATTAAAATATGCTGCACACTGAGATATTCCAAGGAGTGGATGATTAGAATATGCTGCACACTGGGATATTCTAGGAAGTGGATGATTAGAATGTGCTGCACACTGGGATATTCCAAGGAGTGGATGATTAGAATATGCTGCACACTGGGATATTCCAAGGAGTGGATGATTAGAATATGCTGCACACTGGGATATTCCAAGGAGTGGATGATTAGAATATGCTGCACACTGAGATATTCTAGGGAGTGGATGATTAGAATGTGCTGCACATTGAGATATTCCAAGGAGTGGATGATTAGAATGTGCTGCACATTGAGATATAAGGAGTGGATGATTAGAATGTGCTGCACACTGAGATATTCTAAGGAGTGGATGATTAGAATATGCTGCACATGAGATATTCTAGGGAGTGGATGATTAGAATGTGCTGCACATGAGATATTCTAGGGAGTGGATGATTAGAATATGCTGCACATTGAGATATTCCAAGGAGTGGATGATTAGAATGTGCTGCACATTGAGATATTCCAAGGAGTGGATGATTAGAATGTGCTGCACATTGAGATATTCCAAGGAGTGGATGATTAGAATGTGCTGCACATTGAGATATTCCAAGGAGTGGATGATTAGAATGTGCTGCACACTGAGATATTCCAAGGAGTGGATGATTAGAATGTGCTGCACATTGAGATATTCTATGGAGTGGATGATTAGAATGTGCTACGCATTGAGATATAAGGAGTGGATGATTAGAATATGCTGCACATGAGATATTCTAGGGAGTGGATGATTAGAATGTGCTGCACATGAGATATTCTATGGAGTGGGTGATTAGAATGTGCTGCACATGAGATATTCTAGGGAGTGGATGATTAGAATGTGCTGCACATTGAGATATTCCAAGGAGTGGATGATTAGAATGTGCTGCACATTGAGATATTCCATGGAGTGGATGATTAGAATGTGCTGCACATTGAGATATTCCAAGGAGTGGATGATTAGAATGTGCTGCACATTGAGATATTCCAAGGAGTGGATGATTAGAATGTGCTGCACATTGAGATATTCCAAGGAGTGGATGATTAGAATGTGCTGCACATTGAGATATTATTTGGAGTGGCTGATTAGAATTTCGTAATTTTGTTTTTATGTTTAGATTTTCAATAAAATGTTATTCATTTTAAAGGAAATCTTTGAAGTTCTGCCCGTAAATGAACTGTTGTTTTGTGAAATTACTATTTGTGATCAAATAACTTTGTAGATTGCTGGTTAGTAAAGTTAATGCAAGGATAAATTTGCATATAGTTTTTTCTCACATATAGACAGGCTTTTAGTGCCATTTTGGGGTGTGTGAGATAAATCTGTCTAATCGAGAAAATCAAATAAGTACTTTGATGACTTTTAGATACGAATATTCGTGCATATATACACACTTAAAATCTTTATTCCATTCTCGAAATGTTGCTAATGTGAATTTGACTGGATGTGATCTTAATGTGGTTTTAATGGTTATTGGATAACTACTCTAATTGAATTTCAGTGTGAACATAGAACAAAGCTTTTCATCAACTGCTATCTAGATTCCACTCTGATACCTGGCTCAGAACAAGAAACCGAGAGAAGGGTCATCATCACTAATATATGGGGGGGGGGGGGGATTTACCGTTTCAACACCAAAGACCTTTAAATAGATTTACAAAAAGTGTAGATCCAGATGAGCTGGCTCGTCTCATCAGGATCTGCACTTTTTGCCAGTAATATTACTATTTTTAGACAAACTTACCCATTTTGATAAATGAACTTGTCCAAATGTAATGTTCTCATTAATTTATTGGTCTAAAAATATCATGAACCAGTCCATGTCAGTTTACTTGGTGTTGAATGGGCTAAAAGTTATTGAAAAAGCATACAACGACAACTTTCACATGCACACTTCATTCGGAGGCATTGTGTGAAATTTTATCAAAATCCAATATGGTGTTTAGGAGATGACGTGCTGAAAATGAAACATGGATGGATATACAAACAATTACTTCTGTGCATGCTGGGTAAAATAAAGGCTATAAATAGTTCAAATAATGGTAGCAGACGACAACTCATTAATGTGTTTTTCTTATTTGTTACTGAAAGCTCTGGAAATATGTCATGGAATTTTATTAGAATCGTGTCCATATGACACAATTCTAATGAAATTCCATGACATATTTCACCGCTAACATGCCAAGAGTTACGGTTTATGAGCTAACCATTTGTCCAGGAGCGTTTCAACAGTTTTAAACTAAGAAGTTAGCCCCTAAACACCAGATGTTTGCCCAAATGGACAGATTGAGTGCTGGATTCATAGACGAACAAAAAGTAAAGAAATAGTCCCCTATGTCTTCACCTGTAGTGCATGGAACATATAAATCGTAACTCGGGCAACTATTTTCACATATTCTGTATCTACCTGTGCTTTGCTTGGGTGAGGTGCACCCTGGAATTCCAAGACTCCATATGCATCAGTGGGCTTAGCCTCTGTATGTCTGTATGGATGCCATCTCTCCTCCAACGGAACACCGAGGGCCTGCGGTATATGCCCCTGCCAGTTCTCAGTTCGTCCACAGCAGCACCTGCAACACAACACAATCATAATAATCATGACCTCCTCCTTCAGTCTAGCCTCCTTCAGTCTAGCCTCATTCAGTCTAGCCTCCTTCAGTCTAGCCTCATTTGGTCTAGCCTCCTTCGGTCTAGCCTCCTTCAGTCTAGCCTCATTCGGTCTAGCCTCCTTCAGTCTAGCCTCCTTCAGTCTAGCCTCCTTCAGTCTAGCCTCATTCGGTCTAGCCTCCTTCGGTCTAGCCTCCTTTGGTCTACAGGTATGCTTCTCAAAGCTGCATTCAACACTGTGGCAAAATGCATCCATGTATACAAGAATGTACAGAGCCTGTATATCAAAGTGTAAGGAGATTTTGAAGTCAGCATGCTAGATGCTTGAGATACTAGTTTGTACACTCCGGTATATAACGTGCCAACAACACAATTAATTAAAATTCTACTAATTAAGCTTCATTCATGAATTTATATGTCAATAAATACTTATATTCGAGAGCCCTGTTCATGTAACCAATTATTGCCAACCCCGATTGAATTCTCCCTTTTCTCTCTCTATCTGCCCGCTTCAGAAGCACAATGTTATAAGGTATCCTAGGACAAACATGAATCCTAAGACAAACACGAATCCTAGGACAAACACACACGAATCCTAGGACAAACAGAAACTGTATACATCCGTACCCGGATGTTTACAAAGACGTTAACATTCCAGTATAAATATGAACCGGCATGGCGGTTATTCAGATGTGCTACATGACAGTTTGTGGCTTAGTAATATTAAACAACAGGGACTACTACTATAAAAGTAGAATTGCATTGCACAACAGAAACACGATTTTCTGCCGCTATCAGCAATTATCACGTGTACGAATCATGCTGTAGTAAGAATTGCGCGATTCAAAATGTATACCTGACAATGAGGTGTTTACGAGGAAACTATACAAATCAAAATGTACGTCACAAAATGACAACAATGTTTACACATGTATTCACATAATAAAGTACGTATACGCTGGTGGCATAATTGACAATTATTTGGCGCAATTTTCGACCGCTGAAGAGCAAAAATAGTCCCCTCCACATATGCTCTGTTTTAAAGGCGAACCTGGAGGGGCTGAGAGGGTGGGGGAGAGCAAAGTTAAATGTAATGGTGTATTCACAGCATTGAAATTTGCTTTTGCGCTTTCTTGATCAGCAGCATTATCTAAAAAAACCAGTGTCTCAAATGCATGAAATTGCAACATTTCCACCATAGCATCACATTAATATCACTGCATTGTCTTAATTCCAGATTCTCCTTGATCCTCTGGCCATTGTCTGGCAAGTTTCAACACTGTTTTCTCAGAAATCTATTTTCCAAGAATTACACTCTCAAGTCTGGAGAGTATCAGGTTTTCCGTCGCACCATAATAAAGGGACAAACACTGGCAACACCATTATTGTTTGATGACGGCTAACATTGAGAGTCCTCCAGTACCGAAAGAACAAATCTTCTCATACAAATACAGATCTGAATCAACAGTGACATTCCATTAATCAACCGATTTTCCTCATAAACGTTTAATCATTAATAGGAATTGTCCTGTCCATATCGTAAAGCTTTCTCAGACGTTAGGACAGAGTCTGGGGACAGATATTCCAGTTTCATTTAATGTCACATACTTTGATGCAACTAATGTGATTTTACCCTTTTCATGTAAGATTGACTCGGAGAAGGTTTTGACAATAAGTGTGTGTCACCAACTACTCCAGCGCATGGCGTGATAATCAACGAGTACGGTAGAAAATTACTTAATTGTTTGTATTTTGACTGTTTTATCTACGGTATTTTATACTACAGTTTGGTCAATCAATACCACCAATCAATAACATTCACATTAACCCGTGAACGGCAATATTCCGGTCTTAACTCTAGAGATACAACCCGTACACGTGTAGATATTTCGTTATTTTTATACAATCATGAACAATTATAGTGTTTTTGGCTATATGGCTAAAGTCTTAGCAGTCAATTGGGAAACGCAGATAATCAAAATAAAGTCATATTTGTTATGAAGCGGACATGAAATATAAACATTTGACCTCTAACCTTGACCTGTGTAACCTTGACCAAATGTCTGAAACCCACACTCTGCTACACATTGCCTTGTTATGGTGAACATTTGTGCCAAGTTATTTCAAAATACCTCCATCGGTTCAAGAGATATGAAGTGAATACGAACTATAAGCATTTGACCGCCAAGTATGACCTTGAACTTTAATGTCAAACCAACCAGTCTGGAACCTGTGATCTGCCTTGTAATGGTGAAGCAGACACGATTTAGGACGTACAGGCAGACAGACATCCTCACTAGGAACAGTATATATATATATATGGAGGGGGGGGATAAGATTAATTTCTAAATCTTTACGGTGTTGACCAACCGTTGATTAATGGAGATAATCTCAATAGGCTTTAAGCTTTTGATTAAATCCATTTTCATTCTGTATACAATAGATATGTACTGTACATTATGAATGACTAAATATGTTTAAACCAACCGCTGACTTACTTTCCAGAGTCTCGACTGCTTCTGATGAACTTTGAGCATTCCCGCTTCATAAATGTCTTCTCGATCCATGACCTCTGACTCTGCAAATATAGCAATAGGGAACTCATTAACTAGGAGAATGCACTGACTATATATACCTAATGGATATATTGGCAAGTTTAATTAAGTAACTGAGAGTGCAGAGTAGGCACTAGGCATCTGATCAGGCTATCTGGCCATTGATTACATATATTTTTATATATCCCCTGCCATTGAAGTATTAATCATCTGATTACATGTTGATATATTATCTGCAGATCATGTATTTATTGTTTGTGATGAGGAGTTTTCTAAGCATGTCACAAACTAATCACAGAACTTTTCACGGAAATTAACTCTGCATAAACTGGTATCAGGTAAATATACCAATAGCATGGCTACTACACATTTTTTTTTTTTTGATGATTTTCTTACTAGCAAACAGTTTTCTTTGTACAATTTATACAAACGCAAAAGTGTACAAATAACAACTTTGAAAAGTAATGTATATCATATAATTATAATAAAAATGTATACTGTATAATTATATAATGTGTATATATGAAGATGAAAAACAAAAAATCTAAACAAGAAAATGTTTCACACATGATTTTGAGCTTGTATAGATACGGAGCTTGTATACATACAGAGCTTGTATAGATACGGAGCTTGTATACATACAGAGCTTGTATACATATTGAGCTTGTATAGATACAAAGCTTGTATACATACGGAGCTTGTATAGATAAATTTGTTTTCTTTGCATATATTATTATACTAGATGAATTATTTTGTTCCACATCAGAGAGTGGAAGCATACATTGTGCTATATTTTACTTGTACCATCTATCTACCAGCGATATCATTTACGAGCACACACAGAACTCAAGCTATATTTTACTTGTACCATCCACATGCAGAGTGAGATCATTTATGAGTATGTGCAGAACTTGTGCTATATTTTACTTGTACCATCCATGTGCAGAGTGAGATCATTTACAAGCATGTGCAGAACTTGTGCTATATTTTACTTGTACCATCCACGTGCAGAGTGATATCATTTACAAGCATGCGCAGAACTTGTGCTATATTTTACTTGTACCATCCACGTGCAGAGTGATATCATTTACAAGCATGTGCAGAACTTGTGCTATATTTTACTTGTACCATCCACGTGCAGAGTGATATCATTTACGAGTATGTGCAGAACTTGTGCTATATTTTACTTGTACCATCCACATGCACAGTGAGATCATTTACGAGTACGTGCAGAACTTGTGCTATATTTTACTTGTACCATCAACGTGCACAGTGAGATCATTTACGAGTACGTGCAGAACTTGTGCTATATTTTACTTGTACCATCCACATGCAGAGTGAGATCATTTACAAGCATGCGCAGAACTTGTGCTATATTTTACTTGTACCATCCACGTGCACAGTGAGATCATTTACAAGCATGCGCAAAACTTGTGCTATATTTTACTTGTACCATCCACGTGCACAGTGAGATCATTTACAAGGAGCACGCGAGAACTCGTGCTATATCTTACATGAACTAGTGATTTTTGAGGTACCCCAATATTTTTGTTTGACGATGTCATTTTCAGACGTTCGTTTAAGAATCTATCTGACAAACGAGGCTTCAATAAATTATTGCTTATTTCCAGGAACAAGACGAGAGGAACATTAAATAGGTTTTGCGTTGGACACTTTATTGTTCAAAATTTACATTGAATATCTCATTTATTCTATCATAAATGACAAACGCAGCTACTACAGAGCCGAACAACCTATTGAGACTGGTAAAGGAAATCATCTGTGTTCATAAAGGCTTGCTTGAACAATCTGTATCATGAACTCCAAGCTTGTTTAATGTTCTTTAAGGGTTTCTATGTTATTTACTTATTTGTTATGTTCGCTATTGTGTGCTGGTACCGTGGATTGTTCGGGAGCACCAATGCTTATTCTATTACCTCCCTTGATAGATAAAGTCAGATTTATCCCAAAATGTATATTGACATTTTAGTTGGAATCCTTTGTTTTTACTGTTGTCTTCTAAGCAAATGTTGCAACAGGATAAATGTAATTTTATCAAAACAAAAAACCAACAAACCAACCATTACAGCTAATGATATCTGTCGAGATTTAATAATATAATAATTATAAGACAAGAAAACGGATGCAAATGGAAAACATGTGGTGCAAAGGAAACAACGATAAAAACAAAGGAAACCAAATAAGAAGACCAATATACTAATATTAGTATTCAGGGGCAGTAACTGACTAATAGTTCTCATTAGCCTAGTGCCTCTGTGTCTTCAGCTCTCTAGCAATGAGCACAAGGGGTCTTCCTAAAGGACATGTATAAGTTCCATGACTGAGTACTGAACCAAGGGCATCTCAATCTCTAATCCGATGCACTACCACTGGACCATGCATGTCGCACAAAGGTTTCCATTCTAGAGGAGCCTCCGTCGTGTAACCTCATAATCGATAGGCAGTGAGTTCGAACCCTGCCAGAACTATGGTGGTGGCAAGACACTTACACCCACATTGCCTCATCTCTCTCCCTCTAGACAACGGATTCAGTCAGGAATGATTAAACTTTGTTGTGAAACTTTGTTGTGAAACTTTGTTGTGAAACTATGTTATGAAACTATGTTGTGAAACTTTGTTGTGAAACTTTGTTGTGAATGTTGTGAAACTTTGTTGTGAATGTTGTGAAACTTTGTTGTGAATGTTGTGAAACTTTGTTGTGAATGTTGTGAAACTTTGTTGTGAATGTTGTGAAACTTTGTTGTGAAACTTTGTTATGAAACTATGTTGTGAAACTTTGTTGTGAATGTTGTGAAACTATGTTGTGAAACTTTGTTGTGAATGTTGTGAAACTTTGTTGTGAATGTTGTGAAACTTTGTTGTGAAACTTTGTTGTGAATGTTGTGAAACTTTGTTGTGAATGTTGTGAAACTTTGTTGTGAAACTTTGTTGTGAATGTTGTGAAACTATGTTGTGAAACTTTGTTGTGAGTGTTGTGAAACTTTGTTGTGAATGTTGTGAAACTTTGTTGTGAAACTTTGTTGTGAAACTTTGTTGTGATACTTTGTTGTGAATGTTGTGAAACTTTGTTGTGAATGTTGTGAAACTTTGTTGTGAGTGTTGTGAAACTTTGTTGTGAATGTTGTGAAACTTTGTTGTGAGTGTTGTGAAACTTTGTTGTGAAACTTTGTTGTGATACTTTGTTGTGAATGTTGTGAAACTTTGTTGTGAGTGTTGTGAAACTTTGTTGTGAATGTTGTGAAACTTTGTTGTGAATGTTGTGAAACTTTGTTGTGAAACTTTGTTGTGATACTTTGTTGTGAATGTTGTGAAACTTTGTTGTGAATGTTGTGAAACTTTGTTGTGAATGTTGTGAAACTTTGTTGTGAATGTTGTGAAACTTTGTTGTGAGTGTTGTGAAACTTTGTTGTGAAACTTTGTTGTGAGTGTTGTGAAACTTTGTTGTGAATGTTGTGAAACTTTGTTGTGAATGTTGTGAAACTTTGTTGTGAATGTTGTGAAACTTTGTTGTGATTGTTGTGAAACTTTGTTGTGAATGTTGTGAAACTTTGTTGTGAATGTTGTGAAACTTTGTTGTGAGTGTTGTGAAACTTTGTTGTGAGTGTTGTGAAACTTTGTTGTGAGTGTTGTGAAACTTTGTTGTGATACTTTGTTTCGCAATTGATCCAAAAGAAATTTTCATAAACTATATTGATCCCATTTGAAAATACTTGGTCACGGACTCTTGGCTGTTATAAGGACGCTACGTACCAAGATTGGCAACATTCTTCCTATTGGTTCATGATAAGAAGACGTTTCTTTATGTTGACCTAGTTCTCCGCTTGAACAAATTGACGGAGGTTGATCAAACATGCTACCGATCAAAGTGAGGGAAGATCCCTGGCGCCCCTTCGAGACTTATTTCAGGCATGGACAGGTGCACAGGTAGAACCACCGACCTTCCACAAGCCAACTGGATAGCTTCCTCACATTCAGGAATTTGACAACCCCAGATGGATTTAAACAATTGATTATGGAGTATATAGTACAGTGTGTCTATTGCTTGTCAATTGATTATGGAGTATATAGTACAGTCTGTTTATTGCTTGTCAATTGATTATGGAGTATATAGTACAGTGTGTCTATTGCTTGTCAATTGATTATGGAGTATATAGTACAGTATGTCTATTGCTGGTCAATTGATTATGGAGTATATAGTACAGTATGTCTATTGCTTGTCAATTGATTATGGAGTATATAGTACAGTGTGTCTATTGCTGGTCAATTGATTATGGAGTATATAGTACAGTGTGTCTATTGCTTGTCAATTGATTATGGAGTATATAGTACAGTATGTCTATTGCTGGTCAATTGATTATGGAGTATATAGTACAGTATGTCTATTGCTTGTCAATTGATTATGGAGTATATAGTACAGTATGTCTATTGCTGGTCAATTGATTATGGAGTATATAGTACAGTGTGTCTATTGCTGGTCAATTGATTATGGAGTATATAGTACAGTGTGTCTATTGCTGGTCAATTGATTATGGAGTATATAGTACAGTGTGTCTATTGCTTGTCAATTGATTATGGAGTATATAGTACAGTATGTCTATTGCTGGTCAATTGATTATGGAGTATATAGTACAGTGTGTCTATTGCTTGTCAATTGATTATGGAGTATATAGTACAGTATGTCTATTGCTTGTCAATTGATTATGGAGTATATAGTACAGTGTGTCTATTGCTGGTCAATTGATTATGGAGTATATAGTACAGTGTGTCTATTGCTTGTCAATTGATTATGGAGTATATAGTACAGTGTGCCTATTGCTGGTCAATTGATTATGGAGTATATAGTACAGTGTGTATATTGCTGGTCAATTGATTATGGAGTATATAGTACAGTGTGTCTATTGCTTGTCAATTGATTATGGAGTATATAGTACAGTGTGCCTATTGCTTGTCAATTGATTATGGAGTATATAGTACAGTGTGCCTATTGCTGGTCAATTGATTATAGAGTATATAGTACAGTATGTCTATTGCTGGTCAATTGATTATAGAGTATATAGTACAGTGTGCCTATTGCTGGTCAATTGATTATAGAGTATATAGTACAGTGTGCCTATTGCTGGTCAATTGATTATAGAGTATATAGTACAGTGTGTGTATTGCTTGGATATCTTCTGCACATGAAATCATTTGACAGCCCCTGTTTCATTCACAGCTACAGCATTGATGGTAAATGATTTGGTGAATGAAGCCAATGACTATAATCATTTGGCATGGCAACATAGGCTCCATGAGTATTTGAATTTGTAAATCAGTTGGATATCTTCTGCACATGAAATCATTTGACAGCCCCTGTTTCATTCACAGCTACAGCATTGATGGTAAATGATTTGGTGAATGAAGCCAATGACTATAATCATTTGGCATGGCAACATAGGCTCCATGAGTATTTGAATTTGTAAATCAGTTGGATATCTTCTGCACATGAAATCATTTGACAGCCCCTGTTTCATTCACAGCTACAGCATTGATGGTAAATGATTTGGTGAATGAAGCCAATGACTATAATCATTTGGCATGGCAACATAGGCTCCATGAGTATTTGAATTTGTATACTTCCGAGTGCCATAAAAAACACTCCCATATACTCAGATATATACACTCCCATATACCCAGATATATACACTCCCATATACCCAGATATATACACTCCCATATACCCAGATATATACACTCCCATATACTCAGATATATACACTCACATATACCCAGATATATACACTCCCATATACCCAGATATATACACTCCCATATACCCAGATATATACACTCCCATATACCCAGATATATACACTCCCATATACCCAGATATATACACTCCCATATACCCAGATATAATACTCCCATATACCCAGATATATACACTCCCATATACCCAGATATATACACTCCCATATACCCAGATATATACACTCCCATATACCCATATATATACACTCCCATATACCCAGATATATACACTCCCATATACCCAGATATATACACTCCCATATACCCAGATATATACACTCCCATATACCCAAATATATACACTCCCATATACCCATATACTCAGATATATACACTCCCATATACCCAGATATATACACTCCCATATACTCAGATATATACACTCCCATATACCCATTTATATATACTCCCATATACCCAGATATACACACTCCCATATACCCAGATATATATACTCCCATATACCCAGATACATACACTCCCATATACCCAGATATATACACTCCCATATACTCAGATATATTCACTCCCATATACCCAGATATATACACTCCCATATATACACTCCCATATATACCCAGATATATACACTCCCATATACCCAGATATATACACTCCTATAATGATACGAAATCATTTTCCGAAGTGTTAATGTCTAATGAAATGAGTTTTGAGAGTCTTCATATAAATTATATATACAGAATATTGCCTCCAACCCCTTGGAGTCTCATTCTTTGCCAAACAAACTTTATTTATCCAATATTTGTGAATAGTCACTAGTTAATTATTTGTGCCAAATTATTTTGGATTCTGACAATAATTTTATTGGTAGAAGAGAAGATAAATTTTGTAAAGTTTCCATAGAGTTTACACAAACAAAAAAAGATATAGAGACAGAAATTCTTACAAATGCAGGACACTGGACAACCATGGCATTGTTAATGGTTCAACAAAAACATACCAATGCAGCACACTGGACAACCATGGCATTATGGTTCAACAAGAACATACAAATGCAGGACACAGGACAACCATGGCATTATTAATGGCTCAACAAGAACACACAAATGCAGGACACAGGACAACCATGGCATTGTTAATGGCTCAACAAGAACACATGAATGCAGGACACAGGACAGCCATGGCATTGTTAATGGCTCAACAAGAACACATGAATGCAGGACACAAGACAGCCATGGCATTGTTAATGGCTCAACAAGAACATACAAATGCAGGACACTGGACAGCCATGGCATTATTAATGATTCAACAAGAACACATACATGCAGGACACTGGACAGCCATGGCATTATTAATGGTTCAACAAGAACATACAAATGCAGGACACTGGACAACCATGGCATTGTTAATGGCTCAACAAGAACACATGAATGCAGGACACAGGACAGCCATGGCATTGTTAATGGTTCAACAAGAACATACAAATGCAGGACACTGGACAACCATGGCATTATTAATGACTCAACAAGAACACATAAATGCAGGACACTGGACAACCATGGCATTATTAATGGCTCAACAAGAACACATACATGCAGGACACTGGACAACCATGGCATTATTAATGACTCAACAAGAACACCTAACTGCAGGACACTGGACAACCATGGCATTATTAATGACTCAACAAGAACACCTAACTGCAGGACACTGGACAACCATGGCATTATTAATGGCTCAACAAGAACATACAAATGCAGGACACTGGAAAACCATGTCATTATTAATGGCTCAACAAGAACATACAAATGCAGGACACTGGACAACCATGGCATTATTAATGGTTCAACAAGAACATACAAATGCAGGACACTGGACAACCATGGCATTATTAATGGTTCAACAAGAACATACAAATGCAGGACACTGGACAACCATGGCATTATTAATGGTTCAACAAGAACATACAAATGCAGGACACTGGACAACCATGGCATTATTAATGGCTCAACAAGAACACATAAATGCAGGACACTGGACAACCATGGCATTATTAATGGTTCAACAAGAACATACAAATGCAGGACACTGGACAACCATGGCATTATTAATGGTTCAACAAGAACATACAAATGCAGGACACTGGACAACCATGGCATTATTAATGGCTCAACAAGAACACATAAATGCAGGACACTGGAGGACAACCATGGCATTATTAATGGTTCAACAAGAACACATAAATGCAGGACACTGGACAATCATGGCATTATTAATGGCTCAACAAGAACATACAAATGCAGGACACTGGACAACCATGGCATTATTAATGGCTTAACAAGAACACACAACTGCAGGACACTGGACAACCATGGCATTATTAATGGTTCAACAAGAACATACAAATGCAGGACACTGGACAACCATGTCATTATTAATGGCTCAACAAGAACATACAAATGCAGGACACTGGAAAACCATGGCATTATTAATGGCTCAACAAGAACATACAAATGCAGGACACTGGACAACCATGGCATTATTAATGGTTCAACAAGAACATACAAATGCAGGACACTGGACAACCATGGCATTATTAATGGCTCAACAAGAACACACAAATGCAGGACACAGGACAACCATGGCATTGTTAATGGCTCAACAAGAACACATTAATGCAGGACACAGGACAGCCATGGCATTGTTAATGGTTCAACAAGAACATAAAATGCAGGACACTGGACAACCATGGCATTATTAATGACTCAACAAGAACACATAAATGCAGGACACTGGACAACCATGGCATTATTAATGGCTCAACAAGAACACATACATGCAGGACACTGGACAACCATGGCATTATTAATGACTCAACAAGAACACATAAATGCAGGACACTGGACAACCATGGCATTAGTAATGGCTCAACAAGAACATACAAATGCAGGACACTGGACAACCATGGCATTATTAATGGTTCAACAAGAACATACAAATGCAGGACACTGGACAAACATGGCATTATTAATGGCTCAACAAGAACATACAAATGCAGGACACTGGACAAACATGGCATTATTAATGGCTCAACAAGAACATACAAATGCAGGACACTGGACAACCATGGCATTATTAATGGTTCAACAAGAACATACAAATGCAGGACACTGGACAACCATGGCATTAGTAATGGTTCAACAAGAACACATAAATGCAGGACACTGGACAACAATGGCATTATTAATGGCTCAACAGGAACCCATAAATGCAGGACACTGGAGGACAACCATGGCATTATTAATGGTTCAACAAGAACACATAAATGCAGGACACTGGACAATCATGGCATTATTAATGGCTCAACAAGAACATACAAATGCAGGACACTGGACAACCATGGCATTATTAATGGCTTAACAAGAACACACAACTGCAGGACACTGGACAACCATGGCATTATTAATGGTTCAACAAGAACATACAAATGCAGGACACTGGACAACCATGTCATTATTAATGGCTCAACAAGAACATACAAATGCAGGACACTGGAAAACCATGGCATTATTAATGGCTCAACAAGAACATACAAATGCAGGACACTGGACAACCATGGCATTATTAATGGTTCAACAAGAACATACAAATGCAGGACACTGGACAACCATGGCATTATTAATGGCTCAACAAGAACACACAAATGCAGGACACAGGACAACCATGGCATTGTTAATGGCTCAACAAGAACACATTAATGCAGGACACAGGACAGCCATGGCATTGTTAATGGTTCAACAAGAACATACAAATGCAGGACACTGGACAACCATGGCATTATTAATGACTCAACAAGAACACATAAATGCAGGACACTGGACAACCATGGCATTATTAATGGCTCAACAAGAACACATACATGCAGGACACTGGACAACCATGGCATTATTAATGACTCAACAAGAACACATAAATGCAGGACACTGGACAACCATGGCATTAGTAATGGCTCAACAAGAACATACAAATGCAGGACACTGGACAACCATGGCATTATTAATGGTTCAACAAGAACATACAAATGCAGGACACTGGACAAACATGGCATTATTAATGGCTCAACAAGAACATACAAATGCAGGACACTGGACAAACATGGCATTATTAATGGCTCAACAAGAACATACAAATGCAGGACACTGGACAACCATGGCATTATTAATGGTTCAACAAGAACATACAAATGCAGGACACTGGACAACCATGGCATTAGTAATGGTTCAACAAGAACACATAAATGCAGGACACTGGACAACAATGGCATTATTAATGGCTCAACAGGAACACATAAATGCAGGACACTGGAGGACAACCATGGCATTATTAATGGTTCAACAAGAACATACAAATGCAGGACACTGGACAACCATGGCATTATTAATGGTTCAACAAGAACATACAAATGCAGGACACTGGACAACCATGGCATTATTAATGGCTCAACAAGAACACATAAATGCAGGACACTGGACAACAATGGCATTATTAATGGCTCAACAGGAACACATAAATGCAGGACACTGGAGGACAACCATGGCATTATTAATGGTTCAACAAGAACACATAAATGCAGGACACTGGACAATCATGGCATTATTAATGGCTCAACAAGAACATACAAATGCAGGACACTGGACAATCATGGCATTATTAATGGTTCAACAAGAACATACAAATGCAGCACACTGGACAATCATGGCATTATTAATGGCTCAACAAGAACATACAAATGCAGGACACTGGACAATCATGGCATTATTAATGGCTCAACAAGAACATACACATGCAGGACACTGGACAACCATGGCATTATTAATGGCTTAACAAGAACACACACATGCAGGACACTGGACAACCATGGCATTATTAATGGTTCAACAAGAACATACAAATGCAGGACACTGGACAACCATGGCATTATTAATGGTTCAACAAGAACATACAAATGCAGGACACTGGACAACCATGGCATTATTAATGGCTCAACAAGAACACATAAATGCAGGACACTGGACAACAATGGCATTATTAATGGCTCAACAGGAACACATAAATGCAGGACACTGGACAACAATGGCATTATTAATGGCTTAACAAGAACACACAACTGCAGGACACTGGACAATCATGGCATTATTAATGGCTCAACAAGAACATACAAATACAGGACACTGGACAACCATGGCATTATTAATGGCTCAACAAGAACATACAAATGCAGGACACTGGACAACCATGGCATAATATATATTAATATACTTTGGCTTTTATTTTAACAAACCTAGTGGGCTTGTCAACTCATTGTTTTTGCCTGCCCGAGCCATAATCCACCACCGGCCTCGGGCATCGGACTGGTGCTAAATTCGAAGACTGATCTAATTATGCCATGATTATGCAACACTCCAGAGTCGCTGCTGTCGATCGCCAAAGGCGCAAAATGCGACAAAAATGAAAACCTGGCGCTAAAGTTGGCGAATTGGCGAAAGTAACTGGTGCCAACAAACTTCATCGGCGATTTTCATTTTTGCAATATTGTAAGCGGCTGTAATGTACTATAACACTAAGCAGCCAAACTGCATAAATATGTCGTGTGTATTTACTGATCGATAACACATTCACGGGTGGATGCCGGTATTGTGAAAGCATGAAGTTGTTAATTGCGGATTATAAACGGATCCAATTATGACACTGATTGGGACTGATGTTATAAGAAGAGATCGCTTGATAATTTGCTAATGCTGGACTAGTAATCCAGGGATCGCAGGTTCGATCCCCCGTCTGACCCTAATAAAATTAACAGTCTTTCAGATGGGACGTTAAACCGAGGTCTTGTGTCGGTGCTTTACACTGTGCACGTAAAAGAACCAGAGACGACTCTGGAATGGGTCCTCTCACTATCCTCCAAAATCTAAAATGACTAATCTCTTCAGGAGGCGTCGATCATATGGGCAACTGGCAGCGACGATAAATAAACGTAAAACACACACATTTGCTAATTACATTTTAACAATGGATTAGGGGCTCGTGTTTTGCCGATGTTTATTACAGTTTTGGGAAAGTTATTCGGCAGATTACGATGATTAAAGAAGGGGTAAGTAACTACTGTTTTGTCGATTTATGTAACAGAATGTGCTATCTGCATTGTATTAATAATGTATTGATAATGTCTTAGTTTGCTATGGGTGTATACATCAGGGTTCATTCTAGGTCAGAATTTTTGTGAGAAGTGAGAAAGCGCGTGATCGCTTCCTTAAATGGTGTTCTTTAATATACTTCTGCAAAATAGGGTTAAAATGCACAGTACAACCATTAAATACAACATTTGAATAGAAGGAATGCTCTATAATGGGCCAGTGTATCTTCTTGCTAGACAAAATTTTGTTTGAAAATCGTAAAAACCCAAAAATAAATGTTAACAAATTTTTTTAGGAAGAAGTAAGGCTCCCAGAGGGCAAAGTCAGGGACCCTAGGGCGACAATTTCGCCCACATCGCCCTCTAGAATGATCCCTGATACATATGATCTATATATTTACAAGATATGAACATTGAAATGTTTTTTGTGTGTTCTGTTCTATTTTTTAAAATAAAGCTTGAAATATTGGTTCTAGCCAAGTGTATGTATGTTTTTTGTACATGTACTTACTTAAGTTAGTACTGATATCTTGGAAATATACAACAATAAAATGTACAACTATGTACGTTAAAAGATCCATTGGATAAATGTTTGGCTCCCAGTTGGCTCCAATTTATTTTTATTGGCGACAGAGGCGCAAACAAAACATCAGCCAGAGGAAACCCTGCACTCGCGACAACTCTCTACTGACAAATGTTCTTACCTCCATAAATGTTGAAGAAGCTTAATATGTCCAACGTTAAGGACAGACAGTCAGGCGGGGGGGTCAAAGATATAACAATATCTCATCATTATAAATATTTTGTCTGTTTAGATTACAGAAAACATTAACTTACATAAGCAAAATAATTCTATAATTTTTTACACAATAATTCAAATAAAAACTCGAAATTCTTACCGGATTCTCGTGAGAGCCACTGCCAAGAATAGATTTACGTATGCTCGCCAAGTCCTCAAATATTGAGGCGAGACTGGTGCGTGAGTGATGGTTTTCACTTTCATGCTGCACCCTCAGCATACCATTAGATGGGGTAAACGCATTCGCTAATTTCTTCATTCCAACAATATTCTATTTTTTTAAATGACACTTGCTGTAATCCATAGAATACTGAATAATTCCTTGCCCACAGATAAGAAATATTCCACACAAATACAGATAAGAAATATTCCACACAAATATAAATGAATAAGGTTTTCCTATATTTCCAATTTCATTCCATGTTTTGTCATTCGCATGTTGGAAAGTAATACACACAAAATGTCATCAAAGTGTAATTTTTTCACTGCCAAGCATAATTGAAAAATTATCTAACTGATCTACTGAATTTTCGTACAGAAATCAATGCATGAATATAGAAAACGTAGCCGTTTTCACAAGTCATATTTCATTTGTTTTTGTCCAATTTTATTCTGTTTGGGATTTATAGTAAACTAGAAATATGTTCAACGTAGGAATAGAGCCAAGTGATATTGTATTGTATCTCACGATCATTGCCAACATTATTAATCAATGGAAATGATGCACAATTTAAATTTCTGATTTCACGATGTTACATACTGCATAACACTGGAATTCCAGTGAATACATCTCATGCATTCATCAAACTTGATCTAAATACGATCGTTGTGTTTGGCTTACATTTAAAATATTTTCTACAATACATATTTCTAAATATATTCAGTTGTATGTCCATTTATCAATACAAAGCTTAAAATGTTTGGTACATTTGTTACGTTATATTTCGGGTTTTACGCCTGCATCAGTACCATTTTGGGCTATATCGCCGGCGGGTAGTTTACCTAACAACACCTTTCCTGGGCAGGCTCCAGCGGTACCTTTCCTGGGCAGGCTCCAGCGGTTAACCAGTACTTGGGTGCACCAACCTCCGTAAGAAACTGCCCAATTTTTCATATAAATGAGACACGGTCTGAGCGGGGCTCGAACCCGTGACCATTAGTGATGATAGGTTACAGTGGTATACAAGTCAGCGACCGTAACCACTCGACCACGGAGGCGGACCTTGGTACATTTGTAATAAATTACTTCAACATTTGCTTATCAAGTTCTATGTACCGTAGCCACTTGCCTATAAGACGGGATTTTATCACCAGATTATGACCTCAAAGTAGCTTCACGAGTGATAAACAAAAAATACACTTCAATTCCCCCCCCCCGACTAGATAATTGATGACTATATATTAAAATAAGAGGGTGTAACAAAAGCATAGACTTTCATATGAAAAGCACTGTCTGTAAACTGAACTTGTCGATAGCATTTTAGCAAATCAAATTTATGATTGTGAATCAGTGATATGATATGACATTTATATATAATTTTTACAGTATTTAATTTTGAGACTTGTCATATGAGAAACAATTGTCAGTTACTGTCCCTGAATACTCCCTAGAAGTAGATATGGCCTTTTAATTGGTTTCCTCTGTTTTCATCATGGTTTCCTTTGCACACCACATACTATCAATTTTCATCCACTTTCTCATCTTATATGTACATGTATAATTATTACATTATTAAATATCGACATATAACCTACAGTGTACATGTATCTATGGATATTTCACTGTAAAAATTGTTATCAATTTATGCTCGGTTTCACCGATGGCAACGACTATTACTATTACTCAGTCAACGTTTTGTTCTTGAACAGGCGGGGAGACAATTATTTCCAAGGTTCTCCCCTACAAAATATTAAATTACATACATATTATATAAAAAATTATATATTATCCAAAATGGGGACGGTGGGGGTGGGGAGGGGACGGTGGGGGTGGGGAGTAGACACATTGGGGTATTTACGTTTCTGTAATTTGATATAAAAATCTAGTGTAAAAATAGTGTCTTGATGTTTTTGTTGCTGTTGTTTTTCCCCAACTCAATAAATCACCAACATTACAATACACACAACCAACTCATGCTGGAGGCATGTTACCGATACAATGTCATGCTGGAGGCATGTTACCGATACAATGTCATGCTGGAGGCATGTTACCGATACAATGTCATGCTGGAGGCATGTTACCGATACAATGTCATGCTGGAGGCATGTTACCGATACAATGTCATGCTGGAGGCATGTTACCGATACAATGTCATGCTGGAGGCATGTTACCGATACAATGTCATGCTGGAGGCATGTTACCGATACAATGTCATGCTGGAGGCATGTTACCGATACAATGTCATGCTGGAGGCATGTTACCGATACAATGTCATGCTGGAGGCATGTTACCGATACAATGTCATGCTGGAGGCATGTTACCGATACAATATCATGCTGAAGGCATGTTACTGATACAATGTCATGTTACCGATAAGAAATGAAGAGTTTCACAAAAAGAATGGTGATATATTTTGACAAACGGATTTCTGGAAGGTTTTTGTGAAACACACTAATAATTCTTTGGATGGTAGGTAAAATTAAGAAATAATAAGTATCAACCGTGGTATATCGCAGAATAACCCGAGTTTGTCAAATAAAACTGTACAGAATAGTAACTGAAATGTTACTTAACAGAAAAACAAGACGGACAAGAGATTATATGATTCTAAAAATAGCTCACTTCCGCGAATTCCCATGGTAGTATTTACAAACATGATGTGACTTTCATTCATAAAACTTTACACGCATTGTATAAATGGAATAGCCAAAACACGGTGCGCGCGCAGCATAGTTCAAGGTAGGTATATCGCAGAATAACCCGAGGTAGATTTTACTCTACAAGTATGTATGTTATTAGCTGGGTCGTGTTAGAATAAATAATATAATATTTGAAATAAGTGTAGTAGCCGACAATTCAATAATGTGTATTTCCTATTTTTGGAAAGATGATATGGGATTTCATTAGAATTGTGTTGTATCTTCAGCCCTAGTGGTTCCAGTAACCTTAAGGTCATATATACCTGTTCAGAAATAATCAATAAACAGCACTATATTGCCAGTGTCCCATTTTTTAGTTTGTATGTCAGCACTTTTAATAAAACATGCTGCTGCAGGTAAAATGGATGTATGCACATTAATTGTTTTATTATTAAGATTTATGTACATTAATTGTTTTATTATTAAGATTTATGCACATTAATTGTATTATTATTATGATTTATGCACATTAATGGTTTTATTATTAAGATTTATACACATTAATTGTTTTATTATTAAGATTTATACACATTAATTGTTTTATTATTATGATTTATGCACATTAATTGCTTTATTATTATGATTTATGCACATTAATTGTATTATTATTATGATTTATGCACATTAATTGTTTTATTATTAAGATTTATGCACATTAATTGTATTATTATTATGATTTATGCACATTAATGGTTTTATTATTAAGATTTATACACATTAATTGTTTTATTATTATGATTTATGCACATTAATTGTTTTATTATTATGATTTATGCACATTAATTGTTTTTATTATTATGATTTATGCACATTAATTGCTTTATTATTATGATTTATGCACATTAATTGCTTTATTATTAAGATTTATGCACATTAATTGCTTTATTATTATGATTTATGCACACTAATTGCTTTATTATTATGATTTATGCACATTAATTGCTTTACTATCATGATTTACGCACATTAATGGTTTTATTATTAAGATTTATGCACATTAATTGCTTTATTATTAAGATTTATGCACATTAATTGTTTTATTATTATGATTTATGCACATTAATTGCTTTATTATTAAGATTTATACACATTAATTGCTTTATTATTAAGATTTATGCACATTAATTGTTTTATTATTATGATTTATGCACATTAATTGTTTTATTATTAAGATTTATGCACATTAATTGCTTTATTATTAAGATTTATGCACATTAATTGCTTTATTATTAAGATTTATGCACATTAATTGTTTTATTATTATGATTTATGCACATTAATTGTTTTATTATTATGATTTATGCACATTAATTGTTTTTATTATTATGATTTATGCACATTAATGGTTTTATTATTAAGATTTATGCACATTAATTGTTTTATTATTAAGATTTATGCACATTAATTGTTTTATTATTATGATTTATGCACATTAATGGTTTTATTATGATTTACGCACATTAAGGAAAAATGGAGTATGCAAAACGTAACGAAAAAAAGACTATCCTTGTCTAATTAAGATTATACATTGTTCACGTACAAACACTAAACATGTCTTCGGTTTCATTTCTTTACTAAAACCGTTTTCGTCCAGTGTTCTGATTGATTACCGTGTTGCTATGCAGCAACCTTTACGCTTGAATTACTGTTTTGGTAATATAAAATATTGTACAACAACACTTGAATATTATATAGCTGAATATAACGAAAACTAAACGCAGGTAATCATCTCGTCAGACAGCCTTCATTTATACCTTGATGAGGATTCATCGTGACACTCCTATTGCCTGCTTTATTTATATGCACATACAACAGTTTTGTAATAAACCATCAATTTACATTAATTGCAAATTATAATTATGCAAATATGAAGCTCATACAGTGGAACTTTGTTTGATGTCGCTTCTAAAATTAGATGGATATATGCATTTTGTGCAATTAAATAATCGTTCTTACATAAATAAACTGTTAATAAACTGTTTTGCTAGACTGTAAAATGTTTTAATTGTTTTTCATTCTGATGCATTGCAGCCTGCTATGACAGGCCGAGTGTTTTGTTAGTTTTGTTTTTTCCCCCACATTTTCCCAGTTCATATTGCACAAACTACACACATATATGAGTGCGTTGCTATGCAATTCTAAACCTTAGCATCAAAATTAAAACATTTTCAGTTTTCTCATAATATTGCTTAATGTACATTTTCACATGTTGGTTACGAATCATACCTAGATATACCATGCCAACCAGAAAATGAAGAATTGATTTTACAAAATTGGTCGGTATGGTATAAATCATGTATTTAAGTAACAAACGTGAAAGGTTACATGTATATAGTAAGTTTATTATTTAAGTAACAAACATGAAAGGTTACATGTATTTAGTAAGTTTATTTTTTAAGTAACAAACATGAAAGCAGGGGCAAAACAATCGATTCACAGTCAAAACAGCTGTGTACATGTGCTGGAGGCATATTCCCATCATAAATTGCAATCAAAACAAAACTAACATGTAAATTAGCGGTATATGATCACACATTTACAGTTTTGTATAATGGGAATGATTTGATAATTGAGGTCCTTTATGAAAACGGCAGTACTTGATTGGTGAAATGATGACATTGTTTGAAGATTATACGGATGACCGAATAACTTGTGTACATAATTAGGTAATAATTATTGTTTTTCACAAATAAGATCAAAGGTAGTAGTTGTGAAAAATATGATTTTCGTGTCCTCAACTATAAAAAGTGAATGAAACTTGTCCAAATCGCCGATAAATAAACGTAAAAAAAAAAAAATCCAAATCGTCACGTGTCAAAATGGCTACTTTCGGTTTTAAACGTCCGAAATGGACTTAGTGAATGAAACCTAGACAGCCTGATGAAAATTTCCATTGACGGCCCAGACAAGTTCAACTTCAAGTCGGCATTTGTAATGTGGTCCAAGAAGAACAGACGCATTTTGAACTGAATGTTGTGCAATTTGTTAGACATATCTGAAGTATCCAACTTGTACATGTATGTAATTCTGATGTATTTTAAAATTATTATGACCTAGAAATAATTAAAGTTGTAAAAGTTCATTGGATTGTCTTCAAAAATGATTAGTATGCATGTCTTTTTGAGCTTAAAGTTCATTTGAAATGTAATCCTGTGTTGGCTTCCATTATTAATCACTGTCACAGGGCTACATTGTAAAATAAACTTTTAGCCTTAACAGGTTTGCATTCTTTCATTCTAATGTCTATATTAATACTTCTTCCAGAAAAAAACGGGCTAGAATCTCACCATTTACAAATAAAAATACAAAAAAATCAAACCAGGGAGGGGACGACACCGCTTCCGCACACACCCATCTTTCAAACAGATAAGTGGCCCCAACTTTTTTCTGCCCAGCGTGGGCCCTGGAAAGGATACATGTATTTAGTAAGTTTATTATTTAAGTAACAAACATGAAAGGTTACATGTATATAGTAAGTTTATTATTTAAGTAACAAACGTGAAAGGTTACATGTATATAGTAAGTTTATTATTTAAGTAACAAACGTGAAAGGTTACATGTATTTAGTAAGTTTATTATTTAAGTAACAAACATGAAAGGTTACATGTATATAGTAAGTTTATTATTTAAGTAACAAACATGAAAGGTTACATGTATATAGTAAGTTTATTATTTAAGTAACAAACATGAAAGGTTACATGTATATAGTAAGTTTATTATTTAAGTAACAAACGTGAAAGGTTACATGTATATAGTAAGTTTATTATTTAAGTAACAAACATGAAAGGTTACATGTATTTAGTAAGTTTATTATTTAAGTAACAAACATGAAAGGTTACATGTATATAGTAAGTTTATTATTTAAGTAAAAACAATGTGGAATATGAGCTTATATATTGTCAGGTGTACAGCTAGGGGGTTTGTTCTTATTATAGTGTCACCCCTATTGAAAGGGTCAGCCATTTCTGACTTATGATACACCTTTTTTGTGAGCATCAGTACTTCTCGAATCCTATCCTTGTAGGCCAGGCGCCATGCTGGCTCACAAACCGGCCATAATAGAACGAACCCCTTGACAGCCATATCAGAACGAACCCCTTATGAGGTTTAAACTTTAGACCTACCACCCGTAGGCGAATGCCTTAACCACTAGACCACAGAGACGTGGTTACATTAAGAAAAAAAGATGTATGAAACATTTTTATTCTAATCAACAAAATGTGTTCAAATTATTGCAATTGCAGTCTACATCCGGTAGGTCGAACTTTGTCGAACCGAACAAAATACTACTTTGACATAACCATAAGCCAAATTTCGTAAATATATAAACACTGACTGTGATTCGTAAGCATTATGAGTTGTGATAATGACTCTGGTGCATGACCACTAAATCGTTAATATGCCATAATATTTATTCTCTATCTGTTGCTCTGTGTACCCATGTGCTTTGGCGTAGGCGGCTAACATTTAATGTGTTGTGCTTCGTACCGGTTGCCCATATATGTATTACGCCTCCTGAAGAGATTAGTCATTTTAGATTTTGGAGGACAGTGCAATGTTACAGATAGAGATCCATTCCAGAAACGCCACTGCACTAGTCTCCAAACATACAGACAGACCCATTCCAGAATCTCATCTGGTTCTTTTACGTGCACGGTGTAAAGCACCGACATGAGACCTTGGTTTAACGTCCCATCTGAAAGACTGTTAATTTTATTAGGGTCAGACAGGGGATCGAACCTGCGATCCCTGGATTACCAGTCCAGCGTGTTACCACTGGACTACAGATCCGTCTGTGTGTGCATTGTAATCTGCTCAGAACTTTATTTATACAATTAGCGTGTTTGACATGTGTCAGTGAGTGAGTAAATCTCGAAAAGTTCTAGTATTGAAAGTGACTTAATTTCAACATGTCAACACAAAGATGATGGTTCACAATAAATTTAAACTTAAATAACTTTAAACTTTAACAGCTAATTATGAGAATCCCTTGATAATATGTGAGATTGACAATTTTGACTAGGCAACAAATATTTTTTTTATTTGAAATAATCTATTTTCTATCTAGAGTGTACATTTTTTATCTTAAATTAAATAACAGTTTTAACTTTTGAATGATTTTCCACACACAATGTAGATATTTAGACTCAATGAAATCCATTAAAATAGTATAAAACATTTATTTCCCTTTGTTAAAATATGCCATTTGCCATTTTTGAGTACTTGGTTTTGAAATTTAGTTTTAAAACTGGATTATACATGTAACATGCATCAGACTTTTGGATACTATTTTGGATGAAAAACATGCGTCTTATATATAGATGATTACGGTAATATCGTATTTAATACAACACAATATATAAATAACATTTATATTTGATTTACGAAACTGTGATAAAATTGCTAATGCAATAACGGTGCAGTTTGAAAATGATGCCCTGTATCGTTTTCTGTTTGTTAATTTCATTATTGGCAAGCTATATATTGCGTATGTCGAAATCTGTTAATTAATTAATAATAATTATTATGATATGGCGCTTATCCAATTACTGATTAATTAGTGATTACCGATTAGTGTGTACCTGTAGTAAACACATTCTAATTAGCCTACTGTCACGGAAAATACTTTTAACCATCTTATCAGTTGTTTGCAAAAATGCGTCACACTTCGAACACAAACTAGCACTTTAGCAATGGTGAAATACTGCATATTTACACTGAACAGGAATATAATTCAACTAAAAATGTTAACGAAGAATTTTAACAAAGAATTGATATAACAGTAATGCAAAATGATTTGCAACTGTATATTTACCTGACTTTGACATACCATGTGAATTTGACATAACCAAGTTTGAGATAACAAAACCAGACTGTGACAATTCGCGAGATCCTTAAAACCTAGATGAATCAAGTATATGTTACAAATATCCCTGAAATCTAATATTAAAATGGAAATATAAAAAAATTAATTAATTATACTTGCATAAATTGTTTACATATTTCTCTACTAATTTAGTGAAAATTAAGATATATATTACTTCATGAATCCTGACAGCTTTATATAGAACAGGTTTGAAATCTTGCAGCGCAGCTCATAGGTTCCTCACCTTGTTACAGTCCACAATACACTCGCAGTGTTACTTGTTCGCATCAGTGGTGAAAATATATATACATGTTAGCATGCACTATATAATTTTACAGGTTACATAACTTTACAGGTTGCATAATCTTACAGGTTGCGTAATCTTACAGGTTGCATAATCTTACAGGTTGCGTAATCTTACAGGTTGCATAATCTTACAGGTTGCATAATTTTACAGGTTGCATAACCTTACAGGTTGCATAATCTTACAGGTTGCATAATCTTACAGGTTACATAATTTTACAGGTTGCATAACCTTACAGGTTACATAACTTTACAGGTTGCATAATCTTACAGGTTACATAATCTTACGGGTTGTGTAATCTTACAGGTTGCATAATCTTACAGATTGCATAACCTTACAGGTTGCATAACCTTACAGGTTGCATAATCTTACAGGTTGCATAATCTTACAGGTTGCATAATCTTACAGGTTACATAATTTTACAGGTTGCATAATTTTACAGGTTGCATAACCTTACAGGTTGCATAATCTTACTGGTTACATAATTTTACAGGTTGCATAACCTTACAGGTTACATAATTTTACAGGTTGCATAACCTTACAGGTTGCATAACCTTACAGGTTGCATAATCTTACTGGTTACATAATTTACAGGTTGCATAACCTTACAGGTTACATAATTTTACAGGTTGCATAACCTTACAGGTTGCATAATCTTACAGGTTACATAATTTTACAGGTTGCATAACCTTACAGGTTGCATAATCTTACAGGTTACATAATTTTACAGGTTGCATAATCTTACAGGTTGCATAATCTTACAGGTTGTGTAATCTTACAGGTTGCATAATCTTACAGGTTGTGTAATCTTACAGGTTGCATAATCTTACAGGTTGTGTAATCTTACAGGTTGCATAATTTTACAGGTTGCATAATTTTACAGGTTGCATAATCTTACAGGTTGCATAATCTTACAGGTTGCATAATCTTACAGGTTGTGTAATCTTACAGGTTGCATAATCTTACAGGTTGCATAATCTTACAGGTTGTGTAATCTTACAGGTTGCATAATCTTACAGGTTACATAATCTTACAGGTTGCGTAATCTTACAGGTTGTGTAATCTTACAGGTTGCATAATCTTACAGGTTACATAATCTTACAGGTTGCGTAATCTTACAGGTTGCATAATCTTACTGGGTCAATTTACGACTTTCATAAACTAAGTCCTCGTGAAGAATGCATATTTATCTAGCTAATCAAATTGCATGTTACCTTGCATAGTTCCACATTTGTTCACTATTACGAAAACTACCAATGTCGTGGTATTCATTGTTACTTAGAGATGCGACCAATGGTCAAATTACATCGACATAGTGAATGGTTATCGCAAAATTTTATATTCTGACGGGAATTGTCCTTCTAAGCTTCAGATATTACTAGATCTCCCAAATGATCCTAATTTGCACACTTTTCTGTTGCTACCGCACATTTAGAACAATAACAGACTATAGATCCATCACAGAAATTTATATTCTGGTGAGAATTGCAAGCTTCGGATATTATATATTATAATTGGGCATACTTCGGCACAGTCAGAAAAATGACAAGACTATATATACTAAAACCATCACAAAATATACATAATGAGAGATGACCAATAACTAGACGATATCACACCAGAAAAATATTACCGTAATTGTGTATATATAGATCGCACTGGAGTATAAGACGCATTTAAAAAATAGAGAAATTCCAGAAGAAAAAACTTATTTGCTGTATAAAACGCACATGCTCATTGAAAGACCAAATGTCGCTAAAACAAAAATTATATGAACAATGTGATTTGTAAGCGTTACTAGTCGTGTTAATGACTCTGGTGTATGACAACTAAATCATTAATATGCCATATTCTCTCTCTGAGCACGGATCTGTGTAGTCATGTGCTTTGACGTAGACGGCTAACTTCCTATTCGCCGGGTATGATCATTTGTGTGTTTTACGTTTATTTATCGTCGCTACCGGTTGCCCATATCAGCGACGCCTCCTGAAGATATTAGTCATTTTAGATTTTGGAGGATAGTGCAATGATACAGACAGAGACCTATTCCAGAGTCTCTGCTGGTTCTTTTACGTGCACAGTGTAAAGCACCGACACAAGACCTCTGAAAGTCTGTTAATTTTATTAAGGTCAGACGGGGGATCGAACATGCAATACCTGGATTACCAGTCCAGCGTGTTAACCACTGGACTACAGATCCGTCTGTAGGGTACGATCATGTGTGTGTGTTTTACGTTTATTTATCGTCGCTACCGGTTGCCCATATGAGCGCCGCCTCCTGAAGAGATTAGTCATTTTAGATTTTGGAGGATAGTGCATGATACAGACAGAGACCAATTCCAGAATCTCCTCTGGTTCTTTTACGTGCACGGTGTAAAGCACCGACACAAGACCTCGGTTTAACGTCCCTGTTAATTTTATTAGGGTCAGATGGGGGATCGAACCTGCGATCCCTGGATTACCAGTCCAGCATGTTACCACTGGACTACAGATCCGTCTGTATGGGGTACAATCAGGATGATTGAGTTTATTTACCCTCGCCGCCGGTAAACCATATGGGCGAGCAGGGTACGATCATCTGCTCATGACTTGGTGTTTTACGTTTATTTATCGTCGCTACCGGTTGCCCATATGAGCGACGCCTCCTGAAGAGATTATTTATTTTAGATTTTTGGAGGATAGTGCAATGATACAGAGAGAGACCCATTCCAGAATCTTCTCTGGTTCTTTTACATGCACGGTGTAAAGCACCGACACGAGACCTCGGTTTAACGTCCCATCTGAAAGACTGTTAATTTTATTAGGGTCAGACGGGGGATCGAACCTGCGATCCCTGGATTACCAGTCCAGCGTGTTACCACTGGACTACATATCCTCTGTTGCTCATTTATCTTCATTTATACAATCAGTATAGTAGGGTGTTTGACATGTGTCAGTGAGTGAGTAAATCTTAACAAGTTCTAGTAATTAAAGTGACTCAATTTCATCATGTCAACACAAGTCCTAGTCAAACTTGTCAATCTCAACACATTAACAATGATAATTAGCAGCACATATGCCAAACAGCAGTTGGTAATTGATTGTTTGCAAAACTTGATAAATGTGAACCATCATTATTTTCCTTCAATAAAAGTTGCTTTTGTTGATTTTAATATTCTTTAATAATCTATTTTCTATCTAAATTTTTCTATTTTTTTATCATAAAATAAATAATATTTTTAACATTGAAAGATTTTCTACACGATATAGATATATCTACAAGATCAATCTGAATAATCATTTGAAAAACAAACACACTTCAACGGAAAGCAGTTCAAGTGACATCGGCTTCATTTGTGAAAACGCCCATAAATGTACAGTGGCCGATAACAATAACTGAATGAATTGTCATCATATTTGCATGGCCTTACAGGAAGATGACGTTTAGTAATTTAAAAGTAGCTTAATTTGGCATTTCTTATAAGAGTTTGAGTGATTTTTTAATAGAATTATAATGAATACTCGAATATTCGAATACCTTACTGACCGAATATTCGGATAGTAAAATCGCTATTCGTTACCATCACTAAACAGAACAATACACATTTCAGGATAAATCAGACTTATCTGTCAAGGGAGGTGAAACAGTAAACAAGTAATATCTATCTGTCAAGGGAGGTAACAGTAAAGCCAGTAACCTCTATCTGTCAAGGGAGGTAACAGTAAAGCCAGTAATCTCTATCTGTCAAGGGAGGTAACAGTAAAGCCAGTAATCTCTATCTGTCAAGGGAGGTAACAGTAAAGCCAGTAACCTCTATCTGTCAAGGGAGGTAACAGTAAAACCAGTAATATCTATCTGTCAAGGGAGGTAACAGTAAAACCAGTAATATCTATCTGTCAAGGGAGGAAACAGTAAAGCCAGTAATCTCTATCTGTCAAGGGAGGTAACAGTAAAACCAGTAATATCTATATGTCAAGGGAGGTAACAGTAAACAAGTAATATCTATCTGTCAAGGGAGGTAACAGTAAAGATATTCTTTGCCATCCCTAGAATATACTGATCTGACCAAGATGGTATAAATATAGTAAATTTACAAACAAAAATGTGATTAAATTAGTGACAAAATTATATTTAAAGAAAAACATTTTCAAGATGGTGGTATGGCGGCCATATTGGATATCACATGAGAATCATTATAAATATATTTCACCTACTAGATGTGCTGGTACTCCATACAAAGTTTCACCATGTAGATCAGGACATTTTTTTTAAAAAAATAACATTTTCTGTCGCAGTTACTGCCATCTTTAATTTCTGATCTTAATTATTTTAGTTCTTTTGATCTACTAGTTGCCATGGTGTTTCACAAAATGATTAAATGACATTATGGCTCAGAAGGAGAAATATACATTAACCCTTTCAACACCACAGACCCCCTAATCGGCTTACAAAAGTTTAAATTCCAGATGAGACGGCTCATGACGAGTGGTCTCATCAGAATCTGCACTTTTTGCCAGTAATGTTACTATTTTTAGATAAATGAACTGGTCCAAATGTAATTTCCTTATTAATTTATTGGTCTAAAAAATATCATGCACCAGTCCATGTCAGTTACTTGGTGTTGAATGGGTTAACTGATCAAGCAATTCAGGAGAAGTTATATGTATGTTCCATTAATGTCAAACCCCTTGCAGGGACGTAGACATGTTTTCCTGGGCAAGCTTAGCCGACCTAAGTGATTATCATTAACCAGTACTAAGCAATGTGTGTGAGGTGCCTTGCTCAATGACACTACATACGTGGCCTGACCGAGTATATAACCCGGGACAGATCGATTCCAAATCCGACGCTCTACCACTGGACCACGGATGCCACATGAAGTTAAAACATATGTTTAACCCATTCAACACCAAGTAACTGACATGGACTGGTGCATGATATTATTAGACCAATAAATTAATCCGAAAATTACATTTGGACCAGTTCATTTATCAAAATGGGTAATTTTGTCTAAAAATAGTAATATTACTGGCAAAAAGTGCAGATCCTGATGAGACGGCTCGTCACGAGCCGGCTCATCTGGATCTACACTTTTTGTAAGCCTGTTTAGAGGTCTGTGGTGTTGAAAGGGTTAAGATGCGCTAATATGCCTTATTACCAAGTTACCATTGAACAGTCTGGAAACCAATCTAATTGTGAGGTTATTTGACAATAAATTATGTGATTTACCGGATATGAGAAAGTGGAATATCATTATAAAAATGGAATTATCGCAGCAGATGTATTGGTTTTACCGAGTTGTGTAAATATGTCGGCATTAATTAAATTTACTTAATTAAATTTACTTAATATTAAACAAATAATATAAAATATATTACCAATATTAATAGATGGCAATGTATTTATTAAAATCCTGGGCATGTTGTTCCAAGTTGGGGCAGCCGATTATTGGAGACACAACAAATTGTCGATCATACTTTAACCCATTCAACCCCAAGTAACTGACATGGACTGGTGCGTGATATTTTCAGACCAATAAATTAATAAGAACATTTTTTTCCTTTGGACCAGTTCATTTATCAAAATGGGTAATTTTATCTAAAAATAGTAATAATAATAGTAATAATTATTACTGGCGAAAAAGTGCAGATCCTGATGAGACGGCTCGTCACGAGCCGGCTCATCTGGATCTACACTTTTCATAAGCCTATTTAGAGGCCTGTGGGGTTGAAAGGGTTAAAGGAAATTAAGAAAACTTATAAAAGCTTAAATATTTCCAATAGTTCAGCTGGACAATAGCAGAGATAGACAGACAGACAGATATCTGTGCCAAATTTGATACTTGCCGTAATTGATGTCCCAGTGATGGCAAAATCAATAATCTGAGTCGAATCCTACAATTTTATGCCCAATAAAATGTCCTGGTTCACTTTTCGGACCAAAATATATATTTACATTCTAGCAGTGTCTGATACAGTCACAGATGGATCTGTAGTCCAGTGGTAACACGCTGGATGGGTAATCCAGGGATCGCAGGTTCGATCCCTGTCTGATCGTAATAAAATTAACAGTCTTTCAGATGAGACGTTAAACCAAGGTCTAGTGTCGGTGATGTATACCGTGCACGTAAAAGAACCAGAGGAGACTCTGGAATGGGTCTCTGTCTGTAACATTGCACTATCCTCCAAAATCTAAAATGACTAATCTCTTCAGGAGGCATCACTCATATGGGCAACCGGTAGCGAAGATAAATAAACGTAAAAACACACAGCTACGGTATCTCTGATAATTAATACAATCCATCGACAGTTATTAGTTTATACAAATTTATTTTAGCTCGATTGCGAAACAAGTTATTTCAACTTATATTAATCACTCTCGAGACCTCATTCCTGATGGAATCCATCGCCACGAGGGAGAGAGAAGAGGCAACGTGGAATTTAAATGCCTTGCCTAAGGGCACAATCGTAACGGCTTCAGTGGGGCTCGAACTCCGGACCTTTCGCACCTGAAGTGAACGCGCCTCCACTGCGCTATCACGACTTCCACTGACAGTTATTAATCCAATCATGCAGTTACACCTGGACTGCATACAATAAACAAAATTGTAAATAACCAAAGGCTAAATTACATCTCGGCAACAGGTGTGAACAAACAGATTCAATTGATAATTATCCAGTCAAAATACACATTGCCAAGAGAATTTTTTTTTCTTAGTTCAAGTTTGGAATGTTCTGAAACGATTTTATAGACTATTTCCTCTTGTTCGTGTGTATCCAGCCAGACTTGGGAGACACCACTCGACAGTTAATCATACCAATGGCGTATCTTGATTAATAGGATTATATAAATATGTATCCCATGTATGCACACAGTGGCTGACACCCCTGGTGATTGATTACATACAAGTCAGCATATTTATATGACATTTAGTGAAAAGATGTCTGGCTGGTCCATTCAACTATATTAAAGAGCACTGTAGGCTGTCCATTACTAAATAGATCTATCTGCTCTGCTGTGGGGCCCCAAGAGCAGAAAGGCAAAATATTTTCTGGAACGAATGGGGAATTCATGTGATAAGAATTACTGCTATGTATTCGTATATTAGGTATTAAATTTGTCCAATTGTTTTCAGAGAACTAGTTTCAAGCTTTCACTGGTGTGCGCATAGAAATACAGGCTTTCAGCTGGAATCCAGAAATGGCCAGGTCATTCTATTTACGTAGTTGGAATTCTGCAACAATATTTGGTTCCCATATGATTCGCGGATGTTCCAGCAGGGATGTGGTATATACTATTATGTTGGGCAGGGTTTCATGTTATTGTCAACATGCTTGCATTTTAATTACTAAATTATGCACTTTTTAATCTATATACACTATCCGAGTGTGTATTATGCAGAGTGAGTTTTCAATCGTCCTTCTATTACATATTTATATGTACTAGTCTTTCTTGTTACAGATCACAACAATTCCCCACAATGACAAAACCTTGAAGGAAAAATAACATGAAGAAACCAAATCAAATTGGTAGCTGCTTCTTTCACTGATTGATCTCGTGGGAGGTTTTCTAGCAGAATCATTGACATATTGAACTGTCACTAATACAATTCTAGAACATTCGCAGAAACATATTCATTGATAACATTGACGAATAAAAAATCCATTTCTCGAAAATAGAAACTACTTTCTAAAATGTGAAGAATATCAAATTTCGTCAAACAAAGATTGAATTCCGTCAATTTTAATTAACTGTGACAGATGCACATCCACGTGGCTATTGTTAGTGGCTATTGTTATTCACGTCTAACATGCAAGGTTAATCTGTTGCATATATATATATTGGATAACCATGAACATCAACAAGCGCTATTAACTCATTCAACCCCAAGTATCTGACATGGACTGATGCGTGATATTTTCAGACCAATAAATTAATAAGAAAATTACCTTTGGACCAGTTCATTTATCAAAATGGGTAATTTATCTAAAAATAGTAATAATTATTAGTGGCAAAAAAGTGCAGATCCTGATGAGACGGCTCGTCATGAGCCGGCTCATCTGGATCTACACTTTTCATAAGCCTATTTAGAGGCCTGTGGGGTTGAAAGGGTTAATATGACATGTATTGCTCCAATCTCTGCTTTTGTTTTAAGACTCCGCCCCTTATGCTTGTTAGGCTATGCCTGTTACAAGCTTCATGAATCATACCGGAGTTATTTCAAAATATTCATGAATGACATAGAACACAAAAATACCATTGCACCGTGGATCTCTATAATAGTTGGAACATGTCTGTGCATTTTCCCACGCTTTACAGAGACAAAATTTCTTTTATTTTTGAATATTTTTAGTTTTTATTACGAATTACAGCTGCTGTCGAATAAGAAATAAAATATTGGCTATCTTAATTATGTGCATGTATTAAAGCGACATTACATCGCAAAAAGCAAATAAAATGCATTTTTTTCACGTATAAATGCATTGCTACTACAAATTCTTCCAAATACATTCAAACTCTAACATTGGATCAATAAACAGTGTTTGTGGTCTACAAACTTTCAAAATTGAAAGTAGGATTTTATAAATTATAATGGTCCTGAATTGACGTTTGTTTGTCATCAGAGTCAGTACTAAACGCAGATAATGTCGTTTAGAGATAATTTAACTAAGATTAGTCAACAAATAAACATACATATGCACAAATGAGAGATATAACGGTAAATATGTACCATAAATCGTGTTATTCAGGATACACAAGTTGTATTACGCTTGGATGTCGACCATATTTACATTATTTTGCAATGTCAACAAACCGCATTTGTTTATTAGTTGAAATACTCAGTTTTTGAGGCAAATATTTGGGGGAAAATTATACCACATAATAGGAAAATACATTCTGTAGAAATTTGCATTTTCACTGATGTAGTGTCACTTTAAGATGTTAAACTACAATATTAATAATAATTAGGATGTAACATCTTAGGTCTCCGACTAATATGTAGATGAAGGGAACACAAAAATATGATTGATACCATGCAGCGATATATTGTATTCATACCACGAAAAACATTTCAATGATATTTTTTTTCACATTTTATTTTTTTACATTATTGAACATGTTTAGGTTCATGTCTTAACCCATTCAACCCCAAGTAACTGACACGGACTGGTGCATGCTATTTTTAGACCAATAAATTAATAAGAAAATTACATTTGGACCAGTTCATTTATCAAAATGGGTAATTTTATCTAAAAATAGTAATAATTATTACTGGCAAAAAAGTGCAGATCCTGATGAGACGGCTCGCTACGAGCCGGCTCGCTACGAGCCGGCTCATCTGGATCTACACTTTTCATAAGCCTATTTAGAGGCCTGTGGGGTTGAAAGGGTTAAACAAAGGATCTTGCATGAGTTGTGATTTCATAGTCATATAAATGATAAGGATTATTCTCTCAACCAATCAGAATCCTTCCAGGCGTTATTACACGTGTGTACATATAGGAAAGTATGAGATGACTGTATTACACTGAATACAAGCACAGCTATATGATAAATCATAATTTCAAAACAATTAATCGTAACTCACTTTCACCGGTAGCATGTCAACCAATCAGAATCGTTCCAGGTGTTATTATATTTGTGTACAAGTCATACAACCAATCAGAATCGTTCCAGGTGTTATTATATGTGTGTACAAGTCATATAAGAAATTATGAGATGGTATTATTACACTGAATACAAGCAAAGTTATGCGATACAGAAAAGTATTACTATCGTGCAACACTTACTACATAAATCCGGCGGCATTCAACACAAGAGGTAATTTTTGGATATTAAATTATTCGGACATTGTTAAAGACCCTGTATGCATTTACTTCAGTTTACATGATAACCCTTTCCCTCATAGAAGCACCTTTTGACGCCATTACCAATACGATGTACATTGACAATGTAGTAGCCAAACCAATGTTCATAATAAAGGCCAGAATCTCATGTAGTTCCAGTAATATCTATGGAGGTGGGATAGATATGGTGACTATTTATCCACTGCTTGATAGCTAAATGACTGTCGTTTGTATGGAGATATAATAGTATATTAACCTAAATCTCACGTAGTTCCAGTAATATCTATGGAGGTGGGATAGATATGGTGACTATTTATCCACTGCTTGATAGCTAAATGGTTGTTGTTTGTATGGAGATATAATAGTATATTAACCTAAATCTCATGTAGTCCCAGTAATATCTATGGAGGTGGGATAGATATGGTGACTATTTATCCACTGCTTGATAGCTAAATGACTGTCGTTTGTTTGGAGATATAATAGTATATTAACCTAAATCTCTATGAGGTCCCAGTAATAGCTATGGAGGTGGGATAGATATGGTGACTATTTATCCACTGCATGCTAGCTAAATGACTGTCGTTTGTATGGAGATATAATAGTATATTAACCTAAATCTCATGTAGTCCCAGTAATATCAATGGAGGTGGGATAGATATGGCTGTCATTTGTATGGAGATATAATAGTATATTAACCTACATCTCTATGTAGTTCCAGTAATAGCTATGGAGGTAGGATAGATATGGTGACTACTTATCCACTGCATGCTAGCTAAATGACTGTCGTTTGTATGGAGATATAACGGTATATTTAACCTAAATCTCTATGAAGGAAAAGGTTAAAATAATGATATGAAGATGATTATTTTTAGAGCAGAAATAAGTCGGAAAGACTTCCGTTTTAAGTGTACAAAATTCCCGATGAAAATCGGTATGAAAATGACTGCACTGCTATGATTTATATGATACATGATTGGAAAGTGTTCTGCACACAAGGTTGACCTAAAATAGAGCCACATTAAAATAGATCTATTTTAAAAACATACAACCAGTCTATTTTTATATACGTGCATGCGTACTGAGTGCATGGGATCCCGAAACAGTCGACTGAAAGGTGGATGGTCTCTCCATCACAGCAGACTGACAATCAGAAAATGAGTAGATATTGTTTTTTACGTTTATTTATCGTCGCTACCGGTTGCCCATATGAGCGACGCCTCCTGAAGAGATTAGTCATTTTAGATTTTTGGAGGATAGTGCATGATACAGACAGAGACCCATTCCAGAGTCTCCTCTGGTTCTTTTACGTGCACGGTGTAAAGCACCGACACAAGACCTCGGTTTAACGTCCCATCTGAAAGACTGTTAATTTTATTAGGGTCAGACGGGGGATCGAACCTGCGATCCCTGGATTACCAGTCCAGCGTGTTACCACTGGACTACATATCCGTCTGTATGAGTAGATATACATATATGTATATATATATATATACAATGTAGAGAAAATATGTCACTTAAAAGCAATCATTACACTTGTCCTTATGCTAAAATCAAGTATAAATACAAATATTTGTCGCTTCGATTCCCATGTGTTTATTTCGGCATTTTCAAGTTATATTTAGATGGCATGCACACCACAAGTTATTAATAGACGCAGGGAATTTTAAATGAAAACCAGTTAGTAAAGATGGCTTATAGGCGTATGTTGGTGGTCGAATATTGATACAACTTTGTTCATCTGTGCTAATGTTGCTATATAGATGTATGTTGGTGGTCGAATATTGGTACAACTTTGTTCATCTGTGCTAATGTTACTATATAGGCGTATGTTGGTGGTCGAATATTGATACAACTTTGTTCATCTGTGCTAATGTTACTTCAAGTGTCCGTTATGTAAAATTACAGGCATCGAAAGCATTTAACACTTTCCTTCATAGAAATTTAGGTTAATATACTATTATATCTCCATACAAACGACAGCCATTTAGCTATCATGCAGTGGATAAGTATTCACCATATCTATCCCACCTCCATAGATATTACTGGGACTACATGAGATTTAGGCTAATATACTATTATATCTCCATACAAACGACAGCCATTTAGCTATCATGCAGTGGATAAGTATTCACCATATCTATCCCACCAGGCACCTCCATAGATATTATTGGGACTATATGACAATCTGGCCTTTATTATGAACATTGGTTTGGCTACTACATTGTAAATGTATGTCATATTGGTAATGGCGTCAAGAAGTGCTTCTATGAGGGAAAGGATTAAAACACATTTAAGTCCCTCACTATACAGCAGCAGTTGTTTGGCACATATTCATTGGAAGTGGTTTAAATGTACGTCACAAGATGTTTCTGTTTCATTGTACATTTGTGTGTGTCCGAATAGGATGGATGGATGGGCCGTGCAGGTGAGTAGACTTGGATGGATCGAGGAGACGTGGGAGCGAGTAGACTTGGATGGATCGAGGGGCCGTGCAGGTGAGTAGACTTGGATGGATCGAGGGGCCATGGAGGTGAGTAGACTTGGATGGATCGAGGGGCCGTGGAGGTGAGTAGACTTGGATGGATCGAGGGGCCGTGGAGGTGAGTAGACTTGGATGGATCGAGGGGCCGTGGGGGTGAGTAGACTTGGATGGATCGAGGGGCCGTGGAGGTGAGTAGACTTGGATGGAACGAGGGCCGTGGAGGTGAGACTTGGATGGATCGATGGGCCGTGGGGTGAGTAGACATGGATGGATCGAGGGGCCGTGGAGGTGAGTAGACTTGGATGGATCGAGGGCCGTGGAGGTGAGTAGACTTGGATGGATCGAGGGGCCGTGGAGGTGAGTAGACTTGGATGGATCGAGGGGCCGTGGGTGTGAGTAGACTTGGATGGATCGAGGTGCTGGGGAGGTGAGTAGACTTGGATGGATCGAGGGCCGGGGAGGTGAGTAGACTTGGATGGATCGAGGGGCCGGGAGGTGAGTAGACTTGGATGGATCGAGGGCCGGGAGGTGAGTAGACTTGGATGGATCGAGGGGCCGTGGAGGTGAGTAGACTTGGATGGATCGAGGGCCGTGGAGGTGAGTAGACTTGGATGGATCGAGGGGCCGTGGAGGTGAGTAGACTTGGATGGATCGAGGGGACGTGGGGGCTAGTAGACTTGGATGGATCGAGTGGCCGTGGAGGTGAGTAGACTTGGATGGATCGAGGGGCCGTGGAGGTGAGTAGACTTGGATGGATCGAGGGCCGTGGAGGTGTGTAGACTTGGATGGTCGAGGGGCCGTGGAGGTGAGTAGACTTGGATGGATCGAGGGCCGTGGGGGTGAGTAGACTTGGATGGATCGAGGGGCTGGGGAGGTGAGTAGACTTGGATGGATCGAGGGCCGGGGAGGTGAGTAGACTTGGATGGATGGAGGGGCCGTGGAGGCGAGTAGACTAGGATGGATGGAGGGGCCGTGGAGGTGAGTAGACTAGGATGGATCAAGGGGTCGTGGAGGTGAGTAGACTAGGATGGATCGAGGGGCCGTGGAGGTCAGTAGACTAGGATGGATCGAGGGGCCTTGGAGGTGAGTAGACTTGGATGGATCGAGGGGCCGTGGAGGTCAGTAGACTAGGATGGATCGAGGGGTCTAAGTGTACTATAACGACACAATTCAGATGAAATTCCTCGACATATTTCATTACAAGTGTACTATAACGACACAATTCAGATGAAATTCCTCGACATATTTCATTACAAGTGTACTATAATGACACAATTGAGATGAAATTCCTCGACATATTTCATTACAAGTGTACTATAATGACACATACACAATTGAGATGAAATTCCTCGACATATTTCATTACAAGTGTACTATAACGACACAATTCGGATGAAATTCCTCGACATATTCCACGACTAAGAAAAACATATTAATGAATTGTTGTCTGCTACAATTATTTGAACTATTTATAGCATTTATTTTACCCAGCAGGCAGAGTTAAAGTAAGATTCATACATTTGATTCCTGTGGGAGGTCCCATTTCCTTTACTTTTTTGGACACATTGTCATTCATGTCCTTGGGATTTTGCAATGAACATACAATAATTACTATATTAACCCATTCCCTCATAGAAGCACCTCTTGAAACTATTACCAATACGACATACATGATAATGTACTAGCCAAACCAATGTTCATAATAAAGGCCAGAATTTCAAGTAGTCCCAGTAATATCTATGGAGGTGGGGATAGATATGGCGACTACTTATCCACTGTATGACTAAATAATATTATATTAACCTAAACCTCTATGAAGGAAAGGGTTAATAAATATTAGCTTGAGCTTAAATTTGTGGACATAAAATATAGGGGTTTATTTCTTATTTCTGATTGTATAAACACCGCACGATAATCACAGCATTATCGGGAGAGTCCATTGACTTGGTATAGGTGTTTTTATATTACTACTTCATATACAAATTGACTGTTGTGTAGTCTATACAATTGAATGGTAACGTTTGCCTATAAATAGTAATATAAAAACACCTATAGCAAGTCAATGGACGCTTCCGATAATGTTGTGATTATCGTGCAGTGTTTATACCGGTATACATATTATTATTATATTAGTAGCCTGGTCTTGTGCCAGTGTGACTTTATATTCGTTTCGGTTCCTACATTTATTAATTGGTTCTATATCAAACTTAAGTTTCCTATTATTATGTTACTATATCTCGACAGATATCTTATGGTATACATGTATGGGTAAAAAGTACATACATTGGGTACTTATTTGTAAACATTTCTCGACAGATATCTTATGGTATACATGTATGGGTAAAAAGTATATACATTGGGTACTTATTTGTAAACATTTCTCGACAGATATCTTATGGTATACATGTATGGGTAAAAAGTATATACATTGGGTACTTATTTGTAAACATTTCTTATCAATTAATCAACACGATCTGAATAACATCACATAACGCAACATCCGGTTAGGGAACAACTGTAAAACAAAGGATTTCCAACTGAGTGGACCGCTATACATTTAGGGATAAATCAGACTTTATCTGCCAAGGGAGGTAATAGAAAAGCCAACGAGGTCCCTCATTATATTTCACCGAATGAAAATAGAAAACAATAGAATCACAAGTGGCAACTTTCCACAAGTGGTAATAATAGTTTCCTATGATCACCAGTGATATATAATTTGATCATTCACTATCAAACAAACAAAATTGTGTTCTTTTTATTTTAGGCTAAACGCGGTTTTTATGACAGAAAATGACGCAATCATGCACTAAATGACGCAATACAAACGTCGCGTTTAGATGACTTTGGTCAGATTCATTAATTTATTTATTTATATTTCGGGTTTTACGCCTGCATCAGTACCATTTTGGGCTATATCGCCGGCGGGCAGTTTACCTAACAACACCTTTCCTGGGCAGGCTCCAGCGGTTAACCAGTACTTGGGTGCACCAACCTCCGTAACAAACTGCCAACTTTTTCATATAAATGAGACACGGCCTGAGCGGGGCTCGAACCCGCGACCATCAGTGATGATAGGTTAGTGGTATACAAGTCAGCGACCGTAACCACTCGACCACGGACTCCGATTCATTAAACATTGACAATATAGTCAAACCTGTCTTAAGCAAGCAGCCAAGAGAATCACAGAAAGTGGCTGCTTAGCACAGGTGGCTGATTAATAGAGGTCAACTGTAGAATAAAACAACACATTGGGAATATGTAAACTGGCTGCTTAATACAGGTTGGCTGCTTAATAGAGGTGACCACTAACACAGGTTTGACTGTATTTCAAACTGCAGTGGCTGGAAACAATATACGCAAATTTTACAAATTATTTCTATATTTCACGGAGACAGTATAGAATCAAGTTATTTATTTACGTCCTATCTATTGAATTCATTTACTTTTAACACTTCTACTCCACGTCCCAGTTTATTATATTCCACTAAGCTGCTTCATGTCACATTTGCTCACATATATAATTACTTTATCACACCATTATAACACAACACATGTCACTTCACTCTGTGATAAACACACTAGCTTCCATTAATCTCTTACAACAACAGAAGCTAACCTCCTATAGCAACAGAAGCAACACCACTACTGTTGTCCCAGGTTCTCACACACCACTATTATGACAGGAGAGAGAGAGAGAGAGTAATGCCTGATGATGTTATGTGCTGTCATCCAAGCCAATACACTTCACATCAATCAGTGTAACACTGTTGACCATATAAAACTGCTGTACATAACCAGTACATAACCAGATATACCGCGAAATCAGTGCATGTTGGGAAATTGATTTCTTAAACAGGCTTTCCCTACTTATGCAGTTTCTGATTACTCTATTTACAAGAAACCAGTTTTTGGCTGACTGAGACATTGAATAGCTATACAGTATGCCGTGTGTCAGCTGCATAGCTATACAGTATGCTGTGCGTCAGTCACATAACTATACAGTATGCCGTGTGTCAGCTGCATAGCTATACAGTATGCTGTGTGTCAGTCCCATAACTATACAGTATGCCGTGTGTCAGCATAGCTATACAGTATGCTGTGTGTCAGTCCCATAACTATACAGTATGCCGTGTGTCAGCATAGCTATACAGTATGCTGTGTGTCAGTCACATAACTATACAGTATGCTGTGTGTCAGTCGCATAGCTATACAGTATGCTGTGTGTCAGTCACATAACTATACAGTATGCCGTGTGTCAGCTGCATAGCTATACAGTATGCTGTGTGTCAGTCACATAACTATACAGTATGCTGTATGTCAGTCACATAGCTATACAGTATGCTGTGTGTCAGTCCCATAACTATACAGTATGCCGTGTGTCAGCATAGCTATACAGTATGCTGTGTGTCAGTCACATAACTATACAGTATGCTGTGTGTCAGTCTCATAACTATACAGTATGCTGTGTGTCAGTCACATAGCTATACAGTATGCTGTGTATCAGTCCCATAACTATACAGTATGCCGTGTGTCAGCATAGCTATACAGTATGCTGTGTGTCAGTCGCATAACTATACAGTATGCTGTGTGTCAGTCACATAACTATACAGTATGCTGTGTGTCAGTCACATAGCTATACAGTATGCTGTGTGTCAGTCGCATAGCTATACAGTATGCTGTGTGTCAGTCACATAACTATACAGTATGCCGTGTGTCAGCTGCATAGCTATACAGTATGCTGTGTGTCAGTCACATAACTATACAGTATGCTGTATGTCAGTCACATAGCTATACAGTATGCTGTGTGTCAGTCCCATAACTATACAGTATGCCGTGTGTCAGCATAGCTATACAGTATGCTGTGTGTCAGTCACATAACTATACAGTATGCTGTGTGTCAGTCTCATAACTATACAGTATGCTGTGTGTCAGTCACATAGCTATACAGTATGCTGTGTATCAGTCACATAGCTATATAGTATGCTGTGTGTCAGTCACATAGCTATACAGTATGCTGTGTGTCAGTCGCATAACTATACAGTATGCTGTGTGTCAGTCACATAACTATACAGTATGCTGTGTGTCAGTCACATAGCTATACAGTATGCTGTGTGTCAGTCGCATAGCTATACAGTATGCTGTGTGTCAGTCACATAGCTATACAGTATGCCGTGTGTCAGCATAGCTATACAGTATGCTGTGTGTCAGTCACATAACTATACAGTATGCCGTGTGTCAGCTGCATAACTATACAGTATGCTGTGTGTCAGTCACATAACTATACAGTATGCCGTGTGTCAGCTGCATAGCTATACAGTATGCTGTATGTCAGTCACATAGCTATACAGTATGCTGTGTGTCAGTCTCATAACTATACAGTATGCTGTGTGTCAGTCACATAGCTATACAGTATGCTGTGTGTCAGTCACATAACTATACAGTATGCTGTGTGTCAGTCTCATAACTATACAGTATGCTGTGTGTCAGTCACATAGCTATACAGTATGATGTGTGTCAGTCACATAGCTATATAGTATGCTGTGTGTCAGTCACATAGCTATACAGTATGCTGTGTGTCAGTCGCATAACTATACAGTATGCTGTGTGTCAGTCGCATAACTATACAGTATGCTGTGTGTCAGTCACATAACTATACAGTATGCTGTGTGTCAGTCACATAGCTATACAGTATGCTGTGTGTCAGTCGCATAGCTATACAGTATGCTGTGTGTCAGTCACATAGCTATACAGTATGCCGTGTGTCAGCATAGCTATACAGTATGCTGTGTGTCAGTCACATAACTATACAGTAAGCTGTGTGTCAGTCACACAGCTATACAGTATGCTGTGTGTCAGTCGCATAACTATACAGTATGCTGTGTGTCAGGAACATACTATATCCTCATGTTGCACAAGACAGGGAACATGACGCAGGCGTTATAAATTAATATAAACTAATTTGTTTCGTCATTTGTTTCATTTCACCCATTTGATTCTGGATACCATTCAAACAGTATTTGCAAAGAACATAGAGCCAGATCAGCCGCCATGGAACATGCCATCTGATCAGACTCTATGCTGTTTGCTATTCAGATGATCTTGCTAAGACACTTAGCTATGTAGCAAACAACATAGATCCTGATCAGCATGCAGTGTCACGCTGTGGCTGATCTGGACCTATGTTCTTTGCAAAAGCCTTTAAATGTATCCAGAATGAAATGGGAAGGAAAACCATCAACAAGATTAATGTTAATATGAATCATAAATCATATGAAAACATTACGTGACTAACATTAATGAATATATATGTTTGCTATCATATAAATATGTATTATCACATAAAGACATTGGTTTCGCTCTTTGCCAATATAGTTTCTTAGCTGGTTTATCGTTGCTTTAAATAACACGATGTCAACCTATTATTAATGTAATTTGTGTATATTACATATTGTTTCTCATGCCATGTACATATACTATTATGTATGTATATTGTATTGCCAAAAGCAAGGTTATTGACGATTTTGCAATAAAACATATTCTCTGTAAAAAAAGAAATCTTCATAAAGAAATCTCACTGAAACATGCATGAAAGAATTTTGAAATTCACACTGCAAATAAAGAAATGATGACAGGTTGATTTATCTCAAATTACATTCATTTTATCAGTAGACATTTCCATTCCAAGCTGCTTGTGTAGCTACAACTTAGCCTGTCGATTTTTCACTTTTTAACTTCTGGCAAAATGACAGCCTGGGGAAACTTGATTTCCGATCATAGCACCATCTACTTACACCCTAATTTTTCAGGGTGTAGATTTGAAGAACGACAACTCTTCTCTACAAGATACTATCACTAAATATAGAAATGGAATTCTATCGGAAATCGCAGAACAGGTACGATTATAGACGATCATTTCCGAATATACACGAATGCTCCCGTAGTCTCATTTACATTGCAAACATATAATTTCACGTTTCTGTGTTATATCGACGAGATGGCGGATTTTAACTATTACGTTTAGGTGGTAATGTGTCGATTTGGCGTAATTGAAGTAAGGACGACTTAAATCTTGAGTAAATATGTCAAATCAGACGCACATTGTACTTTTTAACTATTTATCAGTCCATTGACCCGTAAACAATGGCGGCCAATTATAAAGTTTTATCAACATTGCAGTGCCTCGCTTTCGATTCAAGTACGTCATTAATTAAGTCACATGCTAATTAATAGGATTAATGATAATCATTAATTACACGGAAAATCCGTCGAGTTTCCCCAGGCGTTATTGATATTATCAGAAACTCAATATGGCCCAATTAATGGTCGGTGTTAAAATATATTTATTTGACTGATATTTGACAAAATATATCTGGCTATACACAAGATAGACTCTGTCCAAGACTTTGACAGTGCCCTAACTTTGTGAGCAGTGACATTGTCAGGAAGTGATTCGTGAACCATGGATAAGGTGTAAGCACCCACCACTCCTGTAAATTTCTGATGGAAAGAAATGAACAATCTACGACGACCGATACAGAGGAGAGCAACATGGCGCAAATACGTCTGGAGTACCCTAACAGGGCACAAAGTCATCCTGCCCTGACCAACGCCCTGAAGCCTAGCCGTAAGGTCTGCTAGACAAGATGTAACCATCCTACACTGAGGAAGGGTGGGTGAAGGCATAAGGGAATCGTTATCCCTAAAGAAGTCTAAGGCAAATGCCCCTCCGTTGAACATTGGGTTCTGGTAGAGGACAAAATCTATTGCTTTTACACAGTGGCTTTTACACAGACATTCAACTTTGTCAGTCTCCATTTTACACAGACATTCAACTTTGTCAGTCTCCATTTTACACAGACATTCAACTTTGTCAGGCTCCATTTTACACAGACATTCAACTTTGTCAGTCTCCATTTTACACAGACATTCAACTTTGTCAGTCTCCATTTTACACAGACATTCAACTTTGTCAGTCTCCATTTTACACAGACATTCAACTTTGTCAGTTTCCATTTTACACAGGGAATCAACTTTGTCAGCCTCCATTTTACACAGGGAATCAACTTTGTCAGTCTCCATTTTACACAGGGAATCAACTTTGTCAGTCTCCATTTTACACAGGGAATCAACTTTGTCAGTCTCCATTTTACACAGGGAATCAACTTTGTCAGTCTCCATTTTACACAGACATTCAATTTTTTCAGTCTCCATTTTATACAATATTCAATTTTTTCAGCCTCTATTTCACACAGAATTTTTTTTCAGCCTGTCTTTCACACAAATAATCAACTTTTTCAGCCTCAATTTTTCAGACAATCAATTTTTCCAGCCTCCATTTTACACAGACAATCAATTTTTCCAGCCTCCAGTTTACACAAAAAAATTTTTTTGCCAGTCTTTCACACATACAAATGACAATTATTTCAGCCTCCATTTTACACACGCAATCAACTTTTTCAGCCTCCATTTTACACACGCATTCAACTTTTTCAGCCTCCATTTTACACACGCAATCAACTTTTTCAGCCTCCATTTTACACACGCAATCAACTTTTTCAGCCTCCATTTTACACACGCAATCAACTTTTTCAGCCTCCATTTTACACACGCAATCAACTTTTTCAGCCTCCATTTTACACATGCAATCAACTTTTTCAGCCTCCATTTTACACACGCAATCAACTTTTTCAGCCTCCATTTTACACACGCAATCAACTTTTTCAGCCTCCATTTTACAGCACAATTCTCACGCATACTGCCATTAACCTTTTACAAACACAAAAAACATGACAACTTGTGCATTATGTATGTAACATTACAGGTTATATAATTCTTAGCTACCGATGACACTTTGATGCTGATGAGATGGCTGTGTTATTTAACATGTATGATGATGCAACGTGAGTGACATTAATTGTTTCTCCAGCCTCTCTGCCTGCATAGTAAGTACATATAAGTGCTCAACTGACTTGTCAGCAATATCAAATTCAACAACACAGCAGCTGTCTCAGGGGCCTCACCTAGCAGTTGATTTGGGAGACATTTCTCCATATATAGTATTACACTTGGCTGAGGCAACACACTTCTCCTAGTATACCTGAAACTTCACCCTTGTATACCTGAAACTTCACCCTTGTATACCTGAAACTTCTCCCTTGTATACCTGAAACTTTTCCCTTGTTTACCTGAAACTTCTCCCTTGTAGACATGAAACTTCACCCTTGTATACCTGAAACTTCACCCTTGTATACCTGAAACTTCTCCCTTGTATACCTGAAACTTCACCCTTGTATACCTGAAACTTCTCCCTTGTATACCTGAAACTTCTCCCTTGTATACCTGAAACTTCTCCCTTGTTTACCTGAAACTTCTCCCTTGTATACCTGAAACTTCACCCTTGTATACCTGAAACTTCTCCCTTGTATACCTGAAACTTCACCCTTGTATACCTGAAACTTCTCCCTTGTATACCTGAAACTTCTCCCTTGCATACCTGAAACTTCTCCCTTGTATACCTGAAACTTCTCCCTTGTATACCTGAAACTTCTCCCTTGTATACCTGAAACTTCTCCCATGTATACCTGAAACTTCTCACTTGTATACCTGAAACTTCTCCCTTGTATACCTGAAACTTCTCCCTTGTTTACTTGAAACTTCTCCCTTGCATACCTGAAACTTCTCCCTTATATACCTGAAACATCTCCCTTGTATGCTCGAAACTTCTCCCTATTTTCAAGTTCTAGCATAAAACATGATCGATGCCACATCAAATACAGCAGCTATGAAGAGCAGATACTGTTTGTGAAAAGAAGGACGGACAGACGAACATGCCAAACATATTAATTTAATATTTACAGATGAACATGCCAAACATATTAATTTAATATTTACAGATGAACATGCCAAACATATTAATTTAATATTTACAGATGAACATGCCAAACATTAATTTAATATTTACAGATGAACATGCCAAACATATTAATTTAATATTTACAGATGAACATGCCAAACATTAATTTAATATTTACAGACAAACATGCCAAACATTAATTTAATATTTACAGATGAACATGCCAAACATTAATTTAATATTTACAGATGAACATGCCAAACATATTAATTTAATATTTACAGATGAACATGCCAAACTTATTAATTTAATATTTTCTGGGACACACTTTTAGGACTAAACAATACTACAAATTAGCCTTCAAACCGTAATGTCTTAGGGGCTATCAACTGAAAGTTAGCCCCTAAACCCCTAATGTGACACAGACAGTGAAGGGGAATACAATATTGCCAGTATTTCTTGGGGACATACGAGCTTTAAAACTGAACACCAGGTCCTTCATTCTGTCCATTCTCCAGGCTCTCTACTGAATTCACTGCAATGTTTGGGCAACTATATGCATGTTTGTAGCTGCTAAAAGCGTTTTTATGATAGAAAACGACGCAATCATGCGCTAAATGACGCCATACAAACGTCGCGTTTAGATGACTTGGGTCAACTATATGCATGTTTGTAGCTGCACTACAGCGATATTCAAACCATGACACATAATTATGTAGATGGATGGGCAAGTGTCTTTATTTCTGCTTGTATTTCACTTAGCTATCGTGTATTTGTCAATGTATTATACCATGGCAGACCTGATTTTGACCTCTTACTCGGATGAGCCGTTTATTCGTATATTTCTGCGTATTTGTACATACTAGGATACTCGTAAATCATAGACCAACAATAGGATAAAAATGCAATTCAATTGAATCCTGCTTACAAAATAAATCAACATTTTTATTCTTTTAATGAATTTTGAAAACGTACATAAGTATTCTATTTTCCATTCTGTAGTTATTAATATTTGTATTGATGACATTTTTTATTATAAACATGTACGTTTTTTGCCCTTTTGTATTTGTATCTTGTAGCAATAGCAACCATAGAAAATGTGCATCATTGACATTTATAATTACATGCATGTATTATTTACCCATGCATGGGTCTTACTTATACATTTACTGGTGGCGCCATTTGCATCATTGTATTTCTTGTACCGTCCATCCTCGCCCATAAATCCTCGCCCATAAGGCGATCTTACCTATACGCCAACACACCCTAATTTGGTAATGAAATCTGTGGGTTTTGTCATGCACTCGCATATAAGACGGGTTGATAAAATGGACACCAGAACAAGTATAAATTGCATGTTTGTCCAGTGCAAGTTGAAATCACCCTAGGATTGTTGTGGTCGCAGACGGATCTGTAGTCCAGTGGTAACAACACGCTGGACTGGTAATTCAGGGATCGCAGGTTCGATCCCCCATCTGACCCTAATAAAATTAACAGTCTTTCAGATGGGACGTTAAACCGAGGTCTCGTGTCGGTGCCTTACACCGTGCACGTAAAAGAACCAGAGGAGACTCTGGAATGGGTCTCTGTCTGTATCATTGCACTATCTTCCAAAATCTAAAATAACTAATCTCTTCAGGAGGCGTCGCTCATATGGGCAACCGGTAGCGACGATAACTAAACGTAAAACACACGCAAGTTGAAGAAATTTTCAGTGTCAAGAGTGCTCTCTTTTCTAAAACGTAATTATGGATACCAATTAACACATTTATTTGTTTTATTTTGGCATTCACTTATAAGACGGGGGGGGGGGGCAACTCTGACTAATCTTATAGGCGAGTATGGGTTGTAGTGCAATGAGAGATATTACTGTTTTTTCTATTACCTCCCTTGATGGATAAAGTCAGATTTATCCCTAAATGTATATCGTCCTTTTAGTTGGAATCCTTTGTTTTTACTGTTGTTGTCTAAACAGATGTTGCGTTAGGATAAATGTAATATTATCAAAATCCGTGTTAATTAATTGAGCCAATTTTTACAGTAAGATATTGATACCATTGGACATGCTAAAGGATATCTGTCGAGATTTAATACTTTCATAATTATAAGAAGCAAATATGGATAAGAATGGAAAACATGTGGTGCAAAGGAAACAGCGATAAAAACAGAGGAAACCAATTAAGAGGAGCGATATACTATTAGGAGTATTCAGGGGCAGTAACTGACTAATGATTCTTATTGGGATATTTAACCCATTTCATTCTGAATACATTTAAAGCATGCTGATCAGGATCTATGTTGTTTGCTACATAGCCAAGTGTCTTATAGCCTGATCAGACGGGAGATTCCGTGGCGGTTGATATGGCTCTATGTTCTTTGCAAATACTGTTTGAACGGTATCCAGAATGAAATGGGTTAACACTTACCAGGCTAGTACTGCATGCTAGCCAATTAATTAGCGAGAAACTGCAAGCTATGGGTGGTATGCTGGCTTTGTTATTAGATGCAACATTACTGTTTGTACAGTGACATTATTCTAGTACCTGTTGCCGGATGAAGAATTCTACTTTATACTACATTTCCTCGCCAGAACAGCAATAACATCATACATTTCTTTCCTGTATATATGATGCATACTCATTTTTTTCTTACATAAAATTATAGCGGACTGGGTAGTATGTGAGATAGTATGGTGGTCGCCAGATCGGACAGGTGGGTTTTCTCCGGGTACTCCAGTTTCCTCCCACACGAATGACCACATATACGCTTTCATCCGCGCCAATTGATTAATATAAATTGTTAGAACTTGCTTCGCAATAAATAAAGTTTAAAAAGCAGAATAAATGACAATGTGTGTGTATATATGTATATATGTATAATGTTTTATATACACATTTGACTAAATACAGTCAAACTGCTTTGTCTTGAACTCATTCAATCAGAACAATTGCATTGTCCTGGCAACAGACTATATGATTTGTTTCATCATTGATAATTCAAACATGAACTGAAACACTCAAACATGGATAACTGAAACTGTCAAACATGGATAACTGAAACTGTCAAACATGGATAACTGAAAATGTCAAACATGGATAACTGAAACTGTCAAACATGGATAACTGAAACTGTCAAACATGGATAACTGAAAATGTCAAACATGGATAACTGAAAATGTCAAACATGGATAACTGAAACTGTCAAACATGGATAACTGAAAATGTCAAACATGGATAACTGAAAATGTCAAACATGGATAACTGAAACTGTCAAACATGGATAACTGAAACGCTCAAACATGGATAACTGAAACTGTCGAACATGGATAACTGAAACTGTCAAACATGGATAACTGAAACTGTCAAACATGGATAACTGTCAAACATGAATAACTGAAACTGTCGAACATGGATAACTGAAACTGTCAAACTGAAACTGTCGAACATGGATAACTGAAAATGTCAAACATGGATAACTGAAACTGTCAAACATGCAGGGCTCGACAAATCCTATTGCCCGACGCCCGGAGCAAGTCAAACCCATGTTCGGGCAAGTGGCCGCCAGTCAACCAGTTTAGTCCTGGGCAAGTCCAAAATTCCATGGAAGTGATTATCGGACAGGTGTCGAATAAACATATCAATTAATAGAATAAACCAAACTAATCAACTGTTTCTTGTCATGATTACCCTATTATTGATTGTACACCATGACCACTACATGCTATGAATGACAGGTGTCACCAGAAATGTTTGACCAATCAAAGCTCTCGCTACGTTTCAATTGTTTTATTTGCACTTATCAAATTAGTCCTATTAATTAGACTTCAGAGCTTTTAACATCCAGGGGTTTCTTAATTTCTACAAATTTCATACATCAAAGAATCTGTCAATGCCTTGCTTATATACTTGTTAATTACACCTTACTCATAGCAAGGACATTATCCAGGAGTACATACACATTAAGTACATGTTTTCTACACTTATGGTGTTGATTAATCTCGGAAGACAGGCCGATTTCATTGATGTATTGTAACTTTGTAAGACAATAATTGACAATATTAAACAGTTAAAACTTGGGTAATTATCAGATCATACAAAATGTTGTTTTATAATCAATCCCCAAATCCCCTGTTATCATTCGAATACATAATTATACAATTACAATGAGTTTGCTAAAATTCTTTAAATCCAAGGAAAATGAAAGTAATAGTAAAAAATGGAAACTAGATTTAAAATGTGTGCCTACTTCCAAGAAAGTAAAAAGGATATTAAATATGATGTAAAAGGACTTGTCAAGTAAAGTGGCAAGATGATTTTAACTGGCTTGTTCAACATCATTATGTCCTGCAAGTACTGTCAAAAATATCCAAAGCTTTCAGAAGCAAAAATTAATCAGAAAGTGGTATTTGTGAGTGGTTCCAACACTATCTGGATAGAACCAATACGTGCCGTGCCCATCATGCAAGTGGACCGCATACGGCATGCGCCACCAAGTACATGCGCGATGGTGAGCAGGAAATAGTGGAATGCGAGGTCAATACTGCCGTACATGAAAGTGAAACTACTTTTCCAAAAGCATTTCAGAAGTTAGATCTGTATATGTATTTCATAATGTTTAGTGTAAGCCATCATTCGACATTTAGCATAATAATTGGGGCAAGTCAAATTCACATTGGGGCAAGTCAGTTTGTCAGTGTCACTTGTCCTGGGCAAGTCAGTTTGAAAATAATTTGTCGAGCCCTGACATGGATAACTGAAACGCTCAACACATGGATAACTGAAACTCTCAACACATGGATAACTGAAACTCTCAACACATGGATAACTGAAACTCTCAACACATGGATAACTGAAACTCTCAACACATGGGTAACTGAAACTCTCAACACATGGGTAACTGAAACTCTCAACACATGGATAACTGAAACTCTCAACACATGGATAACTGAAACTCTCAACACATGGATAACTGAAACTCTCAACACATGGATAACTGAAACTCTCAACACATGGATAACTGAAACTCTCAACACATGGATAACTGAAACTCTCAACACATGGTAACTGAAACTCTCAACACATGGATAACTGAAACTCTCAACACATGGATAACTGAAACTCTCAACACATGGATAACTGAAACTCTCAACACATGGATAACTGAAACTCTCAACACATGGATAACTGAAACTCTCAACACATGGATAACTGAAACTCTCAACACATGGATAACTGAAACTCTCAACACATGGATAACTGAAACTCTCAACACATGGATAACTGAAACTCTCAACACATGGATAACTGAAACTCTCAACACATGGATAACTGAAACTCTCAACACATGGATAACTGAAACTCTCAACACATGGATAACTGAAACTCTCAACACATGGATAACTGAAACTCTCAACACATGGATAACTGAAACTCTCAACACATGGATAACTGAAACTCTCAACACATGGATAACTGAAACTCTCAACACATGGATAACCGAAACTTAATTAGTATGTTTGAACGTAATCAGCAGCACGTCGCACGTAGTGTTGAACAATTATTTCTCACCTTTGTGCGACAGGTTTATTATCGGTACACACATGTATTACATACACATCACTAAATTGGAAATCACTTTTGTTAATCAAGGCAGCAGTGAAATTCCAATAATTTCATCTCTTTACATGCTATGGCATGGACTTATGTTCTAATGGCACAATTCTAATGAAATTCCATCATTCCAAAATAATATTTGTATTTGTGTTATTTATAGTCAAATAAAACATTGTTTGTCATTCTGAGCAACTTCGGTTAATTCCTACACGTCAGAACTCCAAACCATGTTATATTTGCCAATAAATATGAGGGGCTACACAACATAGTACGAGGGGCTACACAATATAGTACGGTAGTCTACTGATTCATAATATTAATATTTGGCTTGGAGACGATAAGTGTAGGAGGTTTCGTCTACATGCATCTTTTTTATTGCGATTTTGTGACTTCAGCAGTATATCGAACACATTTATTGCAGTAGATAAATAATATCTTCAAAAGTGATGATTTAAAATCTACATTTCGTATTTTCCATTTAAATTGATTGACATTGCCCCTTTTTTGCTACATTTCGTACGTTAGGCATACTGCTTTTATGTGTGTGTTATATGTTTATTTATCGCCGCTACCGGTTGCCCATATGAGCGACGCCTCCTGAAGAGATTAGTCATTTTAGATTTTTGGAGGATAGTGCAATGATACAGACAGAGACTCATTCCAGAATCTCCTTGTTCTTTTACGTACACTATATAAAGCACCGACACAAGACCTCGTTTAAAGTCCCATCTGAAAGACTGTTAATTTTATTAGGGTCAGACGGGGGATCGAAGCTGCGATCCCTGGATTACCAGTCCAGCGTGTTACCACTGGACTACATTTCCATGTGTGTTACCGCTTTTAGTTATGCATGTGACAGGGCATAGAATGACCTTCATACACAACTATTGAAAATGACATGTTTTTGACTTTTGCATGGTAGATCATTTTTGTAATAACTTTCAAATGTGTTCATCAACTGGAATGTATCTTTTAATAATTTAAATCAATGTTTTGTTTTCTGAAATTTTTTGGCAACAAAAGTAAAATAAAAAAATATTTGCAATTATTATGTGTGTATATACTAATATGTTACATATGACTATTAATCATAATTGCATGTGACTACAAACAAAAATATGCATATTTCGAATACAATACCAGGGATCAGTTTAGAGGGCGATGTGGGCAAAATTGTCGCCCTAGGGACCCTGACTTCGCCCTAAAAAAAATAATTTAAATATTTTTTTGATTTTTACGATTTTCAAACAAAATTTTGTCTAGTAAGATACACTGGCCCATTATAAAAGCACTCCTTCTATTCAAATGTTGTATTTAATGGTTGTACTGTGCATTTTAACCCTATTTTGCAGAAGTATATTAAAGAACACCATTTAAGGAAGCGATCACGCGCTTTCTCACTTCTCCCAAACATTCTGACCTAGAATGAACCCTGCAATACTTTCCCAGTACTTGATTTTGGTGAGATTTTGGTGTTTTTCATGTATGTTATGTTATATTTCGGGTTTTACGCCTGCATCAGCACCATTTCGGGCTATATCGCCGGCGGGCAGTTTACTTAACAACACCTTTCCTGGGCAGGCTCCAGCGGTTAACCAGTACTTGGGTGCACCAACCTCCGTAAGAAACTGCCAACTTTTTCATATAAATGAGACACGGCCTGGGCGGGGCTCGAACCCGTCACCCATCAGTGATGATAGGTTACAGTGGTATACAAGTCAGCGACCTTAACCACTGAACCACAGAGGCGGACATTGTGTTTTTCATGTAATATTTAGGATATAATTTCCAATTATTTTTTTCTCACAATAATACAATTTCTTCAAATGTTGTATATCATGTGTGTTTTACGTTTATTTATCGTCGCTACCAGATACCCATATGAGTGACGCCTCCTGAAGAGATTAGTCATTTTAGATTTTTGGAGGATAGTGCAATGATACAGAAAGAGACCCATTACAGAGTCTCCTCTGGTTCGTTTACGTGCACAGTGTAAAGCACCGACACGAGACCTCGGTTTAACGTACCATCTGAAAGACTGTTAATTTTATTAGGGTCAGACGGGCGATCGAACCTGCGATCCCTGGATTACCAGTCCAGGTTGTTGTATATCATAAGTTCTATGCATGCATAAAGTAAAATATTAAATAAAATTGGCATGCTTTTTTTTATGAATTAATTTGGAACATGCAAATTTTCTCACTTTTTCTTTAAAACTGTTGGAAATCTATTTTATAGAAGATCTAATTATGTTCTTGTGTATTCATTAACATAGTTGTTGACAAAGGAAATAATTAACGGAGGTAATTAAGGGAGGTAATTTTTCTTATCGTAAAAATGAAAAATGCAAATATTGTGATAATATTTAAAACTAAGCCCCATATAATTATGATAACACTGAGATTAATACAGTCAAACCTGCCCAAGAGAATACCTCAATAAAGATACCACCTGTCTTAACCCATTTCATTCTGGATACATTTAAAGGCTTTTGCAAACAACATAGATCCAGATCAGCTGCAGCGTGATGCTGTATGCTGATCAGGATCTATGTTGTTTGCCACATAGCCAAGTGTCTTAGCAAGATCATGTGAATAGCAAACAACATAGAGCCTGATCAGATGGCACGTTCTGTGGCCGTTGATCTGGCTCTATGTTCTTTGCAAATACCGTTTGAACGGTATCCAGAATGAAATGGGTTAAGAGGCCAAATTAGGTGTGTATTGAGGTCATAACTAGCTAAAGTTGTGGAAGTTGTGATAGCGCGTTCACCTCAGGTGCGAAAGGCCTGGAGTATTCGCACTCAACTGTAGCCGTTACGATTGTGTCCTTATAGTAGGGTTCTTTTGTGAAAATTAAGGAATTAATTCCTACAAATGCGATTTTTGGCATATGCAATATATAGGTTGTCTTGACTAACATAGTAAAAGTCCACCACAGTCTTCCGATGCTAAATGCCCATTTTTTGGGTAAAATATTGAAACGAAACTGCGAATTTCTGGAATCGGCCTATAACTCAATCCTTATTTGTTTTAGGAAGTTAAAATTGGCCATGGAAGTTTAAATATAAACATATAAAGTGTGCATATATTAGATCGATTACCGTTTTCAAAAATATGGTGGCAAAAATCCAAAATGGCCACCACAAATGATGCTTTTCAAAATGTATCAATATTTTTACATATACAAATTAATGGTGTCCTTCATATACAATTGTTATGGTGTATTTAATGTATAGAAAGCGAAATACAACATGTGAAAAGGTCACGAGAGTCCATTGCTGCTTGTAAATTTAGAATCTCAAATCTGGCGTCAAAACGTCATACAAACACATAACTTATTAGCATCAATGAATATTACATTATTGTAATAATCTTGATGTGTCAATGCGGTCGCAGAAAACTAATATAGGAAACATTCAAACTGATACTAGTTGTTCTCACTCCATGATGATTACAAATCGATTTGATGAACAGTCATTTATTTACAATGTCAACTGTCAGGTTCAAAGTCTGGATCTACTGAATAGTCAGTCACAGCTATCCTTTGCAAGAACTACATGCAGCACTACATTCAAGGCCAACTGTTTTGCAACTGCATGCATTTGTTTTGCAGCAACTGGAACAAGTACAACACACAACCGTCAACATAATATTTATGTACTGGAGCTGGACCTTTCCTAGTTGTCACAGAGAATAGCCATGTAGTTCCAAGTCCAAGTCCATTGGATTCCATGCATCATTACATTTCCAGTCCTGTACTTTCAGCTGTGGAATTGTGCAGCATCAGAGGATGGGTCAATGTCATCTCAAACCAATATGGTTTTGACTGCTAAAACGATGAGTAAATTAGCATCTGCAAAGGCGGGTTGATGTATCTATGCCCTAACTGTTAAATTTTCTGGACATGTTTATGAAGTATGTTTGTTTTTTGGGTTAGCTAGAAATGTTTTCTTTCCCCTCTATCTGTGCTACATTGGGGGTAAATCTTACGTCTGTACAAACCATTCCTGCAGTTCTACGAATATGAGTGCTGTCTTTAGTTGTTGGCCCATTGTCATAACCATCAAAGACAACAATGCAATTGGTGTACCTAGACTGCACAAACTGGACGTATGTATAATAGATTTCTTCAAATGTCTGACCACTTTCCCAGGGAACCCACTGCAACAACATACCACCATCAACAAGATGATAATTTTCACCAGGATCATGTGTTCTCGGACTAGGATTTCCGGCTGACATATAGCATTCATGTCAGTTTGTCTGCTTCTCTCATTTTTCTGGATTTTCAAATAATGCCTGTGGTTTGTGCAACTCGTAACTGGAAGATCGTTAGTCTGTTAGCCGCACTAATTAACACATGGCAAAACAAATGTGGGTCGATCTTGACTGTAGCCTCGTCGATTTTGAACGCAGATTTGTCATAGGTACGACTGCATCTTTCTTCTTGATCAAGAACTCGCTTACTTTTTGGCCAGCCATCGCTATATTCTCTTCAATCTGTTTTGCCTGATCAGCAGTACTGTCATACGACACTATCCCATGTGTTCTGCTTTTGAGATCATTCACAGTTTTCAATGGGGTTTCGTTCAAGCAGATAAGTTAGCTAGCAGCACTTGCATATCTTTTTTTAAATCAAACGTTTTCGCACTGATAAGTATGTTGTTCAATGAGGTATATACATATATCGAACCAGTGAAGGTTTGCATTGCTTCATTAATGCAACGATGTTGCAGGTCGGTAGAGTACCCACACACCCCATATATATCTCAGTAATTCCTCTACCTCAATTCAGTTCCCCTGCATTCTTCAAACTCCACATAAGCACCAGCTCAATCACTAGATGTGTCGGCAACCCGGCCCAATACCAATCACTCCGTCTAACAGCATGAAACCTTTTCATGAAATATTCATAGAGCTTTGGGTGTGTTTTCTGCAAGGCATCCTTGCATTCATTTTCACTAGATACAATTAGGCTGATTTAACCTATGAAATATGGTAACATGGCCCTTGATGTTGTTGGGTGTAACTGCCAGTTTCCTTTTCGCTCTGCTTTATGAATTCTCTCACTAATTCCACCATTTCAATATACTGCAACAACAATCGTGCTGGTCTAACAATCAGCTGATAATCTGTCACAGTATACACCCATTCTGCTTTGAATTATTGTGACTATTTCATCTTTACATGTGTGTTCTATGTCTATTTCTCCTGTCAATACATTGTCAAACAATTACAGGGCAGATACTAGGTCAGTGTCAATCTCGTAAGATATCCCATCCATTGTCGATTCTCTATCAGTTTCAGAAACTGTATCACCGCTCACCTCATCAGAGATATTCTTACTTGGCCCATGTGTTGAGGTACATGTACTATCATCGTGAGGCTTGGTAATAGTAGCGTCATGTTATACCGATTGAGAACTTCTCTGCGCGACATGCTCAATGACTTCAAGATAACTTCATTCTGCTTCGTGTTCCTGGCCATTAGTTTCATCCAGATCCCTACCAATAAGGTATAGATTAATCACTTCACATACTACGAGTGACTGGAGAGCCCCATGCGAACCAGTCCATGACCTCTTAAGGCTCTAGCTACAGCGTTTCTGGTAGGCATATGACTCACTGCCTTTTCCGCATACACTGTGGTGATTACTTCCTCGATCATTATGTACAGTACCAAGGAAGCTCATTTCCGTGTTGGTCTGAAGTATGTCAGGGTATATCGTTGTCGTTATTGATGGCATCGATTTGTTCATATCTCCGACATCTGTGTAGCTTTTTTGGCGGCCATTTTGGATTTTAGCGCAATATTGCAATTTTTTCGAAACGATAATGTCTCTAGTCTTTGCACAATATACATTCCTGGCAATTTTCAACTTCCTCAGACAAAAATGGATGAAGTTATGGTCCGATTTCATTAATTCGCAGTTACATCAAATTTTTCAACTTTTTACCCCCAAAAAAAAGCATTTAGCATCGGAAGACTGTGGTGGATTTTTACTATGTTAGGTAAGACACCCTAGGGCAATAGAACAAGGGCGTTACACAAACTTACCACGGAATGAATGAATCTGTATATATTGTAATTATAGAATGACCGAAAGTGAAAGTAAGTATCATTCTTCCTAAATTTAGAGATTTAAGAAAAAAATATCTGAAACGCTACTATTACACCTTCAATTTCACATGCCTCTTCTCTCCCCCTCGTGGCGATGGATTCCATCAGAAATGAGTTCTTGAGAGGGATTAATATAATACAGTATGTTTCATTTATACATACATACATTCATACACTGAAACAAACAAATACACTCTTAATCTATTGTCATGTTCTATAATGTCTTTTGATTTTGACTTCAATCCTTTCCATGTTGATAGTAGTGCTTACTTCATATTATTAATAACAAAGCATTATATTTAAAGGTATTTTAGTTATATGTAAATATGTAATTGGAGGCTGTCCGATTAGCGCAGTGGTTAGCGTGCTCGCTTCTCACCAATGCAACCCGGGTTTGATCCTCGGACTGGGAAGTATGTGAGATGGTACGGTGGTCCCTAGATCGGACAGGTGGGTTTTCTCCGGGTACTCCAGTTTCCTATCACACGAACGATCACATATACGCTTTCATCCGCGCCAACGAGAATGATTAATATAAGTTGCTAGAACTTGCCTCGCAATCATTGTAAAATAAATAAAGTTTTAAAGAAAGTAATTGGCGACGCCGGAAAAGTGACTGCTTAGTTTTGTTTCGCATTCCATTCAAGTGGGCGAGTCAAGCTAAACACATTAATGAAATGTTGTCTGCTACAATTATTTGAATTATGTATAGCATTTGCATTGTGCAGTATGCTGAGTAACCTAAATAGCTGTAGATTACGCTCAACAGTGGCAAACAAATGAAAAACAGTTTGTGCCGAAGACAAAAATATTTTTCTATTGGGGAATGTTGTTCACAAAATTTGGAAAGGAATATGCCAAAAATAAACACTGATATATGTTCGGCTGATGTCAAAGAGGAATGAATACATAGCCTCAATTAGTTTATACAAATTTATTTTAGCTCGATTGCGAAAGTTCTTTCAACTTATATTAATCACTCGAGACCTCATTTCTGATGGAATCCATCGCCCATGAAGGAGAGAGAAGAGGCAATGTGGAATTTAAATGCCTTCCTAAGGGCACAATTGTAACGGCTCCAGCAGGGCTCGAACTCCGGACCTCAATTGATAGGTTTATATTTGATGAACAGCAGGAGTAGAATACCACCAAGGTTCAGTAGCCAATAAATTTCTTTTTGCTCGATTGTGAAACAACTTCTTACCACATTAGTTTAATTGCTCTTGAAAACCCCCATTATCTATGGAATCCATCGCCACGAGGGAGAGAGTAGCGGCAACCCCATTATCTATGGAATCCATCGCCATGAGGGAGAGAGTAGAGGCAACCCAACCCCATTATGCAGGGTTCATTCTAGGTCAGAATTTTTGGGAGAAGTGAGAAAGCGCGTGATTGCTTCCTTAAATGGTGTTCTTTAATATACTTCTAGGGTTAAAATGCACAGTACAACCATTAAATACAACATTTGAATAGAAGGAGTGCTTTATAATGGGCCAGTGTATCTTACTAGACAACATTTTGAAGGCGAAGTCAGGGTCCCTAGGGCTACAATTTCGCCCATATCGCCCTCTAGAATGATCCCTGATTATCTATATGGAATCCATCGCAATGAGGGAGATGAGGGAGAGAGTAGAAGCAACCCCATTATCAATGGAATCCATCGCCATGAGGGAGAGAGATGGGGCAACCCCATTATCTATGGAATCCATCGCCATGAGGGAGAGAGTAGTGGCAACCCCATTATCTATAGAATCCATCGCCATGAGGGAGGGGGGTCAAGAGGCCACCCCATTATCAATAGAATCCATCGCCATGAGGGAGAGAGTAGGGCCAACCCCATTCCCCATTATCTATGGAATCCATCGCGATGAGGGAGAGAGTAAAGGCAACCCAATTATCTATGGAATCCATCGCCATGAGGTAGAGAGTAGAGGCAACCCCATTATCTATGGAATCCATCGCCATGAGGGAGAGAGTAAAGGCAACCCAATTATCTATGGAATCCATCGCCATGAGGGAGAGAGTAGTGGCAACCCCATTATCTATAGAATCCATCGCCATGAGGGAGGGGGGTCAAGAGGCCACCCCATTATCAATAGAATCCATCGCCATGAGGGAGAGAGTAGGGCCAACCCCATTCCCCATTATCTATGGAATCCATCGCCATGAGGGAGATGAGGGAGAGAGTAGAGGCAACCCCATTATCTATGGAATCCATCGCCATGAGGGAGTAGAGGCAACCCCATTATCAATGGAAACCATCGCCATGAGGGAGAGAGTAAAGGCAACCCCATTATCTATGGAATCCATCGCCATGAGGGAGAGAGTACAGGCAACCCCATTATCTATGGAATCCATCGCCATGAGGGAGAGAGTAGGGGCAATGTAGATTTAATTGTCTTTCCATAGGGCATCACTACCGTGGTTTTGGTGTGGCTCGAACTCACACCTCATTTAAACCACTGAGGCTCCTTGCCAATTATCACTACTAAGTGAAACAAATTTTATTATGGCATCTGAATTTGTATGATAATTAAATCTGTACCATTGAAATATCTCATTTACTGGAAGACCTGAATACAGAGAACCATGTACACAAGTGTACAAAGGACAACCTCAATACAAGACTAATCATGAACTAGACAAGGATTGTAACTAGTTCTACTGTTGCTACTGTCCTGCTGTCTACTGTTGCTACTGTCCTGCTGTCTACTGTTGCTACTGTCCTGCTGTCCACTGTTGCTACTGTCCTGCTGTCTACTGTTGCTACTGTTGCTACTGTCCTGCTGTCTACTGTCCTGCTGTCTACTGTCCTGCTGTCTACTGTTGCTACTGTCCTGCTGTCTACTGTTGCTACTGTCCTGCTGTCTACTGTTGCTACTGTCCTGCTGTCTACTGTTCTGCTGTCTACTGTTGCTACTGTCCTGCTGTCTACTGTTGCTACTGTCCTGCTGTTGCTACTGTCTTGCTGTCTACTGTTCTGCTGTCTACTGTTGCTACTGTCCTGCTGTCTACTGTTGCTACTGCCCTGTTGTCTACTGTTGCTACTGTCCTGCTGTCTACTGTTGCTACTGTCTACTGTTGCTACTGTCTACTGTTGCTACTGTCCACTGTTGCTACTGTCTACTGTTGCTACTGTCCACTGTTGCTACTGTCCACTGTTGCTACTGTCTACTGTTGCTACTGTCTACTGTTGCTACTGTCCTGCTGTCCACTGTTGATACTGTCCTGCTGTCTACTGTTGCTACTGTCCTGCTGTCTACTGTTGCTACTGTCCTGCTGTCTACTGTCCTGCTGTCTACTGTTGCTACTGTCCTGTGCTTCCACAATTGCCCGTCATTAAATGCAATCCATTTTCTTACTGTATTTCAAGCAAATTGATTTTTACATTATCTTATTTTCAATAAGCTTGCTTTCGAACCATGCATGCACACAATATTGCAACTGACTGACATGGCAAAGTAAAACGAATTCAATAGCATGTAGAGTGTGGTTGGAGCCTGTGATTGATCAAGAGAATCATCCTGGTTTTGGTTGGCTCTCCTGGTAAATATGCAGATTGGATTGACCTAGAATTTCATGAACCTCTTTGCATTCTGAACCCACCACCCTCCCCCCGCACACACATGCATTCTGAACCCACCACCCTCCCCCCGCACACACATGCATTCTGAACCCACCACCCTCCCCCCACACACACATGCATTCTGAACCTACCACCCTCCCCCCGCACACACATGCATTCTGAACCTACCACCCTCCCCCCGCACACACATGCATTCTGAACCTACCACCCTCC
>CM026399.1:10853353-10924906 GCA_014843695.1 Archivesica marissinica | reverse complement strand
ATTCTGAACCCACCACCCTCCCCCCGCACACACATGCATTCTGAACCCACCACCCTCCCCCCGCACACACATGCATTCTGAACCCACCACCCTCCCCCCACACACACATGCATTCTGAACCTACCACCCTCCCCCCGCACACACATGCATTCTGAACCTACCACCCTCCCCCCGCACACACATGCATTCTGAACCTACCACCCTCCCCCCGCACACACATTCTGAACCCACCACCCTCCCACACACATGCATTCTGAACCACCACCCTCCCCCCGCACACACATTTCTGAACCCCACCCTCCCCACACACACACATTCTGAACCCACCACCCTCCCCCCGCACACATTCTGAACCACCACCCCCCCCACACACACATTCTGAACCCACCACCCTCCCCCCACACCACATTCTGAACCCACCACCCTCCCCCCACACACACATTCTGAACCCACCACCCTCCCCACACACATGCATTCTGAACCCACCACCTTCCCCCCCCCGCACACACTTCTGAACCCACCACCCTCACCACACATGCATTCTGAACCACCCACCCACCCCGCACACATTCTGAACCACCCACCCACCCCCGCACACACACATTCTGAACCACCCACCCACCCCCGCACACATGCCTCTGAACCCACCACCCTCCTCCCACACACACATTCTGAACCCCCACCCACCCCCGCACACATGCATTCTGAACCAACCCCCACCCCAGCACACATGCATTCTGAACCAACCACCCACCCGCACACACAATCTGACCCACCACCATCCCCCCGCACACATGCATTCGAACCAACCACCCACCCCGCATTCTGAACCAACCACCCACCCCCGCACACACAATCTGAACCCACCACCCTCCCCACAAACATACACCAATACCACTGGATTGTCTCACAGGTGGAAGGAATGTCGCATGATTTTCTGATTCATTTATTGGTTTATGAATATCATGGACCAGTCCATGTGAGTTACTTGGTGTTGAATGGGTTAAACATGTCCCACTGTAAATGTGGACACATCGGAATAAATACAGATTTACGATTACTCAGAAAAATTGGACAGATAATGTCATCTCATTGAATATCTGCAGAAATATTGTCTCTTTCGTTCATCCACTGATGAAACATGTCATGTACACATGTATATTACATTTTAACTATTAAATATGGTGTATGCGACCATGTGACCTACAGGGATCATATGTCACTGGTAACATGCCCTTATTAGGTAAATACACATGATGGGATGTTGAAGAACAGACAAGGTTTCCCAGACACACACCGTCAGAACTCCAAACAAGCTATATACTTAACTCACCATTCAACACCAAGTAACACACATGGACTGGTCCATGATATTTTTAGACCAATAAATTAATAAGAAAATTACATTTGGACCAGTTCATTTATCAAAATGGGTAATTTTTGTCTAAAAATTGTAATATTACTGGCAAAAAGTGCAGATCCTGATGAGACGGCTCATCATGAGCCGGCTCATCTGGATCTACACTTTTTGTAAGCCTATTGAGAGGTCTGTGGTGTTGAAAGGGCTAAAGATGTACCTTTTTACAAGAACAGGACAGGTATCTATTTTCTAGTCATAAATTGACAACTCGCTGCCGGCATTTACCACAGCAACAAGTTTTAATTATAGACAAGGTTTTATACAGTTTTTATGTATTTTCTACAATGACGCTGCTTTGTTGTTATGCTCATACCATGACATTGTGTTTATATATTTATATTTCGGGTTTTACGCCTGCATCAGCACCATTTTGGGCTATATCGCAGGCGGGCAGTTTACCTAACACCTTCCTGGGCAGGCTCCAGCGGTTAACCAGTACTTGGGTGCACCAACCTCCGTAAGAAACTGCCAACTTTTTCATATAAATGAGACACGGCCTGAGCGGGGCTCGAACCCGTGACCATCAGTGATGATAGGTTACAGTGGTATACAAGTCAGCGACCTTAACCACTCGACCACGGAGGCAGACTGACATTGTGTACTCTATCAATCTAATGCCCGATTGTTCTGGGTTTGGATAAAGTGGTATACTGTCCTCCTCAAGTCTATATAGCATTGACAAAAAAAACCCTGGACACTTCAATTCCAAATGAGAGGCTCTACCACTGAACCACAGATGCCATGGGATAGGTAAGACTTGTGGTCACATGACTACTACCGTTATCAGAATAATTACCTAGCGAGACATCTCACAAATTAAAACGATAGAAGATATTTCTTCCCATCCCAGTAGATGCACATATGTCAATACATAAACATGTATAATGTTTATTTGTAGCAGTTGGTGAAGTCGACCATGCTCTGTTTGTATAATTTATGCACATTATGTTCTATTGCTCTCCAACACAACACTGTATTGCTGAGGGCATTTACAATACTGTATTGCTGAGGGCATGTACAATACTGTATTGCTGAGGGCATTTACAATACTGTATTGCTGAGGGCATTTACAATACTGTATTGCTGAGGGCATTTACAATACTGTATTGCTGAGGGCATGTACAATACTGTATTGCTGAGGGCATTTACAATACTGTATTGCTGAGGGCATTTACAATACTGTATTGCTGAGGGCATTTACAATACTGTATTGCTGAGGGCATGTACAATACTGTATTGCTGAGGGCATTTACAATACTGTATTGCTGAGGGCATTTACAATACTGTATTGCTGAGGGCATTTACAATACTGTATTGCTGAGGGCATGTACAATACTGTATTGCTGAGGGCATTTACAATACTGTATTGCTGAGGGCATTTACAATACTGTATTGCTGAGGGCATTTACAATATAGCATTGCTGAAGGCATTTACAATATCGCATTGCTGAAGGCATTTACAATATAACATAGCTGAAGGCATTTATAATATCGCATTGCTGAAGGCATTTACAATACTGCATTGCTGAGGGCATTTACAATACTGTATTGCTGAAGGCATTTACAATACTGTATTGTTGAGGGCATTTACAATACTGTATTGCTGAAGGCATTTACAATATCGCATAGCTGAAGGCATTTACAATATCGCATTGCTGAAGGCATTTACAATACTGTATTGCTGAGGGCATTTACAATATCGCATTGCTGAAGGCATTTACAATATAGCATAGCTGAAGGCATTTACAATATCGCATTGCTGAAGGCATTTACAATATCGCATTGCTGAAGGCATTTACAATATCGCATTGCTGAAGGCATTTTCAATATAGCATTGCTGAAGGCATTTACAATATCGCATTGCTGAAGGCATTTACAATATCGCATTGCTGAAGGCATTTACAATATAGCATTGCTGAAGGCATATACAACATAGCAATGCTGATGGCATTTACAATATAGCATTGCTGAAGGCATTTACAATATAGCATTGCTGAAGGCATTTACAATATAGCATTGCTGATAGTATTTACAATATAGCAATGCTGATAGTATTTACAATATAGCATTGCTGAAGGCATTTACAATATCGCATTGCTGAAGGCATTTTCAATATAGCAATGCTGAAGGCATTTTCAATATAGCATTGCTGAAGGCATTTACAATATCGCATTGCTGAAGGCATTTACAATATCGCATTGCTGAAGGCACTTTCAATATAGCATTGCTGAAGGCATTTACAATATCGCATTGCTGAAAGCATTTACAATATCGCATTGCTGAAGGCACTTTCAATATAGCATTGCTGAAGGCACTTTCAATATAGCATTGCTGAAGGCACTTTCAATATAGCATTGCTGAAGGCACTTTCAATATAGCATTGCTGAAGGCACTTTCAATATAGCATTGCTGAAGGCACTTTCAATATAGCATTGCTGAAGGCATTTACAATATCGCATTGCTGAAAGCATTTACAATATCGCATTGCTGAAGGCACTTTCAATATAGCATTGCTGAAGGCATTTACAATATCGCATTGCTGAAAGCATTTACAATATCGCATTGCTGAAGTTATTTTCAATATCGCATTGCTGAAGGTATTTACATTGAATAATTTATTATGCTTACATGTGTAAATTTGTTTTCATTTTTTGATGGCAAGATTAACTGGTCAATAAATTTAGTCAACTATACCCTGGTGTTCAACATAGGATTATTATTTTTGACTATTGCAAGACATCACATTTGTAATGTTTGTATAACATGCATTTCATTGTATGTTTTGTTTGTAATGTTTGTATAACATGCATTTCATTGTAAGTTTTGTTTGTAATGTTTGTATAACATGCATTTCATTGTAAGTTTTGTTTGTAATGTTTGTATAATATGCATTTCATTGTACGTTTTGTACAGCCTCGGTTCACATCTTGTACTGCTGTAACACTGGTACACCAACTAATTCTTTCTTGGATTGCCTCGGCCTCGGTTCACATCTAGTACTGCTGTAACACTGGTACACCAAATAATTCTTTCTTGGATTGCCTCGGTTCACATCTTGTACTGCTGTAACACGGGTACACCAAATAATTCTTTCTTGGATTGCCTCGGCCTCGGTTCACATCTTGTACTGCTGTATTCCGATACTGATGCCAATTGAATTTCTCTTCATTTTTGGATTGATCAGAATTACAATAGACTCCGAGTGCCATCACATCATTGTTCAATCAATAAATAGTGTTCACTTTCACAAAAATAGTGTGCACATAAATATAGTGTTCAGTAACACAAAAATAGTGTGCACGTAAACATAAATATAGTGTTCAGTAACACAAAAATAGTGTGCACGTAAACATAAATATAGTGTTCAGTAACACAAAAATAGTGTGCACGTAAACATAAATATAGTGTTCAGTAACACAAAAATAGTGTGCACGTAAACATAAATATAGTGTTCAGTAACACAAAAATAGTGTGCACGTAAACATAAATATAGTGTTCAGTAACACAAAAATAGTGTGCACGTAAACATAAATATAGTGTTCAGTAACACAAAAATAGTGTGCACGTAAACATAAATATAGTGTTCAGTAACACAAAAATAGTGTGCACGTAAACATAAATATAGTGTTCAGTAACACAAAAATAGTGTGCACGTAAACATAAATATAGTGTTCAGTAACACAAAAATAGTGTGCACGTAAACATAAATATAGTGTTCAGTAACACAAAAATAGTGTGCACGTAAACATAAATATAGTGTTCAGTAACACAAAAATAGTGTGCACGTAAACATAAATATAGTGTTCAGTTGCACAGAAATAGTGTACACTTACACACAAATATAGTGTTCAGTTACACAGAAATGCACTTACACATAAATATAGTGTTCAGTTGCACAGAAATAGTGTACACTTACACACAAATATAGTGTTCAGTTGCACAGAAATAGTGTACACTTACACACAAATATAGTGTTCAGTTACACAGAAATAGTGTACACTTACACACAAATATAGTGTTCAGTTGCACAGAAATAGTGTACACTTACACACAAATATAGTGTTCAGTTGCACAGAAATAGTGTACACTTATACACAAATATAGTGTTCAGTTGCACAGAAATAGTGTACACTTATACACAAATATAGTGTTCAGTTGCACAGAAATAGTGTACACTTATACACAAATATAGTGTTCAGTTGCACAGAAATAGTGTACACTTATACACAAATATAGTGTTCAGTTGCACAGAAATAGTGTACACTTATACACAAATATAGTGTTCAGTTGCACAGAAATAGTGTACACTTATACACAAATATAGTGTTCAGTTGCACAGAAATAGTGTACACTTACACACAAATATAGTGTTCAGTTGCACAGAAATAGTGTACACTTATACACAAATATAGTGTTCAGTTACACATAAATAGTGTACACTTATACACAAATATAGTGTTCAGTTGCACAGAAATAGTGTACACTTATACACAAATATAGTGTTCAGTTACACATAAATAGTGTACACTTATACACAAATATAGTGTTCAGTTGCACAGAAATAGTGTACACTTACACACAAATATAGTGTTCAGTTGCACAGAAATAGTGTACACTTACACACAAATATAGTGTTCAGTTGCACAGAAATAGTGTACACTTATACACAAATATAGTGTTCAGTTACACATAAATAGTGTACACTTATACACAAATATAGTGTTCAGTTGCACATAAATAGTGTTCAGTTACACAGAAATATAGTGTTCAGTTACACATAAATAGTGTTCAGTTACACATAAATAGTGTTCAGTTACACATAAATAGTGTTCAGTTACACATAAATAGTGTTCAGTTAGACAGAATGCTCGGCGTAAATCCTACATATCATGGCCTATTAAAAAAGTTAAATGCACTTGCTGTATATTATTATTTTCTTAAGTCGCGAACACAACTTTAAAAAAATTGTTGTTCAAAAGTTTAGCTTCATTACGTGACCATGCGCCTCAATACAGCTATCGCAACGGCACCTGTTTCCATGGGGAACTAGATACTTTAGGACACCTATGCACAGCGTACATGAAATTTTTTATTTATGCACGGGACAATTATGAATATATTATTTTGACTTAGTAACATCAATAACTAACAATATTACAACTCATAAGAAACTTTTTTTCTGGTTATTTGTACAATTTTTTCCAATTCGGATAGCTATCTGAAATGCTTGCTCATAAACCGCATCATTTCTGTGGAAAAAATTCTCACAAGTTGTCTGTTTATATTCGGCTACTGAACCAGTCAGGTGACAGTTGCATTAGGCTACCGGTATGCACAACGGAATGCTATTGAACCATGCTTCACCTCTGTCAGCGAAAATAGGTTAAAACTATTTAAACATTTTAAATACGGATGTAAATGGAAAAAAGTATGCCACGCATAAGAATATGACGAGCATAGGTTCCACCACTCTAAATAGTGTTCAGTTACACAGAAATAGTGTTCAGTTACACAGAAATAGTGTTCAGTTACACAGAAATAGTGTTCAGCTACACAGAAATAGTGTTCAGCATTTACACATAGTGTGCACTTACACAGACATAATCTGCACTTACACAGTATCCATTACAGGCTATACATTGATATTCTGTCTATAACAAACAGTTTGCTGGGGTGGAACTGCATGATCTAGCCAAGCCACCCCTGCTGGGGTGGAACTGCATGATCTAGCCAAGCCACCCCTGCTGGGGTGGAACTGCATGATCTAGCCAAGCCACCCCTGCTGGGGTGGAACTGCATGATCTAGCCAAGCCACCCCTGCTGGGGTGGAACTGCATTATCTAGCCATGCCACCCCTGCTGGTGTGGAACTGCATGATCTAGCCAAGCCACCCCTGCTGGTGTGGAACTGCATGATCTAGCCAAGACACCCATGCCTGGGGTGGAACTGCATGATCTAGCCAAGCCACCACATGAGTATAATAGACCAATAGTTGCTTGTAGTTCAAAAACATTTTGGCATGTGAGCTATTAATCAATAAATTTAAACAGCCTAAATTATGTTTAACCCTTTCAACACCGCAGACCTCTAAATAGGCTTACAAAAGTCACGAGCCGGCTCATCAGGATCTGCACTTTTTGCCAGTGATATGACTATTTTTAGACATAATTACCCATTTTGATAAATGAACTTGTCCAAATGTGCTTTTCTGATTCATTTATTGGTTTATGAATATCATGGACCAGTCCATGTGAGTTACTTGGTGTTGAATGGGTTAACCTTTAGCATGCTGTAGACGAAATGAGCAGATAACAAAATATTGCAATGATTTGAATGAAATGTTAAAGCCCTATTTTCTAGGAAAAAATAAGAAAAATATTACACATTTATTATCTGCTTATTTCACCAACAGGGAAGGTAAAATAACCTCATAATCACAATACAACACCTTTACAGCTTCCCACATATAAACACCGTTCCACATTAAATATATGGGAATAAGTATATAGAGAGTACAGTACAGTACACCTAATGCATATCAGCAGTATGAAAGAAATAAAATGAGTAAATTTGACTCCTCTGTTGTCGAGTATAGAGTTAAGGGAAGTAAATCTTGCTGAAATACATAACTTGCAAGGCCAAGAGTTCAGTTACTGCATACAAGTGAATGTACTTAGTCATTGTGAGAAAAACACTAGAAATTGTTTTTGAAAAAAAAACCTATATCTCCCAACTCACTGTTCAGTGGAGTAATACAGTATGGAAGTACAATATATCTCCCAACTCACTGTTCAGTGGAGTAATATAGCATGGAAGTACAATATATCTCCCAACTCACTGTTCAGTGGAGTAATATAGCATGGAAGTACAATATATCTCCCAACTCACTGTTCAGTGGAGTAATATAGCATGGAAGTGCAATATATCTCCCAGCTCACTGTTCAGTGGAGTAATATAGCATGGAAGTGCAATATATCTCCCAACTCACTGTTCAGTGGAGTAATATAACATGGAAGTACAATATATCTCCCAACTCACTGTTCAGTGGAGTAATATAGCATGGAAGTGCAATATATCTCCCAGCTCACTGTTCAGTGGAGTAATATAGCATGGAAGTGCAATATATCTCCCAACTCACTGTTCAGTGGAGTAATATAACATGGAAGTACAATATATCTCCCAACTCACTGTTCAGTGGAGTAATATAGCATGGAAGTGCAATATATCTCCCAGCTCACTGTTCAGTGGAGTAATATAGCATGGAAGTGCAATATATCTCCCAACTCACTGTTCAGTGGAGTAATATAACATGGAAGTACAATATATCTCCCAACTCACTGTTCAGTGGAGTAATAAAGCATGGAAGTGCAATATATCCCCAACCCAACTCATTGTTCAGTGGAGTAATAAAGTATGGACGTACTATATATCTCCCAACTCACTGTTCAGTGGAGTAATATAGCATGGAAGTACAATATATCTCCCAACTCACTGTTCAGTGGAGTAATAAAGTATGGACGTACTATATATCTCCCAACCCAACTCATTGTTCAGTGGAGTAATAAAGTATGGACGTACTATATATCTCCCAGCTCACTGTTCAGTGGAGTAATAAAGTATGGACGTACTATATATCTCCCAGCTCATTGTTCAGTGGAGTAATAAAGCATGGAGGTAATATATCACCCAACTCACTGTTCAGTGGAGTAATATAGCATGGAAGTGCAATATATCTCCCAACTCACTGTTCAGTGGAGTAATAAAGCATGGAAGTGCAATATATCTCCCATTTCACTGTTCAGTGGAGTAATAAAGCATGGAAGTGCAATATATCTCCCAACTCACTGTTCAGTGGAGTAATAAAGCATGGACGTACAATATATCTCCCAACTCACTGTTCAGTGGAGTAATATAGCATGGAAATACAATATATCTCCCAACCCAACTCACTGTTCAGTGGAGTAATATAGCATGGAAGTGCAATATATCTCCCAGCTCACTGTTCAGTGGAGTAATATAGCATGGAAGTGCAATATATCTCCCAACTCACTGTTCAGTGGAGTAATATAGCATGGAAATACAATATATCTCCCAACTCACTGTTCAGTGGAGTAATAAAGCATGGAAGTGCAATATATCCCCAACCCAACTCATTGTTCAGTGGAGTAATAAAGTATGGACGTACTATATATCTCCCAACTCACTGTTCAGTGGAGTAATATAGCATGGAAGTACAATATATCTCCCAACTCACTGTTCAGTGGAGTAATAAAGTATGGACGTACTATATATCTCCCAACCCAACTCATTGTTCAGTGGAGTAATAAAGCATGGAGGTAATATATCACCCAACTCACTGTTCAGTGGAGTAATAAAGCATGGAAGTGCAATATATCTCCCATTTCACTGTTCAGTGGAGTAATAAAGCATGGAAGTGCAATATATCTCCCAACTCACTGTTCAGTGGAGTAATAAAGCATGGACGTACAATATATCTCCCAACTCACTGTTCAGTGGAGTAATAAAGCATGGAAGTGCAATATATCTCCCAACTCACTGTTCAGTGGAGTAATAAAGCATGGACGTACAATATATCTCCCAACTCACTGTTCAGTGGAGTAATAAAGCATGGACATACAATATATCTCCCAACTCACTGTTCAGTGGAGTAATAAAGCATGGAAGTGCAATATATCTCCCAACCCAACTCACTGTTCAGTGGAGTAATACAGTATGGAAGTACAATATATCTCCCAACTCACTGTTCAGTGGAGTAATAAAGTATGGAAGTACAATATATCTCCCAACTCACTGTTCAGTGGAGTAATATAGCATGGAGGTACAATATATCCCCCAACCCAACTCACTGTTCAGTGGAGTAATAAAGCATGGAAGTACAATATATCTCCCAACCCAACTCACTGTTCAGTGGAGTAATAAAGTATGGAAGTGCAATATATCTCCCAACCCAACTCACTGTTCAGTGGAGTAATAAAGCATGGAAGTACAATATATCTCCCATCTCACTGTTCAGTGGAGTAATATAGCATGGAAGTACAATATATCTCCCAACTCACTGTTCAGTGGAGTAATATAGCATGGAAGTGCAATATATCTCCCAACTCACTGTTCAGTGGAGTAATAAAGTATGGAAGTACAATATATCTCCCAACTCACTGTTCAGTGGAGTAATAAAGCATGGAAGTGCAATATATCTCCCAACTCACTGTTCAGTGGAGTAATAAAGCATGGACGTACAATATATCTCCCATCTCACTGTTCAGTGGAGTAATATAGCATGGAAGTACAATATATCTCCCAACTCACTGTTCAGTGGAGTAATAAAGTATGGAAGTACAATATATCTCCCAACTCACTGTTCAGTGGAGTAATATAGCATGGAGGTACAATATATCCCCCAACCCAACTCACTGTTCAGTGGAGTAATATAGCATGGAAGTACAATATATCTCCCAACTCACTGTTCAGTGGAGTAATATAGCATGGAAGTGCAATATATCTCCCAACTCACTGTTCAGTGGAGTAATAAAGCATGGAAGTACAATATATCTCCCAACCCAACTCACTGTTCAGTGGAGTAATAAAGCATGGAAGTACAATATATCTATCTCCCAACTCACTGTTCAGTGGAGTAATAAAGTATGGAAGTACAATATATCTCCCATCTCACTGTTCAGTAGAGTAATAAAGTATGGAAGTACAATATATCTCCCATCTCACTGTTCAGTGGAGTAATAAAGCATGGAAGTACAATATATCTATCTCCCAACTCACTGTTCAGTGGAGTAATAAAGTATGGAAGTACAATATATCTCCCAACTCACTGTTCAGTGGAGTAATATAGCATGGAGGTACAATATATCCCCCAACCCAACTCACTGTTCAGTGGAGTAATATAGCATGGAAGTACAATATATCTCCCAACTCACTGTTCAGTGGAGTAATATAGCATGGAAGTACAATATATCACCCAACCCACTGTTCATTGGAGTAATATAGCATGGAAGTACAATATATGAAGTCACTACAATGAAAGGACATAGTTATGCAGTATTCTGAAGTTTTGGAGACAAGCATAGACAAGCTTTGTGTTATAAAAAATGTTCAAATGACAGTAAATCTTGTTGTAATGACTGAAGCCCCGGTAGGTAAGATAACAGAGGACAGTAAATCTTGTTGTAATGACTGACGCCCCGGTAGGTAAGATAACAGAGGACAGTAAATCTTGTTGTAATGACCGACGCCCCGGTAGGTAAGATAACAGAGGACAGTAAATCTTGTTGTAATGACTGACGCCCCGGTAGGTAAGATAACACAGGACAGTAAATCTTGTTGTAATGACTGACGCCCCGGTAGGTAAGATAACAGAGGACAGTAAATCTTGTTGTAATGACTGACGTCCCGGTAGGTAAGATAACAGAGAAGTTGAAATCATAGTTTATAGCCTATATTTCATTTGTTTCTTTTATGAGGAATATTGCAATGCACTAAAAAGAAATAAAAATAATGTGTAGTGTTTTGGCAAATTGTTTATAGCACTATTTGGTAAGGCCCCAGTTAATTAGGGTATAAGTGCTTAGAAGCTTGGAGATGCATGTGTTGAAAACTTTGAGGTGTTGATAATTTTGAGGAATTAATTATTGCTCAATGCTTATTTAATACAATGTCATAAAAGCTGTCATTAGACAGACGGATCTGTAGTCCAGTGGTAACACGCTGGACTGGTAATCCAGGGATCGCAGGTTCGATCCCCCTGTCTGACCCTAATAAAATTAACAGTCTTTCAGATGGGACGTTAAACCGAGGTCATGTGTCGGTGATTTACACCGTGCATGATAAAGAACCAGAGGAAACTCTGGAATGGGTCTCTCTCTGTATCATTGCACTATCCTCCAACAATCTAAAATGACTAATCTCTTCAGGAGGCGTCGCTCATATGGGCAACCGGTAGCGACGATAAATAAACGTAAAACACACTGTCATTAGATAAGCACTTATCACTAAGAATTGTCAAATCTCAGTTATTGTCACAGTACCGGTACTTAAAATTTAGAAACCCCTACACTGCTAGAGAGAAGCTCTCCATTATCAAGTATGCAGAGGCTCATGACAATCGGAAGGTAGGAACACAGTACGGTGTCAGGAATTTATCAAAACAATGCATGGCGTCAGGGATTTATCAAAACAATGCACTTCTGGATATAGGCCCGCCCACACACATTTTTCTTTTTGTACAAAATATATTTCAGAACCATGCACTTCTGCACCATTCCCCACAATTTCTTCTTTTTTTATCGAAATATAAAAAACATAGAGTGCAATTATATCGTATCTCCAGAAATTTTGGCTGGTGAAAATGATATTTTACAGTGCGCGGTATAGACCAGAACGTTTCCCCCGATTTTCATGCCAAAAAGAGGCGCGTTATACATGATAGCGCAGTATGCATAGCAAATTACGGTAGTATAGTTTTAGTTATTTCCCTTGGACCAATAAATAAAATAGTTGACACATACTTTTTGACCGGACACATGACCATATTAATTTTAATCACGTGCTCTTTACTAACCAATCACCGCGTGCCTATGATACATCCGCATCTGTTATAACGTATGTGATAGTTAATTATGTGAAGTATGTTTGTATATAATTATTGCTTGCAGAAAATGCTGAAAAGGCATGAAAGGCTAGACGGGTTATACGCAGTAGACACTTACAGAGTTATCTTTCTTTGTCGATCTCGACCCCCCCACACCTTTAGTGCCCGCCGGCGGTCTGCGACACTAGCAGTGAAAATAACAGTAAAATATGTCATGGAATTTCATTAGATTTGTGACAATTCTAATGAAATTCCAGGACATATTTCCTCCGAGTTTACAGAAACACATTAATGAGTTGTCGTCATCTACAATTATTTGAACTATTTATAGTAGAGATGGCAACGAATAGCGATTTTGCAATTCGAATATTCGGTCGGGAAGGTATTCGAATATTCGATATAATTCTATCAAAAACTCACAATCACTCACTCTTATAAAAATTGCCAAATTAACATACTTTCTGTTTTACACGATTTTTCATCGTCTTCTTGTAAGGCCATGCAAATATGATGACTCATTCAGTTATTGTTATCGGCCACTGTACATTCATGGGCGTTTTCACAAATGAAGCCATTGTGACTTGACATGTTTTCTGTTGAAGCACAGAAACTTGAAATTTTATCCATAAGCCACCAATCCATCTCGTAACTCTTTTTTTTAGGATAGAGTTACGAGACCTTTGGTGGCTTATGGATAAAATTTCACGTTCCTGTGGTTGAAGGGTGTTTGTTTTTCAAATGATAATTCCGATTGGTGTTGTACTCGAATATGTTAAATCCAATTTGCAATGATTACACCTAGCAGTTTTCTTATTCTCAAACTGTGTTGCTTGTACACCCTTTCCTTCAACATCCCTAATTCCCAATACATCTATCCTGTGTCCCAGTACATCCATAATGGTTCCAACTACAGGGTTCCCACCCTTATTGGATGGTCAAATTCAAGGACTTTCAAGGACCTTTTTTCCAAAATTCAAGGACCAATATTAGCACAGTAGGCATGGTTTATTCTTTTCAACTACGGATGTTAACAGTTGGCAATAAGATTAAATGCATTCACTGTAGTGTAATTCCTAAACACTGTTCAACAGGTATTAAAATTAGCTATCATTTTACATTTGCAAAACACATTCAGTGTTTCAAGTAAAAAGAATGTCCTATATTTGTTAAAATAAGGTCATATATACATCACGTATGATCTAGGTTAGCATCACTGGTCGCCAAAGTAGCTAAATCTGACAATTTGAAGAAGGCCAACTTAACATTTGCAAGCATTACTGGTCGCCAAAGTAGCTAAATCTGAAAATTTGAAGAAGGCCAACTTAACATTTGCAACCAGTAAATAATAATTCAGTAAGCACCGTCATATTTGCGCAGTATGATCAGACAGGATCTACACTGGGTATAAGTTATATATGCTAGTACAAGTTGTATCATCACATCTAATGTAGATCAATGTATTTTAAAATTTAAGAACCTACAACATTTGTGCCCATATTCCATCACATTTTGTAAGAAAATGATTAGGAAAATTTCCTTCCAAATCCTCCCTAGTGTAATACCTGAAATACCTGATCTTGCAGTTGTTTGCGCTTTCAAATGTCCAGCAGATTTTGCATGGCTGGTCAGTGCCGACTCGCCCATACTGTCGATTTTGAAGCTTTTTCTACAAGCATCACACCGTGCTGTGTAATTGTCATGCGGATCCTTCAAAAGCCATCCTTTGTACTGGTGTTTGTCAAGCTAACTGTCTTGAAATTTACACTTCCAGGGCATTGTTAAGATTTAATCTTGTGTCAAGCTCCGATGATTAATCAAAATAAGGTCAAAAAATTGTAACAAACATGCGGGCCAATGAACAGCTGAAAGAAAGCACCCCATTGGTCAATATACGCTAAAATTTAAACATTCAACCAATCACAAATGGCGTATCAATAAAACCGCAGGTGGCGCAAGGGACACCACCCAAGATTGTTTTCACCCACACACCTGTTCCGCCCCAAACGCTTTGTGGCCGGGATCACTTCGCCCCATATCCGGAGGTGCGTAACTTGCGAGTGAACGAGCATTTTCTCGGTATAGATATACAATATGTTGCCCAAAATAGCAACAAACAATCTAGGAACGTACAGCCATTAGCCATTTTGGGAATAAACATTCAGAATTTAAGGACTTTCAAGTACCTCGTCAGATTTTAAAGCATTTTCCAGGCCTTGAATGTTTTTTTCCAAATTCAAGTACTTTCAAGAACCCGTGTGAACACTGTGTAAAGCACTCCTTCTATTCAGTTATAGTATTTAATGGTCATATTGTGTATTTTAACCCTATTATGTTGAAATTTGTTAAATAATCCCATTAGATGACGCAATTGCCAACTTTCTCACTTCCCCCAAAATGTGGGTCTAGCTTGAGCCCTGAAACCCTCGATATACCCACCTATATATCCGCCTATATATCCACCTATATACCCGCCTATATATCCACCTATATATTCGCCTATATACCCGCCTATATATCCACCTATATACCCGCCTATATATCCACCTATATATCCACCTATATACCCGCCTATATATCCACCTATATACCCGCCTATATATCCACCTATATATCCACCTATATACCCGCCTATATACCCGCCTATATATCCACCTATATACCCGCCTATATACCCGCCTATATATCCACCTATATACCCGCCTATATACCCGCCTATATATCCACCTATATACCCGCCTATATACCCGCCTATATATCCACCGATATACCCGCCTATATATCCGCCTATATATCCGCCTATATATCCACCTATATACCCGCCTATATACCCGCCTATATATCCACCGATATACCCGCCTATATACCCGCCTATATATCCGCCTATATATCCACCTATATATCCACCTATATATCCACCTATATATCCGCCTATATATCCACCTATATACCCGCCTATATATCCACCTATATACCCGCCTATATACCCGCCTATATATCCACCTATATATCCACCTATATATCCGCCTATATATCCACCTATATACCCGCCTATATATCCACCTATATACCCGCCTATATACCCGCCTATATATATCCACCTATATATATCCACCTATATATATCCACCTATATATATCCACCTATATATATCCACCTATATATCCACAGAGTTACATTACAATTCATCCACAACATTTTGAATTATCCTGCGAATACGATTTAACATAATTATATACATACTGACAGACAGACAAAAACAATAACGCCCCTGTTCCTACTGTGGGGGACTGGGGGTTATGTCTACATCCCTGTGAGGGGTTCGACATTAGAGGGAGATAGATAGAGTTAGTTAGTTAGTTAGTTAGGTAGGTAGGTAGGTAGGTAGGTAGGTAGGTAGGTAGGTAGGTAGGTAGGTAGGTAGGTAGGTAGGTAGGTAGGTAGGTAGGTAGGTAGGGTAGGTAGGTGGTAGGTAGGTAGGTAGTAGTAGGTAGGTAGGTGGTAGGTAGGTAGGTAGGTAGGTAGGTAGGAGGTAGGTAGGAGGAGGTTAGGTAGATAGATAGATATAGATAGATAGATAGATAGATAGATAGATGATAGATAGATAGATAGATAGATAGATAGATAGATAGATAATAGGATAGATAGATAGATAGATAGATAGATAGATAGATAGATAGATAGATAGATAGATAGATAGATAGATAGATAGATAGATAGTCAAATAGATAGATAGATAGATAGTAATAGATAGATAGATAGATAGATAGATAGAGATAGATAGATAGATAGATAGATAGATAGATAGATAGATAGATAGATAGATAGATAGATAGATAGATAGATAGGATAGATAGATAGAATAGATAGATAGATAGATAGATAGTAATAGATAGATAGATAGATAGATAGATAGATAGATAGATAGATAGATAGATAGATAGGATAGATAGCATACTACAGTAACTATGTACATACAACATATTACCAAATAAAACAAACAGTAAGGTAGGGAAGTTAAAGAAACAAACAGTAAGGTAGGGGAAGATAAAGAAACAAACAGTAAGGTAGGGGAAGATAAAGAAACAAACAGTAAGGTAGGGGAAGTTAAAGAAACAAACAGTAAGGTAGGGGAAGATAAAGAAACAAACAGTAAGGTAGGGGAAGTTAAAGAAACAAACAGTAAGGTAGGGGAAGATAAAGTAAGGTAGGGGAAGATAAAGAAACAAACAGTAAGGTAGGGGAAGTTAAAGAAACAAACAGTAAGGTAGGGGAAGATAAAGTAAGGTTGGGGAAGATAAAGAAACAAACAGTAAGGTAGGGGAAGATAAAGAAACAAACAGTAAGGTAGGGGAAGTTAAAGAAACAAACAAACTGGAAACATGTCATGAATCTAAAAAACAAAATGGCAACCCATGCAGTGCAAAACATAATGTAGACAACCTATATTTGCTTACACCGGCTTACTTGGTAATTTTGCAAAACAGATTTGTTTGAGTGAGCACCTGCGATTTTTTAAAAAATGCCGAATTACATAATATAGCTGACACAATATTTATTCCAGCTCAAACAGAACTGAAAGGGATACCCTGTGCGATATGTAGAGAACTGACATTAGTGAATGGGATATCCTGTGCAGAACTGACATTAGTGAATGGGATATCCTGTGCAGAACTGACATTAGTGAATGGGATATCCTGTGCAGAACTGACATTAGTGAATGGGATATCCTGTGCAGAACTGACATTATTGATTGGGATATCATGTGCAGAACTGACATTAGTGAATGGGATATCCTGTGCAGAACTGACATTATTGATTGGGATATCATGTGCAGAACTGACATTACTGAATGGGATATCCTGCGCAGAACTGACATTACTGAATGGGATATCCTGTGCAGAACTGACATCAGTGAATGGGATATCATGTGCAGAACTGACATTAGTGATTGAGATATCCTGGGAATTTTTTATATCGGCAATTAAAGTCAATAACAAGCACTACCACATTAAATATTATGTAATCTAAATTGTCAATGTATCAAAATCAATTTAGATTCAAAGTACTGGAAACTGCGAGTTGAACAGTGTGCATTTGACATAGACCAGCATACATGTACAACACCTCATTCAATGCAATTGCATTAACACAATTCTATTAACACAATACAATTTCATTAATTCAATACAAATCCATTAATACATTGCAATTCTAAGCACAATTAAAACAAATTGTGATGACTCATTTATTTCTTCAACATTTTAATAACAAGATATTGCATGACAGAACTACAAGTGCTGCATAGCGAGCGTTTATTAGCGGATGATCTTCACATGATATTAAATAACTACCGTAATCATCTATGTATAAGACGCACTTTGTTTCCTCCAAAATAGTATCCAAGTCTGCTGCGTCTTATACTCCAGTTTAGAACTAAATTCCATTGTTTCAGAGACTCAAAAACGACAATGTGTCATACTATTTTTCTCTAAGTCCCGTAACGTGCCGTATTTGTTCCGGATTTCGTTCCCGAGTCTATATATCTATATCGTGTGGAAAATCATTCAAAGTTAAAAATGTTATTTAATTTATGATAAAAAAAATAGAAAATCTAAGATAGAAAGTAGATTATTAAAAAATATTAAAATCTACAAAAGCAACTTTTATTGAAGGAAAATTTATGCTGCTTCACAATAAATACCTTTTCTTCAAAGATCATGTGCGTTTTATACAACAAATAAGTTTTCCCCCTGGAATTTCTGTTTTTTTAACTGCGTCTTATACTCCAGTGCGACCTATACATAGACGATTACGGTAGTCAATATATTACAGAATAACACCCCATCTGGATATGAGCTGAAATCTGTAAATAACCTGTTCATGTTTTGTTCAAAACTAGTCCAAATCATCCATTTGAAGACATGTGCACTTGCAAAACTAAAACAAACCAAGTTTTCATTTAATCTGAGATTGGCGGAGCCGAAGCTACATGGTCACATAAAATGCTTAATGGTGGGTAGACTTTTCTTTGATCAATTGTCAATAATTTGTGCTTACGTCCATGGCCTTAATTAATGTGTGCGTGTGGGAGGGGGTACAACCATACATGACATTTCAATAATCAGGATGCTCGATACACAATCGATAATATCAGTTTTTACATGTTTGATTGAATCTGGACACACACGCACGATTGATTTTTTATGAGTGAACATGTTGTGTGTCCTCTGCTAGTGTAAAAGACCAATTATACCTCTGATTAATAATACAATACCAGCATGTTACATATATCTTGTAAGCAAATTAGGCTGTCTGGATATAAAGTGAAAAATGCTCTCACCTCAGAGTCTGACCTTGAGAAAGGCCAGTGGATCTGTAGGGTGAAACAATAAAACGTGTGCATATAAATATACATATAGTACGATATAGTTTCTACATAGTATTGCATTTATTAACATATGTTTTCATTAACCCATTCAACCCCAAGTAACTGACATGGACTGGTGCATATTATTTGACCAATAAATTAATAAGAAAATTACCTTTGGATCAGTTCATTTATCAAAATGGGTAATTTTCTCTAAAAATAGTATTACTGGCAAAAAGTGCAGATCCTGATGAGACGGCTCGTCACGAGCCGGCTCATCTGGATCTACACCTTTTGCAAGTCTATTTAGAGGCCTGTAGCGTTGAAAGGGTTAATACAACAAACACTCTTAAAATCATATTCCTATTCGAAATGACTGTCGCAATTTCGAAACATGTTGTTATTATGTACCATAATTGTATTCGTGTCAAAACAATGGTTACCAAAGTGATCATAATCATTAAAGAATTACTACCTTTTTAAAACTTTTGGTTCTCCTTAACCCTTTCTTTCATAGAGATTTAGGTTAATATACTATTATATCTCCATACAAACGACAGCCATCATGCAGCGAATAAGTAGTCTATCCCAACTCCATAGATATTACTGAGACTACACGAGATTCTGACCTTTATTATGAACATTGGTTAATGTATGTCGTATTGGTAATGGCGTCAAGAGGTGCTTCTATGAGGGAAAGGGTTAATGTATGTCATATTGGTAATGGCGTCAAGAGGTGTTTCTATGAGGGAAAGGGTTAACAAATCTCCTCCGTAATACATTTCAATAGCTAGGAAATTAATGTGCGTTTGCTTCAGGCGCGAAAGGTCCGGAGTTCGAGCCCCGCTGGAGCCGTTACGATTGTGCCCTTAGGCAAGCAAGGCATTTAAATTCCACGTTGCCTCTTCTCTCTCCCTCGTGGCGATGGATCCCATGAGGAATGAGGTCTCGAGAGTGATTAATAAAAGTTGTAAGAACTTGTTTCGCAATCGAGCTAAAATAAATTTGTATAAACTAAATTAATGTGCGAAAACAATTTTTAACATGCTTTATTAACGAGTTGCTGGCTTTACAGTGCATATCATCTTTCCTGCACAGGATGTTAAAGATATATTCCTGTTGAGAAATACGATATTACAATGTATGCAGGTGTCCCGGTTGTTTTACACTAGCAACATGCTAAAAGTAATGTATGCACATTACTTTCATTGCTGTTATGATTTGCTACAGAGAATTGGAGTTACGAGGATTGTCGAATGAAAAACACAAAAACTACCTTGTCAAAATGAGATCATATAGTTTAACTATTTCAACAATGTTCAAGTACATTAAAAATGTTAAAAAGGATGAGTTTATAATTAGGGCAAAACTTGTGTAACACTCATTTTGTAACGACTACAATAATTATTGTATGATAGCAACTTTCGACATTGTAACAATCAGGTTGAACACTAATATGATTTTAAGCATAATAATTTACTATTGACTAATTAGGAAATAATATTTGTCTTGCCGTGGTATCTTGGTGAATAAACCACGGTTTGTCGTTCTGCTGCGTAGGAATTAACCACTTAGGCCGTATTATTTCCAGTCTAAGATGACCCAATATAATGCTAAATATGAAAATGTGCGTGTTACTTGTGTCGGCGTTCTAGCCGTGGTATATTGCATATCTCACAACGGTAGATCTGTTCTTTGTTCATTAGAACAAATTATCAAGTCATGTTAGAATAAGATTTGTTATGTGTTTGGGTATTAACATGAATGCATGACAAAAGCGCCATTTGGACTGCATGGTAGAGAGAGATCACAAGATATAAACTTCATTCAAATCTCTCTCAACAGCTGCATGCAAACAGAAACACCACAAATTAACCCTTTGCATGCCAGCGGCAGATAAAATCACTTTTGCATACATCATACAGCCAGATCAGACAGGCTCTATGCTGTCTGCTATTCGGATAGCGGAGCTAAAACACTTGGCTGAATAGCAAACAACATAGATCCTGATCAGACGTGGCATTATATGTGAATTTATTTACTGAGCAGGCAAAGGGTTAAACACCACAAGTTGTCTGTGATTCATTTTTTCCAATGTTTTGTTACTCTTATGTGGGCGAGTGGGTGGGTGGATGTGTGCGTGCGTATACACAAATAATAACCAACCAATCTAATGTGTCGTGTGATAAACATAATAGAAACTAATAGCAATAAACAGACATGGTAATCCAACTATTGTGAGTAATATTCTATTTTTAGCAACAATGACATTGACCTTTAAGCTATACAGTACACACCTAGGTATTACAGTCCAAACACACAAGTATTTGACCTTGAAAACAGTTATGGTTATGGTCAAGTTCATAGTAAGAAATTGTAAGCTACCGTATATTCCCTAAATAATGCCCCCACCTAGTAAAAGTGTGCTCTACACGACACATTGTGGAAGTAATGTTGGTTGTAGACTGTGTACAACTGTGACCATCAGTGATGATAGGTTACAGTGGTATACAAGTCAGCGACCTTAGACTGTCCGATTTTATACACAATTACAAAGCTGGAATGACCCTCCAGTGCGTGGTTCGTAAACGTAATTTATGTAATGTGTGTCCATATAGCACAGGATGGATGTACACCTCACTGCCATCAATTTCAAGACGATACAGTAAGCAGTTAGTAATGCGGAAAGTTATATCAACACACCCTAACATCGAAAATATGATCTCAAAGCTTTCGTCACGGCAACCTAAACACATTTACTGGCAAGTTTTTCCTTCTTAAAAACGATGATGGTCAAGTGTTAAAGTGGAATACAAACAGAATGTACAAATATCAGCTAAATTCATCAATATATATTATATAAGTAAGCACACTTTTAGGCTTTGAGATGGATGGACAGTTTTGCGGTTATAGGTAGCATGCCCCAAGTTCTCTCTAATGTTCAATTAATCAAGATAGCAACATAGACAAGTAGGACAGGACTCCGGGATGTGTTACAGTAATGGTCACCAGACTCGGCTGGGAACAACTGCAAGACTGCCGAAAGATACTACGTCTCACCATGCTTTTCAAAATCAACCACAGCCTGGTAAGTATCCCGGACGCAGCACAGATAGTCAGACCCAACGATCGGCGAACAAGGGGCTCCCATCGGCTATTCCAACCTTACACTAATATGACATTGTACAAGCAGTCCTTCTTCCAGAAAACCATACATGACTGGAACAAGCTGCCAACAAGCATCACTGACACATCGGACATCAAGGTCTTTAAGGCTGTCCTCCATGCACAGGTAGCAGCCCCTCCTCTGTCCTCAGTGTAGACAGCTATTGGGTGGTACATAGTTTTAATTTTATATATACAGAACGTTTTAGCTGTACAGCCTTGGGAGATGTGACTGTCTGGCCCAAACCTACACAGGACAAAGTACATTCGAGTCATGGATTTCTGTCCTTAAACGGGAAGAAGAGGAATAAGGAACAGCATGTAGTGTAGACCCATAAACAAGACGGGTTGGTATGGACATCATATAGCAACTTTTTATAGCTTACACCAACTTTATTTTCCAAAATCTGGACATTTTCTTTATGAAACCTCGAAAACTGACTACAAATGAGCCGCCACACAACAAAACCAAGTGCTGATAAAAACACATTTAGGTCAAGAACTACTAGTGCTAGAAAGATAAACATGGTATAATCTGCAGCTTATACCGTGTAATGGGTAATTTTCATGACGTGCAATTTTCATGATTTCACTGCAAAATGGGTTTTCGCGATTTAAATTTTCAGTAATTTGTAATTTCAAATTATTATTAGTTAATACTGCAAATGGATGAATCTATCTAAGGGAGGTAACTAGGTTTTACATGTAGGTTTCAAAAACGTAAAGATTTTAAAAATTTTATTAATCTTTTTTTATTCATATTTACTACCGTATTTAGCTGTGTATAGTGCGCTACCGTGTATAGTGCGCACCCACGATCTGGCACGAAAATCGGCGGAAAAACTGAGTTCCTATGTATACTGCGCACGTGAAAAACGCAATTTTCCAAGTCAAAATTTAACATTTCTCAAAAATCGCTAAAAATTGTGCTCCGTGATTTTTACAACTTATATTAATCACTCGAGATATACCTCATCGCACTCGGGCACACCTGCTCAAATTTCTCGACACGTTCTCAAACATCTCAACACGTTCTCAAACATGTCAGCAGATGCTCAAACTTCTCAACACGTGAAGCCTACCTAATTAACTGGGACCCATTGTGAAAGGTTTGTCGAAATTAATTATCGCTACAATCAATTGAAATACTGCAGCCAAAAAAGTTTTTTTTTTATGCAATGCATTGTACATTGTACGGCGAAGTACGCGAAAAGTACGGGAAATATTACATACGATAAAACCACGTGATGTTATCAAATCGCCATTTTTTATGCATTTACCTTTTCAATTAAATTCATCAAAGTTTGCCAAAATAAACGAAATATATGCTAATTTTGTGGTCTTATTCATTTGATTTATTTATATAGACTATCGGCAACTGGTTTTAATAGCTAGTTTATAACGATTGTCGAATGTAACAACTTATAGAATGACTGTGGGCCGTTCGGGTCGAATTTCAGTTTTTTCACGAAATTTTGGTCCGGAAAAAAATGTCCTGATGTCTGTACTGGTGTATAATGCGCAGTAGATAAAATGGATGAGGATTTCAGTAAGAAATGTGCGCACTATACACAGCTAAATACGGTATTTGTTTGCATTATGATATATAGCATGACACACAATTACAATAAACAAAATTGTGTGTGTTTTATGCTTATTTATCGTCGCTACCGGTTGCCCATATGAGCTACGCCTCCTGAAGAGATTAGTAATTTTTGGAGGATAGTGCAATGATACAGACAGACCCATTCCAGCGTCTCTGGTTCTTTTACGTGAACGGTGTACAGCACTGACTCGAGACCTCGGTTAATTTTATTAGAGTCAGATGGGGGATCGAACCTGCGATCCCTGGATTACCAGTCCAGCGTGTTACCACTGGACTACAGATCCGCCTGTAAACAAAATTGATAAGACACAGGACTATGGAATGTGCACAGAGTTGCGAAAACATTGTGTTTCAAAATTCAAAACAGTCTGATTGCCGCTATTTAACAGTTATAGCATGCATATTGGGAACACCTTTTGTTGTGATACAACTTAACTATAGTGCAAACACTGTTATAAAGTGAGAAAATCAAAACCTTTCATTGTCTGTCAATACAAAGAGGTAACAGTGAAGTGAGACATTCTTTTGTTAGATTTGAAAGTAGAATACATCAAAACGGTAGACTCGATTAACTTTACTTGTGCAAATAATCAGTACTAATCAAGCGTATCACATGTGTTGAAACAAAATGGCCGATGATGTCACCCGAAAATAAGCTTTAGATAAGAACCTAGATATTTTAACGATCTTCACGAATTAGTAGATCTTCTCGCGAATATATCGAAAATATTCATCTCACGAAAACATCCGTTATACGGAATTACGAAATACCATTATGTATCGCAATCAAGTTAATTTAGTGGTATGTCAGAACATTAGCTACAGTATGGTGCCAAGTGATCATTCTATCTTTCAGTAGTTAGTCTATACAAATTTATTTTATATATTTGCGAAACAAGTTCTTACAACTTATATTAATACTCTCGAGACCTCATTCCTGATGGAATCCATCGCAAAGAGGGAGAGAGAAGAGGCATGTGGAATTTAAATGCCTTGCCTATGGACACTCATAATAACTCGAGCACGGAGCGAACTCCGGGCCTTTTGCACCTGAAACGAATGCGCTACGTTACCATTGTGCTATCACGACTTCCATATTAGCAGTTCTTGTGTTGTGTTTTTATCAGTACTATGTTGGTTTTGTTGTGTGGTGGCTCAAATATCAATATACATCACATTATTGCATGAAGACTGCCCACCAGTCCATTAATTTTGTAAACTGGGCAACTTTCCATACTTCACTAAAAGAAACCTAATTGTACAAACCTGTCCACTGAGTTGTCGGTCAACCCTAGTGTATATCACTGACTCCTCTGCCTGCTTAGGGGTTGGTGTCGGCGAAAGCACCATTTCCATTTACCATTGCTGAAAAGACAGAATTTACACAAATTCATTACAAACAAGTTCTCAAATATTATGACCTCATTCCCGATGTGAATTTAACCCATTCAACACCAAGTAACTCACATGGACTGGTCCATGATATTCATAAACCAATAAATGAATCAGAAAATCACATTTGGACAAGTTCATTTATCAAAATGGGTAATTATGTCTAAAAATAGTCATATCACTGGCAAAAAGTGCAGATCCTGATGAGACGGCTCGTCACGAGCCGGCTCATCTGGATCTACACTTTTTGTAAGCCTATTTAGAGGTCTGTGGTGTTGAAAGGGTTAAGTGCCATGCTGACTGACTGACATGATCACTTCTATAATCATGGATATATAAATGAATAATCTTCTCTTCGTAGCTGTCCGATTAGCGCAGTGGTTAACACGCTTGCTTCTCACCAATGCAACCTGGGTTTGATTCTCGGACTGGGAAGTAAGTGAGATGGTACGATGGTCGCCAGATTTGACAGGTGGGTTTACTCCGGGTACTCCGGTTTCCTACCACACATATGACCACATATACGCTTCCATCCGCTTCGCAATAAATAAAGTTTAAACTGTTTAAACATTTTTAATCTTCTCTGAAATAACGATCTTGGCACAACAGACATCTTCATTTATAAAATTGATTTTCGTTTTTAATAAAATTGGAGAAAAACGCATTATGAATGGGCATGGCAATGTCCCCTGGTATTGGGCAAGCATGGCAATGTCCCCTGGTATTGGGCAAGCATGGCAATGTCCCCTGGTATTGGGCAAGCATGGCAATGTCCCCTGGTATTGGGCAAGCATGGCAATGTCCCCTGGTATTGGGCAAGCATGGCAATATCCCTTGGTATTGGGCAAGCATGGAAATGTCCCCTGGTATTGGGCAAGCATGGCAATGTCCCCTGGTATTGGGCAAGCATGGCAATGTCCCCTGGTATTGGGCAAGCATGGCAATGTCCCCTGGTATTGGGCAAGCATGGCAATGTCCCCTGGTATTGGGCAAGCATGGCAATGTCCCCTGGTATTGGGCAAGCATGGCAATGTCCCCTGGTATTGTGCAAGCATGGCAATGTCCCCTGGTATTGGGCAAGCATGGCAATGTCCCCTGGTATTGGGCAAGCATGGCAATGTCCCCTGGTATTGGGCAAGCATGGCAATGTCCCCTGGTATTGGGCAAGCATGGCAATGTCCCCTGGTATTGGGCAAGCATGGCAATGTCCCCTGGTATTGGGCAAGCATGGCAATGTCCCTTGGTATTGGGCAAGCATGGCAATGTCCCCTGGATTGGGCAAGCATGGCAATGTCCCCTGGTATTGGGCAAGCATGGCAATGTCCCCTGGTATTGTGCAAGCATGGCAATGTCCCCTGGTATTGGGCAAGCATGGCAATGTCCCCTGGTATTGGGCAAGCATGGCAATGTCCCCTGGTATTGGGCAAGCATGGCAATGTCCCCTGGTATTGGACAAGCATGGCAATGTCTCCTGGTATTGGGCAAGCATGGCAATGTCCCTTGGTATTGGGCAAGCATGGCAATGTCCCTTGGTATTGGGCAAGTATGGCCATGTCCCCTGGTATTGGGCAACACTTTTCCATTTGGAACAGGATATGGTTCTCTGTTTTAATGGACAAAGAAAGCCAGGTGTAAATATTATGGGATAGATCAATTTATTCAAGCATACATTAGAAATTGCTTAATAGGGCAAGCACTACAATACCATGCACCAGTGAAACTAATGATTGCAGTTTACATTATATACAAGCAGGCTTGCAATTGTATCAAAGCTGCAGACAGATGTAACAAATCAATCTACATCACAAAAAAAAAGTATTGGGACAGTCATATTTTGTCAACAGTCAATAATATATACAATATACCAACATCAATACAAGGGGGCCATGCACGCTCTAGATCATTAACCCTTTCCTTCATAGAGATTTAGGTTAATATACTATTATATCTCAATACAAACAACAGCCATTTAGCTATCATGCAGATAAGTAGTCGCCATATCTATCCCACCTCCATAGATATTACTGGGACTACATGAGATTCTAGCCCTTTATTATGAACATTTGTTGGCTACTACATTGTCAATGTATGTCATATAGGTAATGGTGTCAAGAGGTGCTTCTATGAGGGAAAGGGTTTATGAACATTGGTTTGGCTACTACATTGTCAATGTATGTGGTATTGGTAATGGTGTCAAGAGGTGCTTCTATGAGGGAAAGGGTTTATGAACATTGGTTTGGCTACTACATTGTCAATGTATGTGGTATTGGTAATGGTGTCAAGAGGTGCTTCTATGAGGGAAAGGGTTTATGAACATTGGTTTGGCTACTACATTGTCAATGTATGTGGTATTGGTAATGGTGTAAAGAGGTGCTTCTATGAGGGAACGGGTTTATGAACATTGGTTTGGCTACTACATTGTCAATGTATGTGGTATTGGTAATGGTGTCAAGAGGTGCTTCTATGAGGGAAAGGGTTTATGAACATTGGTTTGGCTACTACATTGTCAATGTATGTCGTATTGGTAATGGCGTCAAGAGGTGCTTCTATGAGGGAAAGGGTTTATGAACATTGGTTTGGCTACTACATTGTCAATGTATGTCGTATTGGTAATGGTGTCAAGAGGTGCTTCTATGAGGGAAAGGGTTTATGAACATTGGTTTGGCTACTACATTGTCAATGTATGTGGTATTGGTAATGGTGTAAAGAGGTGCTTCTATGAGGGAAAGGGTTTATGAACATTGGTTTGGCTACTACATTGTCAATGTATGTGGTATTGGTAATGGTGTAAAGAGGTGCTTCTATGAGGGAAAGGGTTTATGAACATTGGTTTGGCTACTACATTGTCAATGTATGTGGTATTGGTAATGGTGTAAAGAGGTGCTTCTATGAGGGAAAGGGTTTATGAACATTAGTTTGGCTACTACATTGTCAATGTATGTGGTATTGGTAATGGTGTAAAGAGGTACTTCTATGAGGGAAAGGGTTACCGTAACCTAGTCTTAAAAGGACAAGTTTTTTAAGTAAAAGTGTCCACCTCCGTGGTTACGGTCGCTGATGTGTATACCACTGTAACCTATCATCACTTTATATGAAAAGGTTGGCAGTTTCTTACGGAGGCATCGGGTGTTATATGAAAAGGTTGGCAGTTTCTTATGGAGGCATCAGGTGTTATATGAAAAGGTTGGCAGTTTCTTACGGAGGCATCTGGTGTTATATGAAAAAGTTGGCAGTTTTTTACGGAGGCATCAGGTGTTATATGAAAAGGTTGGCAGTTTCTTACGGAGGCATCTGGTGTTATATGAAAAAGTTGGCAGTTTTTTACGGAGGCATCGGGTGTTATATGAAAAGGTTGGCAGTTTCTTACGGAGGCATCAAGTGTTATATGAAAAAGTTGGCAGTTTCTTACGGAGGCATCGGGTGTTATATGAAAAGGTTGGCAGTTTCTTACGGAGGCATCGGGTGTTATATGAAAAAGTTGGCAGTTTCTTACGGAGGCATCGGGTGTTATATGAAAAGGTTGGCAGTTTCTTACGGAGGCATCGGGTGTTATATGAAAAAGTTGGCAGTTTCTTACGGAGGCATCGGGTGTTATATGAAAAGGTTGGCAGTTTCTTACGGAGGCATCGGGTGATCAATCAACTTCAACGTCATTAAAAAATATAAATATTTGAAACTGTTTGAACTTGGACCATGACCGTGGATAACGTGATCATCATCAGCATCACCATAATCATCATCATGACGTTCACAATCCTCATTACAAACATCGTGATGATGATGATGATGGTGGTGATGACGACGGTGAAAGAAAGTCAGTAGTTTAATATATTTAGTAGTTGAAAACAGGGGAGCTGAATGCGGACGGATCTGGCATATCGACGCATTGAAGTCCATGGAAGCTCTATGCGACAGGAGCTCTATGTGGTTCTTTAATGACTCATAAGCTCTATGTGGCACAACATATCAGGATAATATAATATCTGCACGGCAAATTTAGTTTAAACCTATTTTATTTCCCAATATAATACATATTGAACAATGCATACATCACACATAATCAAAATACAGAAAAAGGATTAGAATGAAAGACAGAGTCTTATATAATTCTTCTCCTCGAAGACGGCAAATTTCATCATTGTCAAGGTACAAGACGAGCATATATTGCGCGGTCACTGACATCTTGTAATTATCAACGTGTCTGTATTGATGTATTTAAGATATCACATATCGTTGTGCACATGAAGGAAAATAATAGACAAACTAATACACCGTATCATTTAACAACAATGACATAAAATGCAATTACTTGCATTACTGCAGTTTTTCCTCACGATATTTACGATGAAGGGCGGTTTTCCTCCTGATATTGCAATTACGATGAAGATAAGGGCGGTTTTTCCTCCTGATATTTACGATGAAGATAAGGGCAGTTTTTCCTCTTGATATTGCAATTACGATGAAGATAAGGGCGGTTTTTCCTCCTGATATTTACGATGAAGGGCGGTTTTTCCTCTTGATATTGCAATTACGATGAAGATAAGGGCGGTTTTTCCTCCTGATATTTACGATGAAGATAAGGGCGGTTTTTCCTCTTGATATTGCAATTACGATGAAGATAAGGGCGGTTTTTCCTCCTGATATTTACGATGAAAATAAGGGCGGTTTTTCCTCTTGATATTGCAATTACGATGAAAATAAGGGCGGTTTTTCCTCTTGATATTGCAATTACGATGAAGATACAGACGGTTTTCCCTCTTGATATTGCAATTACGATAAGGGCAGTTTTTCTTCCTGATATTTACGATGAAGATAAGGGCAGTTTTTCTTCCTGATATTTACGATGAAGATAAAGGCGGTTTTTCTTCCTGATATTTACGATGAATATAAGGGCGGTTTTTCTTCCTGATATTTACGATGAAGATAAGGGCGGTTTTCCCTCCTGATATTGCACTTACAATGAAGATACGGGCGGTTTTTGGTCACCTAAGTTATGGGCATATTTACGATACATCACAAAGTTAATATTGTTTCCAGATAATGGAAAAGTTGTCTATGAGGTACTTAAGGTGGAGATACGAGGATCGTAAGAGTTGCGATGCTTCGAGATAACCGACCCCTGTACGATATCTTATATTTGTATTCAAATAATGGGTAACTGAGAGTGTAGATACTTGTTGTGGTAGACTGGGTATACAGTGGAACCTCCACTAACGGTCACCTCCGGTGAGCGGTCACCTCCGGTAAACGGTCACTTTTATTCCCCCTGAGCGATTTTCCTATATATTACACCTCTGTTGAGCGGTCACCTCTCATCTCCGGCCAGCGGCCACCAGTGACCGTTTTGGGACAAAATTTCCTACCTTAAACGGTCAAAATCCACCAAAAATCGGCAAAATATTTACAGAGATGCGGTCGCGAAAATATGTAACATTCAAATCAGATGTAGACATTGAAAGATTGAATTTACGGAGTGGAAAAAAAGAAATATTTTATTAATAATTATCATTTTTTATATTACAGCTATCAAATGATATTTTGGCCTTAAAAACAATATTGATTAGTTTTTCACACGTTTTTACAGAAGTCTCCAATCATACGTGATTATCCGCCATTATGCGGGAAATTGATGAGTCATCCTGGTTTTCCATTCTATTTTTGAAGAGTGTAAAATACAAAGTCGGCACCACACAATAGGTTGTTAAATCATAAACAAACTTGGAGTGATCACACAAGGCGCTGAAAACCATTGTTTTGATCGGATTACTGGGATATCAAAGGCCGATTATTCGATCGCATTGTTTGATGAAAGTTAATCTCCTAAGGTAATATAAAGAACAAATATATATACATATGTTTAATTTGAAAAATAAATAAAATGTTAATAAAAATAAAAGTTTAAATTTCAGATTCTGTTTTTTCTCATTTCTTGTTGTTATACTATAAGGCAATCCCATTGACAGATTATTGTTATCACAGCTTTTCCAGGCATGCTTGCTTTGAAAATAATTTCTAGTTGTCCAGCAGTCTCCCTCCGTTAAGCAGCCACCTCCCTTAAGCAGCCAATTTGTGCCCTTCCCAAGAGTGGCTGCTTAAGAGAGGTTCCACTGTATATGTTTTGTAATGGTTCGAACCCCACTCTAGGCATTTGCCCCGATGATCGTATAGTTATATGGTTCTTTATATTTCATCTATTTTATCATTGGGTACGAAGTACTGAGTCTATAGAAAGTGTGTATTATATATTTATTACCTCATATATCTAATGATAATATGTATCCCTTTTATGTTACTATTGTTTTACTATAATATATATACATATACACGTTCTGTACGATTACCCGTACTATATATCGGTAGTACTGTTTGATTACCCAAACTATGACAGCTATATAGATTTCTCTACTTTTGACTGCCACGAGAAAAGTTCCGAAACACCTTATATATCGTGTCGCACGGGCCAGTGGACGACGATTGGTTAATCTAAACAACCGGCTTACTAGGAGTAGTCACAACGGAAATCCGACGGGATTACCCCGTATAGAGCTCGGCTGTTTCCGTAGAAGCACATACAGACGATCATTGATAACGTTCGCTACTACACTTGTCAATATGTTACCATGGCAAGTGTTGGTTATATTTTGTTTATATGTAGTGGGTTTGGAGAAGCTGATTTCCACAATATATAAATGATAATAAAGTTGTTTACAAATTACAAGTCATGTTTGTATGATTGCAAAAGCAAAACAACCACAAGTATTTTCAATTAACTTGGATTGATTTAATAACTGTTGCCTTAAGGATATCGACCCAGACAAAGCAATTCACTGATGGTATGTTGTAAGTGTCAATAGACAGACAAGGAAGAACAGTTAATATAAAGGTGTTATAAATATAATATTTATACACAGATGAACTATTGATCAATAAAATCAACATGATATCGGAATTAAACAAAATTAGAAAATCAATTTCACAAACATGGAAAACTTTGAAAACACATGTCAAGACGATGCTTAATCCGTTACCTAATAGTAGACATGCCTTCAGAAATATAACATTAACAGTCTTTCATTGGGACGCTAAACCGAGGTCTCGTGTCAGTACTGTACACCGTACACGTAAAAGAACCAGGGGAGACTCTGGAATGGGTCTCTGTCTGTATCATTGCACTATCCTCCAAAAATCTAAAATGACTAATTTCTTCAGGAGGCGTCGCTTATATGGGCAACCGGTAGCGACGATAAATAAACGTAAAACACACACAGAGGATTCATTGGTATACCGTGGTGACAGCTAACACATACACTTAGGGCCACTTCTAACCCAACACTAATTTGGTACGATTGGATTATTTGTGAACGGATTTTGTTCTAATTTGGACTACGTATAAATCAGTGAAAAGCATAAAGTATGTACGTATGATATGTTAATTTATTCATTGTTCAAATGTGAACACAAATAATCCAATTATACCGTCTCCGTGGCCAAGTGATTAAGGCGTCCGCCTATAGAGCGAGCTGGAGGTCGAAGGTTCGACCCTCGTCAGGGGTTTGTTCTGATATGGCTGGTTGGTGAGCTGCCAGTTAAATAATGGTTACCGATTGCCTACCAGCCTGGCGTCAGGCATTCAAGCATAGGATTCGGGAAGTACTGATTGTTCATGAGAAGAGGTGTCTCATAAGTCAGAAATGGCTGGCCCTTTAAATAGGGATGACACTATAATAAACAAACACTTTACTTTTATACCGAATTATATAATGTAAATCATGCACCAGATAAGAGATATCATATATGTACATTAATACGAACAATATCATAAAGCTTTATTAGTCATGCGGTTATATATGTAACCCGGCACTAATAAAAATTAATCATAATATAACTGATAATGAGTCAGTGGGCCAGTTGACCCTGTGTATATTCAACACACAGAAAACTCAGCCAATAAAAGATAACCATTCAGAATAACTAGGCTAATAAATGAATGAAATACCTCAAACTAATGAATCGCTGCAACAAACCACTTTATTTCTACGAGAATTGTGTGTTTCCCATGCTCCAATCTACCTTTTATTATTAAAGGTATATTCCCAATTTTCTGTACCTTATTGCGGCTTTCTTTATTTTCAAACACTAGTTACTTATACCGTATAGTGTATGTCTATTGACCTATGTAAATCAATAGTAAATGACATATTTTATACAAACACCAGTTACCTATATTGTATGTCTATTGACCTATGTAAATCAATAGTAAATGACATATTTGATACAAACACTAGTTACCTATACCGTATATTGTGTCTATTGACCTATGTAAATCAATAGTAAATGCCATATTTTATACAAACACTAGTTACCTATATCTTATATTGTATGTCTATTGACCTATGTAAATCAATAGTAAATGCCATATTTTATACAAACATTAGTTACCTATACCATATAGTGTATGTCTATTGACCTATGTAAATCAATAGTACATGACATATTTTATACAAACACTAGTTACCTATATTTTATATTGTATGTCTATTGACCTATGTAAATCAATAGTAAATGCCATATTTTACACAAACACTAGTTACCTATACCGTATAGTGTATGTCTATTGACCTATGTAAATCAATAGTAAATGCCATATTTTATGCAAACACTAGTTACCCATATCTTATATAATATTGTATGTCTATTGACCTATGTAAATCAATAGTAAATGCCATATTATACACAAACACTAGTTACCTATATCTTATATTGTATGTATATTGACCTATGTAAATCAATAGTAAATGCCATATTTTACACACAAACACTAGTTACCTATACCGTATAGTGTATGTCTATTGACCTATGTAAATCAATAGTAAATGACATATTTTATACAAACACTAGTTACCTATATTGTATGTCTATTGACCTATGTAAATCAATAGTAAATGACATATTTTATACAAACACTAGTTACCTATATTGTATGTCTATTGACCTATGTAAATCAATAGTAAATGAAATATTTGATACAAACACTAGTTACCTATACCGTATATTGTGTCTATTGACCTATGTAAATCAATAGTAAATGACATATTTTATACAAACACTAGTTACCTGTATCTTATATTGTATGTCTATTGACCTATGTAAATCAATAGTAAATGACATATTTTATACAAACACCAGTTACCTATATTGTATGTCTATTGACCTATGTAAATCAATAGTAAATGACATATTTGATACAAACACTAGTTACCTATACCGTATATTGTGTCTATTGACCTATGTAAATCAATAGTAAATGCCATATTTTATACAAACACTAGTTACCTATATCTTATATTGTATGTCTATTGGACCTATGTAAATCAATAGTAAATGCCATATTTTATACAAACATTAGTTACCTATACCATATAGTGTATGTCTATTGACCTATGTAAATCAATAGTACATGACATATTTTATACAAACACTAGTTACCTATATCTTATATTGTATGTCTATTGACCTATGTAAATCAATAGTAAATGCCATATTTTACACAAACACTAGTTACCTATACCGTATAGTGTATGTCTATTGACCTATGTAAATCAATAGTAAATGCCATATTTTATGCAAACACTAGTTACCCATATCTTATATAATATTGTATGTCTATTGACCTATGTAAATCAATAGTAAATGCCATATTATACACAAACACTAGTTACCTATATCTTATATTGTATGTATATTGACCTATGTAAATCAATAGTAAATGCCATATTTTACACACAAACACTAGTTACCTATACCGTATAGTGTATGTCTATTGACCTATGTAAATCAATAGTAAATGACATATTTTATACAAACACTAGTTACCTATATTGTATGTCTATTGACCTATGTAAATCAATAGTAAATGACATATTTTATACAAACACTAGTTACCTATATTGTATGTCTATTGACCTATGTAAATCAATAGTAAATGAAATATTTGATACAAACACTAGTTACCTATACCGTATATTGTGTCTATTGACCTATGTAAATCAATAGTAAATGACATATTTTATACAAACACTAGTTACCTGTATCTTATATTGTATGTCTATTGACCTATGTAAATCAATAGTAAATGACATATTTTATACAAACACCAGTTACCTATATTGTATGTCTATTGACCTATGTAAATCAATAGTAAATAACATATTTGATACAAACACTAGTTACCTATACCGTATATTGTGTCTATTGACCTATGTAAATCAATAGTAAATGCCATATTTTATACAAACACTAGTTACCTATATCTTATATTGTATGTCTATTGACCTATGTAAATCAATAGTAAATGCCATATTTTATACAAACATTAGTTACCTATACCATATAGTGTATGTCTATTGACCTATGTAAATCAATAGTACATGACATATTTTATACAAACACTAGTTACCTATATCTTATATTGTATGTCTATTGACCTATGTAAATCAATAGTAAATGCCATATTTTACACAAACACTAGTTACCTATACCGTATAGTGTATGTCTATTGACCTATGTAAATCAATAGTAAATGCCATATTTTATGCAAACACTAGTTACCCATATCTTATATAATATTGTATGTCTATTGACCTATGTAAATCAATAGTAAATGCCATATTATACACAAACACTAGTTACCTATATCTTATATTGTATGTATATTGACCTATGTAAATCAATAGTAAATGCCATATTTTACACACAAACACTAGTTACCTATACCGTATAGTGTATGTCTATTGACCTATGTAAATCAATAGTAAATGACATATTTTATACAAACACTAGTTACCTATATTGTATGTCTATTGACCTATGTAAATCAATAGTAAATGACATATTTTATACAAACACTAGTTACCTATATTGTATGTCTATTGACCTATGTAAATCAATAGTAAATGAAATATTTGATACAAACACTAGTTACCTATACCGTATATTGTGTCTATTGACCTATGTAAATCAATAGTAAATGACATATTTTATACAAACACTAGTTACCTGTATCTTATATTGTATGTCTATTGACCTATGTAAATCAATAGTAAATGACATATTTTATATAAACACTAGTTACCTATACCGTATAATGTATGTCTATTGACCTATGTAAATCAATAGTAAATGCCATATTATACACAAACACTAGTTACCTATATCTTATATTGTATGTCTATTGACCTATGTAAATCGCTGTAAACAATTACTGTCCCCAGATAAGAAATATCATATGTATATTTAAACCCACAATATTATAAAGTTTAATTAGTATTGTAACCGGACACTATTAAAAGTAATTGCTGTTGTTGTTGTTGTTGTTGTTGTTATTAAAAGTAATTGTTGTTGTTGTTATTAAAAGTAATTGTTGTTGTTGTTATTAAAAGTAATTGTTGTTGTTGTTATTAAAAGTAATTGTTGTTGTTGTTATTAAAAGTAATTGTTGTTGTTGTATAAGTGTCGGCTTACAAGTGGCCGGCCGTAAGTGTATGTATGACTGTATATATCAATATAACAATGAGAAACATAGTTACTGCCCCTGAATACTCCTAATAGTATAATGGTCCTCTTAATTGGTTTCCTCTGTTTTTATCGTTGTTTCCTTTGCACCACATGTTTTCCATTTTCATCCGTATTCTCGTCTTATAATTATGAAATTATGAAATCTCGACAGATATCCTTTAGCATGTCCAATGGATAACTTACTGTAAAAATTGGTTCAATTAATTAGCATGATTTTTGATCAAATTACATTTATCCAAACGCAACATCTGCTAGGATGACAACAGTAAAAACAAAGGATTCCAACTAAAAGGACCAATATACATTTCGGGATAAATCTGACATTATCCATCAAGGGAGGTAATAGAAAAACCAGTAATGTCTCTCATGAGATAATAGATGCAATGTATCACAGCTGTTTTCATATTGCACATCGGGATCACAGATAAACGGAAACATAAATTGCATTTATATTTGTAACATGATTAAAGACATGTATGTAAAATAATACGGCATCATCAACAACAAGAACTTTAATCTTCATCAACAGTTATCATATATATACAATGATACCATCTCTCACACTAGGTCTAGTTTCTCTTTCTCTCCATCACTAGGTTCATTCAAGCCACACACCTCACAAATTATTTACACCTCATCCTCACTCTCAGAACTAGCACCAGTACCATCTGGTATGTCTTGTCCGTCCGTCAATTCCTCTATGTCATTATCGTCAGTGTACATATAGGCATCGTCATTATTTTGCTCATCGACGGAATTTATTACAGGAGCATTCTCGTCCTCCTGTTCACCATCGACTCGCCATAACTCTTGTTCAATCTTGGTAATAACATGGTCCTCACACGAGATTCCATGAAGAGAGCCTTGGTATTATCAACAGTAAACAAAGAGCTATGTCTGGCTACATGACAACATTTTCCCCCAAACAAGTTCAATTGGGCTTAGTTTACAGTGCCTGGGCGGCAAACGAAGAACATTGTGTCCAGCTTCCATAGCAAGTTCATCAATGTACTTTGGACGAGACTTATTCCTGCAAACAAGTTCCATTAGTTCAGCCTTCAACATGTCATTCAAGTCCGCCTCCGTGGTCGAGTGGTTGAGGTCGCTGACTTGTATACCACTGTAACCTATCATCACTGATGGTCATTGGTTCGAGCCCCGCTCAGACCGTGTCTCATTTATATGAAAAAGTTGGCAGTTTCTTACGGAGGTTGGTGCACCCAAGTACTGGTTAACCGCTGGAGCCTGCCCAGGAAAGGTGTTGTTAGGTAAACTGCCCGCCTGCGATATAGCCCAAAATGGTGCTGATGCAGGCGTAAAACCCGAAATATAACATAACATATAATATAACATGTCATTCGTATATTCAATCCATCGGTCTCAAGGGCACAGTGCTCTGTCTGCCTTCCTACTAGTTGATGTTGGCGTCCTTGTGCCGTCTGTCCGTATCGCATTGGTAAGAAGCGTTCTCTATGACAATTGTGCTCAGCCTCTGTAGAACTAGGAGGATGGTATTCTTCCACCAGTCGAAGAAATGTTCACGATTCATTTCACACGAATCGCTATTAGCTGTGAACATCTCTCCAACTCCTGGAATTAAGCCAACATCCCTGCATCCGGTGTCGAGAATAATAAGGTGCTTACCTTTACAAGAAGACACAAATTTGCTGCACAGACCTCTCTTATCTCCCAACAACTTTGACGTCTCGCTCACAATACTATCGCTCCACTCACCCATCTCACAATGATTACCGTTCACTCACGCCTCATCAACATACACAATTACATCCCCATTCTCTCTCGCCGTCTTCACATTCCTCAAAAAGTTATGTCAGCTTGCTATGAGGTCATGCATCTCCTTCCCAGCAAATCGCTTGCCTATCCCATTTTTTGCGAGTCTGTAAGACAAAAAACAATACGTTCAGGGATCTGTATAAAGATTTCTTTGGTTTAAACAGTATTTATTCCAATAAATGTACATGTACATGTATAACACAAAACATGTTACAAATTACATAAATTGTGAATGGTTTGAATTGGAAAACAAGTTTTCAGAAAACTTATATTAATTCCTCCTTAAAGAGTTCTTTAATTTGATGTACCATTTTGATACCGGATTGACCTATTTGCTTCAACTAATTTCCTATATGACTTGAGTTGGTCGTATGTCGTACCTACCAGTAAACTTTATTTTTGACATATACTCTATATATAAGTGAATGGACAATTTTGAAATGGATGTAGAAACAAGATTTTGCATACTTTATTAAATGGAGCCTCCGTGGCCGAGTGGTTGCAGTTGTTGAGTTCAAATCACTTGCCCTTTGTCGCTGTAGGTTTGAATCCCACCGGGTGTCGAATTCTTTCAAGTAAGGAAGCTATCCAGCCAGCATGCGGTAGGTCTGAGGGATATACAGGGTCTTCCTCCACAATACTAGCTGGAATATCGCCATACGACCTACATGTGTGCATTTGTGTGTTTTATGTATATTTATCGTGTACAGTGTAAAGCACCATCACAAGATCTCGGTTATTCTATGGGGGCAATAAACCATATAATTAATTAAAGCTCACCGTCTTATTTCTTTAATTGTGCTTCCAAGTTTAAGCACGGCTCTATGAAGAGTTGATTTGGTTATTACAATGCCATGTGTTGTTCTTATCTGCGACATCACGTAGAGCCACAGGAGCACTCCGTTCATAATTAGCGTGAATTACACGTCTTATCAAACACAGATCAAAGTCGTTCAAATTGGCCCGGCTTGTTGGTTTCACCCTGGCTAATTGTTTGCTCTCCTGTTACAAAGAAACAAATATATAATAATAATAAATAAATTCCTTACAATTTGTCGTAGTATCATCTGTTATTTGCATATGTTGTAAAAAAGATGCTATGTATTTTATTTCGAGTGTACCATGTATACGAATGTCTACATCGTATATGAGGAACAATACCGGTAGTTTTGTTCTGAGGTTCGTAGATGGTTTGGTGGGCAAACAACAACCTCATGGTACAGAGCACTCTGGTCATATATATGGCAAACACCAACCTCATGGTACAGAGCACTCTGGTCATACCCTACATGTAGATGGAGAGCTTGGTGGGCAAACAACAACCTCATGGTACAGAGCACTCTGGTCATATATATGGCAAACACCAACCTCATGGTACAGAGCACCCTGGTCATACCCTACATGTAGATGGAGAGCTTGGTGGGCAAACAACAACCTCATGGTACAGAGCACTCTGGTCATATATATGGCAAACACCAACCTCATGGTACAGAGCACCCTGGTCATATATATGGCAAACAACAACCTCATGGTACATAGCACCCTGGTCATATATATGGCAAACAACAACCTCATGGTACAGAGCACTTTGGTCATACCCTGCATGTAGATGGAGAGCTTGGTGGGCAAACAACAACCTCATGGTACAGAGCACCCTGGTCATATATATGGCAAACAACAACCTCATGGTACAGAGCACCCTGGTCATATATATGGCAAACAACAACCTCATGGTACAGAGCACTCTGGTCATACCCTGCATGTAGATGGAGAGTTTGGTTGGCAAACACCAACCTCATGTTACAGAGCACCCTGGTCATATATATGGCAAACAACAACCTCATGGTACAGAGCACTCTGGTCATACCCTGCATGTAGATGGAGAGCTTGGTGGGCAAACAACAACCTCATGGTACAGAGCACCCTGGTCATATATATGGCAAACAACAACCTCATGGTACAGAGCACTCTGGTCATACCCTGCATGTAGATGGAGAGCTTGGTGGGCAAACAACAACCTCATGGTACATAGCACCCTGGTCATATATATGGCAAACAACAACCTCATGGTATAGAGCACCCTGGTCATATATATGGCAAACAACAACCTCATGGTACATAGCACTCTGGTCATATATATGGCAAACAACAACCTCATGGTACATAGCACCCTGGTCATATATATGGCAAACAACAACCTCATGGTACAGAGCACTCTGGTCAATGGTCATGTACATGTATATATGGCAAACAGCAACCTCATGGTACAGAGCACTCTGGTCAATGGTCATGTACATATGGCAAACAGCAACCTCATCGTACAGAGCACTCTGGTCATACCCTGCATGTAGATGGAGAGCTTGGTGGGCAAACAACAACCTCATGGTACAGAGCACCCTGGTCATACCCTACATGTAGATGGAGAGCTTGGTGGGCAAACAACAACCTCATGGTACATAGTACCCTGGTCATATATATGGCAAACAACAACCTCATGGTACATAGCACTCTGGTCATACCCTACATGTAGATGGAGAGCTTGGTGGGCAAACAACAACCTCATGGTACAGAGCACTCTGGTCAATGGTCATGTACATGTATATATGGCAAACAGCAACCTCATGGTACAGAGCACTCTGGTCAATGGTCATGTACATGTATATATGGCAAACAGCAACCTCATGGTACAGAGCACTCTGGTCATACATGTATATATGGCAAACAGCAACCTCGTGGTACAGAGCACTCTGGTCATACATGTATATATGGCAAACAACAATCTCATGGTACCGAGCACTCTGGTCATACAGTCAAACCTCTCTAGAGCAAACACCATCCGGATACATCGAGATTGGTTGTTGTAGAGAGGTTGTTGTTCTAGGGAGGTTCAACTTTTTGAAGTCTGGAAATGCGCGAATAGTCAGTTTATAGTCGGTGGCTCATACTGATTTGAATATAGAGTATACAGAATGGGGTCCTATGTACAATTGTACTTTCAGTAAATATTCAAAAAAATTCTAAAAATGACTCAAAGCATTGAAAATTCAACTTCTTTTTAATACATATAACTATACAGTATACATATATCAGTCTGAAACTAAACACAGATTTTATGTTTGCTTAAAAAGTCACTGATTTTACTCTGAGGTCCAGCTGAGGACACAATGTGTTAAAATCCCCCAGATTATGCAAATCTAGACAATTGTGTACATTTAACGATTTATGTTTTCAATACATCAAAGTCTAAACATCTGATAAATTACGCATTTCAATTGTATAAAAAACAAACAAGATATCTGTCGCATCACGGCAATTATCACTTCCATGCTAAATTTCATAAAAGAAGCTCCATAAATAGCGCTAATTGTAAGTTTGTTTTCAAAATATGGTAGGCCTTTTATAATTGATCACATAAATGGCTTCCGAATAACCTGGTTCCCATCCGCAATTTGTATATATATATATTCAAACACATAACTGTTAGGAAACCGGACGTATACATAGTGTGATTCTATTGTTAGCTATTTTTAGAATTGGGAAATACATGGGATTTTGGGATTATTGTCTGTTCTTGGGAGGTTTTACGCATCGATGGGTGGGAAATTGACTGTCATTGTGCGTTGTTGAGGTGTCGTTCGTGAGAGGTGAAATTAAATTAAAATCCAACGGGAGAGAATAAAAGTGACGTTATAAAGAGGGTGTCGCTCCTGGGAGGTGACGTTTGGGGAGGTGGGAGTGTACATGTATATATGGCAAACAACAACCTCATGGTACAGAGCACTCTGGGCATATATATGTATATGGCAAACAATGACCTCATGGTCCAGAGCACACAGACTCACACCCTAGATCACATTCTAGATGACTATTCCGTATACATCAGCATCATTGAGTCATTCATAATGTGTGTGTCTCTGGAATATCTATTGCTTACAAGGTTGTATATACGTAAATAGGCAGAAGTGCATCGGCTGTCCACTCAAATGTAGTTCCAATAAACTAATATAGTAATTTTTTCTTTTGGTAAAATGCATTTTCATGACAAGGCAATGTATAGTTTTTGTTTTTTGAGAAATTATGTGACTTGAGAAGACGTCAGACCAGTGATGTGTAGAAAAGATGTGGTATAAGAATTCAGGCCATTGCAAACTGAAGGTTGGTATACTGTATTATTTGGCAGAGGACTACAGTGTGTAAACACAGTGACATTATTCACAGGTGAGCACTGCAGCTATTTGAAACATTATATTTTGAATATTCTTGGTGTGTTTCAGGCTGATTTGAATACCTCTTCACAATGGATGTGGTATCAGAAGAAATGAAAGGTTGGAAATATAAGTGTTTTTAATTTTTACTATGTATTTAATACGCAATTTATTTGTTGTTTTACAACCACATATATGTATCATCAAGTATTTGAAGCCAATAAGTCAGACTTTCTGTCTACTACTGAACTATGACTACTATTAATAATGTTCGTATAAATGTGTCTTGTGTGTGAATATTCCGTTATGTAAAATAACTATGGATTATATTTAATGGATTTGGATTTAGATGGATTTGGTAGCATATCGAGCAACAGATATTGCCAGACTACAGGCATTTTTCTGTGAAATGCTTTTGGAACGCTGTGTACATAACTGGTTTTCACATTGGTTGTTAGCATGAATGGCAGCACAAATCACACGTCTCAATCAAAATCTAAAAGGATGATACATTTACATGTAGCTGGTATGTTGGTTATGTTGATTTATATGTTCTCCGTTATACTATATTGTTGCTATATAGACATTTGTTGTAGACATTTTACACTGATATCATGTTCACACAGCTCTTTCATATTTACACGTCTATGCCAAGATGCATTGATATATATAAGAATGTATTGGTCTACCTTTCCTTCGGACCACATCAGATCAGACTGAGATTCTGCGAATTGGGCAACCCAGTATCTCCTCAGCGTGCCCAGGCTAGCGCCCTGGAGAGGACACTCCAGCTACACCTCAATGTAGGCTCAACATGGAGTGTACAGCCACAGCAGACGGTGTTCATCTTTAGACTCAACGGGCGCAAATTCCATAGTCTGACGAGACTGTCAGATGCCGAAGAATGCCAAGATGTTGGGATTACCTTCTCGTTTCCATTTATTTTCCAAGTCCTGTAGTCCTTATATATAAGACATCTACATAAAAAAATTCCGATCTGTTATTTCGAGGTCTTATCTTTGAAGCTTATTTTCACATAGCACTTTCTGCCCTGATCCGATGGCTGGATTTCTGACCAAGGCTTTGAAGCTTTCCAGACATGAACGGTTATAAATGTGTGCATTGGTGTTAAGAATAATCATAAATATAGATATAAACACTGTTTAAAATATATTGTCTTACCTTTGTGCATACGATTTTGCTTGAAATCGACAGGTGTGATTCTCCCACCGTTTCTGTGCAATGGCCGGCGTCTTCACAAAAGAAATCCGAATGAATTATTTGTTAGTACATTTCATGCATGTGAACAATTTGATATTGAACAAAATCTATTTGGTTCACCGCACGGGAGATCAATCTTGTAAACAATTTCGTTTAATGATTTCTATTTTGGCTTTTCATAATAACCAAAACATCCAAAATTGACGAAATGGAATGGTTTAACTCTCCCATGAAATTTAAACGTTGATTTCTTGTATACCGGTAATATTGTGTCAAGAGACTTATAGACTGTGCAGAATTCAAACAATGGTATATGTGTTCATCTTGCTAACAATTTATAAAAACGACTTTAGAATATAAAATATGCTACGCGTAATTGAGGTCTAGCATTTAGACTTTGAAAAATGCCCGTCAACGAACAAGATAGAAAAAGGTTACATGTGAGCCATACATGTAGTCCTATATATAAGACCTCTACATAAATTTTGGTTTGTGTTATTTCGAGGTGTTATGGCTCATTTTCGCATAGCACTTTCCACCCTGATCCGAGGGCAGGATTTCTGACCAATGTTTTGAAGCTTTCCGGACATAAACGGTTATAAATTTGAACATTGGTGTTAAGAATAATCATAAATATAGATATAAACAACATTTATTATTTAAAATATATTGTCTGACCTTTGTGCATACGATTTTGCCATTTGGCCTGTTGCACAGTAAAATGGTCCAATGGGTTAGCATCAGAAGTAAAAAATAAAGTTCAATATTCCATTACACTTTGTACATTTTTTTTATTGTTGAACATTCCTCTGCTGAATTAATACATGCAAGGATAACTTTTGACATATTTTGGCGAAAATATACATGTATGTCACTGCTGTCGACAAAGGGGACGGACGTTACATGTAATAGATCAAACTTCTCAATCTTCACACTAACAATACAAATGAATGTTATTTGTCTCTTAAAATGATGTACATGTTGCACATATTAGTTGCCAAGCAAAAAAATCCAAGTAACTAACGTTTTCCGAATTATTACATGAATGGTAGAGAAAGACATTTTTCCCTGCACAAATGGCAATTAGATCATTTATGCTAACATTTGAGATCTGCTTGGTATACCTCTGATTTGCTGGTCATAAATAAGTATATTATACATGAGTATAATACAATTATGTATAGCTGAACTTAGTGGTCTAAAGAGAAATGAAATCTGATATTTAAATACTCCGACCAAAGGGACGGACGTTACAAATTAGGGGACGGACATTACATACATGACCAAGCTTCATATTCTTTCAACCAACATGCAAATTGTACAGTTTTGTCTTCCAACATTATGTACATGTTATATCTATCAATTTTAAAACTAATCCAATGAACATCTGTAACTGTTTCAAAAGTATTATGTCTCTGTTAGAGAAAGTAACTTTTTCCAACTCAAAGTGCTACAGATTCATTGTTGCTAATACTTGAATATGACATGATACACACAGTATTAATGAGTCAAAAGTAAGTACCCCGTATCAGCATTAATAAAACACTCTGCTAGCTAGATATTAGTGTTCAGAATATAAATAACATATCATATCAAATACTTTGACAAAAGGGGACGGACGTTACATAAATCATGTATCAGCAATATTCTGTTACAATCATGACTTGCAACTTAATAATGTTTTGGTTTTATGAATAAAATATGGCACTCTTGCCAGTTTAGGGTAAAACTATCTCATATTTCAGCTATACATGCATGATTCAGAGTACATTTTCACAAAATTATGTTATACAATGACTGCAGTGACATTCACTTCAGTTGGAATCCATTTAGGGATCTCTCTGTTCATCCGTTAATTTGAATAAGCACTTCACACGTGATCCAGTTACTATATTATCCGGAGCTGCCAATTTACACACTATGTCATTCTTATGCTGCCATGACACATCTGGCACTGACCGAAACTGGTAATACTTCCCATTTTTTCCCAAAGTATTCCACTCGTACTTCATCCTTTTCAATTTCAAGTATTTTCGCAAAGAAAGATAATTTCGACTTTTTGATCTGAAATTTAACAGCGACAAGTTCATTTGGTTGCTACAAGTTCTGTTCGTTGCTACATGTATGCCATGGTTATCAGTGGTTCTTTCAGTAGATATATTTTTGAAGATATATACATAAAATATGTATCAAACGAAAGATAGAAGCTATCTGTACAAAAATATTATTATAGTTTCTATTAAACATAATATGATCATTGAAATATCACTGTCTCAAAATTGTTAAAAAAGCAGATGATGATTTTTGAGGCCTTCAATTGACAAAAAAATATACTTTGCCTTGTCCGATTTTCATAAAATTCACGTCTACATTTACATTGTGAAATAAACTAAATGAATATATGTATAATGTTACAGATATTGTAGTGCTAATCATTATTTTAGGGCATTACATGTTTTTTCACTGAATTGACCATTTTACTGTGCAACAGGCCATTTGAAATTGACAGGTGTGATTCTCCCACCGTTTCTGTGCCGTCTACACAAAAGAAATCCGAATGAATTATTTGTTAGTACATTTCATGCGTATGAACAATTAGTTTATACAAATTTATTTTAGCTCGATTGTGAAACAAGTTATTACAACTTATATTTATCACTCTCGAGACCTCATTCCTGATGGAATCCATCGCCACGAGAGAGAGAGAAGAGGCAATGTGGAATTTAAATGCCTTGCCTAAGGGCACAATCGTAACGGCTCCAGCGGGGCTCGAACTCCAGACCTTTCGCACCTGAAGCGAACGCGCATCCACTGCGCTATCACGACTTCCACGAACAATTGGATATTGACCGAAATCTTATTAGGTTCACCGTAATGGCATGGGAGATAAATCTTCAAAACAATTTCGTCTAATGATTTCTATTTTGGCAGCTTTTCGTTATAACCAACAAATTCAAAATGGACGAAATGGAATGGTGAGAGAATTCAAACAACGGTATGTGTGTTCATCTTGTTAGCAATTTTAATTTATACAAACGACTCTTTAGAACATAACATATGCTACACTTAATTGAGGTTTAGTGATTAGACTTTGAAAAATGCCTTGATAGTAAAATGTCACATTTTTCAAGTCTCTAAATACTTGGAATAGACTACCCACTTCCCATAGGGAAAATGAAATTCGAGTTTATGACAAAACGACTTAACGGACCCAAAAATCCTTTAAAATTGGGAGGGTGACTTTTTTATAAATCAATTAGCAAGAATTTATTTCAGGATTAATGCATTTTTGCAGTGCTCGAAAAATAGGACAGCCCGATACCCCTCAAAATCCAAGTCAGGCCCAGGCCCGTCTCTCTTTAAATCTGACAAGCCGACGGGCCTTTGTCTAAAAATAATCTCGGGCCCTTAGAAAATTTAAAGTTGTGTGATTTCCGTTCTCAGAGACAACAATCGTAAACATTCTCGGGCCTTGTGACTAAATTATACCTCTTTTGTCATCTGTTACAGCACATTAATGGTTAGCTTTTTTTTATATTTAAGTTTATTTAACGTCGCTACCGGTTTCCCATTTGAGCGACAGGCAGTTTACCTAACAACACCTTTCCTGGGCAGGCTCCAGCGGTTAACCAGTACTTGGTGCACCAACCTCCGTAAGAAACTGCCAACTTTTTCATATAGATGAGACATGGTCTGAGCGGGGCTCGAACCCATGACCATCAGATATGATAGGTTACAGTGGTATACAAGTCAGCGACCTTAACCACTCGACCACGGAGGCGGTCTCAATGATTAGCTACTGCAACACATAAATTATAGCCCCCAATAAAGCGATTAAATAAATAATGACTTCACTAATTGCTCATGCTGAGAAACCTCCAATACATTAGCATACAACTCATTGATTGGCTGTATCGGGGATATAATACCTTTATTATTATCCATAAATAAATTGCGTGGTCTTCGTCTGCACAATGCATGAAAGACAGATTAATTAGCAAATTAGCGGCGAGATATGATAGGATAATTATATTAGTATAATTGAGTAGATGGAACTTCATCAGATGTCAAGTGGACAAACATGTTGAAATTTTTTACGGGTCCTCCAAAATGAAAGTGAAAGTAGAAAATGTAAACACAATATTGAACGTGACAGTAAAAACACTTCAAAACGGAAAAGAGTTTTTCAGCAGTAGTGGAAACATCGTGGAAAGAAACTTTCCATGGCTACAGTTTGATGACATAACACGCAAGATGTTTTGTATGGTATGGGATAGAGGCAGTAATCCCACAAAACAGGTGGCAGTAAACTAGAGCTGAAAAGAATACTCTTCAATTGAAGATCAAATTTAACCCCAAGTATAGTGTCAAGATTACTGCCAATTGTCCCAAGATTCCTGCTAATTGTCCCAAGATTACTGCCAATTGTCCCAAGATTCCTGCTAATTGTATATTTCGTTACTGCCATTTTTTTGCATCTACTGTGAGAGATTTCCTATTCTGGCAGACAAGAATGTGTTCACTACAGGTATGGGTCAATTCCGGTTAGATCCAATAAGGGCACACCAGGCAAGCAGCTCACACAATGCGTGTGCCACTCAATACTTTCATCAGGAAGATGATATAAGTTCACAGACCAGGACTGTATACTGGAAAGTCACCCATATTGATATAACATGCATAATGAATGGCCCTGGCCACTTTAAATCAGGGTTTGTCCATTTTAAATTGAGGAATGTCCATTTTCAGAGGGGACAAGCCCTGGGCCTGTCTGTTAAAAATAGTTTCCGTGAGCACTAGTTTGGATGGCTTAAAAAAGTTCTGTACTTCAAGACTTGCTTGAGGATATTAAATTAACATAATATGCCTTACGAATTTCAGTGAAAGAAGGATCACAAAATCCTACTAGTTTCTCCCTGGTATCGTTTACTTTTCCTTCCATTGGCATAGACAAATATTTATTTTTATTCCTCACACTACAGATTCAACTATTCAGCATCCAGTTGCAGCCACGACAGGAAACGGAAGTAGCTTATATAACGAGGTAGTTCGACAACTAAAGCGCGTTCGTTATGATTTCTACTCGTTATCCGAGTTTATATGGCACGACTCGGTTATTTAATACTTCATAGGCCTCCACTATCTATAGTGGTAACACGTTAGACTGATAATCCAGGGATCGCAGGTTCGATCCCCCGTCTGACTCTAATAAAATTAACAGTCTTTCAGATGGGACGTTAAACCGAGTTCTCGTGTCGGTGCTTTCTCCTCTGGAATTCTGGAATGGTATCATGCACTATCCTCCAAACTCTAAAATGACTAATATCTTCAGGAGGCGTCGCTCATATGGGCAACCGGTAGCGACGATAAATAAACGTAAAAAACGCACGCGCGCACTAACGCACGCAGTAGCGTTTTTCACATTCTGGGCGATCATAACCCCTACGTAAAAGAACCAGAGAACTCTGGACTGGGCATCCATACATCCATGCATGCATGCATCCATCCATCCATCCATACATGCATGCATCCATCCATCTATCTTCCTCTAATGTCGAACCCCTCGAGGGATGTAGACATGAGCGTCAAAAACCGCAAAGAAGTTAAAAAGTATGAGTAGTTAAAAGCATAATTATAAGAAAGTAATGAAAAATAAATTGTGGTAAAAGTTAAAAAGTAGCTGCGCAACAGCTAGGGACTGGCATGATCAATATGGCAAACTGTCGTATTAAATTGCTCTATGGTAGGGAGATGGACAATGTCAGGAGGGAGATGGTTCCAATGATAGACTGTTCTTGGAAAAAAGGAAAACGTGTAGTAGTCTGTAGTTGCTGTAATTAACCTATAGCTTAAGGAATGGCAATGGCGAGCAGGACGGGAGAAGGGAACTAGGTAAGTTTCAATGGGGATAGCAACAGGATCATTACGAATGTTATACATCAGGGATAACCTATTGTCGATACACCGTTGATCTAGTATGCGTAGATTTAGGGAATGTAGCATGTCTGTAACACTAGAGGTACGATAGAAGTCAGCCTTTATCCAACGGGCTGCTCTTCGCTGGACACAATTGGGTTTATCAATGTTTAGTTTAAACATATTTTATTTCCCAATATAATACATATTGAACAATGCATACACCACGCATAATCAGAATACAGAACCAGGATTAGAATGGAAGACAGAGTCTTATATAATTCCTCTCCTCAATGCTCTTATCGGAGCCATATTTCAGCTGAGGTCTCACTAGTGTCTGGTTAGCCATGGACTTAAGGGGTTCGGATTTGACCTGGAGGTTTCTACGTAGAAATCCTAATGTTTGGTTTGCTTTCTTAGTTGGCATTTGTATGTGAGTGTCCCACGACAGGTTATTTGAGATATCCACGTCAATGTATTTGGCTGAGGAGACCGACTCAAGTAGGACTCCATGGAGTTTATATTGACTGGGAATATGAAGTTTCCTTCTGGTGACGTGGATAACGTGACATTTGGAGGGGTTACTCCAACCCCCACTCTTTTAATATCTTAAGATCGTTTTGGAGTGTGATCGGTTTATTTGCAGATGTCATTGATAAATAGACTGCAGTATCATCTGCAAAGATACGGACTTTGGAACTGCTGTTTTGTAGGAGGTCGTTTATATAGGCTAGGAAAAGCATGGATCCAAGTACGGATCCCTGTGGGACTCCAGAAGACACAAGAAATGATTTGTTATGATAATACCCAATACAAAATCATTATTTGCTAACTATGGTTAGTTAGCGTATTTTATTATTATGAATTGTAATAAACTGGTATGTGGGTTTTATATTATATTATAAAAATGTGGTCATAATACGTTGTTATGTAGCATACCTAGAAGTTGGTAATAGTCTAGATGCCAGCCAGTGATATATATATATATATATATATATATGCATAACCTAACTTTGGAGTACACACAAAATGTTTTGGTATCAAAATGTTCAGGAAGAAGTCCTCTCTTAGAATCTGTTGTATGACACTTTGTCACCCTTGAGCATTTTGAAATAATCAAGATGGCCGCCAAAAATTGATACTGTCTGTATCTTTATATATCTTCATAGTTATGTTATTTTGAGGATGTAAAAATGTGCAAAGTAATGTGTTTTGTGTTACTAGGGTATGTTGTATCATATAAATACGTGCATATGAAAGCAAAATCTAAGATGGCCACCAAAATGGCTGCTGAAAAATAAAAATAAATAAAAAATTGTTCATTTTGAATTATTTATGCATAATACCTACTGCAATCACTGGAACTAAATGGAAGTATGATGCTGAGGTCAATACAGGATTGATAAAAGCAGTTGCAGATAATTTCGATGTAAATATATCTTCTCAAAATGGACTTAAATCAACTCATGCTTTAGCTTTGCTAATGACTCAGAACAATTTGTCTTCACTTGAAAGTAATGAAAGTCCAATTCAGGAAACAATTGAAAGAGTCTCAAAAAACGACCTGAAGATCCCGTGTATTAATCAAGAAATCCAACGTTACCAAGGTCCAAAAAACCCAAACATGCCTGTAAGAGATTGTAAACGTACTGTATTATCTTTAAAAGTACTGGCCAAAATAGTGGTAAAGAATCAATCCACCAATATAGATATGCAGTTCATGAAAGACATTGTATCAGAAAATAAAACACCTGAATATGGAGGTTATAATACAGCAATCTTTAGGTCACAAGGTAAAGAACTGAAACCTGCGACAAAAGTGATGTACACTCCTCTTATAGACATGGTTCCGTCTGACCCCGATACAATAATGACAGCGATGTACCAGGCTCAGCAGTTGTCTCAAGTTGTGGCTGGAATGTCTTATAAAGCCAGTCATGATTATGATGTTGTTCATCCGAGCAGAACATGAAGGTGAATGGGCCCTCCACCTGACTGCAGTAACTGCCATGATGCCATATTTCTTTGCAGCAGGACACATCAATTATACCAGGTATGGTCTCTATTACCTATGATCGATGGAAAAACTCCCCGAAAACGTACAGGCTAATTTCCTTGCCGGTGAACATGTCATGATGTCATGAGACACCAGACCGGGTTGTGGAATGGGCTGTGGTCGGACATGTTTATTGAAGCAACCTTTATGAGGTATGGACATGGGTCAGATGGTCTTATTGGAATCACATTGAAAGACGAATCTGTCAAGCGTTGGGCCCTAAGTCTGCATACCTGCAGTCTTCTCTTGCAAGACATCAAACGCATGAGAGATACTGATGCGTCTACCATTGTCACTAAGCATAAAGAGGAGGGAAATGCCCGCATAGAGGCTGATAGTGAAGACCGTATTGAGATTCGCAAGAAGTTAGAAATGTCAATACACCCCATGCAATCCGACGAACATCCTGAAGGAGTAGTAAGTATTGTTTCTGGGAAGATCAGTTCAAACCTGGTGAATGTAGACAATGCTGTGACAATAGGAAATAAACAAATGGAAATGTTGAATGTTCTTGGCCAGAAGGGTTTAATGCAACCATCACAAATAGATTAATAAGAAGAATGTGAAAATTGATGACACTGCAATTATATATGATACACAATTGATTTACAGCCGAGTTATGGGACTACTGTCATCAAGAGCTGTGGATTTGAAAGACATAATGTCTCATGAGCTTGCATCAGTCCCCACAGCTATGTTCGATGACAATGGCGACATGAGGATAGCAACTTCAAAATCTATCCTTAAGAAGAAACTCCAGATTACGCAGCCTACCAGATCAGCTGAGAAACCAGATACAATTGTGGTTGATGGTAGCAACATTTTGTGGTGCATTCACTGGCCAAAGACTGGTACTATTCAAAACTACTTAAATGGATTCTGGAGTTACATATCACTACTCTTGTGCACAAGCAATGTTTTCTTGTTATTTGATATATACTTCCAATACAGTATCAAGAGCTGCACGAGAATAGGTAGAGCGGATCCGCAATCCATAGCATATAAGTTGACACACGAAACTCCATTACCATAACAATCGACAGTCTTCACAAATACAGAGAATTAGATACAGTTGATATACAATGTGAAGACCTGATGTTCCTTTAGAAATACAAATGGGTGTTCCTGTTTCCCGTTATGATATAAGAACAAGTCATGAGGAAGCAAATGTTATCATCACTCAACAAGCAGTATATGCCGCAACACAAAGGGCCACATGTGTTAAAGTTATATGTGACGACACTGATGTCTTCGTGCTTCTCCTTCACTTCTATTACCTGACTAAATTGTCTTCCATGATGTTGATGGAGGGTACTAGTGGTGAACGGACGATGGTCGATATCGGGGCAACTGCAGCAAAACACCAATTGATCATACCAAGTTTACTAGCTGCCCATGCACTTACAAGATGTGACACCGTAGCGAGATTGACCGGTATTGGCAAACTCAAGGTTATCAAACAATTAGAAAAGGGAACAGAAATCAGACTTCTAGGTGAACTTGATTGTAACACTGATGAAGTAGTAACCGAAGCCACCACTTTCATCGCTGGATGCTATGGAAAAGCAGGAAATAGCATGTCTGATGTACGTTATGAAGTTTGGAAGACAAAGGTAAGACAAAGGTTGAAAGAAAAGCAATGAGGAAGATGCCAAAACGTCAGACACTCCCACCAACGTCCAAGTCATTTCGAGAAAATGTCAAGCGGGCCCATTTTTTTCAAACATGTGTATGGAAATCGTCACTGGATCCCATTCCACCAGACGACCTTGATGCTGAGCAGTTTGGATGGAGACAAGACATACCATCAAAAGTACTTGTTCCTGTAACAGTACTAGACAACAAAACACCAGCTCCACCATGCGTCATGAAGCTCATCAGCTGTAGCTGTAGTTCTGAAACTCCTTGTATTACAAATAGATGTGGTTGCAACAATGCAAATCTAGCATGTACAATATTTTGCAAATGTAATGAAACTAGTAATTGTGAAAACAAGTGTACCAAAGAAGCATTATTGGACGATGACAGTGATAATCATGATTCTGAAAGTGACACAGAAAGTTGAACATATTCATTTCACTACACAGTGTATATCACGTGTGTATAAATAGAAAATGTATAATAAATATTGTGTACGTATTCAAAACATAAACAGTATAATAAATACAAAGATATGATTTGACAATATATGTGAATCTAGTCAATAATTATGTGCATTGTTTAAAAAAATAAATGACTTCAATACCTTGTACTATATTCAAATGATATCATTTTCAAGGCTACGGGTACATGTATACTATTTGTTTTGAATACTACGACATGTATTGAAAAGTTAAGTTGAAATATTAGTTTATATTCTAAGTCACTACTATTAGCTAAAATTTGAATATACAATTGTCCAATTTACCATTGTTGAAACAGTGATAAAAATACAGTTTTCATACTTTGGCGGCCATTTTGGGATTTAGAACCTGCCTATAAATACTTTTGAGTCTACAAATATAATAATAACACAAGTCATACCATTATGTATGACTTAGGGTATGTGAAATAATTATTAAGACGAAATACAAAGGTATATACTGCTTTATAATTCTTGGCGGCCATCTTGGATTATTTCAAAATGCTCAAGGGTGTCATACAACAGATTCTAAGAGAGGACATCTTCCTGAACAATTTGATACCAAAACATTTTGTGTGTACTCGTTAGGTTATCCCCTTTGGCATCTGGACTATAACATTAATGAAGATCAGTAAAATACAGCAAATCATGAATTACGTGATATACTTATAATTAATAACATGACATATTTAATTAATTATCCAACGCGCATTACTACTAACACTAATACTTTAATTGACGTAATAGCACTCACCAATTATGTCACTTAATTAAATTCTGGTATTCATCGAACACCCCCACATACCCCACATATTAGCAACCATTTTTGGTACCTATGTCTATGTTAACAGTAGTTTGCAGTCTAACATGTGTTATACTCATCGTCGAGTTTGGAATTACTAACAGGCCGATTATACAAAATTAAATAACTTAATAAATTCAATAGACTGGTCAACTCTGAGTAATGAATCCATTGATGTAGCCACCACAATATTCGAACACACGTTTTTAGGACTGTAAAAGTCTGTATTCCAACCAAATTAGTACAAATCTGACCTAACGATAAACCCTGGTATAATACACTTATACGTAAAGCATCTCGTCAACGCGATCGTTCAAAGAAAATTGCTTCCCAATCCGGAAAATATTCCGACTGGCAATAATACAAATCATTAAGGAATCGTGTAAATAATATGAAAAACATCCACGTGAACAATTCTATAATACTCCCGAATTCTCCATGAACGACCATGACCACAGAGACCGCCGACTTTATAATATCCCGATAGGGGCCTACTGCTATTATCAAGATCAAATATTGCACATCGGAATTTAGCACTGATTGTGCTAATTGGTCAATTATAAAATATGTGCACATAATTATAGTATTGAATACTACACAGAGTCATTGTGTTATCGTTCTGTCAGACAAACGAGTTATTTAGTTTTAATCAAATCTGATAACGAGTGATCGTGATCTGAAATTATGTTTTGAAAAATAATTACAAATTAATTAATGCTGTCTGTCATTGACAATGGTGAAAAGATGTAGTTACGGTCTGTGTGACAGTGATAGTAGATATCCAGATCGATTGATAGGTGATGTTAGATTCGTGCCATTTCCAAAACCTAAGACAAATCTTGAAACATGTCTAAGGTGAATTAAGTGTGGACGACCAAACGACCAGCTGAATACATCCACAATTAATGCAAACAGATATATTTTCACAAAAGTAAGTTGAAATTAATTTATTTATGCATAATAAAATATTTCGAAAAAAGACACGATTTATATAGCGTAGCATTATAAAAGCAATTTACATTTGTAACGATGGTTGGTCTATAGGGGTAGCGGGGTAGAGTTTATGCATTAGAGTTTCTTTCCGTTACTTCTATTTTTGTCTCCTTTGGGTAGTTCTTTCCCAGTAAGAGATAGAAAAAAATAGAGTCAAGGGTCCTTATCTTACTCCTCCTCTCCCACACTTTATTTGCAGTCCTTTGGGGGTCGTGTCTAAACGTGCTGCCAATTCCTTCCGCCTTATCCACGATTTGTCGCACCCCAAATTGGGCTCCTCGGTTAACTCCACTATTCCTCCCAAAAACTCAACGGTTCACCTTGAGACGTTCGACCATGTGGCTACACTGGTCTTAGGTGCAGGACTAAATTCTCTCATTGCCAAAGCAGACATAGAAGAGGCTTTCCGGATCATCCCAATATCTCCTCTTGACTATCACAAACTCGGGTTTTCCTTCAACAATAGGTACTATTTTGATATGGTACTGCCTATGGGTGCTTCTTCTTCTGTGGCTTTATTTGAGTCTTTCTCCCAGTCGCTCCAGTGGATCTTGCAGGAAAAATTGTCAGTCCCCAAAGTTTCTCACATCATCGATGATTTCATCTTCGTTGGCCAAGCGAATACGGACGAGTGCCAAAGTTCTTTACAGAAGTTCTTGGACCTGTCAAACAGAATTGGTATTCCGATCAAACACTCTAAAACTGTTCATCCAGCGACAAGAGTAGATGTGCATGTCATTACCATTGACACTACAACCCTTTCTGCCTACTTACCATCTGATAAAGTCCTAGATCTAAAGAGTCTCCTCCAACACTCCATTCACAGGATGAAACTTAAGCTTAAAGACTTGCAGTCCATTTTAGGTCACTTGAACTTTGCATGTAAGGTTATCAAACCGGGCCGTTGTTTCCTACGTAGGCTATATGATTTAACCAAGGGCAAAACCAAGCGTGCCCATTTCGTCAAGCTTACGTCACATTGTAGAGCGGATTTAAAGCTCTGGCTTACTTTCTTGGAATCTTACAATGGTGTGACCTTGCTGACTAATGACAGATTCATTTCCTCTACCACACTGCAGCTGTACTCAGATGCAGCAGGTTCCAAAGGGTTTGCCTGTACTCATGGGTCTTCCTGGACCTACGGCGCCTTCCCGGATAAGACCAAGTCCTGCCACATCAATATTCTTGAACTTTACCCAATCGCTCTAGCAGTTTCCCTTTTTGGTTCCTATTGGGAAAACAAAAACATCATGTTTGTCTGTGATAATCTTGCGGCTGTGTATTGCCTGAATAAGCAAACATCAAAGGATCCTGTAATGATGAAGCTTATCCGAATAATAGTGCTCAAAGCTCTACAGATTAATTTTTGCTTTCGTGCTACTCATATCCCAACTACTAGCAACACAATCTGTGACAAACTATCTCGGTTTCAGGTGGACGAAGCTCTAAGACTCGCACCTCATCTCGAAAGACTACCAAGGCCCATCCCGCTGGAGATGTCGCCCATCAAATTGTTGCCGTAAAACGGAAACTGTTGCACTCCTCTCTAGCGCCATCTACCCACCGAGCGTATGAACGTTTCTGGGAAAGATTCACCACGTTCATCCGGGATTTTTCTACTTGTGATTCACCTTTATGTGCCTCCTCTGAAGAAATCTCAGACTTTGTAGCTTATTTACATATACTGTCATTTGCCCCGGCAACTATTAGTAGCCATCTATCTGCCGTGTCGTATTATTTTCAATTGGAAGGTCTCAGCAACCCTTGCGAGGGTTTTGCAACCCGTAGGATGTTGGTGGGAAGTAGGAAACGTGATCACCATGTCGACAAACGCCTACCCCTTCTTGACAAGCACATATCACTTTTAGTAAATGCCACACATCAGCTGTATGCAAATGTCCCCTTCCTGAGGTGTCTATACAGGGCCATTACACTCCTGGCTTTCCACGGTTTTTTTAGATTAGGCGAGCTCCTGCCCAACACCTTTGCCAATGCATCTAGGGTTGTTCAATTGAAAGAAGTGCTACTTAGTTCCAAGGCTATTAGGTTACAGCTGTTCCAAGACTAGGAAATCCAATAAACCAACTACCCTTATAATTCGCTCTTCCAAACCATTTTGTCCGGTGTCTGCTCTTAAGAAATACTTGAAACTGCGAGGGCAAGCCTTGGGCCCATTATTTACAGTGGCTTGTGGCAAGCCCATCACTCATTCTGCTTTTAGACACGTTTTTAGGAGTCTTTTGCAGGTTGCGGGTCTTGCTCCAACATGCTATAATCTGCATAGCTTCCGCATCGGGGCATGCACACAGGCAATTATGTCCGGTATCCCGGAAAATGAAGTCATGCGAATGGGAAGGTGGAAATCCAGGGCCTTTAAACGTTACATCAGGATACCACATATTTCCCCTAAAAGTACATCAAACTCTGCATAACATTCCCAACTTGCCGTACCAATCCTGTCTTGCCCCCCCCTTTTTTTAGCTAAAACGTACTATATTCTGCTATACCGGAACATGAGGGCATGTTCTGGGTTTACCCCGCAATGTATGGGAACTAATCAGTACTGTAATCAATTTGCTATACCGGAACATGAGGGCATGTTCCGGGGTTATTTTGCAACTATAAAGTACTGTAATCATACTGCTAAAACCCGAACATGAGGGCATGTTCCGGGTCTATCCCACAATTTATTGGAACTAATCAGTACTGTAATTAATTTGCTATACCGGAACATGAGGGCATGTTCCGGGGTTATTTTGGAACTATAAAGTACTGTAATCATACTGCTAAAACCCGAACATGAGGGCATGTTCCGGATCTATCCCTCCATTTATGGGTTTGACATCTTTGAGGGTTTCTTGATGGTGTGGGTTACACTCTGCATACAAGGTATCTCAGTTGTATTGTTTGTTTATGTGACCGACCACTCCTATGTAGACTAGTAGTTGTATGCCTGGACTGTGCTATCCCGCTCTCATATGTGAGACGCGTATTTCAACATGCATACAGTCCCTATTGCTTTAAAGTCACATTCGGATGTATATATTTTCCCTTTTTGCTACTTTTGTATTCTTAGTGTTAACCAACTTTGGATTTGTTATTGCCACCATCCATGGACATGTACATATTTAGTTATTTACCAATTGTTATGTGTTCCGTATTACTGGTGTATCTTACATGTGTGTAATATTTTTATCATTATCAGTGTAATTTACATATTCCACGGTCAAATGCATAATCTTTTTCATTAGCGCACGAGTATCTTGGGTGCTATACTCTATTACCCCACATAACTACGGTTATCATCTACGGTAATTAATGCTCGCCCTGTTACCCATGTCCATATTAGAGATAGGCATACAAGTTTTGTTGTAAATAAGTTTTCATTTGATATGCAGACATTTTTATCCTGCATATTGCGGGACTGAGATTAGGGTAATATTGCCTCAGTGACCTTAACCTTGAACCCTAGCCTAGCTATACTCCAAACAACATCCTGGTGTGTTCATAACTTTAAGTCACATAGCCTGGGAACAGGGGATGTCCCTTGTGCTTATTTGTGTACCCAATTGAAGAAACGTACATGCGTTACTTGACTACATAGTAAATAGTACATTTAGCTGGGGATATCACAAGATATCTTCCTTCCATTATTCGGTACTATTCAAAGACTTGTTCGTGCCAAGCTGTACATATGATGTGCGGGTCATAGTTTATCAGAGGATTTTTATAGTATGGGATATCAGGGGATATTCACTACATACAGAGCTATAATCGGCATTTTATAGTGTGGGATATCAGGGGATTTTTCCGCATTCATTTGCCTATTACTGCAAATAATTATGTATATATAGCCTCCTACTTACATGTCGGTAATTCAACTAAATTGTTATTTCTGTTAGTATCATGCAAATTAATGCCTACGTTTGCGCCTCCTCGCCACTTTGGTTGAACGGACTGATGGACTTTGTGTCGTCCAACTTTATGTCATTATGGACTTTGTGTCGTCCAACTTTATGTCATTTTTACTCTCTAGTCATTAAATGTATGACTTCTATAATTACTTGGTTTATATAATAAATCTCGTCTGGTGTGAGAAGCGCACCATATTCAATTCCATTGATGTTCTTAGTTTATTTGCTCACCCGAGCCATCGGCACCGGTGAGCCCTTAGTACAGTAGGGTTGTCCGTCAGGTTTCATGACATAAATAAACGGCAGTGGCTAAGAGGCGCAAATGTAAAAGACACGATTTATATAGCGTAGCATTATAAAGCAATTTACATTTGTAACGATGGTTGGTCTATAGGGGTAGCGGGGTAGAGTTTATGCATTAGAGTTTCTTTCCGTTACTTCTATTTTTGTCTCCTTTGGGTAGTTCTTTCCCATTAATTATGCAGCCTCTTTATGGGATCGCAACAGCTTGAGGAAGCCATTCAGAGAAGTTTTATCATTTTAATTTTACCGCATACCTCCCCGCCGCCCTCCATTGTCATATGCTTTTTGTTTTTTGCTTGGACTTTGTGTCGTCCAACTTTATGTCATTATGGACTTTGTGTCGTCCAACTTTATGTCATTTTTACTCTCTAGTCATTAAATGTATGACTTCTATAATTACTTGGTTTATATAATAAATCTCGTCTGGTGCGCTTCTCACACCAGACATATTCAATTCCAAAATATATTCTGCATTTATAGATTTACTGTTCACAAGAGATATGTGAGTATAATGGTGATTACAATTATACCTGTGGTTCATACCTATTGTCGTGGATGGTGGACTAGGGATCAGATAGTAGTAATAGTACCCATGCATGTGCAGAGCTGTGGGATTCCCATATTAGCTCAGTGAACATACTGGTGTTCAGTTTTTGGGCCTAATGTTCGAGTCTTCTAGGAGGCATAGGGTCGAGTCTCTCAAGACGGTGGCATATTTCATTTCTTTTGATGTCAAAGTTGACACGATATGGTTGTTCACTCTTCCGTTGATTGCGAAAGTATTTTCCACGAACACTTAACACGACCTCATCCGTTAAATATATCTGTGCTTTAGATAAATAACCTCTACTGAAGAACTTAAACCAATTGCTGTCTTGCTTTCAACGAGATATTCTTATCTGGGTGAAATAAAACCGAGAAATTCGACGGAATTTTATCTAGATTAACTCGATGCAGGACTGCGTTAGACGCCATTTTGTTAGATAGCTTGTCTCGCGTGGTCACAGCGAGCACCGGTAACTATGAGGGGGGGGGGCGTGCCTAAGTAGCGTTTGCAGAAAGTTCAATTGACACTTGCCATGGAATTGGATAATTACAGTAGGTTCTAAGGTAGGTATTGTTTTAATTTATAAACATGTTAATCTATATTACTGATTGAACCAATTCAATATTGCAAACTAATTTGTTGCAAATTGTTGCTGCTGGGTAAATATCGGGAGTCTTTGATATGATTTTAAAACTGTTTTGCTGAGAAAATACCTTTGAAATATTACTGAAAGTTAAAAATGGCTCATGGTATAGGACACAGAAACGGCTATCGCAGCATTCTGCATTTGCACTTCACAACTTATTTATTGTCTTTAATCAACTTGAAATGTCTATGTCTGATAAATGTCGTTTATTTGATAGCTTGGCTCTATACTTAATTACAATGCCGCCGTATGGGGCTATCATGACTCGAAATATCGAGCTTATGCACTGTAACTTTTTGAGGAAAATCTTACAGGTAAAATATTCGACTAATCTAGATTGCTTATATGGAGAAACAGGACGTTTTCCAATAAAAACAATACGCAATTTATTATGATTAGCTACTGGCTAAAACTATTAAAAACTAACAACCCGCTATTAGAAAATGTATATAAAATGTTAGTAACCGATGCAAATAATAATATTACATACAATAATACAAACTGGGCCTATCAAATAAAAATGATTTTAGATAACATTGGTATGTCCGATATATGGATTAATCAATTTACAGCGACCATCAATTTTGCTTCTATAAAGCAACGTTTAATAGATATATATAAACAATCTTGGTATGCTAGAATCAATAATTTAAGTAAACTATCTTGTATCATACTGCTTGTTTAAACATGACTTAACATTAGAAAAATACCTGTCATGTATAAATGATAATAAGTATAGAATAGCCCTCACTAAACTAAGAGTTTCGGCACACGATCTAGCAATAGAAACTGGCAGGTATACTAATGTTGACAGGCAATATCGCAATTGTTTATACTGCGATATGAATGTAGTCGAAAGTGAATACCATTTCATTTTAGTTTGCCCCAAATATAGAAATCTTAGACTGAAATATTTCCAACCATATTTTTGTAGATGGCCCACTACTAACAAATTTGTATCTCTTATGAATGCTAACAGCGATAGAGTTATTAACAGTACAGCTACATTTGTATATCATGCTTTCAAACTTAGAGCACAAATAACGTAATATATATTACTATGAAGTTTCATCCCATGCAGCATTATTTGATTATGACTGGTATATAATGAGTTCTTCCTTGCTAAGGCTAGTTATACTTGCGAATTTGTGTTTCACCATATTGATTGATGTTTAAGGCTATAAACATGTAAATGTTTTATGCAAATAAACTTTATGTTATGTTATGTTATGTTTGCAGCAACATTCACGCCCATATGTATTTAAACAATTTAATTAACTGCTCAATATTACCCAAAAGTACTATTTAAAATATGATTTTTTATGGTGTCCTCATTAAATGTTAATGCTTAATTTATGATATATCGTCAACAACTAGACATTCAAAATGCCTGCTCAGTCACACGTTTGGAAATACTTCACTCGCTCTGAGAATAAGAAAACTGCTAGGTGTAATTTGTGCAAAATGGACTTAACATATTCGGATACAACATCAAATCTGAATAACAACTTGAAAAACAAACACACTTCAACGGAACGCAGTTCATATGACTCTAAAAAGCAAGTGCCAATGACTTCATTTGTGAAAACTTCCAGGAAATTTACCGCTAGTGAGAGCGAGCGTATTACTCAGGAATATATTAATGCTCGCATTGTGAAACGGTACGGCAACGAGAAGTCAGTCCCATCCGAACGCATCTTCTCCGCAACTGGTCTACTTATCAACAAGCTAAGGAACAGATTATCCACTTCTCTTGTTGACAACATTATTATTTTTAACAAGAACAACGTTCAAAAAGGTTGTGACATTGAGTTTGAATGTGCACGCATGGTGAGATCGTACGGTACGGTACTACCCGTTGACATTTATGGGCATATATATTGTATGTGTGAAATTTAGTACACATTGAAATGTTTCCAAGTAATTGAATTTGAATAAAGTTTAGCATGTTCTTATATAGAATTCTTCATATTATTATATATAGTAGCATAGGTATTAATTTGGTATACTAACTTAAGTCTCATCGGGAATGGTAGTGTGTACAGTGGACGATAACAATAACTGATTGAGTCGTCGCCAAATTTACAGGAAGAAGATATGACGAAGGGCATAAAACAGAATATCTTCCCGACCGAATATTCGAATACCAAAATCGTTATTTGTTGCCATCCCTAATACAGATCAATTATCTTAAATTGGTATCCAACTCAATGGAAACTAGCTAACGTTATGCCACTCTTCAAAATAAGGAGATATTTCACTATGATCTAACTACAGGCCAATATCGTTAATAAGCTGTGTCGGAAAAGTAATGGAAAGAGTCGTTTTTAAGTATATTTACAATCACATAAATTCCAATGATCTATTTTTATAAGAATCAGTCAGGTTTTCTGCCCGGTCATTCCACAGTGTATCAACTTATAGATATTATTTATAATCAAATATGTACAGCTTTTGATGAAAAAAGGCAACATGTATGGTGTATGTGACATCTCTAAAGCTTTTGACCGAGTTGGCATAACGGTCTTTTATTCAAATTAAGGCAACTTGGAGTTTCATGACTATCTCCACAATCGCTCGCAACGAGTATTTGTTAATATATATGTTAATGACATAGCCGATTCTCTCATACGTGCCACTACATTATTCGCTGATGATAGTATTCTTGCTGTATAATAATAAAAATAATAATGACTTTATTTTACGAGGGAGCTTACATAACACATGGCTAATACAAATAATGCCCTCAACATATATACAATGACATAGAAAACATATTAATTAAAGAAACACTACATGTTAAGTACAGTATTCAGCAATACATGGAAGCTCAAAGCTGTATCTGCATCGGATTCAGAGGTCATGGAAAAGGTTTTAAATTCTGACTTAGAATTAATATCTAGTTGGGCTAATCATTGGTTAGTTAAGTTTAACCCCGACAAAAAAAAACTGATGTCCTGTTTTTCTCACTCAGTAATATAGATCTTCCGTCCCTATTTTTCGATAACATTTAGGTGTATTGTTAACCAGCGACGGATCATGGCATTCGCATATAAACAATATTACTACCCCACTTCAAAAGTACTAGGCTTAATGAGAATGCTAAAATATAAACGTATAACGTTAAACAATATCTACATATCTTATCTAAGACAATTACTTGAATATGCACCATTAGTTTGGAACAGCTGCACTCAATATGAAATGAATTGAGAAACTCCAATATGAAGCTGCTCGCCTAGTGACAGGGTTAACTCATTCCAATTGGCTGGGTTTCACTTGCAGATCGTAGATCTATTCAGAAATTAATACTAGAGTGTATAAAGGAAAACACGGGCTGCTGCCAAGTTTACCTACATGACATGTTTTTTCCCGTCTACTGTTGAAGATGCTAATGACTATCCACTACGATTATAACTCTAACTTTATCACTTTGCCGAGGCGCCTTGAAACCTACTCCAGATCTGTTATACCGGATTCAATAGAAATATGGAATTACCTCGATTTATCTACACGTAATGCTAATACCCTATAAATCCCCAGCAGTACCTTCATATTATTTAACTGGGGAGAGAAGCTGTAATGTTATCAAACTCGTATTAGAAACCTATGCAATAATTTGAACAATGACATCTTCTTCAATCATTTGCGTGGTTCTCCTGCGTGCTCTTGTACTCGTGGCATTGAAGATGCGGAACATTTCTTCTTTAGATGTATCCTTTATAGGAACGAACGACATTCTGTATTTACTAATACTAATTACTTCATGGCATTGAGGCATTATCTGACGAGGAGAACGCAGTAGAAACATATAAGCATAAAGTGTCGTTATTAGGAAATGAAAAAGAGCCACAGCTCGTGTGTACAGCCTTTTATTCATTCATTGACATCCAAACATGAGACATGACAGTATGACTTGCTGGGCGGAAGCATGTGTTGTGCGCCCCGTGATAATAGCTATAGCATGATAACAATCAAAGCACTGGAAATACATATATATGTGAAACACTACACCCTTCCCAACCTTGAATGAAAACTTGAACAAGAAGAAATTACCAGTAACAAATTCATACTGCAATATTGAAAGAGTTTTTCAGTAAGATATAAATTTCTCCATATAAAAATAAACACTCATTGTATTGAGAAAATCTTCAGTCGTCTAGTTCAACAGTTCAAACTAGTTGTTATCATAATTGTGGCGATGTGTCAATCACACAACTGAAACTTCCATAATGCTGAATAGTTAAGTCCTTTATTCCTAAACACTATGTAACAGAGATTTAACGGTCAACATCCATGGTTATCACCAATTAAATACAGTGTCATTTATATTCAAAAATTCATCTCATCTAGACTGTAATTACATTGTTAAACAACAACTTGTAAAGTGTTACTTACACAATTATTTTAACAACTTAAAATCTAATTAGCTAACTTCAAAATTAGTTCCAAAATCCTAACTAATATTATCAGTTCTTCTTCAAACAATGAACTTAAAACTACATCAGTATAAATTGTAAAAAATTACATGTATTTAAGTATTGACAATATTCCTAGCTACCTCTTAATTACCAAAATGAAAACTGTTCATATGCATAATCCAGTAAATACACATTAATAACATTTTATTTCAAAACATAATCATTGAATCTCTTTGGTATTCCTACAGAACGTGATGGATTTCTCCTTACAGCTTGAGACATTGATTTGCTACTAGAAATAGGACTAGCAGGAGATGCACAGGATTCAGAAACAGAGTTGTGCTCATACTCACCTTGTGGTCTCTGCAATGGACTAGTAGACACATGACTAGACACTGGACTTGACATTTGACTGGACATTTGACTAGAAATATCAGACATGGGTATTTCCTTACCTTCATGTAGAGTTCTCTCCTCATCATCATCATCATCTCGAGCTGAAATGTCTATTTGTATTGGTCTAAAGAAAGAGGAGTTGCGTGTAATCTGATGACCACTACGCTCAGCTGTAACCATGCTACCTTTTCTCTCTTTAACAGTGTATGGGGTAGAGTCATAAGGAGGTGTTAATTTGTTTGTTTTACGCTGCTTGACAAGAACAGAATCACCAGGACTAAGGGGAAATGTAACTGTACTCTTGTCAGCATACAGCTTCATTTTGCCCTTACTGACAGCGTCATTATATGTCATGCGAGAATGAACCGGTATTTGGGACACACTGGTAATCTCTGGAATTCCCATGTTCATTTCCCTGCCTGTAAGGGATTCAAACGGGGATACATTAGTGGAGCAATGAGGTGTTGCTCTATAATGCATGAGAAAACAAGGAAGTTCACATTTCCAATCCTTGTTGTCCGCTACAGATGCTCGAACAAACTTGTTTAATGTGCGCATAAAACGCTCAACTTCTCCGTTGGATTCAGGCCAAAGGGGAGTAACTTTTCTGTGTCTGAACCCACAGGATTCAGCATAATCTGCGAAATCCTTACTTTGAAAAGGAGGACCATTATCAGATTTCACAACCATTGGAAAACCATGACGGGTAAATATAGAGCTAAGTCGCGGGATCACAACATTTGCTGCTGTAGAATTGACTACTTCCACCTCTGGAAACCGACTATATTCATCAATAGCAACTAACAAGTACTGACCACAGGGAAAGGGTCCTGCAAAGTCAATGGCTATTTCAGACCATGGCTGTGTGAGAAGGGGAGTTGGACACAGATGTTCACGTCTGTTTGGGCCCGGATATGACGCTTGACACGGGATACACGTCTTAACAGTTTCCTCAACCAGTTTGTCTATTCCAAGGAACCAAACCTTTCCCCCAATTAACTGTTTGGTTTTGACAATGCCTTGATGGGTATGGTGAGCTATCTGGATCACTTTATCCTGCAAACATGGAGGAATAACTAATCGGTGATCACGCAAAATAATGCCATCAAAAATCGAAAACTCATCTCTAAATCTTATAAAACTGGACAATTCAGGGTCATGCCATCGGTCAGTTTGAATTGCATACATGAGCTTCTGAAGGACCTGAGCTTTCTCGGTTGCCAACCGTACTTCATCAAGACTCATGGCTTTAGGGACTGAGTGTTTGGTAATGAAATTAACATAGGCTTCACCTACATTATCTCTTTTAGGTTTCTCATACGGGTGTCTGCTAATGTAATCAGCAGGGTTAATATCATCTTTACCTGGTTTATACACTAATGTGAACGGATAAGGCATCAACCGTAAACGCCAACGTTCAATGCGTGCAGTTGTGGGTTTCTGACTTTTGATAATACCCAAAAGTGGCTTGTGATCAGTCACCACAGTAAACGTGGATGCAAAAAGGTATAAGTGAAAATGTTCGATGCCATAGACCACACCAAGCATGTCTCTGTCTGTCTGGGAATACCTCTGTTCAACTTCTGTCAGAGCACGACTTGCATAACTAACAACTTTACCGTCTTGGGTAAGTATGGCTCCCAGGCCAACCGGACTAGCATCAACAATAATTACAGTGGATTTGTTAGGATCAACGTATACCATAGTATCAGCACTGGCCATTCTTAATATTTTCAAAAGCAGACTGTTCTCTATCGGTCCATGACCACGTTGTATCGTGCTTAGTAAGTGCACGAAGCGGTTCGGAAATAGTTGCATAATGTGGGATAAACCTAGCTACATACTGAGTCAGATTCTTCTTATGACATTTCTTACATTCCTTGCCATAAGCTGGACATGATGTATGTGTCGATGGATACCCACAGTAACGACAAGTAGTTGGATCCTGACCAACATGTTTACCGGTACTATTTCCTCGACCACGACCATTGTGACCACGACCAATGTGACCACGACCATTGTTACCACGAACTCGACCTCTCGACGACTGGCTCGAATTAGAATTCTTACGTTCTATTGAGTTGACAGTCACACTACCGGTATGACCATTCTGGACTTCCATATCTGAAGCTCTAATTTCTGATAGTTCAACAGCCCTAGCTTCGTCCAATATTTGTTTTAACGTATAATTGTCACTAAGGGCTTTTCGACGAATTCTTGAAGATGTACACCCTTGTATGATTTGAGCTAAAATCTCTCTGTCATTGTTATGAAACTCACATGTACTAGCAAGTGTTCTCAAACGTATGTAAAATGTATCAACGGCTTCACCAGCGTTTTGCGTAGCCCGTCGAAATTTGAAAAGTTCATAGGTTGTGTTCTTCATGGGTGTAAAATAATCCGTTAATGATTTCTTTACAACATCGTACTCATTGGAAACGTTCTCATCCCCAACAGTAATTGTGGCACCTACGCCCTTCTGCTCGTTAAAACTATCGAAAATGTCAAATGTTTCGTCACCGATATAATGAAGTAATAGAGCCCTCTTACGCTTGTCCTCATTAATATCCAAGGCACAAAGCATGTTCTCGAATTTGTCAATGTATTTCTTCCATCTGGTGCCGGTCGATTGTTCCTCTTTATGAACACTGAACGGCGGAAACGTAGGCAGTTGAGTCGCCATCGGAAAATGTTGTGTCGTTATTAGGAAATGAAAAAGAGTCACAGCTGGTGTGTACAGCCTTATATTCATTCATTGACATCCAAACATGAGACATATGTGAAACACTACAGTCACCCTATGTTAATAGTACATTACTTTGTTGATGATATCTGGATCTTGGGTTTTGGTCATGGCGTGGTGGGATGGAACAGCTGGTGGAAACGTGGGCTGCATTGCTATTTAGTGCTTTCGTTTAAAATGTATGTCATTTATTCTTGCCAACATCAGCCATTTTGTTTAATTATGCATAAATGTGACGTTCTGGTGCGGGCCATTTTCTAATGTTGTTAAAACGTATGGCCCAAACCATTCACAATCATTGATATACCAAATTGAAAATGGCCGGCGGCGAAGAGCAGCCCGTTGGATAAAGGCTGGCTTGTATCGTACCTCTTGTGTTACAGACATGTTCCATTCCCTAAATCTACGCAGACTAGATCAACGGCGTATTGACAGTAGGTTATCCCTTAATAGTATGCATAAACTTCATAATGATATGGTTGCCATCCCCATTGATAACTACTTAGTTATGGTATCCCGTCCCGCATGCCACTGCCATTCCTATATGTTAATTACAGCAACTACATACTGCTACAAGTTTTCCTTTTTTCCAAGAACAATCTACCATTGAAACATTCTCCCTCCTGACATTGTCCATCTCCCTACCATAGAGCAATTCAATACGACAGTTTGCTGTATTGATCATGCCAGCCCCTAGTTGTTCTGCCCAGCTACTTTTTAACTCTTAACCCAATTTATTTTTCATTAGACGCGCGGTTTGACATTAGAGGAAGATAGATATTGTCTGTCACAAGGGATTTAACTCCGGATTTCTCTTGGAGACAACACATAATACATCTGGATTACACTCCCTTTGAACATTATTCATTAATAGACAAACATATATTTGATATAGGTTGCCATATCTTCTGCGTTTGCCTTGGATGATAAGTGCCCAATTGGGCGTCGCTTTCCATGTAAAGTTGGTAGGAAATGTTCAATATTGTCGTCTAAGCGGGGCACCAGTTCATATTTCTGGAATAACCTGTATGCATCTGGGATAAATCCAATGGTTTGCACATCATCGTTCATGAATCTAATGTGTCTATGACTAAACACACTTATAGCAATATATTCGTTTGATAGTTGACACAGTTGTTCAAAGAGCTGCAACTTCTTGAAGTCAGTAAGAGTTTCAATGTGTGCCATATCGACACGCACACACGCACGCACGCACCCATCCACCCACCCAAAACCCACCCACGACGTCGGCTCCAATTGTATTGGTATCTCCATTGCTATGAATAGGAATTACAAATTTCTAGCATTGCATTCAGACAACATTTGAATATCAAACATATATATATACATGCCCATACCACTATCTTCTAGTTGTCTGATATGTTCGTTGATATTGAGGAGATATATACCTCATCGGACTGGATTGTCCACCTTGGCGAGTACCATGAGAGGCATTGAACCATTCTGAGTGAATTCCTTAATAGTCATATTTTTGTAAATCGCCAGAAAAGCTAGTATATACGTAGGATCAGTTCATTCACAGTTTATAGAAGAGTCCATTATGTCCCACGGTATCAAACGCGTTGCGGCCGCCCATATAGCAAAGGTATACCCTGAGATCGTGCATACAACAAGCTCTCACATACAATGAATGACGTCTTCATACACCCTTTGCCATCTTGAAATCCACCCTGTAGTTTACTGATACTGGACAAAATAGAGTACATGTATTTACATCTCTGTAAGATAATTAGTTCATACAGTTTTAGTATCACTGATATTAACGTGATAGCACGATAAGGATCAGGATTGTCCATGCGTTTGGTACCACCCATATGCAATGTGATTATTACCCCGCTATCTAAAACATGAGCTAGATGCATTGAATTCAACAACATTCCTTTTTACTCGGCTACTCAGTCCAGTGGTAGATCGTCGGATTTGGAATCGAACGGTCCCAGGTTCGATACTCGGTCAGGCCACGTATGTAGTGTCATTGAGCAAGGCACCTCACACACATTGCTTAGTACTTGTTAACCACTTAGGTCGGCTAAGCCTGCCCAGGAAAACATGTCTAGGTCACCGCAAGGGGTTTGACATTAGAGGAAGATAGATATCAGTAGTACATGCGTCTCTTTGAATGGTAAACAAACGGGCGCCATTTTGAATACGCTTTATAGTAACTCATTTGCATATAAGGTAATATAAAGTAGGTCAAGCGCGTGCGCGTATATTTTTAGTATATTGATGATATATCGCGCAACTACCGATCTCTTTACTTGTTGCGTATACGTCACCACTACCGAGCTCTTTGCTTTTGTTGGTATAAG
>CM026399.1:10820927-10852353 GCA_014843695.1 Archivesica marissinica | reverse complement strand
TTACATCAGGGAGGCTTCACCTCACAACCTCTCAGGTACAAGACAGACACTGTATACATTACATCAGGGAGGCATCACCTCACAACCTCTCAGGTACAAGACAGACACTGTATACATTACATCAGGGAGGCATCACCTCACAACCTCTCAGGTACAAGACAGACACTGTATATATTACATCAGGGAGGCTTCACCTCACAACCTCTCAGGTACAAGACAGACACTGTATACATTACATCAGGGAGGCATCACCTCACAACCTCTCAGGTACAAGACAGACACTGTATATATTACAGAGGCTTCACCTCACAACCTCTCAGTTACAAGACAGACACTGTATACATTACATCAGGGAGGCTTCACCTCACAACCTATCAGGTACAAGACAGACACTGTATAAATTACATCAGGGAGGCTTCACCTCACAACCTCTCAGGTACAAGACAGACACTGTATACATTACATCAGGGAGGCTTCACCTCACAACCTATCAGGTACAAGACAGACACTGTATACATTACATCAGGGAGGCTTCACCTCACAACCTCTCAGTTACAAGACAGACACTGTATACATTACATCAGGGAGGCTTCACCTCACAACCTCTCAGGTACAAGACAGACACTGTATACATTACATCAGGGAGGCTTCACCTCACAACCTCTCAGGTACAAGACAGACACTGTATACATTACATCAGGGAGGCTTCACCTCACAACCTCAGGTACAAGACAGACACTGTATACATTACATCAGGGAGGCTTCACCTCACAACCTCTCAGGTACAAGACAGACACTGCATACATTACATCAGGGAGGCTTCACCTCACAACCTCTCAGGTACAAGACAGACACTGTATACATTACATCAGGGAGGCTTCACCTCACAACCTATCAGGTACAAGACAGACACTGTATACATTACAGAGGCTTCACCTCATAACCTCCCAGTTACAAGACAGACACTGTATACATTACAGAGGCTTCACCTCACAACCTCCCAGTTACAAGACAGACACTGTATACATTACATCAGGGAGGCATCACCTCACAACCTCTCAGGTACAAGACAGACACTGTATACATTACATCAGGGAGGCTTCACCTCACAACCTCTCAGGTACAAGACAGACACTGTATACATTACATCAGGGAGGCTTCACCTCACAACCTCTCAGGTACAAGACAGACACTGTATACATTACATCAGGGAGGCTTCACCTCACAACCTCTCAGGTACAAGACAGACACTGTATACATTACATCAGGGAGGCTTCACCTCACAACCTCTCAGGTACAAGACAGACACTGTATACATTACATCAGGGAGGCTTCACCTCACAACCTCTCAGGTACAAGACAGACACTGTATACATTACATCAGGGAGGCTTCACCTCACAACCTCTCAGGTACAAGACAGACACTGTATACATTACATCAGGGAGGCTTCACCTCACAACCTCTCAGGTACAAGACAGACACTGTATATATTACATCAGGGATATATATCAGGGAGGTTTCACCTCACAACCTCTCATTACAAGGCAGACACTATATGCATTACATCAGGGAGGCTTCACCTCACAACCTCTCAGTTACAAGGCACAATATACATATACAACCGTTATACATATACAACCATTACGCATATACAACCGTTACACATATACATCCATTACGCATATACAACCGTTACACACACATATATATATATATAAATGTTTAGTTATATGACTATTTCCATGTTTAGCATGCCACATATACAATTGGTGCACACATGTATATATGACTATTTCCATGTGTAGAAAGCCACATATAAATTGTTGCACACATATACATGTGACTAGTTCCACATATATAAATTACATATATATATATATGCAACATTTATATATGTGACTTTCTACACATGGAACTAGTCACGTGTATATGTGTGCAACAATATATATATATATGCAACATTTATATATGTGGAACGATACACATGGAACTAGTCACATGTATATGTGTGCAACAATATATATATATGTGATTATATCCATGTGTAGCAAGTCACATTTACAATTGTTACACAATCATATATATGTGATTATATCCATGTGTAGCAAGCCACATCACATATACAACTGTTACACATATACAGTTAAACCTGTCTTAAGCACCCAGCCAAGGGAATCACAGAAATTGGCTGCTTAGCACAGGTGGATGCTTAATAGAGGTCAAATGTATACTAAAACAACATATTGGGAATCTGGAAACTGGCTGCTTAATACAGGTTGGCTGCTTAATAGAGGTGACCACTAACACAGGTTTGACTGTAATTTTATATTTTTGACTGTCATAGGAAAACAAATCTACATGGATAATTACTCGAGCCGTACAGTATATGATATTTGAAGGTGTGGTACAGTATATGATATTTGCAGGTGTGACGAGGCATGTAGGAGACGCAATAAGTGACCGTACAATGAAGGCAAAGAACAAGATAATTGCTATTGGCATTGCTCCGTGGGGAATCGTGGAAAATAAAGATGATCTCAATGGAAAAGATGTGAGTTTTTTTGCAAATTTTCTTCTCATAATATGCATGTACTGGATCAACAGGCTGTTGAAACTGTTGGCAGTAATTTGATCATGTTACAATAATCAATATATTCTCATCCTCACCCATCACGACCCATCCCCTCCAATCCCCACTCATCACGAGCCATCGCCACCCACCCCTACCCATCCTCACCCATCACCACCCATTACCACCCATCACCATCCATCACCACCCATTCCCACCCATCAACTGCAATGAATAGCTGAAACACTTTGTGTAACCCGACGCCTTTACCAATACCACATAAATTGAAGATGTAGTAGCCAAACCAACAATAACAGAGGCAAGAGTCTCATGAAGTCCCAGTAATATCCATGGATGTGTGGTAGATATGCTGACTGCTTTTATCCATGGAGGTGTGGTAGATATGCTGACTGCTTATCCATGGAGGTGTGGTAGATATGCTGACTGCTTATCCATGGATGTGTGGTAGATATGCTGTCTGCTTATCCATGGATGTGTGGTAGATATGCTGACTGCTTATCCATGGAGGCGTGGTAGATATGCTGACTGCTTATCCATGGAGGTGTGGTAGATATGCTGACTGCTTATCTATCCATGGAGGCGTGGTAGATATGCTGACTGCTTATCCATGGATGTGTGGTAGATATGCTGACTGCTTATCCATGGAGGTGTGGTAGATATGCTGACTGCTTATCCATGGATGTGTGGTAGATATGCTGACTGCTTATCCATGGAGGTGTGGTAGATATGCTGACTGCTTATCCATGGATGTGTGGTAGATATGCTGACTGCTTATCCATGGATGTGTGGTAGATATGCTGACTGCTTATCTATCCATGGAGGCGTGGTAGATATGCTGACTGCTTATCTATCCATGGAGGCGTGGTAGATATGCTGTCTGCTTATCTATCCATGGAGGCGTGGTAGATATGCTGACTGCTTATCTATCCATGGAGGTGTGGTAGATATGCTGACTGCTTATCCATGGAGGTGTGGTAGATATGCTGACTGCTTATCCATGGAGGTGTGGTAGATATGCTGTCTGCTTATCTATCCATGGAGGTGTGGTAGATATGCTGACTGCTTATCCATGGATGTGTGGTAGATATGCTGACTGCTTATCCATGGATGTGTGGTAGATATGCTGACTGCTACTATCCATGGAGGTGTGGTAGATATGCTGACTGCTTATCCATGGAGGTGTGGTAGATATGCTGACTGCTTATCCATGGAGGTGTGGTAGATATGCTGACTGCTTATCCATGGATGTGTGGTAGATATGCTGACTGCTTATCCATGGATGTGTGGTAGATATGCTGACTGCTTATCTATCCATGGAGTGTGGTAGATATGCTGACTGCTTATCTATCCATGGATGTGTGGTAGATATGCTGACTGCGTATCTATCCATGGAGTGTGGTATATATGCTGACTGCTTATCTATCCATGGAGGTGTGGTAGATATGCTGACTGCTTATCCACTAAATGGTAGTTGTCATATTCATGGAGATTAGCCTAAATGTATATGTATGAAAGGGCTAACTAACTCTTCTTGCTGAAATCCGTGTTATGTTTATTTGTTATCAATATGTTGTGTATTCATATATAAGTATGTATGCCGTGTTTAGTAATTCAAGTATATTTCTTGTATTCATACAAGTGTATGTCTTGTATTCATTCAAGTGTATGTCTTGTACACATACAAGTGCATGTCTTGTATTCATTCAAGTGTATTTCTTGTATTCATTCACATGTGTGCATAGTATTCATTCAAGTGTATGTCTTGTACACATACAAGTGTATGTCTTGTATTTATTCAAGTGTATGTCTTGTATTCATTCAAGTGTATGTCTGGTATTCATTCAAGTGTATGTCTTGTATTCATTCAAGTGTATGTCTTGTATTCATTCAAGTGTATGTCTTGTATTTATTCAAGTGTATGTCTTGTACACATACAAGTGTATGTCTTGTATTTATTCAAGTGTATGTCTTGTATTCATTCAAGTGTATGTCTTGTATTCATTCAAGTGTATGTCTTGTATTCATTCAAGTGTATGTCAAGTGGTGTAGCTCGCCACAATGCCCGGGCTTGCAAACGTTCCCTTAGTTGTACACGTGTATGTTGTGTATTCATGTATGTTTATGTCGTGTATACATGTTTATATCGTGTATACTGAGAAGTGTATTTTTACAGGTGATTGTACCGTACCACTGTGTGTCGTCACCAAGAACAAATTATTCCGTGCTCAACAATAACCATTCCTACTTCCTGCTAGTTGACAATGGAACTGTGGGAAAATATGGCGGTGAAATCATCTTCAGAAAGAGACTGGAGAAATATATAGCTCACCAGAAAATTTGCATAAGTAATTGCATGGTTTTTCACACTTCTTATTTGATCATTCTTAACATTGTTATCCTGCCAAATGTGGAGTAATAGTGACTTAGCATTGTCTGTTTCCATCCGTCCGTCCGCATACACTTTAAGCATCCGATTTAATCCATTTTTGTTTTTGTATACAATGTATATGTGATGTACATTATTATCGAATAAATATGTTTAAACCAAGTATACTACGCGGTCGCTAAATCAATACGGGAACGGATACGTGACGCAGCCTTATTATTGAAGACGACAGGTAAACAATCATGTAACTTAGTGGGACTGTGTATCGATTTTTAAATAAGGTAACAATGTTGTCCAGGAGGAAGTCAGTGATGAAACTATGTCAGCGGAATTTCTAATGAAGTGATGACATCTTAGTAACTATAGTGTTCTGTTCAGTTAATAAAAATACACATTTATGTAAATATCGGTGTTAATTTTCATTCGGATATACGGGCAAGTGGGTTTTCATTACGGACAAGTAAATTTTCAAATCTACTTGTCCGTGGACAAGTAGAAAATTCTCTGATTTCGCCACCCCTGTATGATAAGAACTACACTGTATGATAAGAACTGCATTGTAAGATAAGAACTGCATTATAAGAACTACCTTTGTATGATAAGAACTACATTGTATGATAAGAACTACCTTTGTATGATAAGAACTGCATTAGAAATTGTGAGAGTCAGTTTGAACAGGGATATTACTTTATTGAACAGGGATATCACTTTATTGAGTTATTATTCAAGGTTTAATGGCATTTGACATAATTTAAATACAGGGGTGAAAGTTTTCCGGTTTATACGGGAATTCCGGTTTTTGAAAGTCCTCCGGGGTCATTTTTCCAAATCATGTAAATCCGTTGAGAAAATGTGAGGGGGGGTAGGGTACCCTCTCTCTCGTAGACATATTCAAAACGTAGATGCAAGACATGTTACTTAAAATAGAACTGGTTTCGCGCATGTCCGCCCTTTTCCGTTAGTCAATTGAACTACACGCTCCGAAAAGTCCCGAAAGTTACCGCGTTTACGATCGGAACGAACCGTGCTGAGTGCGCGCGCAGGATGACGAAGAGTTGTCGTTATTTCAAAGGAAAATAGACTGACAAGGGAAACAACTCATTTTGCGACATTCACCTTAGACCACTTTACGCTAAGTTTTCTATTTGATGAATTTGGAGAGAAAAAACGATCCGAAAATGAAATTTTGGGACAAGGGTACCAACGTTAAAGTGCTAGAAAAAGATGTAAAGAATAAGTGGAGGTGGGAATGGTTGGAAGAAATCGACGAATCCGGTCAAAAGTATGAGAAATGGTTGAAAAAAAACGGACATACACAGGGTTTGTTTTTGTGTTCCCTGCAGAAAGACAATCAGTTACAAGTCATCTGGGGAAAAAGCAGTCAAAAATCATTCCACTGACAATATGCAAACTGTTTGTGTTAGAATAATGATATGTTTTGTTATGTTGAAGTCATTTATATGATGTACATGTATGTATCTTACAGACCATGTTGGTTGCAAATAATAAATCATATTGATGTCGTTCTGAATGTGCTTTTCAAACACGCTTTCAATTTAGCCATTGGGCAACTCAAACTTGACGTTTTACAGCAAATTACTTTAGCACTTGAGCAAACTTTCTATCAGGTTTGATCTGAAAACTCTTGTTAAAATATGCATCAGCAGCCTCTGGTTGTTAGAGCAGTACTCTCTCCACACTTCCAAGACACACAATGCATTAGCATTTGTTGATAAATTGTAATCCGATGACAAAAATACAAAATAAACATAACAAATGATAATGCACAGAAAAAGTAATGAGTTATCCCATTCAACACCAAGTAACTGACATGGACTGGTCCATGATATTTTTAGACCAATAAATTAATAACAAAATTACATTTGGATCAGTTCATTTATCAAAATGGGTAACAAAAATTCTAAAAATAGTTATATTACTTGAAAAAAGTGCAGATCCTGATGAGACGGCTAGTCACGACCCGGCTCATCTGGATCTACACTTTTTTGTAAGCCAATTTAGAGGTCTGTGGTGTTGAAAGGGTTAACTGACATCTTGTTTCTGACATCCAATCCAACTTTTCGAAACCGTTATTTGTATTTTTACAACAAACACTTGAGCTGCTTGGAAATGCATCTTGGGTCCTCCAAAACTGCTCAAATCCAGGAGCTTTCAGGGGACAGAGGCCCCCTGAACCCCTGGCCAGGGCTTTACCCTGGACCCAGCAACATTTTCAGGTTAAAAGAACCAAAGGAGACTCTGGAATGGGTCTCTGTCTGTATCATTGCACTATCCTCCAAAAATCTAAAATGACTAATCTCTTCAGGAGGCATCGCTCATATGGGCAACCGGTAGCGACGGTAAATAAACGTTAAAACACACACTTTTTTTGGTGGCGAGGGTTGGGAAGTAGCGGGCCTGTCGAAAATAGAAACATGTTGTGTTGTTGCCTGTAGGAATACTATAGATGTGAAATGCTACACATTTAAACAGGTTAAAGATTCTATATGATTCTGTTTAATAATCTATATGAGTGCATAATCAAGCTTTTTGTTTAGTGAATGCTTGCAACATTATCGGGAGAGGTGGGGGTGGTCGTGGGCGTAATAACAATGTAAATAAGTGAAACCCCTCAAAACCAGAACCCCTCTAAATCGGAATTTTTGCGGTCCCGATATTTTCCCTTCTTTGTTCATTGTAAAAAAACCTCTCAAAACCGGAACCTCTCTTTTCCGAATACCGGACAAGTTTTCGGGACCATTTGTGCACATTTCTATTGCAAATTACCCCTGAAAACCGAACAGCCAGCGGCGTAAAATCCGGATCCGAAACAACCTTTGTCTCACCTGAAACATAACACCTTCCGTGTTTTCACAAGTCAATTAATCAGTCGGCATATTGGTGTTTTATCCGTATTGTTTACATCCGACGTGGTGTTGTGAGAACATAAAGGCGTGATAAAAACCAATGATGCTGAAAATTTGTTTTAATTACGTTGTTTTCAAATGGATTACGACTGGACACTATTTAATTATGTCCTTTGCAATTGCAGGTTTGTTAATCTCTTTTCATGTTTGAGTAATTAGTTTTAATACGATCTAATTAGATGTGAATGGGATTTCACAAAAGGCAGACTATCATTATTTAAGGCATAACATTGATAATTATATTTCATAATTATTGATCAAATACGGACCCCCCCTCATCCGAAAACCCCTCTAAACCGAAAACCCCTCCAAACCGAACTTCTCTTCCGGTCCGGAAGCCGTTCGGTTTAGAGGGGTTTCACTGTAGTGATATTGAGAAACAATAACGTGTAAGATCTTATTTTAATAAGTTTGTTTCATAATCATAACCGTTCGAACATCAAGTGCTTTCCAATGAATGATCGACGTTTCTCAGTGAAAGAAAACTCCATCTTCCACTGTTTTGAAACGGTACGGTGAAAGATGGCATTTTTTCTGTCGCTGCGTGAGTGTCGTATTCCTCTGCGGTTGGATGTACTTTTTGTATTTTAACGATTTTCTGACAATCATGAATAGGTAATTTTAAAGTAATATATTCTAATGAATTTGTTTTGTTTGTAGTTTTTAAGTTTGACAGCAAACAGAAACTAACATGAAAATTATGCCAGAACTATTTCTTTTAAACGGACGTTCACACTAACTGAAGTTGTTGTGCGCTTGTGTATTGTAGTGCAATGAGGCAGCATTGCCAGCTGTTTCAAAAGCAAATTGATTGCCTAAATGAAACCATTGCAATGAAATCCCTCTCTTAATAGTAGTGATCAATCAGCAATCAATCCGCAATCAATCCGCGATCAATCAGCGGTAGGTAGATTTGCTAATGTTGTAATACAAGAACGCTTTCCTGGAGCTTTTGTGAGAAAACCTTTTTTGTCTGCACATTTTCCAATATTTAAACATTTGTCATTCTTTTGAAGATGATTTGCTTCAAGAAGCAGGTGGTTTTATTAACTGATGACACCGCATGATCCATTTACTAGCCTTGTTAACAGTTTGCTCTTTTGTTTCAATCTCTTTGGGCCCCAAGAGACGCATTGGGTTGATTTATTCTGCCATGATCTTATATTCCACAGAATTATCGATGGAGATTAGTTGTTATCATTTTCTTATGTTTTCATGTTAGGCAGTGAATTAAGTGTCTTGTCGTCTCATGTTGACGAGGTTATGTTTAATATCATAAATATGCATTAATACAAACCATTTCTGGGTCACTATGTCTATATGCTAAACTATGTGAACTCTATCTAGGCCTCAAGGAGACAACTTTCATGACAAAGGCTGCCAAGTAATATATATATCTATTGTCACAGAAGGAAAAATCAAGAGTTCTCAAGTGGGATTTTTTGTATTTTGTTGAAAACAGCTTATTTTAAATCAATCTGGACTGGACCCTTCCAAGGGGGACATTACCCTGAGGGTGGTTATAATGTACAAACTTTATTTATTTTACAATGCTTGCGAAACAAGCTTTAGCAACCTATGTTAATCACTCTCATTGGCCGCGAGTGAACGCGTATATGTGGATCCTCGTGTGGGAGGAAACCGGAGTACCAGTAGAAAACCCACATGTCCGATTTGGCGACCAAATTACCATCTCGCATACATCCCAGCCCAAGGATCGAACCCGGGATACATTGGTGAGAAGTGAGCATACTAACCACACCTCTAATCGGACAGCATGAGGAGGTTACATCATGTGAATTCGAGGGCAATCCTACGATTTATTAATCCAATATATACAATATACAGCTTTCACAGGGAGCAAGCATACATTGCGACGCCTCCTAAAGAGATTATTAGTCATTTTCGATTTTGTGCATAGTGCAGTGATACAGACAGAGACCAATTCCAGAGTCTCCTGTGGTTCTTTTATATACACGATGTAAAGTACCGACACGAGACCTAGGTTTAATGTCCCATTCGAAAGACTGTTATTATTAATATGTCAGACAGGGATCGAATCTGTGATCCCTGGATTTGCGATCCAATGTGTTAACAACTGGACTACTGACCCATCTACGTATATGGCACTTTTGAGTATCATGTTTGATACTATTAGTTTATTATAAAATTTATTTTAGCTCGATTGTGAAACAAGTTCTTACAACTTTTATTAATCACGCTCGAGACCTCATTCCTGATGGAATCCATTGCAACGAGGGAGAGAGAAGAGGCAACGTGGAATTTAAATGCCTTGCCTAAGGGCATAATCGTAACGGCTCCAGCGGGGCTCGAACTGTTTACTATTAATGTCTTATGACCACATAATTATATTATATAAAATGAACCATTCCATGTACATTGAGCAGGTTCGATCCCCTGTCTGACCATAATAAAATTAACAGTCTTTCAGATGGGACATTAAACCGAGGTCTCGTGTCTGTGCTTTACACTGTGCACGTAAAAGAACTAGATGAGACTCTGGAATGGGTCTCTGTCTGTATCATTGCACTATCCTCCAAATATCTAAAATGACTAATCTCTTCAGGAGGCATCGCTCATATGGGCAACCGGTAGCGACTATAAATAAACGTAAAACACGCGTACATCGAGCATCTTTAAGGATTTTTTTATATCTAATAGTATATTTTGTTTCAGCCAATGGTGTAAAGGGGCGTGGTGTACCTGTGATATGTGTGGTGCTAGAGGGTGGGGCTAACACAATACGATCAGTACTGGAGTATGTGACGGACACGCCCCCAGTACCAGTGGTTGTTTGTGATGGGAGTGGCAGGGCTGCAGATCTACTAGCATTCACACATAAATACAGTCTTGATGATGGGTAAATATTATTACTGGAACAGATCTACTGGAACAGATTCCTAAAATTATTTTTACAACGATTGTGAAACAAGCTGTCACTACTTATATTATATATTGGCATGAATGACTGTGTATACATTGTATGTGGTCTTTCGTATGGGAAGAAACCAGGGTACCCTAAGAAAATCAACGTGTCTGATGACCATCGTACCATCTCGTAAAGTTTTCCCTGTGTGAGAAGATAACCCGGGTTGTGGTGGCCAAGTCGTTTACTTCAAATCACTTTCCTCTCACTGCTGTAGGTTCGAATCCCCCTCTTGGAGTCAGATTCTATCAAGTGAGGAAGCTATCCAGCTGGCTTGCGGTAGGTCGGTGGTTCTACCTTGATGCCCGTCAGATATTTAAGAAATGTATTCCATTGGATTAGTCATAAAATGTGCTAGAAAATACTAAAATATTAAACAAATCTATGAAACGAACAAATAATCTATAGAGATCGCTGCCCAGGAAAGGTGTTGTTAGGTAAACTGCCCGCCGGCGATATAGCCCAAAATGGTGCTGATGCAGGCGTAAAACCCGAAATATAACATAAAATATAACATAACTATAGAGATCGCCTTTAACCCATTCAACCCCAAGTAACTGACATGGACTTGTGCATGATATTTAACCCATTCAACCCCAAGTAACTGACATGGACTGGTGCATGATATTTAACCCATTCAACACCAAGTAACTGACATGGACTGGTGCATGATATTTAATCCATTCAACACCAAGTAACTGACATGGACTTGTGCATGATATTTAACCCATTCAACACCAAGTAACTGACATGGACTGGTGCATGATATTTAACCCATTCAACACCAAGTAACTGACATGGACTGGTGCATGATATTTAATCCATTCAACACCAAGTAACTGACATGGACTTGTGCATGATATTTAACCCATTCAACACCAAGTAACTGACATGGACTTGTGCATGATATTTAATCCATTCAACACCAAGTAACTGACATGGACTGGTGCATGATATTTATCCCATTCAACCCCAAGTAACTGACATGGACTGGTGCATGATATTTAACCCATTCAACCCCAAGTAACTGACATGGACTTGTGCATGATATTTAACCCATTCAACACCAAGTAACTGACATGGACTGGTGCATGATATTAACCCATTCAACACCAAGTAACTGACATGGACTGGTACATGATATTAACCCATTCAACACCAAGTAACTGACATGGACTGGTACATGATATTAACCCATTCAACACCAAGTAACTGACATGGACTGGTGCATGATATTAACCCATTCAACACCAAGTAACTGACATGGACTGGTGCATGATATTAACCCATTCAACACCAAGTAACTGACATGGACTGGTGCATGATATTAACCCATTCAACACCAAGTAACTGACATGGACTGGTGCATGATATTTAACCCATTCAACACCAAGTAACTGACATGGACTGGTGCATGATATTTAACCCATTCAACACCAAGTAACTAACATGGACTGGTGCATGATATTTAACCCATTCAACACCAAGTAACTGACATGGACTGGTGCATGATATTTAACCCATTCAACACCAAGTAACTGACATGGACTGGTGCATGATATTTAATCCATTCAACACCAAGTAACTGACATGGACTGGTGCATGATATTTAACCCATTCAACACCAAGTAACTGACATGGACTGGTGCATGATATTTAACCCATTCAACACCAAGTAACTGACATGGACTTGTGCATGATATTTAACCCATTCAACACCAAGTAACTGACATGGACTGGTGCATGATATTTATCCCATTCAACACCAAGTAACTGACATGGACTTGTGCATGATATTTAACCCATTCAACACCAAGTAACTGACATGGACTTGTGCATGATATTTAACCCATTCAACACCAAGTAACTGACATGGACTGGTGCATGATATTTAACCCATTCAACACCAAGTAACTGACATGGACTTGTGCATGATATTCTTAGACCAATAAATTGATCATTAAATTACATTTGGACCAGTTCATTAAATTTTATCAAAATTGGTAATTTTGTCTAAAGTAAGTAATATTACTGGCAAAAAGTGCAGATCCTGATGAGACAGCTCGTCTGCTGGCTCATCTGGATCTACACTTTTTGAAAGCCTATTGAGAGATGTGTAGTGTTGAAAGGGTTAACTTACTTTCAGAACAATGCCAGAGAGTTTAAGAGACCAGCTGATATTGACTATACAGAAGACATTCCAGTACACACAGGAACAGGCAGAGAAGCTCTTCATTGAATTAATGCTGTGTGTTAAAAAGAGGGAATTGGTAAGCTACCAGCAACATTGTTACAGTGAAACCTGTGCCGAGGACCACCATTTGTCTAATAAGGTCACTATTTTGAGCTCCGTTATCAGTCATTATTTATGAGAGACGACCTACCTACAACAGTGTTCCCTCTGTCTGAATGTTTGTCTGCACCACTTCTGTGGCCAATTGAAAAACACCGGAGCCAATTTAAAAAACTTGGAGCCAACTAAGAGCCATATAGTTCACAAATAAATATTTGAAGCTATGTATTTTTGACTAAATGTGGCGCCAAATATTTTCGCCAATTCATAAAATTTAGCACCAATATTTGTTTTTTGTCGCAATTGGCGCCATTGGCGACCGACAGCGGGAACCCTGCTACAAAGAACCACATAGTTTTAAAACTTTATTTATTTAACGATTGCGAAACAAGCTTCAACAACTTATATTAATCACTCTCGTTGGCGCAGATGAACGCGTTGTGGTCATACGTGTGGAGGAAACCGGAGTACCCGGAGAAAACCCACCTGTCCGATCTGGCGACCACCGTACCATCTCGCATACTTCCCGGTCCGAGGATCAAACCTGGGTTGCATTGGTGAGAAGCGAGCGCGCAAACCACCGCTAATCGGACAGCCTAATAATAATAATTATAGATATTTAGTAAGGCTGGTAACGAGTAGCAATTTTGATACTCGAATACTCGGACACAGTTCCGATCGAGTACTCGGAAACGATCATTTGATATTTGCAAGAATACAATAAAAAAGTAATGTGTGCAACATCGTATTGATCAAAGAGCGGAACCAAAGAGTAAAATCTAGTGGAAGTCGTGATAGCACATTCGCTTCAGGTGCCAACGGCCCGGAGTTTGATCCCCGCTGGAGCTGTTACGATTGTGTCCTTAGGCAAGACATTTAAATTCCACATTGCCTCTTCTCTCTCCCTCATGGCGATGGATTCCATCAGGAATGAGCTCTCGAGAGCGATTAATATAAGTTGTTGTAAGAACTTTTTTCGCAATCGAGCTAAAATAAATTTGTATAAACTAAATAGTAAAATCTAAAGCATTTTTCAACAGAGAAATTACGGACATGTACAGTGAGTGCACTAGATGTCGTATATATTGTTTACATTTTCCATAATATTTCAAACATTATATTTGTTTATTTTGTATGTGTAATAAGTATTTATCATGTTTAGAACTAGAAACCTCCATGTTACTTTGTACTTTTGATGACAGCATCAGACAGAAAATTAATTTAGCTACTTAGTTTAAACATATTTTATTTTATCAATATTTACATCATGTTGTAACATTAATATACAAGAACAAATGGATTAAATCGGAAGCTAGTAGCTTAATTAGATTTTCTCCATGACAAACATAATTTTCATAAACTATGGCAGAGTGTATATACATTTATGAACATGACAAGTTTTATTCAACTGTAATGATATAAGTGTAAGTAAAAATAATATGGAGATGATGATGAAGTAATCAATCAGACTGGCTTACCAGTCGGAGTGCGTGCAGTCGATTTAGGAAATGGTGAGGCGAGAGAGGGGACGAGAGAGAGAGAGAAAGAGAGAGTGAGAGAGAACGAGGTACTTATTGTGCCTCGAAAAGACAGTTTGCGCAGCGCACATAACATATCTGTGGTTTGCCCCCCGTGTCTAGAAGTCCACAGAGAATTTAAAACGCGTATAAACAATCCAATTTAGAATGTTTTAACTTTAATGTTTTGAAAAATCTTCGCGTCTTTAACTTGGAAACAATCTCTCGAATGATCGCGAACAAAAGCCGTGTGTGCACTGCAATTTCAAATGTTTGTGAGGATCGACTGGGAAAATGGGTCGCCTTGTCAATAAGGTCGCCTACCAGTATGATACTGTTATTATTGAGAGTTTGTTCAGTTCAAATTTAAAGTTGTACTGTATATTATTATCGTCATATGACCACATATATCATCATGTGACCACATATATCGGCATGTGACCACATATATCGGCATGTGACCACATATATCAGCATGTGACCACATATATCGGCATGTGACCACATATATCGTCATGTGACCACATATATCGGCATGTGACCACATATATCGGCATGTGACCACATATATCAGCATGTGACCACATATATCGGCATGTGACCACATATATCGTCATGTGACCACATATATCGGCATGTGACCACATATATCGGCATGTGACCACATATATCAGCATGTGACCACATATATCGGCATGTGACCACATATATCGTCATGTGACCACATATATCGGCATGTGACCACATATATCGGCATGTGACCACATATATCAGCATGTGACCACATATATCGGCATGTGACCACATATATCGTCATGTGACCACATATATCGGCATGTGACCACATATATCGGCATGTGACCACATATATCAGCATGTGACCACATATATCGGCATGTGACCACATATATCGTCATGTGACCACATATATCGGCATGTGACCACATATATCATCATGTGACCACATATATCATCATGTGACCACATATATCATCATGTGACCACATACATCATCATGTGACCACATATATCAGCATGTGACCACATACCTCATCATGTGACCACATATAGTATCATGTGACCACATATATCATCAATTGACCACATATATCGGCATGTATCCGCATATAGTGTCATGTGACCACATACATCTTCATGTGACCACATATATCGGCATGTATCCGCATATAGTGTCATGTGACCACATACATCTTCATGTGACCACATGTATAAGGTGAAGCATTAAATATATATTTGTCACCGTAATTTCAAACTGATGCTATTTGTTGCTTGATGTTTTTAAGTTTATACATTTCTGTTTTTAGATGATGATTTTTTCCGCAACAGACATTCGTTTAGCAAATATTTAGGTGCACGACAGTTTTCGAGCCTAAATTGCCATGGTGATTGTGTCTAGCAATAAGAAATCTCCCCGTTTGTACCACCAATACGACCCAAAAATAAACGTTGCACAAGTAATCTGATAAAGTAACCTTCATTATAACTCACCGTTGACAGGTTTAGCACGATATCATTAGTTTCGTTGATGTTTAGGCTTGTGTATTCTGTTTTAGATTACGGTATTCCGTATGGGAGAAGGTGCTCAGGACATTGACTTAGCAATACTTACTGCTCTGCTTAAAGGTATTTACCCAATATTAGCAGTAATTGACTGTTCTTCTTGAAGGTGTTTGTCCAATATTAGCAGTCATTGACTGCTCTTCTTGAAGGTGTTTGTCCAATATTAGCAGTCATTGACTGGTCTTCTTGAAGGTGTTTGTCCAATATTAGCAGTCATTGACTGCTCTGCTTGAAGGTGTTTGTCTAATATTAGCAGTCATTGGCTGTTCTTCTTGAAGGTGTACAGCACCGACACGAGACCTTGGTTTAAAGTCCTATCTGAAAGACTGTTAATTCTATTAGGGTCAGCCGGGGAATCGAACCTGCAATCCCTGGATTACGAGTCCAGCGTGTTACCACTGAACTACAGATCCGTCTGTTAGAATCTTTCATCTCAAGTTACTTGCCCTATACCAGTGTAGGTTTGAATTACGCACTGGGTATCAAATTCCTTCAGGTGAGAAAGCTGGATCGCTGAAGATGAGTATTTCCACTCTGCTACATTGCGACACATACAATACTGTTCTGAGGGATATCTGAGGACTTGTTCTGCCATAAAAACTAGACAATCTGCGCATGACCTAACCTATTGATGCCACATTAAATAAAAAAATGACTAACAACGCTGCTTGTTGTACAACTATGTTACATCTCTATTTACATTAGTCAGTGTAAATGAGTTATTGTGAAGTTATATGTAACTTTTAAATTTTACAGGAACGAATGCAAGTGCACCAGATCAACTCAGTCTGGCCTTGACATGGGACAGGGTGGACATTGCCAGAAGTCATATATTTGTTTATGGCCAAGAGTGGCCGGTAAGTATATTATGCACTTCGTAGATTATTACAGGCCCACATCCATGCTCATGAAAATATCCTCATTAAGATTCTCCAACAGTCACTGCACCCCCTCTAAGATGCTCCAATAGTGAACGCACCCCCCTAAGAGAAGCCCACCCCCCGCCCTAAGAGGGTCCAATAGTGAATGAACCCCACCCCCTTAATATAATGCAATAGTGACTGTCCACCCCCTAAGAGGGTCCAATAGTGAATGCACCCCACCCCCTTAATATAATGCAATAGTGACTATGCACCCCCTAAGAGGGTCCAATAGTGAATGCACCCCACCCCCTTAATATAATGCAATAGTGACTGTGCACCCTTAAGGCAATGCAATAATCACCGCACGCCTTTAAGAGGTCCAATAGTGACCGCATCCCCCCTTAAGATAATAGTGACTGGTGCAGCACCCCCTTAAGAGGTCCAACTGTGACTGCACCTCCACACCATTTAAGATGGTCCAATAGTGATTGCACCTCTCCCCCCTCACATAAGATTGTCCAAGAGTCTCCCTTAAGAGTAGTGTCTTTTTCCCTCTTTGTTAATATTTTAAATATTTCCCTTTTGGAATAGTTGTATTAACCCATTACCATAAAGAGAAAGTCGAAAGGCATGGGCTGCCCATTAGCATGGTACTTAATATAACAGTACTACTTAAAGTTATATACACACACACACAAATGCACACACATACACATGCACATGTGCACAGAAACGTAATACAACAGACCTGTCAACCCTTCAGATTCAATCGAGGGTCTCCCAATTCACACACCCCTAATCGGACCCTCCCTCTCGGGAACCTCATACTCGGGAACCTCATTCTTGGGAGCCTCCCTCTCGGGAACCTCATTCTCGGGAGCCTCATTCTCGGGAGCATCATTCTCGGGTGTCTCAGTCTCGGGAGCCTCATTATCGGGAGCATCATTCTCGGGAGTCTCAGTCTCGGGAGCATCATTCTCGGGAGCCTCATTATCGGGAGTCTCAGTCTCGGGAGCATCATTCTCGGGAGCCTCATTATTGGGAGTCTCGGGAGCATCAGTCTCGGGAGCATCAGTCTCGGGAGCCTCATTCTCTTGATTTTAGAAAAAATCTACATTTTGTTATAACCAATGACGTATATATTTGCAAATGCCTAAGTGATAAATGACATAAGCGGCCAAACAGAGGATTATTGCTGCTTGAACAATTAGATATGATAGCTTCTCCTCAAACAAGTATGACACTGATTATGTCAGTTTGCAAGGACCAATTAATAAATTCACATGCCTGTAACATTTAAAACCAGTGTTCCTTCTGTCAATGACATTATAATCGTACATAAAACTGTGAATTCAACAAGCTACATGTATGTAAACCTTCTTTGATCTCGACATCAAAAGGGAGACAGTTAGCAGCCACTGTGATTTGATCTACCCAACAAATAAACATGGTCCTGCTACATTACTCTGATCTATTTCAGGCACAACTACCGTACATTTCTGGCCATAAGTCGATCTTTTGGCCATAAGTCGAGGGTCAAATTTTGGCTTGAAAATGCGTATTTTACGGTCGAGGGTACTTTGTGGACTTATAACAATCGCTACGGCAATGGTTTTTTCTCTCATTGACAATGGTTTTTTCTTTCATTTTTGAAAGAAACTGGGCTAAATTTGAGATATCTGGTTGACTTTATTCCATTACAGATCATGAAAAATACACTGATGCAAAACAATAATTTATGAAATTTCTTTATCAGCTTTTCAATTGTGTACTATGTAAATATTTGTCTAAGCAAATGGTTTAATATATATTAATTCAAATAAAACAAAGAAACAGAAATAAATAAAGTTCCAACAGTTAAATAAAAATATTTCAATTTTTTCCCTCCAGATTTCTTTTGGCTTGTTTTGTCGTCCGTCCCTATGTCTACCTAGTACTTTCATCACATTTCTGGATGAGTAAAAGTTTAACTTATGGTCGGGAATATATGGTAATTTAAATGAGCATTGATGTGACCTATTTCTGGAAATGGTGATTATAGATACAGGTCATTGCATAATTATTGTCGGCTGCTGTAGTTTATGAAGCAAAGTTACACGTTTATTCTGACCGTGTGCATGCGCATGAAAATCCACTCATCTAAGAAATTTACAAACATTGGATATATTTCTCTATAGTGAAAATGTTACCAATTGGGAGTAATTACTCGTAAAAATTAAATGGCCTGCCATTGCTGTAGTACAATAAAATGATTATGGGGGAGGGGAGATATGTCCGGGGGGATTATGTCCTACACTCTATTGATTACAAATAAATAAATAAGATATGTCACTGTGTTTTTTCCTTCACATCTTCCACCACACTTCACTATAAACCCATGCAACACCAAGTAACTGACATCACTATCAACCCATGCAACCACAAGTAACTGACATCACTATAAACCCATGCAACACCAAGTAACTGACATCACTATTAACCCATGCAACACCAAGTAACTGACATCACTATTAACCCATTCAACACCAAGTAACTGACATCACTATCAACCCATGCAACACCAAGTAACTGACATCACTATTAACCCATTGAACACCAAGTAACTGACATCACTATCAACCCATGCAACACCAAGTAACTGACATCACTATTAACCCATGCAACACCAAGTAACTGACATCACTATTAACCCATTCAACACCAAGTAACTGACATCACTATCAACCCATGCAACCACAAGTAACTGACATCACTATAAACCCATGCAACACCAAGTAACTGACATCACTATTAACCCATGCAACACCAAGTAACTGACATCACTATTAACCCATTCAACACCAAGTAACTGACATCACTATCAACCCATGCAACACCAAGTAACTGACATCACTATTAACCCATTCAACACCAAGTAACTGACATCACTATCAACCCATGCAACCACAAGTAACTGACATCACTATAAACCCATGCAACACCAAGTAACTGACATCACTATTAACCCATGCAACACCAAGTAACTGACATCACTATTAACCCATTCAACACCAAGTAACTGACATCACTATCAACCCATGCAACACCAAGTAACTGACATCACTATTAACCCATTCAACACCAAGTAACTGACATCACTATCAACCCATGCAACCACAAGTAACTGACATCACTATAAACCCATGCAACACCAAGTAACTGACATCACTATTAACCCATTCAACCACCAAAACACACACAAACCCACAACCAAGTAACTGACATCACTATCAACCCATGCAACACCAAGTAACTGAAATCACTATTAACCCATTCAACACCAAGTAACTGACTTCACTATCAACCCATGCAACACCAAGTAACTGACCTCACTATTAACCCATGCAACACCAAGTAACTGACATCACTATCAACCCATTCAACACCAAGTAACTGACATCACTATTAACCCATGCAACACCAAGTAACTGACCTCACTATTAACCCATGCAGCACCAAGTAACTGACATCACTATCAACCCATTCAACACTAAGTAACTGACATCACTATTAACCCATGCAGCACCAAGTAACTGACATCACTATTAACCCATGCAGCACCAAGTAACTGACATGTACTTGGTGCATATTGTTAAACCAATAAATTATTAAGAAAATTACATTTGGACCAGTTCATTTATCATAATGGGTAATTTTGTCTGAAAATAGTATTACTGGCAAATAAGTGCAGATCCTGATGAGACGACTCGTCACGAGCTGGATCTACACTTTTTTGTAACCCTATCTGTAGTGTTGAAAGGGTTAAGAGACCACCTCGTTTAAGCAACCATTTTTATGATTTGTCTTTAGCGGTATCTTAGGACAAGTTTGACGGGAATAATACTGAATACAATATGGGGAATGGAGAAGTGTGTTAAAGATCACTTGATGATATATTGCATATGAAAAATTCCACGAAAAAATCTCCCTCTTGAAAAACCCAATGTCTCTCTTTGGTGAGTCAAATCTCCCTCTTGGGAGCCACCAGAAGTTGGCAGGTTTGAAAAGACCAATTCTATCTTGCTATCTAAATATAACCAGCAACTACCTTATATGTAATTATTACAATGCTTTGTTTTTTAGGCAGCCATTAATTTATTCCAACAGGAAGTCACATGACCAATTAGAGATTTGTCCTCATGATTATTTGTCCTCATGATTATTTGTCTCATGATTATTTGTCTCATGATTATTTGTCTCATGATTATTTGTCCTCATGATTATTTGTCCTCATGATTATTTGTCCTCATGATTATTTGTCCTCATGATTATTTGTCCTCATGATTATTTGTACTCATGATTATTTGTCCTCATGATTATTTGTCCTCATGATTATTTGTACTCATGATTATTGTACTCATGATTATTTGTCCTCATGATTATTTGTCCTCATGATTATTTGTCCTCATGATTATTTGTCCTCATGATTATTTGTACTCATGATTATTTGTACTCATGATTATTTGTACTCATGATTATTTGTCCTCATGATTATTTGTCCTCATGATTATTTGTACTCATGATTATTTGTCCTCATGATTATTTGTCCTCATGATTATTTGTCCTCATGATTATTTGTACTCGTAATTCATACCAATATCATACATATATAAACAGCTTTACTGCAAAAATAAATATGGCATTATTGCCATGGCATGAGCCTTATTATTACAGATTTCCATTTCTGTTTTCAAAATTACTGAACCACATTCCTGATCACCGTGACGGATAATAGTAACCTTGGAGACATTCTTGTTTCCGTTCTCCGTGATATTAGATCATTGCTGTAATAAAATAACCCAAGAAGACAATACAATTTCCTTAAATTACCCATTGTGCAGTTTGCGAGTGAACACGTGGAATAAATTTTGTCTTTTGATTTTCTATTTTGCATAGTCGGGCTTTGTTGCTATGGTTTATTCGAATACCTTGTCACATGTCTGTAATTGTAGTTCTCGAAATGAGTGCAGATGCTTCTAAGAACATATATAATAATGCCTTGCGTCTGGTAAAATAGATGACTGGGAAATGTCTTACTGGCTTACTTTGGAAGTCGTGATAGTGCAGTGGATGCGCATTCGCTTCAGGTGCGAAAGGTCCAGAGTTCGAACCCCGCTGGAGCCGTTACGATTATGCCCTTAGGCAAGGCTTTTAAATTCCACGTTTCCTCTTCTCTCTCCCTCATGGCGATGGATTCCATCAGGACTGAGGTCTCGAGAGTGATTAATATAAGTTGAAAGAACTTGTTTCGCAATCGAGCTAAAATAAATTTGTATTAACTATCATTTTACTGGCTCTGTGTGACTTGACTTGTACATTACTGGTGTAGAAGTCTGATACTACTAGGTTTATTTATGTATTTGTATTAAATTTTTGTTGTTATGGGTTTGCTCGCAAAATTAGTTATTTCATTTTTGGGAAATGATGGATGATACATTCAAAGGGCTTCTCTGCTTCTTTTGCGTGAATAGTGTAAAGCCCCAATATGAAACGTCGGTTTAAAGTTTCACCCAAAAGATGGGTAAATAATTCTAGCGGCGAAATATCTATAGCCGGATTAAGCAAAAATGTTTCCTCATTTAAAAGACTATGATTGAATGATTTAATTGTTGTGGGGATCAAACTTGTGATCACTGTATTATGAGTCCTGCACATTACCACAGAACCATTGACCAGCTCTTCTCTGGTCCCCCAGCGTTGATAAGCTTTAGTCGCCAATGCAAGGTGAAGTGAATACGATTTATTAGTTTTGAAAGTTGCATGCATGCTCTTGTCATTAATCCAGAAGCTTGGAATATGAACGATCCAGAAGCTTGGAATATGAACGATTGATTTTGAATGTTAGATTCTCTGTAACCAGTTACAATCAGCCAGACGTTGCCGCGTCTGATCAGAGTCTATGTTGTTTGCTATTGAGCAAAGTGATTTACCTCCACGATCCCAATAGCAAACAGCATAGAGCTTAAAAGTATAAAAATTATCCATAAATAACCCTTTTGTGTATATCCATGGAAGGCAAACGTCTTATGATATCATTTATGTTGTAACATTGTGTAAATGCTTTTTATGTACATACAAGAAAGAAATAAACGGGGTTACCCGAAAAGTGGCCTCAAAATTTAAAAAAAAGTATAAAAGGCAACATAGCACCTTAACTTGACCCTCCACTTCTCACCAAGGTTCATGTATATGTGAATATTTACATTAGATGCCCAAAATATTCACTCTTGATTGACCAAAAAATACAGCTTATATCCAAGAAGATATAAATATCTTATGGCAATTTGGCGAAGACTGTATTGCTGAAAGCAATGAATGCGAATACAAATCTTGAATTAGTTTGAAATCCACTGATGAACAAAGTAAGGCAATTAGCAAATATTATTAGATTATCGTAATCTTATTCATACTGCTGCTTCCTTTTTTATCAAGTAAACCAAGAAAAACTGTTACTTAGTTTATACAAATTTATTTTAGCTCGATTGCGAAACAAGTTCTTACAACTTATATTAATCACTCTCGAGACCTCATTCATGACGGAATCCATCGCCACGAGGGAGAGAGAAGAGGCAACGTGGAAATTAAATGCCTTGCCTACGGGCACAATCGTAACGCCTCCAGCGGGGCTAAAACTCAGGACCTTTCGCACCTGCATTATCACGACTTCCACGACAAACTGTTACTTGGAATAATATCTCAAAATAAGAAATGAAATGGCGACTCTCGCCTATTTTGGAAAAATTTCGGTGAAAATTTAGTAATGCATATATATTTAAAGGGTTTAATTGTTTGTTTTCATTAATATTATATAACGGTCGGTACAACTTATGTGTATTTACAGGAAGGTTCACTGGAACAGGCGATGATGGATGCTCTCATCAACGATCGTGTAGATTTTGTCAAGCTTCTACTTGAGAATGGAGTTCATATCCAGAGCTTTCTTACAATACCACGCCTAGAGGAGCTTTATAATACGGTACCTTTTCCCCGAACATACAAACACACGGTATTCTGACAAAAGACATGGATGTACAGTATCCCCTTTCAGGTGGGGTGGGCAGGGGGATGTCTTGCTTGAGGGGAGTCTAAGCTTCTTTATAATCAACTGTGTCCACCAATTTACAAAAAGTCATATGCTGGAATGAGAGTATCTAGAGATGGTTTACATGTATGACTATGGGAGTTGTCCCCCTTGGTATCTAGAGATGGTTCACATGTATGACTATGGGAGTTGTCCCCCTTGGTATCTAGAGATGGTTCACATGTATGACTATGGGAGTTGTCATCCTTGGTATCTAGAGATGGTTCACATTTATTGACTATGGGAGTTGTCCCCCTTGGTATCTAGAGATGGTTCACATGTATGACTATGGGAGTTGTCCCCCTTGGTATCTAGAGATGGTTCACATGTATGACTATGGGAGTTGTCATCCTTGGTATCTAGAGATGGTTCACATTTATTGACTATGGGAGTTGTCCCCCTTGGTATCTAGAGATGGTTCACATGTATGACTATGGGAGTTGTCCCCCTTGGTATCTAGAGATGGTTCACATGTATGACTATGGGAGTTGTCATCCTTGGTATCTAGAGATGGTTCACATTTATTGACTATGGGAGTTGTCCCCCTTGGTATCTAGAGATTGTTCACATGTATGACTATGGGAGTTGTCCCCCTTGGTATCTAGAGATTGTTCACATGTATGACTATGGGAGTTGTCCCCCTTGGTATCTAGAGATGGTTCACATGTATGACTATGGGAGTTGTCCCCCTTGGTATCTAGAGATGGTTCACATGTATGACTATGGGAGTTGTCCCTCTTGGTATCTAGAGATGGTTCACATGTATGACTATGGGAGTTGTCCCCCTTGGATGCTTGAGATTGTTCACATGTATGACTATGGGTGTTGTCCCCCTTGGTATCTAGAGATGGTTGACATGTATGACTATGGGAGTTGTCATCCTTGGTATCTAGAGATGGTTCACATGTATGACTATGGGAGTTGTCATCCTTGGTATCTAGAGATGGTTCACATGTATGACTATGGGAGTTGTCCCCCTTGGTATCTAGAGATGGTTCACATGTATGACTATGGGAGTTGTCCCCCTTGGTATCTAGAGATGGTTCACATGTATGACTATGGGAGTTGTCCCCCTTGGTATATAGAGATGGTTCACATGTATGACTATGGGAGTTGTCCCCCTTGGTATCTAGAAATGGTTGACATGTATGGCTATGGGAGTTGTCCCTCTTGGTATCTAGAGATGGTTGACATGTATGACTATGGGAGTTGTCCCCCTTGGTATCTAGAGATGGTTCACATGTATGACTATGGGAGTTGTCCCCCTTGGTATCTAGAGATGGTTCACATGTATGACTATGGGAGTTGTCATCCTTGGTATCAAGAGATGGTTCACATTTATTGACTATGGGAGTTGTCCCCCTTGGTATCTAGAGATGGTTGACATGTATGACTATGGGAGTTATCCCCCTTGGATGCTTGAGATTGTTCACATGTATGACTATGGGAGTTGTCCCCCTTGGTATCTAGAGATGGTTCACATGTATGACTATGGGAGTTGTCCCCCTTGGTATCTAGAGATGGTTCACATGTATGACTATGGGAGTTGTCATCCTTGGTATCTAGAGATGGTTCACATTTATTGACTATGGGAGTTGTCCCCCTTGGTATCTAGATATGGTTGACATGTATGACTATGGGAGTTGTCCCCCTTGGTATCTAGAGATGGTTCACATGTATGACTATGGGAGTTATCCCCCTTGGATGCTTGAGATTGTTCACATGTATGACTATGGGAGTTGTCCCCCTTGGTATCTAGAGATGGTTCACATGTATGACTATGGGAGTTGTCCCCCTTGGTATCTAGAGATGGTTCACATGTATGACTATGGGAGTTGTCCATCTTGGTATCTAGAGATGGTTGACATGTATGACTATGGGAGTTGTCCCCCTTGGTATCTAGAGATGGTTCACATGTATGACTACGGGAGTTGTCATCCTTGGTATCTAGAGATGGTTCACATGTATGACTATGGGAGTTGTCCCCCTTGGTATCTAGAGATGGTTCACATGTATGACTATGGGAGTTGTCCATCTTGGTATCTAGAGATGGTTCACATGTATGACTATGGGAGTTGTCATCCTTGGTATCTAGAGATGGTTCACATGTATGACTATGGGAGTTGTCCCCCTTGGTATCTAGAGATGGTTCACATGTATGACTATGGGAGTTGTCCCCCTTGGTATCTAGAGATGGTTCACATGTATGACTATGGGAGTTGTCCCCCTTGGTATCTAGAGATGGTTCACATGTATGACTATGGGAGTTGTCATCCTTGGTATCTAGAGATGGTTCACATTTATTGACTATGGGAGTTGTCCCCCTTGGTATCTAGATATTGTTCACATGTATGACTATGGGAGTTGTCCCCCTTGGTATCTAGAGATGGTTCACATGTATGACTATGGGAGTTGTCCCTCTTGCACTCTAGAGAATGTTCATATGTATGACTAATATGAATGATAAAGGGTTGATATCAAAATCAATTAATAACATTATAGAAGGAATATCCTGCGAGGGGTTTGACATCTAAGGAGAATTGATAGGTAGAATAATGACAGACATTAAAAATTATTTGCAGAAATCGTGGAAATGTTCTTATAATGGAGCCTTGTATTGACGATACGTGGGACTGGAATCGCGTAATTTATCAACTGAGATCATTTACCTGTTCACAGAACAATGATGTATGGATATAATAAATTTGGACTATTGAGTTTCAAGGTTTTATCTTTTACCTGTAATTGTTTTTTTCATGTGTCTCATACATGTTACGCCTGAGCGGGCTTGTGGCTTTCCCCGAATGAGAGTTGTCCCCCATTGACCTCTAGAAATCATTCACACGTGTATGTGAGTATTGTGATTAATTTGCTGAAATATTTGTGTATTACAGAGACAGGGACCTTCAAGTACTCTACATTATCTTGTCAGGGATGTCAGAAAGGTAAGCAGGGACACGCATTCTCTATACATGTGCTTTCCTCCGCACCAGCGAGATTGATTAGCTTGTTTCGTGGTAGTTGTAAAATAAATAAAGTTTAAATTATGTGTGCCACAAACTCAGATATTCTAAGTGTTTAACTGTATTGAATTTGTTCGAATATGCTAAGGTGGATTTCAATATTTCTAGGAATTGTGCTGGGGTGAACTGTATGTGTTTCTTTGTTTCAGCACTTGCCCAGTGGATACCGGTATACTTTGTTGGACATCGGTCTAGTCATCCAGCATGTGATGAGTGGGGCATTTAGAGCCACATACTGCAGGAAACGATTCCGTCAGAAATATAATGCATTAAAGAGAAATGTAAGTATCATGATACCACTGTAGCCATAGATACATGTATCTATAGTTGTATCTATAGTCAGTACATTAATTCCACTGTAGCCATAGATACATGTATATTGAATGTTATGTATCTATAGCCAGTACATTAATTCCACTGTAACCATAGATACATGTATATTGAATGTTATGTATCTATAGCCAGTACATTAATTCCACTGTAACCATAGATACATGTATATTGAATGTTATGTATCTATAGCCAGTACATTAATTCCACTGTAACCATAGATACATGTATATTGAATGTTATGTATCTATAGCCAGTACATTAATTCCACTGTAGCCATAGATACATGTATATTGAATGTTATGTATCTATAGCCAGTACATTAATTCCACTGTAACCATAGATACATGTATATTGAATGTTATGTATCTATAGCCAGTACATAATTCCACTGTAACCATAGATACATGTATGTTGAATGTTATGTATCTATAGCCAGTACATTAATTCCACTGTAACCATAGATACATGTATATTGAATGTTATGTATCTATAGCCAGTACATTAATTCCACTGTAGCCATAGATACATGTATATTGAATGTTATGTATCTATGGCCAGTACATAATTCCACTGTAACCATAAATACATGTATATTTGAATGTTATGTATCTATAGCCAGTACATTAATTCCACTGTAACCATAGATACATGTATATTGAATGTTATGTATCTATAGCCAGTACATTAATTCCACTGTAACCATAGATACATGTATATTGAATGTTATGTATCTATAGCCAGTACATAATTCCACTGTAACCATAGATACATGTATATTGAATGTTATGTATCTATAGCCAGTACATTAATTCCACTGTAACCATAGATACATGTATATTGAATGTTATGTATCTATAGCCAGTACATTAATTCCACTGTAACCATAGATATATGTATATTGAATGTTATGTATCTATAGCCAGTACATAATTCCACTGTAACCATAGATACATGTATATTGAATGTTATGTTCTATAGCCAGTACATTAATTCCACTGTAACCATAGTTCCATGTATATTGAATGTTATGTATCTATAGTCAGTACATTAATTCCACTGTAACCATAGATACATGTATATTGAATGTTATGTATCTATAGTCAGTACATTAATTCCACTGTAACCATAGATACATGTATATTGAATGTTATGTATCTATAGCCAGTACATTAATTCCACTGTAACCATAGATACATGTATATTGAATGTTATGTATCTATAGCCATTACATTAATTCCACTGTAACCATAGATACATGTATATTGAATGTTATGTATCTATAGCCAGTACATTAATTCCACTGTAACCATAGATACATGTATATTGAATGTTATGTATCTATAGCCAGTACATTAATTCCACTGTAACCATAGATACATGTATATTGAATGTTATGTATCTATAGTCAGTACATTAATTCCACTGTAACCATAGATACATGTATATTGAATGTTATGTATCTATAGCCAGTACATTAATTCCACTGTAACCATAGATACATGTATATTGAATGTTATGTATCTATAGCCAGTACATTAATTCCACTGTAGCCATAGATACATGTATATTGAATGTTATGTATCTATAGCCAGTACATAATTCCACTGTAACCATAAATACATGTATATTTGAATGTTATGTACCTATTGCCAGTACATTAATTCCACTGTAACCATAGATACATGTATATTTGAATGTTATGTATATATAGCCAGTACATTAATTCCACTGTAACCATAGATACATGTATGTTGAATGTTATGTATCTATAGTCAGTACATTAATTCCACTGTAGCCATAGATACATGTATATTGAATGTTATGTATCTATAGCCAGTACATTAATTCCACTGTAGCCATATATACATGTATATTGAATGTTATGTATCTATAGCCAGTACATTAAATCCACTGTAACCATAGATACATGTATATTGAATGTTATGTATCTATAGCCAGTACATTAATTCCGCAGTAGCCATAGATACATGTATATTGAATGTTATGTATCTATAGCCAGTACATTAAATCCACTGTAACCATAGATACATGTATATTGAATGTTATGTATCTATAGCCAGTACATTAATTCCACTGTAACCATAGATACATGTATATTGAATGTTATGTATCTATAGCCAGTACATTAATTCCACTGTAGCCATAGATACATGTATATTGAATGTTATGTATCTATAGCCAGTACATTAAATCCACTGTAACCATAGATACATGTATATTGAATGTTATGTATCTATAGCCAGTACATTAATTCCACTGTAACCATAGATACATGTATATTGAATGGTATGTATCTATAGCCAGTACATTAAATCCACTGTAACCATAGATACATGTATATTGAATGTTATGTATCTATAGCCAGTACATTAATTCCACTGTAACCATAGATACATGTATATTGAATGTTATGTATCTATAGTCAGTACATTAATTCCACTGTAACCATAGATACATGTATATTGAATGTTATGTATCTATAGCCATTACATTAATTCCACTGTAACCATAGATACATGTATATTGAATGTTATGTCTCTATAGCCAGTACATTAATTCCACTGTAGCCATAGATACATGTATATTGAATGTTATGTATCTATAGCCAGTACATTAATTCCACTGTAACCATAGATACATGTATATTGAATGTTATTTATCGATAGCCAGTACATTAATTCCACTGTAGCCATAGATACATGTATATTGAATGTTATGTATCTATAGTCAGTACATTAATTCCACTGTAACCATAGATACATGTATATTGAATGTTATGTATCTATAGCCAGTACATTAATTCCACTGTAACCATAGATACATGTATATTGAATGTTATGTATCTATAGTCAGTACATTAATTCCACTGTAACCATAGATACATGTATGTTGAATGTTATGTTCTATAGTCAGTACATTAATTCCACTGTAACCATAGATACATGTATGTTGAATGTTATGTATCTATAGCCAGTACATTAATTCCACTGTAACCATAGATACATGTATATTGAATGTTATGTATCTATAGTCAGTACATTAATTCCACTGTAACCATAGATACATGTATATTGAATGTTATGTATCTATAGCCAGTACATGAATTCCACTGTAACCATAGATACATGTATATTGAATGTTATGTATCTATAGTCAGTACATTAATTCCACTGTAACCATAGATACATGTATGTTGAATGTTATGTTCTATAGTCAGTACATTAATTCCACTGTAACCATAGATACATGTATGTTGAATGTTATGTATCTATAGCCAGTACATTAATTCCACTGTAACCATAGATACATGTATATTGAATGTTATGTATCTATAGCCAGTACATTAATTCCACTGTAACCATAGATACATGTATATTTGAATGTTATGTATCTATAGCCAGTACATTAATTCCACTGTAACCATATATACATGTATATTGAATGTTATGTATCTATAGCCAGTACATAATTCCACTGTAACCATAAATACATGTATATTTGAATGTTATGTATCTATAGCCAGTACATTAATTCCACTGTAACCATAGATACATGTATATTAAATGTTATGTATCTATAGCCAGTACATTAATTCCACTGTAACCATAGATACATGTATATTTGAATGTTATGTATCTATAGCCAGTACATTAATTCCACTGTAACCATAGATACATGTATGTTGAATGTTATGTATCTATAGTCAGTACATTAATTCCACTGTAGCCATAGATACATGTATATTGAATGTTATGTATCTATAGCCAGTACATTAATTCCACTGTAGCCATAGATACATGTATATTGAATGTTATGTATCTATA
>CM026399.1:10691368-10819927 GCA_014843695.1 Archivesica marissinica | reverse complement strand
TAGCGTGTTCATTAATTCATCCATGTAATTTGCAAAATCTGTCCACAAAATATGTCAAATCAGACACACATTGTACTTTTTAAAACTATTTATCGTTCCGTTGACCTGTAAACAATGGCGGCCAATTATAAAGTTTTATCAACATTGCAGTGCCTCGCTTTCGATTCAAGTATGTCATTAATTAAGTCACGTGCTAATAGGCCAATTAATAGGATTAATGCTAGTCAATAATTACACGGACAATCCGTCCAGTTTCCCCAGGCGTTGATATCATCAGAAACTCAATACGGCCCAATTAATAGTCTCGGTGTTAAAATATATTTATTTGACTGACCAGGCAAAATATATTGACACCTGTTCCCAGGCTAGGGGACATCTCAAGATTCAATAACACTAAATATTGTTTCATGTTTTGAAGGGGACATCTCAAGATTAAGTAACAGCTTAAATTATATTGTTGTGTTGTACAGGGGACATCTCAACATTCAATACCGCCTATATTTGATTTTGATGTGTTTTGCAGGGGACATCTCAAGGGAACATTGGTCAGTTAGTTACTACCCTCCCATCTCTAGTCAATACAAAGCAGGTGGAGGAGCTGTTTCCTTACCCTTTCCATGACCTCATGATCTGGGCAGTGCTAATGAAGAGACAGAAGATGGCACTGTTCATGTGGCAACATGGTGAGGAGGCAATGGCAAAGGTATTGTATAGTTTGTATATATCTACTGTATTATATTGTTTATATATATATATCTAAGGTATGGTATAGATTATATATATCTACGGTATAGTATAGATTATTTATATCTAAGGTATAGCATAGTTTCTATATATCTACGGTATGGTATAGTTTCTATATATCTACGGTATGTTATAGTTTCTATATATCTCCGGTATGGTATAGATTATATATATCTCCGGTATAGTACAGATTATATATATCTAAGGTATGTTATAGTTTCTATATATCTACGGTATGGTATAGATTATATATCTCCGGTATGGTATAGATTATATATATCTCCGGTATAGTACAGATTATATATATCTAAGGTATGTTATAGTTTCTATATATCTACGGTATGGTATAGATTATATATATCTACTGTATGTTATAGATTATATATATCTACGGTATGGTATAGATTATATATATCTAAGGTATGTTATAGTTTCTATATATCTACGGTATGGTATAGATTATATATCTCCGGTATGGTATAGATTATATATATCTCCGGTATAGTACAGATTATATATATCTAAGGTATGTTATAGTTTCTATAAATCTAAGGTATGTTATAGTTTCCATATATCTACTGTATGTTATAGATTATATATATTTACGGTATAGTACAGATTATATATATCTAAGGTATGTTATAGTTTCTATATATCTACGGTATGGTATAGTTTCTATATATCTACGGTATGGTATAGTTTCTATATATCTACGGTATGGTATAGATTATATATATCTCCGGTATAGTACAGTTTCTATATATCTAAGGTATGGTATAGTTTCTATATATCTACGGTATGGTATAGTTTCCATATATCTACGGTATGGTATAGATTATTTATATCTAAGGTATGGTATAGTTTCTATATATCTATGGTATGGTATAGATTATTTATATCTACTGTATGGTATAGTTTTTATATATCTACGGTATGGTATAGTTTCTATATATCTAAGGTATGGTATAGATTATATATATCTACTGTATGGTATAGTTTCTATATATCTAAGGTATGGTATTGTTTCTATGTATTTAAGGTATGGTATAGTTTACATATATCTACGGTATGGCATAGTTTCCATATATCTACGGTATGGTATAGTTTCCATATATCTACGGTATGGTATAGATTATATATATCTCCGGTATAGTATAGATTATATATATCTACGGTATGTTATAGTTTCTATATATCTACGGTATGGTATAGTTTCTATATATCTAAGGTATGGTATAGATTATATATATCTACTGTATCGTATAGTTTCTATATATCTACGGTATGGTATAGTTTCTATATATCTAAGGTATAGTATAGATTATATATATCTAAGGTATGTTATAGTTTCCATATATCTACTGTATGTTATAGATTATATATATCTACGGTATAGTACAGATTATATATATCTACGGTATGTTATAGTTTCTATATATCTACGGTATGGTATAGTTTCTATATATCTAAGGTATGGTATAGATTATATATATCTACTGTATGGTATAGTTTCTATATATCTACGGTATGGTATAGTTTCTATATATCTAAGGTATAGTATAGATTATATATATCTAAGGTATGTTATAGTTTCCATATATCTACTGTATGTTATAGATTATATATATCTACGGTATAGTACAGATTATATATATCTAAGGTATGTTATAGTTTCTATATATCTACGGTATGGTATAGTTTCTATATATCTACGGTATGGTATAGTTTCTATATATCTACGGTATGGTATAGATTATATATATCTCCGGTATAGTACAGTTTCTATATATCTAAGGTATGGTATAGTTTCTATATATCTACGGTATGGTATAGTTTCCATATATCTACGGTATGGTATAGATTATTTATATCTAAGGTATGGTATAGTTTCTATATATCTATGGTATGGTATAGATTATTTATATCTACTGTATGGTATAGTTTTTATATATCTACGGTATGGTATAGTTTCTATATATCTAAGGTATGGTATAGATTATATATATCTACTGTATGGTATAGTTTCTATATATCTAAGGTATGGTATTGTTTCTATGTATTTAAGGTATGGTATAGTTTACATATATCTACGGTATGGCATAGTTTCCATATATCTACGGTATGGTATAGTTTCCATATATCTACGGTATGGTATAGATTATATATATCTCCGGTATAGTATAGATTATATATATCTACGGTATGTTATAGTTTCTATATATCTACGGTATGGTATAGTTTCTATATATCTAAGGTATGGTATAGATTATATATATCTACTGTATGGTATAGTTTCTATATATCTACGGTATGGTATAGTTTCTATATATCTACGGTATAGTATAGATTATATATATCTAAGGTATGTTATAGTTTCTATATATCTAAGGTATGGTATAGATTATATATATCTACTGTATGGTATAGTTTCTATATATCTAAGGTATAGTATAGATTATATATATCTAAGGTATGTTATAGTTTCTATATATCTAAGGTATGGTATAGATTATATATATCTACTGTATGGTATAGTTTCTATATATCTACGGTATGGTATAGTTTCTATATATCTAAGGTATAGTATAGATTATATATATCTACGGTATGGTATAGATTATATATATCTAAGGTATGTTATAGTTTCTATATATCTACGGTATGGTATAGATTATATATCTCCGGTATGGTATAGATTATATATATCTACTGTATGGTATAGTTTCTATATATCTAAGGTATGGTATAGATTATATATATCTACTGTATGGTATAGTTTCTATATATCTACGGTATGGTATAGTTTCCATATATCTAAGGTATGGTATAGTTTCCATATATCTACGGTATGGTATAGTTTACATATGCAGACTCGCTGCTATGTGACCTTTTCAATGAAGGTCACATGCCCCTCCAGGCTAGCTCACTATTTATATTCATGTTCTGAGGTAGTAGGTTCTCGACAGGATTGCATGGGCTAATGGATGACGATAAGTATAACCCATGATCTGTATCAGTTTATATATCGCCGAAATGAACGTCGTAAATAACACTCTTTTGTGGAACGAGTGTCGTCTCTCGCATGTAATGGTTAAAACGACATTACATTGCAAAAAGCAAATAAGATGCATGTTTTCACGTATAAATGCGTCGCTACTACACATTCTTCTGAATACATTGGAACACTAACATTGAATCAATAAACAGTGTTTTTGTGGTATACAAACTTTCCAAGGTGAAAGTAGGATTTCATTTAACAGTCATCTGCGCTCCTGATTTGACGTTTGTTTGTCATTGGAGTCGATACTAAACTCGCGATACTTTCGATTAGAGATAATTTAACTAAGATTAGTGTACAAATAAATATGCATTGGCACACATGTGAGATATCACGGTAAATATGTACCATACCTTGTGTTATTCAGGATACCCTAGTTGTATTACGCATGAATGTCGACTCTATTTACATTATTTTGTTATGTCAACAAACCGCTTATACGACGTTTGTTTATTTGTTTAAATACTCAGTTTTTGAGGTAAATATTGGAAAACAATTATACCATATAATAGCAAATTACATTCTGCAGACATTTGCGTTTTCACCGATGTAGTGTCGCTTTAATACATATTTGAATGTCTTGTTCTTATTTAGTAGTTTAATCTTAGAAATATTAGAAACAGACAAAAGAATGCTGCTATATTGACCTCTACCAAAAAACCATTCAATGCAAACGTGTTTACCTATTTTACTGCCAAAAAATAGAATACCAAACACAAACCTGTCTATTATCTTTAGTCCGCCTCCGTGGTCGAGCGGTTACGGTCGCTGACTTGTATACCACTGTAACCTATCATCACTGATGGTCACGGGTTCGAGCCCCGCTCAGGCCGTGTCTCATTTATATGAAAAAGTTGGCAGTTTCTTACGGAAGTTGGTGCACCCAAGTACTGGTTAACCGCTGGAGCCTGCCCAGGAAAGGTGTTGTTAGGTTAACTGCCCGCCGGCGATATAGCCCAAAATGCTGCTGATGCAGGCGTAAAACCCGAAATATAACATATAACTATTATCTTTGTAAAATAATTCAATAATGCACAAAACATTTGAAAGAATATTTACCATTTAAAAATATATAATTGTTTGCGTTCAAAAACATGTGTTCTTTCAGTGCTGAATACATGTGGTTGCATATGATCGTAATTAGTAAGTTTCTGGGTGTGGGGGGGGGGCTAAATTAGGGAAGGGGCGTAAATAATATACTGTACATACAATCTGACTCAAGATGGGAGGAATTATTATAGTAATGAAATCCAACCTATTTCGTTAATGAGCGATACTCTTGTTACAGACCTTGTCAATGCGGTTGTTAAGCAACGATAAATGGTGTGGGTGGGGGTTGAGTGAATTACAGTTCTTCAAGTGTCTGCATTCAAGCGGTGAAAATATCATGGAATGTTCATTAGAATTGTAATGAAATTCACTGACATATTTCCAGAGTTTTCATGTACATGTATGTATGTCACTTCAGGCTCTGATGGCATGCAAGTTGTTTCGTGGTATGGCTCACGAGGCAGACCAAGATGATCTGGAGGTTGAGATACCGGACGAACTGCGGAAGTATGCTCAGTAAGTTACTGGTGTGATGGATCAGAAGATTTATTCCCACTGATAGGTGATGTGGGTCACAATACAACAAATTATCTTTACTGTGGGAAGTTGATACTGAATGGAACTAAAAAATCAATTGAAACGACTGAAAATGAGTTGTTTTATTTCTTGTTGAATAGGTTCAGACGTTTTACCTCTGGTTGTATAGGTTCAGACATTTTACCTCTGGTTGTATAGGTTCAGACGTTTTACCTCTGGTTGTATAGGTTCAGACGTTTTACCTCTGGTTGTATAGGTTCGCGACGTTTTACCTCTGGTTGTATAGGTTCGCGACGTTTTACCTCTGGTTGTATAGGTTCGCGACATTTTACCTCTGGTTGTATAGGTTCGCGACATTTTACCTCTGGTTGTATAGGTTCGCGACGTTTTACCTCTGGTTGCATAGGTTTGCAACGTTTTACCTCTGGTTGCATAGGTTCAGACGTTTTATCTCTGGTTGCATAGGTTCGCGACGTTTTATCTCTGGTTGTATCGGTTCGCGACGTTTTATCTCTGGTTGTATAGGTTCGCGACGTTTTACCTCTGGTTGCATAGGTTCATGACGTTTTACCTCTGGTTGCATAGGTTCAGACGTTTTATCTCTGGTTGCATAGGTTCGCGACGTTTTACCTCTGGTTGCATAGGTTTGCAACGTTTTACCTCTGGTTGCATAGGTTTGCGACGTTTTTGCCTCTGGTTGCATAGGTTCGCGACGTTTTATCTCTGGTTGCATAGGTTCGCGACGTTTTACCTCTGGTTGCATAGGTTCAGATGTTTTATCTCTGGTTGCATAGGTTCGCGACGTTTTACCTCTGGTTGCATAGGTTTACAACGTTTTACCTCTGGTTGCATAGGTTCGCGACGTTTTACCTCTGGTTGCATAGGTTCAGACGTTTTATCTCTGGTTGCATAGGTTTGCGACGTTTTACCTCTGGTTGCATAGGTTCGCGACGTTTTATCTCTGGTTGCATAGGTTTGCAACGTTTTACCTCTGGTTGCATAGGTTTGCGATGTTTTACCTCTGGTTGTATAGGTTCGCGACATTTTACCTCTGGTTGTATAGGTTCGCGGCGTTTTACCTCTGGTTGCATAGGTTCAGACGTTTTACCTCTGGTTGTATAGGTTCGCGACAATTTACCTCTGGTTGTATAGGTTCAGACGTTTTACCTCTGGTTGTATATGTTCGCGATGTTTTACCTCTGGTTGTATAGGTTCAGACGTTTTACCTCTGGTTGTATAGGTTCGCGACGTTTTACCTCTGGTTGTATAGGTTCGCGATGTTTTACCTCTGGTTGTATAGGTTCGCGACGTTTTATCTCTGGTTGCATAGGTTCGCAACGTTTTACCTCTGGTTGCATAGGTTCGCGACGTTTTATCTCTGGTTGCATAGGTTCGCGATGTTTTATCTCTGGTTGCATAGGTTCGTGACGTTTTACCTCTGGTTGCACAGGTTCGCGATGTTTTACCTCTGGTTGTATAGGTTCGCTACGTTTTACCTCTGGTTGCAATGGGTTGCAATGTTTCATCTCTGGTTGTATAGGTTCGCGACGTTTTACCTCTGGTTGCATAGGTTCAGACGTTTTATCTCTGGTTGCATAGGTTCAGACGTTTTACCTCTGGTTGTATAGGTTCGCGACAATTTACCTCTGGTTGTATAGGTTCAGACGTTTTACCTCTGGTTGTATAGGTTCAGACGTTTTACCTCTGGTTGTATAGGTTCGCGATGTTTTACCTCTGGTTGTATAGGTTCGCGACGTTTTACCTCTGGTTGTATAGGTTCGCGACATTTTACCTCTGGTTGTATAGGTTCGCGATGTTTTACCTCTGGTTGTATAGGTTCACGACGTTTATCACTGGTTGTATAGGTTCAGATGTTTTACCTCTGGTTGTATAGGTTCGCGACGTTTTACCTCGGGTTGCAATGTTTCAATCTCTGGTTGCAATGGGTTGCAATGTTTCAATCTCTGGTTGCAATGGGTTGCAATGTTTTATCTCTAGTTGCAATGGGTTGCAATGTTTTACCTCTGGTTGCAAAGGGTTGCAATGTTTCAATCTCTGGTTGCAATGGGTTGCAATGTTTCAATCTCTGGTTGCAATGGGTTGCAATGTTTTATCTCTGGTTGCAATGGGTTGCAATATTTCAATCTCTGGTTACAATGGGTTGCAATGTTTTATCTCTGGTTGCAATGGGTTGCAATGTTTCAATCTCTGGTTGAAATAGGTTGCAATGTTTCATCTCTGGTTGCAATGGGTTGCAATGTTTCAATCTTGGGTTGCAATGGGTTGCAATGTTTCAATCTCTGGTTGCAATGGGTTGCAATGTTTCAATCTCTGGTTGCAATGGGTTGCAATGTTTCATTCTCTGGTTGCAATGGGTTGCAATGTTTCAATCTCTGGTTGCAATGGGTTGCAATGTTTCAATCTCTGGTTGCAATGGGTTGCAATGTTTCAATCTCTGGTTGCAATGGGTTGCAATGTTTCAATCTCTGGTTGCAATGGGTTGCAATGTTTCAATCTCTGGTTGCAATGGGTTGTAATGTTTCAATCTCTGGTTGCAATGGGTTGCAATGTTTCAATCTCTGGTTGCAATGGGTTGCAATGTTTCATCTCTGGTTGCAATGGGTTGCAATGTTTCAATCTCTGGTTGCAATGGGTTGCAATGTTTCAATCTCTGGTTGAAATGGGTTGCAATGTTTCATCTATGGTTGGTTGCAATGTTTCATCTCTGGTTGCAATGGGTTGCAATATTTCATCTCTGGTTGCAATGGGTTGCAATGTTTCATCTCTGGTTGCAATGGGTTGCAATGTTTTATCTCGGGTTGCAATGTTTTATCTCTGGTTGCAATGGGTTGCAATGGGTTGCAATGTTTCAATCTCTGGTTGCAATGGGTTGCAATGTTTTATCTCTGGTTGCAATGTTTTATCTCGGGTTGCAATGGGTTGCAATGTTTTATCTCTGGTTGCAATGGGTTGCAATGTTTTATCTCTGGTTGCAATGGGTTGCAATGTTTTATCTCGGGTTGCAATGGGTTGCAATGTTTTATCTCGGGTTGCAATGGGTTGCAATGTTTTATCTCGGGTTGCAATGGGTTGCAATGTTTTATCTCTGGTTGCAATGGGTTGCAATGTTTTATCTCTGGTTGCAATGGGTTGCAATGAAAATGAATTAGCCGGATTTTTGTTTTCCTTGAAAAAGGCTTTTTAAGCAGAAAATTCGGATGTAGAGAGGACCACATATATCTACGTATTCGCATACACTGCAATTTTGTATTTTTAACAGGAATATCACTTCAAGTTTGTCTTGCAGGGAATTTCAGACATTAGCGTTAGAGTTACTTGAGCACTGTTATAAGATAGACGATGATTATACACAGCAGCTACTCACATACGAACTCAAGAACTTTAGTGAGCAGACGTGTCTTAGTCTGGCTGTGGCCGCCAACCATCGAGAGTTTGTGGCCCATGCTTGCTGCCAGCAGTTGCTCAATGACATGTGGATGGGAGGGCTGAGAATGAGGAAGAGTACCAGTCTAAAGGTAAGCTTCTTCATGAGGATGAGTACCAACCTAAATGTAAACATATTTATATGGAATACCAGTCTAAAGGTAAGATTATTCATGAGGATGAGTACCAGCCTAAATGTAAACATATTTATATGGAATACCAGTCTAAAGGTAAGATTATTCATGAGGATGAGTACCAGCCTAAATGTAAACATATTTATATGGAATACCAGTCTAAAGGTAAGCTTCTTCATGAGGATGAGTACCAGCCTAAATGTAAACATATTTATATGGAATACCAGTCTAAAGGTAAGCTTCTTCATGATGAAGAGTACCAGCCTAAATGTAAACATATTTATATGGAATACCAGTCTAAAGGTAAGCTTCTTCATGAGGATGAGTACCAGCCTAAATGTAAACATATTTACCGGGTATATGGAATACCAGTCTAAAGGTAAGCGTCTTCATGAGGATGAGTACCAGCCTAAATGTAAACATATTTATATGGAATACCAGTCTAAAGGTAAGATTCTTCATGAGGATGAGTACCAGCTTAAATGTAAACATATTTATATGGAATACCAGTCTAAAGGTAAACTTCTTCATAAGTATAAACTTTTATTGGAAGGAGTGAGAGTACCAGTCTAAGTGTGACCTTTTATTGGAAGGATTGAGAATACCAGTCTAAGTGTGACCTTTTATTGGAAGGAGTGAGAGTACCAGTCTAAGTTTAACCTATTATTGGAAGGAGTGAGAGTACCAGTCTAAGCGTAACCTTTTATTGGAAGGATTGAGAGTACCAGTCTAAGCGTAACCTATTATTGGAAGGAGTGAGAGTACCAGTCTAAGCGTAACCTTTTATTGGAAGGATTGAGAGTACCAGTCTAAGCATAACCTTTTATTGGAAGGATTGAGAGTACCAGTCTAAGTGTAAACTTTTGTTGGAAGTAGTGAGAGTACCAGTCTAAGTGTGACCTTTTATTGGAAGGAGTGAGAGTACCAGTCTAAGTGTGACCTTTTGTTGGAAGTAGTGAGAGTACCAGTCTAAGTGTGACCTTTTATTGGAAGGATTGAGAGTACCAGTCTAAGTGTGACCTTTTGTTGGAAGGAATGAGAGTACCAGTCTAAGTGTGACCTTTTATTGGAAGGATTGAGAGTACCAGTCTAAGCGTAACCTTTTATTGGAAGGAGTGAGAGTACCAGTCTAAGCGTAAACTTTTATTGGAAGGATTGAGAGTACCAGTCTAAGCGTAACCTTTTATTGGAAGGAGTGAGAGTACCAGTCTAAGTGTGACCTTTTGTTGGAAGGAATGAGAGTACCAGTTTAAGTGTGACCTTTTATTGGAAGGATTGAGAGTACCAGTCTAAGTGTGACCTTTTATTGGAAGGATTGAGAGTACCAGTCTAAGCGTAAACTTTTATTGGAAGGATTGCGAGTACCAGTCTAAGCGTAACCTTTTATTGGAAGGAGTGAGAGTACCAGTCTAAGCGTAACCTTTTATTGGAAGGATTGAGAGTACCAGTCTAAGTGTGACCTTTTATTGGAAGGAGTGAGAGTACCAGTCTAAGTGTGACCTTTTATTAAAAGAACCAGTCCAAAGTAATTTATTTAGTTGTTTTATTTAATACTATTCACTAATATATAGGACAAGAAACCAGTAAATTTATTAGTCACGATCTAAGCTAATAGGCTGCCATTCTGTTTGAATCTGGGGAGACATTTTGAGTGTCTATGTTGAAAGAATGCACCAGTTTTAGAGTAAAAAAATTTGATTCACTACAGCTTTGAAATCATGTTATGTACAACTTCCATGGTAGTCAGGTATGCAGCTAGGCAGGGTACAAATCTAACTTGGAGCAAGCATCTTACTCTTACAACTTCCATGGTAGTCAGGTAAGCGGCTAGGCAGGGTACAAATCTAACTTACCCCTACTGTAATCATCTATATATAAGACGCAGGTTTTTTCATCTAAAATCTTATCCAAAAGTCTGCTGCGTCTTATACTCTAATTTAGATCTAAATTTAAAACACTATCGTGACGTCATACCTTTGTATACTTGCAGTCCATTATTATTAATATTGGACTGCTGTCAAAAGACCAGAGTATTATATTCAATCCTTCGCGTAAATGTACGAAATTAACTATTTTAATTAGTTGGATCTTGTTATATAAGTGTGTATTTTAAGTAAGATATAACCCTCAAACGGATCCAATATGTAAAATATTGGTACTGTTTTCGGCGCTACACTCCTCATACTGTACCAATATTTTACATATTGGATCGTTTTTGGCTTATATCCTATACATAGTGTTTCCAAGACTCAAACCAGCATATTACAACAAAGGGAAATAAATGTTTCATTCTATTTTTCTCTAAGTCCCGTAAGTAGCTGCCAACCCTGCTGAGTGTGCGACTGGCATGCTCACCTTGTTCCGAGGTATCTCCCTATATCTTGTATATTTCAGGTATTGCTAGGTATATAAATACCTCCCTACATCTTGTATATTTCAGGTATTGCTAGGTATATAAATACCTCCCTATATCCTGTATATTTCAGGTATTGCTAGGTATATAAATACCTCCCTACATCCTGTATATTTCAGGTATTGCTAGGTATATAAATACCTCCCTACATCTTGTATATTTCAGGTATTGCTAGGTATATAAATACCTCCCTATATCTTGTATATTTCAGGTATTGCTAGGCATATTAATACCTCCCTACATCTTGGCATTGGAGTTTAAAAGTAAGGAAGAATTGCAGTTGATGCCGCAGACAATGGAAGAACATTTGGATGAACTTGACAGCGAGTGTAGCGACAACGAGCAAATGTCCGTTAGCTCTTTTGAAGATGATCAGGTAGGACATCGAGTATAGCGACAACTAGCAAATGTCCGACAGCGTGTGTGAGTGATGAAGCTTATTGTTGTGGGTGATTAATTATGTCCCCTCTTTTAAAGGGGCAGACATATTGTTTTTGCCTTTGCCATCTTTCTGTCCTGCTTTTAATTTCCAAAACCCCTTGTTGGGTTTTCAGCAATCTTGGCATGAGGCATCTAGTTGTGCATCATGTAACCCCCATTCAGGTTTGATGATGTTTATAACCATTTGAATAGATTTAGGCCATAACACTTGTCCTGCTTTGCATTTCCAAAACACTTTGTTGCTTTTTCACCAAACTTGGCAGGAAGCATCGGTATATCTAGTTGTGCATTTATAACCTGATTCGGTTGGATTTTGTTTTGCGGATTTATGGCCATATGGACATTTTTATGTCACAAAGCTTGTCCGCGCTTCATCTCCATACCCTTGTTGGATCTCCACCAAACTTGGCAGGAAGCATCGGTATGATATCTAGTTGTGCATATTGTAATGACTTTTGGCAGATTTACGTCAGGTGACAAGCTTTGTGTTCATTTGAAAGCTTTTATAACACAAAGCTTGTCACCTTTCTTCATCTCCAAAACTTCATAATACTACATAATTTTTTTTATGATGGGAAGGGCTGTCAATAATGTTGTCATAACTTGTAGCCAAACCCATTTGCTTTTTTTCGCAGATTGAAACGTATACAGCAATAATAATAAATCGTAATATAATTTCATATTGTTTTCTACGTATTTCATTGTGTGTATACTTGTAAATGAATATATTGTATGAAAAAAATGCAATAAAATATTATTAAAGTAAATATGACTTTTTATTGCAATGACTGTATTTTCCTCTTGCATACTTTTATTACTCCACCGAAGCCACAGCGAGCGGGGAGAGATTCTAGTACTAACATGACTTTGTATTTTCCTCTTGCATACTTATATTACTCCACCGAAGCCACAGCGAGCGGGGAGAGATTCTAGTACTAACATGACTTTGTATTTTGTTTCTATAAACAAAGAAATAATATTTAAATCTGCAATAAAACACGGCAGTCTATTTTATGGCTGTTGAATTTTGCCCCCCGTATAAAACTTATTTATTTTACTTGTATCAATTACTCTGCTCACATGATAATCAACTTTTAAATTCCTGAATCGGTTATAAAAGCAAATCACTAGTATTCTAAACAACAGTATGTATATCATTATTATTAGAGGTGACTATTGAGGCCAAAATGACTATCACAATAGTATCACGATAGTTGAAAATACTATCACGATACTATTGTGATAGTCACTATGCTATCACGATACTATTGCGATAGTCACTATGCTATCACGATACTATTGCGATAGTTTGGTTAAACACAAGTAATATGCAATATTGGTTTGACACTGATTTAATGAATCTATATCAATGCAAAAAAGAGTTTAATATTACTAGAATAGGTTAAGTAGCTAGAACACTGACTTATACCATACACAGTTCACTGCTTCCAGTTTTTCTTCCCTGAAATGCCTGTATTCCGGGCGTCCGAGAAGTTACGATTGCATAGCGGTCGTCTAGTACACTACGGGGTATTGGCCATTTACCGCATCCCTCTAGGGCAATTGCACGATCATATCGCCAGGGAGCTTTCAGCGGGTACACAATACAATCAAATAAGCGCCTGTGCGAACTGGAGTAGTTACTTTCACTTTCAAAAGCATCGCTGTCAATTGTAAGTGAAAACATTCGACAAAATTGAATTTTAAACGAACTATCGATAGTTTGATGGACTATCGGCGATAGTTATCGACTTGGAGTTTTGCTATTGACATATTGCTATTGCCAGCTCCACTATCGCGACCTATCGATAGGTCGACCTATCGTTACACCTCTAATTATTAGTATATCAATCATGTGAGTGTAACATGTTACTGAATGACGTCACAAGTACTTTGCTATGACGTCAAATAAAAAACAGTGTTTTAATTACCTATAAAAAACGGAAAGACAAATAATATCTCTTAATTATAGACTCCACAGGAAGTGTACAAACTGTGAAAATATACCCATTATTTTACCAAGTTGTGTTTGCCAGCATGAATGACCACATATACGCTTTCATCCGCGCCAACGAAAGTGATTAATATAAGTTGTTAAAACATGCTTCGCAATCGTTGTAAAATAAATAAAGTTTAAACTTTTTAAACAAAATTTATTCGGATTACAACTCGGGGTTTAGCAATACTTTGCATATGTTTTCACAGTCGAGGATTAAAATCTACGTTTGAACATGTGTCTTTTAACATAGATGATGGTATGTATATGGAATAATTCAATCTTGTGTTTGTATCATTGCAGAATGCGTACATGGATGAGATAGAGTCGAGTTATGCCTCGCATGTGGTGGGAACTAACCCAGCGAAAGAGAACGGTGGTGTGTTCATAACTGACACCAGTATGTACTCCAATCATGTTTACAAAAAAAAGAAAAGTCCGCTCAGACTTGGCAAGAAGATCTACGAGTTCTACAATGCACCAATTACAAAATTCTGGGCAAATACTGTAAGTCATCTACATTACTGTAAGTCATCTACATTACTGTAAGTCATCTACAATACTGTAAGTCATCTACATTACTGTAAGTCATCTACAATACTGTAAGTCATCTACAATATGGTAAGTCATCTACATTACTGTAAGTCATCTACATTACTGTAAGTCATCTACCATACTGTAAGTCATCTACATTACTGTAAGTCATCTACAATACCGTAAGTCATCTACAATATTGTAAGTCATCTACAATATGGTAAGTCATCTACATTACTGTAAGTCATCTACATTATTGTAAGTCATCTACAATACTGTAAGTCATCTACAATATTGTAAGTCATCTACAATATGGTAAGTCATCTACATTACTGTAAGTCATCTACCATACTGTAAGTCATCTACATTACTGTAAGTCATCTACATTACTGTAAGTCATCTACATTACTGTAAGTCATCTACATTACTGTAAGTCATCTACCATACTGTAAGTCATCTACATTACTGTAAGTCATCTACATTACTGTAAGTCATCTACATTACTGTAAGTCATCTACCATACTGTAAGTCATCTACATTACTGTAAGTCATCTACATTACTGTAAGTCATCTACCATACTGTAAGTCATCTACATTACTGTAAGTCGTCTACAATACTGTAAGTCATCTACAATACCGTAAGTCATCTACAATATTGTAAGTCATCTACAATATGGTAAGTCATCTACATTACTGTAAGTCATCTACATTATTGTAAGTCATCTACAATACTGTAAGTCATCTACAATATTGTAAGTCATCTACAATATGGTAAGTCATCTACATTACTGTAAGTCATCTACCATACTGTAAGTCATCTACATTACTGTAAGTCATCTACATTACTGTAAGTCATCTACATTACTGTAAGTCATCTACATTACTGTAAGTCATCTACATTACTGTAAGTCATCTACCATACTGTAAGTCATCTACATTACTGTAAGTCGTCTACAATACTGTAAGTCATCTACATTACTGTAAGTCATCTACATTACTGTAAGTCATCTACATTACTGTAAGTCATCTACAATACTGTAAGTCATCTACAATACTGTAAGTCATCTACAATACGGTAAGTCATCTACAATATTGTAAGTCATCTACAATACTGTAAGTCATCTACATTACTGTAAGTCATCTACAATACTGTAAGTCATCTACAATACTGTAAGTCATCTACAATACTGTAAGTCATCTACAATACCGTAAGTCATCTACATTACTGTAAGTCATCTACAATATTGTAAGTCATCTATGTTATTGTAAGTCATCTACAATACTGTAAGTCATCTACAATATTGTAAGTCATCTACAATACTGTAAGTCATCTACAATACTGTAAGTCATCTACAATATTGTAAGTCATTTACAATACTGTAAGTCATCTATGTTACTGTAAGTCATCTACATTACTGTACGTCATCTACATTACTGTAAGTCATCTACATTACTGTAAGTCATCTACAATACGGTACGTCATCTACATTACTGTAAGTCATCTACAATATTGTAAGTCATCTACAATACTGTAAGTCATCTATATTACTGTAAGTCATCTACAATACTGTAAGTCATCTACAATACTGTAAGTCATCTACATTACTGTACGTCATCTACATTACTGTAAGTCATCTACATTACTGTAAGTCATCTACATTACTGTAAGTCATCTACATTACTGTAAGTCGTCTACATTACTGTAAGTCGTCTACATTACTGTAAGTCATCTACAATACTGTAAGTCATCTACATTACTGTAAGTCATCTACAATACCGTAAGTCATCTACATTACTGTAAGTCATCTACATTACTGTAAGTAATCTACAATACTGTAAGTCATCTACATTACTGTAAGTCATCTACAATACTGTAAGTCATCTACAATACTGTAAGTCATCTACATTACTGTAAGTCATCTACAATACTGTAAGTCATCTACATTACTGTAAGTCATCTACAATACTGTAAGTCATCTACATTACTGTAAGTCATCTACATTACTGTAAGTCATCTACAATACTGTAAGTCATCTACAATACTGTAAGTCATCTACAATATGGTAAGTCATCTACAATACTGTAAGTCATCTACATTACTGTAAGTCATCTACAATACTGTAAGTCATCTACAATACTGTAAGTCATCTACAATACTGTAAGTCATCTACATCCTGGTTGTTTCTAATGTTGTCAGGTAGTATTTCACATGCAGGTATATCACATGCAGGTATATCACATACAGGTATATCACATGCAAGTATATCACATGCAGGTATATCACATACAGGTATATCACATGCAGGTATATCACATGCAGGTATATCACATGCACATGCAGGTATATCACATGCAAGTATATCACATACAGGTATATCACATGCAGGTATATCACATGCAGGTATATCACATGCAGGTATATCACATGCAGGTATATCACATGCAGGCATTTCACATGCAGGTATATCACATGCAGGCATTTCACATGCAGGTATATCACATGCAGGTATATCACATGCATATCACATGCAGGTATATCACATGCAGGTATATCACATGCAGGCATTTCACATGCAGGTATATCACATGCAGGTATATCACATGCAGGTATATCACATGCAGGTATATCACATGCAGGTATATCACATGCAGGTATATCACATACAGGTGTATCACATACAGGTATATCACATGCAGGTATATCACATGCAGGTATATCACATGCAGGTATATCACATACAGGTATATCACATGCACATGCAGGTATATCACATGCACATGCAGGTATATCACATGCATGTATATCACATGCACATGCAGGCATTTCACATACAGGTATATCACATGCAGGTATATCACATGCAGGTATATCACATGCAGGTATATCACATGCAGGTATATCACATGCACATGCAGGTATATCACATGCAGGTATATCACATGCAGGTATATCACATACAGGTATATCACATGCAGGTATATCACATGCAGGTATATCACATGCAAGTATATCACATGCAGGTATATCACATGCACATGCAGGTATATCACATGCAGGTATATCACATGCAGGTATATCACATGCAGGTATATCACATACAGGTGTATCACATACAGGTATATCACATGCAGGTATATCACATACAGGTATATCACATGCAGGTATATCACATACAGGTATATCACATGCAAGTATATCACATGCAGGTATATCACATGCACATGCAGGTATATCACATGCAGGTATATCACATGCAGGTATATCACATGCAGGTATATCACATACAGGTGTATCACATACAGGTATATCACATGCAGGTATATCACATACAGGTATATCACATGCAGGTATATCACATACAGGTATATCACATGCACATGCAGGTATATCACATGCACATGCAGGTATATCACATGCAGGTATATCACATGCACATGCAGGCATTTCACATACAGGTATATCACATGCAGGTATATCACATGCACATGCAGGTATATCACATACAGGTATATCACATACAGGTATATCACATGCAGGTATATCACATACAGGTATATCACATGCAGGTATATCACATACAGGTATATCACATGCAGGTATATCACATACAGGTATATCACATGCAGGTATATCACATACAGGTATATCACATGCAGGTATATCACATACAGGTATATCACATGCAGGTATATCACATGCAAGTATATCACATGCAAGTATATCACATGCAGGTATATCACATGCAGGTATATCACATACAGGTATATCACATGCAGGTATATCACATACAGGTATATCACATGCAGGTATATCACATGCACATGCAGGTATATCACATACAGGTATATCACATACAGGTATATCACATGCAGGTATATCACATGCAGGTATATCACATGCAGGTATATCACATACAGGTATATCACATACAGGTATATCACATGCAGGTATATCACATGCAGGTATATCACATACAGGTATATCACATACAGGTATATCACATGCAGGTATATCACATGCAGGTATATCACATACAGGTATATCACATACAGGTATATCACATGCAGGTATATCACATGCAGGTATATCACATACAGGTATATCACATACAGGTATATCACATGCAGGTATATCACATGCAGGTATATCACATACAGGTATATCACATACAGGTATATCACATGCAGGTATATCACATGCAGGTATATCACATACAGGTATATCACATACAGGTATATCACATGCAGGTATATCACATGCAGGTATATCACATACAGGTATATCACATACAGGTATATCACATACAGGTATATCACATGCAAGTATATCACATGCAGGTATATCACATACAGGTATATTGACTTTAAATCACCCATAACCGCTGCAGGTTCGAATGCAACTGGGGGTGTCAAATTCTTTCAAGTGAGGAAGCTACCCAGCGGGCTGGCGGAAGGTCAGTAGTTCTACTCAGGTGCCCGCCCGTGCATTAAATACAACTTGGAGGGCCATCTGGGACCTCTCGATCCCCCGTCTGACCCTAATAAAATTAACAGTCTTTCAGATGGGACTTTAAAACCGAGGTCTCGTGTCGGTGCTTTACACTGTGTACGTAAAAGAACCAGAGGAGACTCTGGCATGGGTCTCTGTATTATTGCACTATCCTCCAAAAATCTAAAATGACTAATCTCTTCAGGAGGTGTCATTCATATGGGCAACCGGTAGCGACGATAAATAAACGTAAAACACACATTCTGGGGGTCATTCTCCACCAGTACTAGTTTGAGAGTCACCATATGACCTAAGCTGTTGGTGCGACTCCCAATCTAATCACTGATATTTTTGTATTGTGTTTTTCACTAATGTCTGTGTAATGAATTGTATACTTCAGCTGTTCTACTTTGTGTTCCTTGCTATGTACACATACATTGTGCTGGGACAGGCTCTGCCGAAACCTCGCTGGCAGGAGTACTATGTCATGGTCTACATTGGCACGCTCGCGATGGAAAAATTACGACAGGTGAGCGAACTGGTGTCATTATGTTAGTTTGATGGGTCAAGGAATAGTTAACATATTATAAAAAAAATTGTTCACACATTGTTTGTAAGCTCAAAGGTAAATGTTTTATGTAAAAAAAAAAATAGTATGGACGTCATTGATTCATTAACTTGTAGCTATTATGAACGGTTTTCATTTAGTCCTGTCTCGGATATATCACACGCTAGTAGTATTCCACCGAACCGTTAAAAAATTGTATTTTGGAGAAATGGATTGACTGTACTTCTGGTAGTCAGGGTTGACTGTACTTCTGGTAGTCAGGGTTGACTGTAGTCAGGGTTGACTGTACTTCTGGTAGTCAGGGTTGACTGTAGTCAGGGTAGACTGTAGTCAGGGTAGACTGTACTTCTGGTAGTCAGGGTTGACTGTAGTCAGGGTAGACTGTACTTCTGGTAGTCAGGGTTGACTGTAGTCAGGGTTGACTGTACTTCTGGTAGTCAGGGTTGACTGTGCTTCTGGTAGTCAGGGTTGACTGTACTTCTGGTAGTCAGGGTTGACTGTACTTCTGGTAGTTGGGGTTGACTGTACTTCTGGTAGTCAGGGTTGACTGTACTTCTGGTAGTCAGGGTTGACTGTACTTCTGGTAGTCAGGGTTGACTGTACTTCTGGTAGACAGGGTTGACTGTACTTCTGGTAGTCAGGGTTGACTGTACTTCTGGTAGTCAGGGTTGACTGTACTTCTGGTAGTCAGGGTTGACTGTACTTCTGGTAGTCAGGGTTGACTGTACTTCTGGAGGTCAGGGTTGACTGTACTTCTGGTAGTCGGGGTTGACTGTACTTCTGGTAGTCAGGGTTGACTGTACTTCTGGTAGTTAGGGTTGACTGTACTTCTGGTAGTCAGGGTTGACTACTTCTGGTAGTCAGGATTGACTGTACTTCTGGTAGTCAGGGTTGACTGTACTTCTGGTAGTCAGGGTTGACTGTAGTCAGGATTGACTGTACTTCTGGTAGTCAGGGTTGACTGTACTTCTGGTAGTCAGGGTTGACTGTAGTCAGGGTAGACTGTACTTCTGGTAGTCAGGGTTGACTGTACTTATGGTTGACTGTACTTATGGTAGTCAGGGTTGACTGTACTTCTGGTAGTCAGGGTTGACTGTGCTTCTGGTAGTCAGGATTGACTGTACTTCTGGTAGTCAGGGTTGACTGTACTTCTGGTAGTCGGGGTTGACTGTACTTCTGGTAGTCAGGGTTGACTGTACTTCTGGTAGTTAGGGTTGACTGTACTTCTGGTAGTCAGGATTGACTGTACTTCTGGTAGTCAGGGTTGACTGTACTTCTGGTAGTCAGGGTTGACTGTGCTTCTGGTAGTCAGGATTGACTGTAGTCAGGGTAGACTGTACTTCTGGTAGTCAGGGTTGGCTGTAGTCAGGGTTGACTGTACTTCTGGTAGTCAGGGTTGACTGTACTTCTGGTAGTTGGTATTGACTGTACTTCTGGTAGTCAGGGTTGACTGTACTTCTGGTAGTCAGGGTTGACTGTACTTCTGGTAGTCAGGGTTGACTGTACTTCTGGTAGTCAGGGTTGACTGTACTTCTGGTAGTCAGGGTTGACTGTACTTCTGGTAGTTAGGGTTGACAGTACTTCTGGTAGTCAGGGTTGACTGTACTTCTGGTAGTTGGGGTTGACTACTTCTGGTAGCCAGGGTTGACTGTACGTCTGGTAGTCAGGGTTGACTGTACTTCTGGTAGTCGGGGTTGACTGTACGTCTGGTAGTCAGGGTTGACTGTACTTCTGGTAGTCAGGGTTGACTGTACTTCTGGTAGTCGGGGTTGACTGTACTTCTGGTAGTCAGGGTTGACTGTACTTCTGGTAGTCAGGGTTGACAGTACTTCTGGTAGTCAGGGTTGACTGTACTTCTGGTAGTCAGGGTTGACTGTACTTCTGGTAGTCAGGATTGACTGTACTTCTGGTAGACAGGATTGACTGTACTTCTGGTAGTCAGGGTTGACTGTACTTCTGGTAGTCAGGGTTGACTGTACTTCTGGTAGTCAGGGTTGACTGTACTTCTGGTAGTTGGGGTTGACTGTACTTCTGGTAGTCAGGGTTGACTGTAGTCAGGGTTGACTGTACTTCTGGTAGTCAGGTTTGACTGTAGTCAGGGTAGACTGTACTTCTGGTAGTCGGGGTTGACTGTAGTCAGGGTAGACTGTACTTCTGGTAGTCAGGGTAGACTGTACTTCTGGTAGTCAGGGTTGACTGTAGTCAGGGTAGACTGTACTTCTGGTAGTCAGGGTTGACTGTAGTCAGGGTAGACTGTACTTCTGGTAGTCAGGGTTGACTGTAGTCAGGGTTGACTGTACTTCTGGTAGTCAGGGTTGACTGTACTTCTGGTAGTCAGGGTTGACTGTACTTCTGGTAGTCAGGGTTGACTGTACTTCTGGTAGTCAGGGTTCACAGTACTTCTGGTAGTCAGGGTTGACTGTACTTCTGGTAGTCAGGGTTGACTGTAGTCAGGGTTGACTGTACTTCTGGTAGTCAGGGTTGACTGTAGTCAGGGTAGACTGTACTTCTGGTAGTCAGGGTTGACTGTAGTCAGGGTTGACTGTACTTCTGGTAGTCAGGGTTGACTGTACTTCTGGTAGTCAGGGTTGACTGTACTTCTGGTAGTCAGGGTTGACTGTACTTCTGGTAGTCAGGGTTGACAGTACTTCTGGTAGTCAGGGTTGACTGTACTTCTGGTAGTCAGGGTTGACTGTAGTCAGGGTAGACTGTACTTCTGGTAGTCAGGGTTGACTGTAGTCAGGGTAGACTGTACTTCTGGTAGTCAGGGTTGACTGTAGTCAGGGTAGACTGTACTTCTGGTAGTCAGGGTTGACTGTACTTCTGGTAGTCAGGGTTGACTGTACTTCTGGTAGTCAGGGTTGACTGTACTTCTGGTAGTCAGGGTTGACTGTACTTCTGGTAGTCAGGGTTGACAGTACTTCTGGTAGTCAGGGTTGACTGTACTTCTGGTAGTCAGGGTTGACTGTAGTCAGGGTTGACTGTACTTCTGGTAGTCAGGGTTGACTGTACTTCTGCTAGTCAGGGTTGACAGTACTTCTGGTAGTCAGGGTTGACTGTACTTCTGGTAGTCAGGGTTGACTGTACTTCTGGTAGTCAGGGTTGACTGTACTTCTGGTAGTTGGGGTTGACTGTACTTCTGGTAGTTAGGGTTGACTGTACTTCTGGTAGTCAGGATTGACTGTACTTCTGGTAGTCGGGTTGACTGTACTTCTGGTAGTCAGGGTTGACTGTACTTCTGGTAGTCAGGGTTGACTGTACTTCTGGTAGTCAGGGTTGACTGTACTTCTGGTAGTCAGGGTTGACTGTACTTCTGGTAGTCAGGATTGACTGTACTTCTGGTAGACAGGATTGACTGTACTTCTGGTAGTCAGGGTTGACTGTACTTCTGGTAGTCAGGGTTGACTGTACTTCTGGTAGTCAGGGTTGACTGTACTTCTGGTAGTTGGGGTTGACTGTACTTCTGGTAGTCAGGGTTGACTGTAGTCAGGGTTGACTGTACTTCTGGTAGTCAGGTTTGACTGTAGTCAGGGTAGACTGTACTTCTGGTAGTCGGGGTTGACTGTAGTCAGGGTAGACTGTACTTCTGGTAGTCAGGGTTGACTGTAGTCAGGGTAGACTGTACTTCTGGTAGTCAGGGTTGACTGTAGTCAGGGTAGACTGTACTTCTGGTAGTCAGGATTGACTGTACTTCTGGTAGACAGGATTGACTGTACTTCTGGTAGTCAGGGTTGACTGTACTTCTGGTAGTCAGGGTTGACTGTACTTCTGGTAGTTGGGGTTGACTGTACTTCTGGTAGTCAGGGTTGACTGTAGTCAGGGTTGACTGTACTTCTGGTAGTCAGGTTTGACTGTAGTCAGGGTAGACTGTACTTCTGGTAGTCGGGGTTGACTGTAGTCAGGGTAGACTGTACTTCTGGTAGTCAGGGTTGACTGTAGTCAGGGTAGACTGTACTTCTGGTAGTCAGGGTTGACTGTAGTCAGGGTAGACTGTACTTCTGGTAGTCAGGGTAGACTGTAGTCAGGGTAGACTGTACTTCTGGTAGTCAGGGTTGACTGTAGTCAGGGTTGACTGTACTTCTGGTAGTCAGGGTTGACTGTACTTCTGGTAGTCAGGGTTGACTGTACTTCTGGTAGTCAGGGTTGACTGTACTTCTGGTAGTCAGGGTTGACTGTACTTCTGGTAGTCAGGGTTGACAGTACTTCTGGTAGTCAGGGTTGACTGTACTTCTGGTAGTCAGGGTTGACTGTAGTCAGGGTTGACTGTACTTCTGGTAGTCAGGGTTGACTGTACTTCTGCTAGTCAGGGTTGACAGTACTTCTGGTAGTCAGGGTTGACTGTACTTCTGGTAGTCAGGGTTGACTGTACTTCTGGTAGTCAGGGTTGACTGTACTTCTGGTAGTTGGGGTTGACTGTACTTCTGGTAGTTAGGGTTGACTGTACTTCTGGTAGTCAGGGTTGACTGTACTTCTGGTAGTTGGGTTTGACTGTACTTCTGGTAGTCAGGATTAACTGTACTTCTGGTAGTCAGGGTTGACTGTACTTCTGGTAGTCTGGGTTGACTGTACTTCTGGTAGTCAGGGTTGACTGTACTTCTGGTAGTCAGGGTTGACTGTACTTCTGGTAGTTGGGTTTGACTGTACTTCTGGTAGTCAGGATTAACTGTACTTCTGGTAGTCAGGGTTGACTGTACTTCTGGTAGTCTGGGTTGACTGTACTTCTGGTAGTCAGGGTTGACTGTACTTCTGGTAGTCAGGGTTGACTGTACTTCTGGTAGTTGGGTTTGACTGTACTTCTGGTAGTCAGGATTAACTGTACTTCTGGTAGTCAGGGTTGACTGTACTTCTGGTAGTCTGGGTTGACTGTACTTCTGGTAGTCAGGGTTGACTGTACTTCTGGTAGTCAGGGTTGACTGTACTTCTGGTAGTTGGGTTTGACTGTACTTCTGGTAGTCAGGATTAACTGTACTTCTGGTAGTCAGGGTTGACTGTACTTCTGGTAGTCTGGGTTGACTGTACTTCTGGTAGTCAGGGTTGACTGTACTTCTGGTAGTCAGGGTTGACTGTACTTCTGGTAGTCAGGGTTGACTGTACTTCTGGTAGTCAGGGTTGACTGTACTTCTGGTAGTCAGGATTGACTGTACTTCTGGTAGTCAGGGTTGACTGTACTTCTGATAGTCAGGGTTGACTGTACTTCTGGTAGTTGGGGTTGACTGTACTTCTGGTAGTCAGGGTTGACTGTAGTCAGGGTTGACTGTACTTCTGGTAGTCAGGTTTGACTGTAGTCAGGGTAGACTGTACTTCTGGTAGTCGGGGTTGACTGTAGTCAGGGTAGACTGTACTTCTGGTAGTCAGGGTAGACTGTACTTCTGGTAGTCAGGGTTGACTGTAGTCAGGGTAGACTGTACTTCTGGTAGTCAGGGTTGACTGTAGTCAGGGTAGACTGTACTTCTGGTAGTCAGGGTTGACTGTAGTCAGGGTTGACAGTACTTCTGGTAGTCAGGGTTGACTGTACTTCTGGTAGTCAGGGTTGACTGTAGTCAGGGTTGACTGTACTTCTGGTAGTCAGGGTTGACTGTACTTCTGCTAGTCAGGGTTGACAGTACTTCTGGTAGTCAGGGTTGACTGTACTTCTGGTAGTCAGGGTTGACTGTACTTCTGGTAGTCAGGGTTGACTGTACTTCTGGTAGTTGGGGTTGACTGTACTTCTGGTAGTTAGGGTTGACTGTACTTCTGGTAGTCAGGATTGACTACTTCTGGTAGTCAGGGTTGACTGTACTTCTGGTAGTCTGGGTTGACTGTACTTCTGGTAGTCAGGGTTGACTGTACTTCTGGTAGTCGGGGTTGACTGTACTTCTGGTAGTCGGGGTTGACTGTACTTCTGGTAGTCAGGGTTGACTGTACTTCTGGTAGTCAGGGTTGACTGTACTTCTGGTAGTCAGGGTTGACTGTACTTCTGGTAGTTGGGGTTGACTGTACTTCTGGTAGTCAGGATTGACTGTACTTCTGGTAGTCAGGGTTGACTGTACTTCTGGTAGTCAGGGTTGACTGTACTTCTGGTAGTCAGGGTTGACTGTACTTCTGGTAGTCAGGGTTGACTGTACTTCTGGTAGTCAGGGTTGACTGTACTTCTGGTAGTCGGGGTTGACTGTACTTCTGGTAGTCGGGGTTGACTGTACTTCTGGTAGTCGGGGTTGACTGTACTTCTGGTAGTCAGGGTTGACTGTACTTCTGGTAGTTGGGGTTGACTGTACTTCTGGTAGTCAGGGTTGACTGTACTTCTGGTAGTTAGGGTTGACTGTACTTCTGGTAGTCAGGGTTGACTGTACTTCTGGTAGTCATTGTTGACTGTACTTCTGGTAGTTGGGGTTGACTGTACTTCTGGTAGTCGGGGTTGACTGTACTTCTGGTAGTCGGGGTTGACTGTACTTCTGGTAGTCAGGGTTGACTGTACTTCTGGTAGTCAGGGTTGACTGTACTTCTGGTAGTCAGGGTTGACTGTACTTCTGGTAGTTGGGGTTGACTGTACTTCTGGTAGTCGGGGTTGACTGTACTTCTGGTAGTCAGGGTTGACTGTAGTCAGGGTTGACTGTACTTCTGGTAGTCAGGTTTGACTGTAGTCAGGGTAGACTGTACTTCTGGTAGTCGGGGTTGACTGTAGTCAGGGTAGACTGTACTTCTGGTAGTCAGGGTTGACTGTAGTCAGGGTAGACTGTACTTCTGGTAGTCAGGGTTGACTGTAGTCAGGGTAGACTGTACTTCTGGTAGTCAGGGTTGACTGTAGTCAGGGTAGACTGTACTTCTGGTAGTCAGGGTTGACAGTACTTCTGGTAGTCAGGGTTGACTGTACTTCTGGTAGTCAGGGTTGACTGTAGTCAGGGTTGACTGTACTTCTGGTAGTCAGGGTTGACTGTACTTCTGCTAGTCAGGGTTGACAGTACTTCTGGTAGTCAGGGTTGACTGTACTTCTGGTAGTCAGGGTTGACTGTACTTCTGGTAGTCAGGGTTGACTGTACTTCTGGTAGTTGGGGTTGACTGTACTTCTGGTAGTTAGGGTTGACTGTACTTCTGGTAGTCAGGATTGACTGTACTTCTGGTAGTCAGGGTTGACTGTACTTCTGGTAGTCAGGGTTGACTACTTCTGGTAGTCAGGGTTGACTGTACTTCTGGTAGTCTGGGTTGACTGTACTTCTGGTAGTCAGGGTTGACTGTACTTCTGGTAGTCGGGGTTGACTGTACTTCTGGTAGTCGGGGTTGACTGTACTTCTGGTAGTCAGGGTTGACTGTACTTCTGGTAGTCAGGGTTGACTGTACTTCTGGTAGTCAGGGTTGACTGTACTTCTGGTAGTTGGGGTTGACTGTACTTCTGGTAGTCAGGATTGACTGTACTTCTGGTAGTCAGGGTTGACTGTACTTCTGGTAGTCAGGGTTGACTGTACTTCTGGTAGTCAGGGTTGACTGTACTTCTGGTAGTCAGGGTTGACTGTACTTCTGGTAGTCGGGGTTGACTGTACTTCTGGTAGTCGGGGTTGACTGTACTTCTGGTAGTCGGGGTTGACTGTACTTCTGGTAGTCAGGGTTGACTGTTCTTCTGGTAGTCAGGGTTGACTGTACTTCTGGTAGTTGGGGTTGACTGTACTTCTGGTAGTCAGGGTTGACTGTACTTCTGGTAGTTAGGGTTGACTGTACTTCTGGTAGTCAGGGTTGACTGTACTTCTGGTAGTCATTGTTGACTGTACGTCTGGTAGTTGGGGTTGACTGTACTTCTGGTAGTCGGGGTTGACTGTACTTCTGGTAGTCGGGGTTGACTGTACTTCTGGTAGTCAGGGTTGACTGTACTTCTGGTAGTCAGGGTTGACTGTACTTCTGGTAGTCAGGGTTGACTGTACTTCTGGTAGTTGGGGTTGACTGTACTTCTGGTAGTCAGGGTTGACAGTACTTTTGGTAGTCAGGGTTGACTGTACTTCGCTCGAATGTTTTATCAATAAGAGACAGATGATAAATCAATAGCTTGTACAAATCCAACTTCTCAAAAGTCAAAACACAAGAGAAGTCGAGGTAATGTAGTCAACTGAAGCTATTGCATTCATATGTCATTGTGTTTGCGCCCAGGAATCCGCATGCAGTCCTCTGCAACTATTGGAGGGAAGCAACAGACATAGAAGCATATTCAGAATGTTCTGTACACAGCAATAGAGTTAATGTTGTCCAGCAATCTGTTTGGGCAACGATATATCAGGGCTCAAACTAGAGGGTGATTTGGGAGAAATAGTGTCCATGAGCTGTGTCACTTCTCCCTCCTATAACTCGGGGAGATGGATTTATTTCATTTAGACACTTGGCTCGCTCCAGAAACTTCTGCTTAGCTGGAAGGTGTAGCTTCTCCCATGACTAATTATGACAGTTTATTCCAGATTTATGACTCTTTGATTTAGTGAGTATGCCACAATACTATTGCCGAGCGTGTTCACCATAAATGTCACTAACTTGCAAAACAACAACAACAACATCGCACAATCCCATTAAGCACTTGGAGATCTGGCAATTTTGTAACTGTGTTTATTTAATTTAAACGCACACTGTGAGATGTTTACACAAAAAATGACGCCATTCTTGCTTCTGTGAATTGGTGACGGGCAAATCGGAATGAGCAAATAAACATTTTAGGAGAACTCCCGAGTGAATTGCAAAGTGCTGGGTTTGTTCTATATCTGTAAGCACAATGAATTGATTTAGTAAACACTTCTAATAGTAGAAGTTCCATGTAAATAAAAACACATTAACTATTGAATGTCTGGGCACTAGTTGGATAAAGCGTTGATACGAAAGAAGACAATCCCGCACGTTATAACCGTTGTTGTTACTCTATACGCATTGTTCAGGGATAAAATAGCACTTAAATTGTTTGGAATATATTCTGTCAATAGGTACAATTAAAGTGGTATCATCGATGTATTGTGTTGAGAGATTTATGGGAAGATGTCTGTGTGGGGAATCCAAGTTCCTTTGTTGGGTGTTGAAATCTAATTGGATCAACAAATTGGACAAGAATTTGAAATTCAAGTAGTTAAATTGGATTCTGTTTAGATTTGTTATTGTGTGAGGTTGGGGGGGGGTTGCTAGGGGTCGGGGTTACATATGGGAGTTTATATTACAGTTGATCCATGCACCGGCACATTTCTCGACCTACATTTTTGAATAGATCCCATAACTGACTTCACATATCTCTCCTTCTCTTCATGAGTATTTTCCTGAGTTCTGCATTTTTTTATAGTCACTATTCCAGTACACATATCAAAAATAAACAAAAAGGACATCATGCAGCTGAAACAAAGAAAACTGGAGAATATCACTCGGAGAGATGCACACAAGAACAAACGCTTAATTTCACATGCATAGTTTACTATGGAGGTCAAGGACGTGATCACCTTGCTGACCTCTCCCTGACCACACACCTTGCTGACCACACACCTTGCTGACCTCTCCCTGACCACACACCTTGCTGACCTCTCCCTGACCACACACCTTGCTGACCTCTTCCTGACCACACACCTTGCTGACCTCTCCCTGACCACACACCTTGCTGACCTCTCCCTGACCACACACCTTGCTGACCTCTCCCTGACCACACACATTGCTGACCTCTTCCTGACCTCACACCTTGCTGACCACACACCTTGCTGACCTCTCCCTGACCACACACCTTGCTGACCTCTCCCTGACCACACACCTTGCTGACCTCTCCCTGACCACACACCTTGCTGACCTCTCCCTGACCACACACATTGCTGACCTCTTCCTGACCTCACACCTTGCTGACCACACACCTTGCTGACCTCTCCCTGACCACACACCTTGCTGAGCTCTCCCTGACCACACACCTTGCTGACCTCTCCCTGACCACACACCTTGCTGACCTCTCCCTGACCACACACCTTGCTGACCTCTCCCTGACCACACACCTTGCTGACCTCTCCCTGACCACACACCTTGCTGACCTCTCCCTGACCACACACCTTGCTGACCTCTCCCTGACCACACACCTTGCTGACCTCTCCCTGACCACACACCTTGCTGACCTCTTCCTGACCACACACCTTGCTGACCTCTCCCTGACCACACACCTTGCTGACCTCTCCCTGACCACACACCTTGCTGACCTCTCCCTGATCACACACCTTGCTGACCTCTCCCTGATCACACACCTTGCTGACCTCTCCCTGACCACACACCTTGCTGACCTATCCCTGACCACACACCTTGCTGACCTCTCCCTGACCACACACCTTGCTGACCACACACCTTGCTGACCTCTCCCTGACCACACACCTTGCTGACCTCCCTGACCACACACCTTGCTGACCTCTCCCTGACCACACACCTTGCTGACCACACACCTTGCTGACCTCTCCCTGACCACACACCTTGCTGACCTCCCTGACCACACACCTGGCTGACCTCTCCCTGACCACACACCTTGCTGACCTCTCCCTGACCACACACCTTGCTGACCTCCCTGACCACACACCTTGCTGACCTCTCCCTGACCACACACCTTGCTGACCTCCCTGACCACACACCTTGACCGATTTCTCCCAAAATCCTACCACTTCCTCGTGAAATAATCCTCTGTAAATCCACAAAGTTCCATCAACATCTTCATGAGACATACTGTCCGCAGACAGACACACGCACGGACGCAGCCGAGAACAATAACCCCAATTCCTATGGGTTAATAAAAACAACATATAACAAGTTAAATCTTCAGCAATTCAGTGTTGCAAAAATTCTTTTGTGGCCACTTGACCAAGACAGGTGAGATTGGATTTGTCACTTCTCTCACCATATATCTCACTTTTCCAATCCTTATCGCTCCGGGTCGCTAGTTGTATGATGTGTTTTACTTTATTGAAATGTGAAATTGCCATTATTTTACTTGGTTACACATAGCCTTTCAGTTTCTGTATAAATGTAAAGTTTACAATAAAGAAATAGAATGATATTCTTCAATTTTATTCATGTATTATTAATTCTGTCTACTTAACGGAATATCTTTTCATGTTTGTGACTCATGGGGCCTTATTATGAGCCAGGGATCATCAGAGTTTTCCGGTTTGTTTTTCAGAGTGAAAATGTCCGTTTGATCTGAATCACGTAAATCCGGCTTAAAATGCTTGGGGGGGGGGGGGTATGGATTATTTTATTATTCTTCCATTTCGAAGCGTTCACAGTCCGTATTTGGGCTGATTCGATTTCCAGCCATTGGTTCGTTTGTATTTGGCGCTAACCTTTAACCAATCGAAAGCGGATCAATCGATAAAGTTGATCTTTTTTTTGAAGAGTTCAAAAGGTCGGAACTAACTGACGATTGTGTACCCAAGAAGAAACCGCGGACAATATTAAATTTTATTATTATTATGAGCGTTTGAATGCTACATTCGCCCAAAGACGAACTTGGCTTTTTAAAATAGGTACTTGTTGCCCCTTATAATGCTAATCAAAACTAAATTTGCTTACCGTCTGATCAGGATCTATACTATTTGCTATTTAGATAGTGAAGCTAAACATGGCTGTGTTACTCCACGCTGTGTTACTCTGGAGCTATGTTGTGTGCACATTCCTTCCAATTTATTCGGCATTTTATGGGTTAAAAAAAGAAAATGGTGCTTGCCCGGGACTAAAATTTGGAACAATGTGACTTGTCCAATCACACTCACTTGTCCAGGTCAGCCTGCTATTAGATTTGTGCAACTCTACAATTGTGTAGAAGAACAAGATTGACATTTGTATGAATTATCAATTATATCACATTTCGCTCTACAAACGTGGATATGCTTTTTAGCTTTAACAAATATCCGATTCCTCTGTACTTATGAGACATGTGATGTTGTTTTGTAAAGACAGGAGACAATAGACTCACATCCTATCTTGCAAATTCATAAGCCGTCCTAAATACTGTCTTTATTGCTTCACAGTTCGACCTATTTACCATCTTCAATGTCTGGAAACATTTCTTATCAACAGTTTTCAGTCTCTTGTTGTAAAGGTTTGTCTACAGTCTTTAATTAGAGTCTTATTGTCTTTTGTAGAAAGTTCATTTATGTTGTTCACTGAACTATCTACTTGATGGTTCACAGTTCTACTTACTATTTTCAAAGTTGACAGTTTCTTATTTGTTATTAACGGTTCACATTTTGTTGTTAAAGATTATTGTTTCTCCATGGTTAAGAAAGTTAAGACCTACCAAGTCATTTGTGGGAAACATGCAGTCTCACAATTTTTATATTTCCTTCAAATCTTCACCATTCTTCACCAAATCTTGTGTACCGGTATTTCTATAAATTATGTACTGTGAACAATTTATTCTGATTTTTTATTTTCATGTTTAATGTGTTATTATTTCTTGTAAGCATGGCAACTTACTCGGTCATAATAATCGTCTGGCGCGACCTAGTTCACTTGGTTTGTGTTGATGGCTTGTCATGTGGTAACAGGAGTAATAGGAGACTGTCTTGTTGAAGATTCATCCGTCCTTGTACAACATGTGTATAGACACCCTGCAAGTACAATACCATTGTAATGATAGTCACATTTCACATATGCTTATTATTATACTGGGCCTCTGTGCACAAGTGGTTACAGTCATTCTTTTGAATGCTCTTGCCCCTCACCGCTGTATGTTCGAATCCAATTGGAGGTGTCGAATTCTTTCATATTAGAAAGCTATCCAGCTGGCTTACGGAAGGTTCGTGGTTCTACTTTGGTGCCAGTCTGTGACTGAATTACTGTTCCGAGAGGCACCCCTGTTTCTTCCTCCACCAATAATAGCTGGAGAGTCCCTATATGACATTCCGTACGCTGTTGGTGCAATGCTAAGCCTCAATACAAACTCAAGCTTATTAAGTACATGGAATGTTAATTGGTGGTCGAACAAGACAGGTGAATGATTGTATGAAAGATTGGAGAAAGTTAAATTTTGTGTGCCACCATGGCAACATGAATTACAATAAGTCGGATTTGGAGTAACCATAGTAACTGAAAACAACATAAGAATGTTCCTTGAGATACAACTAAGAAAGTTTGGGTTGGCAGAGAGACATGTTTGGGTTGGCAGAGAGACATGTTTGGGTTGGCAGAGAGACATGTTTGGGTTTGTTACGTCTACAGGGGCGTAGCTAGCGATTTTGAATGTGTAGGCCCGACTAATAAATTGGGCTCAAAAGGATGCGGGATTGAAATTTTTAAAATGTGCACTCTGACGCATTTAAATTTTAAATCTTGGGTGTTCATATTTCGATAATTTCAGAGATATATATATGACTTTTTTATGTTGAGCAGAATGTATGTGACATCCAAGTCGACAACACAGCTCTTCACCATATACCTTCTCTCCTCCCCCCCCCCCCCCCCTACATTTTTTGGGAGTACATTTTTTATTTTCTTGAACAATCTACAGCTTCAGTGCCTTTATAGTAGCTACGATTTCTCAGTGATCAGGGCAACAGTGATTATTATTTACAATATGCTGCAAATATAAACATAATTTAAGATTTGAGTATTTACAATATGATGCAAATATAAACATAATTTAAGATTTGAGTATTTACAATATGCTGCAAATATAAACATAATTTAAGATTTGGGTATTTACAATATGCTGCAAATATAAACATAATTTAAGATTTGAGTATTTACAATATGCTGCAAATATACCGTATTTAGCTTGTGTATAGTGCGCACATTTCTTACTGAAATCCTCATCCATTTTATCTACTGCGCATTATACACCAGTACAGACATCAGGACATTTTTTTCCGGACCAAAATTGACTAATATTTCGTGAAATTCGACCCGAACGTGCCCCACAGTCATTCTATAATTTGTTACATTCGACAAACGTTATAAACTAGCTATTAAAACCAGTTGCCGATAGTCTATATAAATAAATAAAATGAATAAGACCACAAAATTAGCATATACTGCGTTAATTTTGGCAAACTTTGAAGAATTTAATTGAAATTAGTAAATGCATAAAAATGGCGATTTGATAACATCACGAGGTTTTATCGTATGTAATATTTCCCGTACTTTTCGCGTACTTCGCCGCATAAAGCGACGCTGCAATCGTACGATATCTTAGAGATAAAGAAACTTTGTAATAATAGTTTATTTGATTTAATATACCGTATGTTTTTAAATACGACATGATTAAAGACACAATGTGTTGGTTATTTTTACGGGAAATATTTACTATGTACAATGTGCATTGCATAAAAAAAAAAACTTTTTGGCTGCAGTATTTCAATTGTTTGTAGCGATAATTAATTTCGACAAACCTTTCACAATGGGTCCCAGTTAATTAGGTAGGCTACACGTGTTGAGAAGTTTGAGCATGTTTGAGAACGTGTTGACAGTGACGAGGAGTTCGAGGGATTCACGCCCAAGGACTGCCGACAATAAATATATTATGAGAGAGTTTGACACCAACAGTCCTAACCATATATTTCGAAAGAAATACCTCAGAATTGTCTTATCATAAACTTGTGTTGTTTTCTTTTATGCAACATTTCCCGAAACGTGTATTTCTGCACGTACGCATCCACAATATGCATGTAATTTTCATGAAATCATGCCTGAGTGCGTTACCGTTCCTCGATGACTCGAGTGATTAATATAAGTTGTAAAAATCACGGAGCACAATTTTTAGCGATTCTTGAGAAATGTTAAATTTTGACTTGGAAAATTGCGTTTTTCACGTGCGCAGTATACATCGGAACTCAGTTAGCGCACTATACACGATAGCGCACTATACACAGCTAAATACGGTAAACATAATTTAAGATTTGAGTATTTTTGACCACATTTGCTGATATTTACTGAATTTTTTTTGTACCATTTTTGCAAATACGTTAACTGAGACATGAATTAACCCATTCAACCCCAAGTAACTGACATGGACTGGTGCGTGATATTTTCAGACCAATAAATTAATAAGAAAATTACCTTTGGACCAGTTCATTTATCAAAATGGGTAATTTTATCTAAAAATAGTAATAATTATTACTGGCAAAAAAGTGCAGATCCTGATGAGACGGCTCGTCACGAGCCGGCTCATCTGGATCTACACTTTTCATAAGCCTATTTAGAGGCCTGTGGGGTTGAAAGGGTTAATATAAGTCTCACTATCTGGTATCCACAGGGCTCATTCTAGAGGGCGACTTGGGCGAAATAGTCACCCTAGAGACACTGACTTCAATTTAAATTTTTGTTTTTTTAATTTTTGTTTTGTAAAAAATATATACAAGATTTTGTCCAGTAGGCTACACTGGCCCATTATCAGGCATTCCTACTATTCAAATGTTTGTATAAATGGTCATAATGTGTAGTTATTTTGTTGATATTTATTAAATAACACCATTCAAGGATGCAATCGCGCACTTTCTCACTTCTCCCAAATATTCTGACCTAGAATGAGCCCTGATCCAGCGTTACTCCTACTATATAAGTAAATAATTAAGTTTTTATTAAAGTGACATGTGCACATTTCAACAAATATATATAGCAAATATTAAACAACAAGAAGACGGTGTGCACCCGGCCCCGTGGGCCTATAAGTCACCTAATATGCATTCAATAATAATTATATAGTGTGAACAGAAGCGATCTGATCATTAGATTAATAAATTGAAAAATATGGCGCTATTCACAAATCATATGGGTTATCAATGTACAAAGTAATTAAGAACGTGTCCATAGGACACAGGTGCCCCAAGCTTCTTCTCTTATCTACAATGACAATGTCCATTACTGTGACCTAATAGCGCGGTAGTACAAACAAACCAGTCGAGCGCACGCACGCACATGCGAGTCCCTCACATTGGGGAACAACAAGTTATAGTATATTATCTAACACGATTATTGGCATACAGTCAAACCTGTGTTAGCGGTCACCTCTATTATACAGTCAAACCTGTGTTAGCGGTCACCTCTATTATACAGTCAAACCTGTGTTAGCGGTCACCTCTATTATACAGTCAAACCTGTGTTAGCGGTCACCTCTATTATACAGTCAAACCTGTGTTAGCGGTCACCTCTATTATACAGTCAAACCTGTGTTAGCGGTCACCTCTATTATACAGTCAAACCTGTGTTAGCGGTCACCTCTATTATACAGTCAAACCTGTGTTAGCGGTCACCTCTATTATACAGTCAAACCTGTGTTAGCGGTCACCTCTATTATACAGTCAAACCTGTGTTAGCGGTCACCTATTATACAGTCAAACCTGTGTTAGCGGTCACCTCTATTATACAGTCAAACCTGTGTTAGCGGTCACCTCTATTATACAGTCAAACCTGTGTTAGCGGTCACCTCTATTATACAGTCAAACCTGTGTTAGCGGTCACCTCTATTATACAGTCAAACCTGTGTTCGCGGTCACCTCTATTATACAGTCAAACCTGTGTTAGCGGTCACCTCTATTATACAGTCAAACCTGTGTTAGCGGTCACCTCTATGAAGCAGCCAACCTGTATTAACCCATTCAACCCCAAGTAACTGACATGGACTGGTCCATGATATTTTCAGACCAATAAATTAATAAGAACATTACCTTTGGACCAGTTCATTTATCAAAATGGGTAATTTTATCTAAAAATAGTAATAATTATTACTGGCAAAAAAGTGCAGATCCTGATGAGACGGCTCGTCACGAGCCGGCTCATCTGGATCTACACTTTTCATAAGCCTATTTAGAGGCCTGTGGGGTTGAAAGGGTTAAGCAGCCAGTTGCCAGATTCCCAATATGTTGTTTATTATACATTTGACCTCTATTAAGCAGCCACCTGTGCTAAGCAGCCACTTTGTGAGATTCCCTTGGATGGCTGCTTAAGATAGGTTCGACTGTATTCTTTAATTTGTGACAGTTTCAGTCATCTAACAAACTTTATGTGGTTAAGATGTATAGTCGGACATAGAGCCTTCAATTTGCTAGTAGCAACCAATTTACTGTTCAAGTTTCGCACCCGGTTCCATCTTCACATAAACATGAAAAATATTAACTTCTTGGTACAGTTTAATATATTTTGAATGTTTAACTGTACGTATAAATAATAGTCTAGAGGACTGAACTTAACAGATGTATGACAATAGTTTGTTATATTTAACGGTTGGTGTCTGTCTTTGTTAACCCTTTCCCTCATAGAAGCACCTCTTGACGCCATTACCAATACGACATACATTGACTATATAGTAGCCAAACCAATGTTCATTAACCCTTTCCCTCATAGAAGCACCTCTTGATGCCATTACCAATACGACATACATTGACTATATAGTAGCCAAACCAATGTTCATTAACCCTTTCCCTCATAGAAGCACCTCTTGATGCCATTACCAATACGACATACATTGACTATATAGTAGCCAAACCAATGTTCATTAACCCTTTCCCTCATAGAAGCACCTCTTGATGCCATTACCAATATGACATACATTGACTATATAGTAGCCAAACCAATGTTCATTAACCCTTTCCCTCATAGAAGCACCTCTTGACGCCATTACCAATACGACATACATTGACAATGTAGTAGCCAAACCAATGTTCATAATAAAGGCCAGAATCTCATGTAGTCCCAGTAATATCTATGGAAGTGGGATAGATATGTCGAATACTTATCCACTGCATGATAGCTAAATGGCTGTTGTTTTTATGGAGATATAATAGTATATTAACCTAAATCTCTATAAACTTTCGGTAATATCTATGGAGGTGGGATAGATATTGCGACTACTTATCCACTGCATGATAGCTAAATGGCTGTCGTTTGTATGGAGATATAATAGTATATTAACCTAAATCTCTATGTAGTCCCAGTAATATCTATGGAGGTGGGATAGATATGTCGACTACTTATCCACTGCATGATAGCTAAATGGCTGTCGTTTGTATGGAGATATAATGGTATATTAACCCAAATCTTTATGAGGGAAAGGATTAAATCACAATATTTTCAGTTTTTTGTCAATTTTTAATTATAGCCTTCCTTATGTTGTACCATTCAAAAGTGTAAACCAAACAATGCCATAAATTATATTTTAAATATATAGAATATGTGGACACCGTGCAATTTGTGATGTAGCAAATGTGATTAGACAGTGAACTCGTGTGTGATGTAACAAATGTGATTGGACAGTGAACTCTTGTGTGATGTAGCAAATGTGATTGGACAGTGAACTCTTGTGTGATGTAGCAAATGTGATTGGACAGTGAACTCTTGTGTGATGTAGCAAATGTGATTAGACAGTGAACTCTTGTGTGATGTAGCAAATGTGATTTGACAGTGAACTCTTGTGTGATGTAGCAAATGTGATTGGACAGTGAACTCTTGTGTGATGTAACAAATGTGATTGGACAGTGAACTCTTGTGTGATGTAGCAAATGTGATTTGACAGTGAACTCTTGTGTGATGTAGCAAATGTGATTGGACAGTGAACTCTTGTGTGATGTAACAAATGTTATTTGACAGTGAACTCTTGATCGTATATTTATTATTATTACTACCGGCATACCTACGCAATTACTAATCAAATATACAGGTTTAATCTGCCCATAAGCTGTGTTGATGAATTATCGTCTTTTGCCTTTATCAAGATAGACAGAATTTCCTTTTTGGCTTCATCTGCAACGATAGTTGGAATTAAATTATGTTTTTACGGGTAATTGTTAGCAGATATTCTGCCTTTGAGAAAACTGATGAAAGCGTCGAAATAGACAGAAATGATTAAAATGAAACTAGAAGTGAAAAACTTTTAAAAAATTAATTCTCAGAAATGTTCAGTTTGTCATATCCGATAACCCCCCTCCCCCAATCACACCCAATACTCATTTTAAGAGCTGCTTGAAATTAAACAAATTTGGAAATATCTGTTATGCATTTGAAATGTTATGTTCATGTTCACTTATTTATTAACCCGTAACCTGCCAATCACGACTAAAGTCGCTTATGCAAACAGCATAGCACCAGATCAGACGATGTGCCGTCTGACCAGGCTCTATGCTGTTTGCTATTCAGATAATGGAGATAAAATACTTCTGAATAGCAAACGGCAGAGATCCTGATCAGACTCGACGTTGTGTCACGGCTGATCTGTATCTACGTTGTTTTCACATTCTGTCCAATTTATTCTGCAGGTTACGGGTTAATTGGAAACAGTGATGCTGCTGCTACATTTTAAATGCTACAGTTCTGTAGCTTGGCATATATTATTCAATTTAAACCATCTTATGCCATCAGGAAATTCTCTCTTCTTATGTATATTATTAACCCATTCAACACCAAGTAATTGACATGGACTGGTGCATGATATTAACCCATTCAATACCAAGTAACTGACATGGACTGGTGCATGATATTAACCCATTCAATACCAAGTAACTGACATGGACTGGTGCATGATATTAACCCATTCAACACCAAGTAATTGACCTGGACTGGTGCATGATATTAACCCATTCAACACCAAGTAATTGACATGGACTGGTGCATGATATTAACCCATTCAACACCAAGTAATTGACATGGACTGGTGCATGATATTAACCCATTCAACACCAAGTAATTGACCTGGACTGGTACATGGTATTAACCCATTCAACACCAAGTAACTGACATGGACTGGTGCATGATATTAACCCATTCACCACCAAGTAACTGACATGGACTGGTGCATGATATTTAACCCATTCAACACCAAGTAACTGACATGGACTGGTGCATGATATTTTTAAACCAATTAATTAATAAGAAAATTACATTTTGACCAGTTCATTTATCAAAATGGGTCATTTTGTCTAAAACTAGTAATATTATTGGTCACGAGCCGGCTCATCTGGATCTACACTTTTTGTAAGCCTATTATGAGGTCTGTGATGTTGAAAGGGCTAACTGAGTAACATGATTTATGTTGCAACAATTGAATGGCTGTACATATCTGTTTCGTAAAGACGTATTTCCGCAAGACATTTCTCTTAAAGACGTATTTCCGCAAGTCATTTCTCTTAAATACATATTTCCGCAAGTCATTTCTCTTAAAGACCTATTTCCGTATGACATTTCTCTTAAAGACGTATTTCCGCAAGTCATTTCTCTGAAAGACCTATTTCCGAATGACATTTCTCTTAAAGACCTATTTCCGTATGACATTTCTCTAAACCCTTTCCTTCATAGAGATTTAGGTTAATATGCTATTATATTTCCATACAAACGACAGCCATTTAGCTATCATGCAGTGGACAAGTAGTCGCCATATCTATCCTACCTCCATAGATATTACTGGGACTACATGAGATTTTGGCCTTTATTATGAACATTGGTTTGGCTACTACATTGTCAATGTATGTCGTATTGGTTATGGCGTCAAGAGGTGCTTCTATGAGGGAAAGGGTTAAAGACCTATTTCCGCAAGACATTTCTGTTCTTAAAGACGTATTTCCACATGACTTTTCTGTTTCTTAAAGACGTATTTCTGTATGACTTTTCTGTTTGTTACATGTTTTTTTAGTAGGTTCTGATTCAGTTGTGTCTAATCTATTTCCGGAAACCAATTTCTCCGACAACCTACCCTTGAAGTTTTATAGGTACAATAACTTATCACCTGGCATTTTCTCTGTTTATATATTATATTATATATATCTATTTAACTATGCTTGCATGGGTATCAACACAACTAGTCGTCTAATGAGAGATATTGGTTATTTTGAAGGGTATGTCCTCTTAATTTGTTTCCTCTGTTTTTATCGTTGTTTCTTTTGCACAACATGCTTTCAATTTGATCCACTTGCTCATCTGATAGTTACTAAATCACGACAGATGTCCTATAGATCCATTGGATATTTCACCGTAAAACATTGTTGTCATTTAGTTGTCATTTAGTTAGTTAACATGATTTTCATAAAATTACATTAATCATTTCACGACATTTGGTTAAATCAGACTTTATCTACCAAGGGAGGTAATAAAAAAAATAAGTGATGTTGAAATCTCTCATTTCTCTGTTTTCTGATATTTGTTTCCAATTGAATACAATGACTGGTGACCAATTTGATTTGAATTTAACTAGAATCCGCTCCGCTGGAGCCGTTACAATTGTGTCCTTTGGCAAGACATTTAAATTCTACATTGCCTCTTCTCTCTCCCTCATGGCGATGGATTACATCAGAAATGAGGTCTTGAGAGCGATTGATATAATGTTGAAAAAACTTGTTTCGCAAGCGAGCTAACATCTGTATTGTATTATAAAACACTTATTGCTGTTGTTTCACCCTGCAGTACGTACAAAGTAGGTCCCTAAGACTTGAATATACTGCTCCTATATATTGAGGAAATCAAAAACACCATTATAATGTGCTAGAAAAATTTACATGATTATTGGGGGAAGGGTTGAGGAGGAGGGGGGTGAACAGGTAGGAGGAGGGGGGAGATTGAACAAAGGCTTAGTAAAACAAAATTACTAAAACAGAGAGCAAATTCCCCCTCTGCAATCCCGCCCGCCAAATTCAACACTCCGACCCCCCCTCCACTCCCCCGGCAATTTTACACACTCTATGCAATACAATGGATTTCCATTGTACAGTAATACTATTATGTAGGGACATGATTTAGTCTTACTTGCACGTTTGCCGTACATAGTCCCCATGAGGGGGAATACCGTCTCTTGTCCGCTTCCACTTCTGCTGGCACGGAACGTTAACCGAGGCTTCGGTTTACGTCGCTTCCGGCATACAAACTTCATAAACTCCCTACGAAAACTTTGCCCCGTGATACAGTATAAAAAGAAGTTTATAGCATGGTTGATATACATGACTATATAGCAGATAACTTTTATGAGAAAGAAGTTTGCAGCCTGTTGCACAGTTTCTCCGTTTAAGGGTAATACGGTATAGAGAGCACTTGGTGTTGTTGTCGTTATCCATACAAACGATATAGACAGGAGCGTAATCGCCAATCGACGGTGATTGTATCTGGTGCGGCGATCGGCTCTCGTCAGCTCACTGAGGATAATCTGTCGGTGTTTGATGAGACTGACGATTATCAGTACATTGAATACTAGTAGAGAAACGAATGGCAGAAATGAGTACAGTGTTAGATGCACCCACGGTATCACATCCTTGTATAGCAGTCGGTTATTCTGCATCATTGCACATTGTTTACGCCCCGAGTCGGGGTCCGTAACAAGGTCAGCTGTCCAAAATAGGTGAGCATTCAGTAAGAAGAGACCGATTGCAAGTGCGAGAGAAGTGAGCTTGGCTCGTTTTGTGCTGCATATAGTGGTGGCTCTAAGAGGGAACCAGACCACGATGAATCGCTCAACTGTGACGGCCACGATCAGCCAGGCGGACAGGTGAAGGCTGAAGTAGGTTAGGAACATGAATATTTTACAGCTGGCGTCGGATATATGTAGCATGGCAAAGCCAGACCAGAGACGTATCCAAGTCTTAAATGCACTCATAAAGAGTACGATGGTATCTGCAACTGCTAATACTGCCAGATAAAAAAACGTGGAAGTTTGTCGCATTTCTCTCTGTAGCATAATAATGAAACTGAATATATTTCCGACGGTTCCCACAGTAATTATAATCGGTAAAAGCCACAGTAATAATCCCAACGCAAGTTTGTATGTTGGATTATCGGCAAGTTCGCCTTCATGTCTGCTGTGGGCAGTCTGCGTCACTGAATTGGTAATTGCTGAGAAGTTATTCTCCGAAATGTTTAAGCCTAGATCGAATTTTTGATCCAGAAATGTGTAGTTTTTTTGAGTTGCCATATTCATTTATTCCATTGCTTTAAGCCGTAACGTTTTTGTAGCCGAGACTTCAAAATATGGTCTTTTTTGTTGTTGAAATATCGCTAGATTTCTGTGAGATATTTTTCTCATTTGATTCCTTGCATTCCTTTTAAATATAACATTTTCTCCATTTCACTTGGCAAAATAATAAATCTTGGTATCCAGCAATCCCTTTGATGCAGCTACATGCAATTTTGCAGATGTTTCTCTCTCGTGAAAATATTAAAAAGTTGACATTTAATAATTAGTTTAATGCGGTTAATGCTTCCTGCTTTCCTTATAAAATATTCTTGAGCTAGTTCCTGAAATTATTATCTAATGAAGTTGTAGAATTATCTGAGAGAGCATGAAGTCTTGTCTAAGCACACACTATAGAATGTCATAGCTTTATCCAATATAGTAATGCAGCCATTTCAGATGCTGTGTGTCTACTGTCTGCTCAAGCAGTAAATGCTTTCCTTTTGTACTACTACATTTGAACAACAGTTTCATTATTTCTGTAATTCTTTGTTAGACAATAATACGAGGGTTGTTCAAAGAAATATTCTAAACCTCGTCCAGAACTTTTATCATGGCAAAGTCTCGTTTCCCTGTGATAACTGGTAATTTCCCTAGAAAATCTGCTTCACATACTTATTCAGATTGAAGTTCATTTTTCAATTTTGTTCAACCCTTAAAGCGACATTACATCGCAAAAAGCCAAAAAAATGCATTGTTCACGTATAAATGCATTGTTCACGTATAAATGCATTGTTCACGTATAAATGCATTGTTCACGTATAAATGCATTGCTACTACAATTTCTTCCTAATACATTCGAACAGAAATATTGAATCAATAAACTGTGTTTGCGATCTACAAACTTTCAAAAGTGAAAGTATGATTTCATATGTAACGGTCATCCACGCTCCTGAATTGACATTTCTTTGTCATTGTAGTCAATGCTAAGCGTGTGATACTGTCGTTTAGAGATAATAAATATAACTAAGATTAGTCTACAAATAAATATGCATAGGCACAAATGTGAGATATATCTGTACCATAAATCTCGTTATTCGGGAGACACAGGTTGTATTACACATGTATGTGGCCCTGTTTACATTATTTTGTTATGTCAACAAACCGTATATACGACGTTTGTTTATTAGTTAAAATACTCAGTTTTTGAGGGAAAATATTTGGGGGGAAATTATACCATATAATAGGAAATTATATTCTGTAGAAATGTTCGTTTTCACTGATGTAGTGTCGCTTTAAAGTAGAAACTGATGTACGCACATTCCTTCCAATATATTCAGCATTATAAAGAGAACAATACAATCCAATTATTTTACCATCAGGACATGCAATCAGATTTTAATCACTGTAGCGGCTCATTGACCGGCAACTGGCTAGATGCAGTTGTAATGATGCAAAATCGACACTTTTGATAATGTCAATCTATTCTGCAATCGGTCATGCTCTCTGGCCGTGTGCTACATGTATGCATTTTGGAAACGCTCATGATATATTTAAAGTGCAATACATGTCTGTTAGGTGCTAACTACATTTACAACAGGGACCAGTTTAGGGGGCGACGTGGGCGATAATGTCGCCTCTTTTGGCTCCGTTTCTCCTTGGCGTTTGGAAATAGGGAAGTGCAAGTCGCCCTGTCGATTTTCGGCAAAATTTGGTTAATTTCCATCAAAATTCGCCGAGAAATCTATCATTTTCGCTTGATCGTGCTGGGAGCCGCCATGACACCTAGGATGGGAAATAACTCTGTCGGCTACTTAAAATTTAACGTGAATTGCCATCTGTCTAAACATGCAAATTGACTGTACATTTTATGTTGTTTTTTTTTGTAATGCAATATTTAAAAACTGCAGACTAATTTCGCGATCAGCAAATTGTTAGTGCCGTTTTTCTTGTGCACAGAAAATCAATATACTGCCCAGTGTTAACAGACAGCATTTGTGCTAAATATAGACACGCGTGTCTTTCATCATGCTATCAAAACATGATCGCGTCTCTTATCAGATTACACGCGAAGGCCACACAGGTCATTAGCTGCAGGGGAGAGTAATGTTTATCACAGGTAGTTTGATCGGACCAATGGCACACACAAAACTTAGCAATATAAACAATATATAGTTTGTGGGGTAAACAAATGTTTATATTGCTCCGTTTTTGTGTGTGTCATTGGTCCGATCAAACTACCTGTGATAAACATTACTCTCCCGTAAGCACTTATAGGATTAAATTGGTGCCTATTGTGTATTTAATCGGGTCTCGCTTGATTATGCACTACTGTCCGAATACCCGACATGTTATGTTTTGTGGACCGATATTTTTTATTTATTTTAATGAGGTTTAGTAATAATCATGAGTATGGTATTTATCATTTATACTAAATAAAATATTGTTCAACCATTGCTTGTATTTTCTTTCATATTTCTAAAAAAAGAGTTGTTTCCCCTATATTCATCTATTTCATATAGAATGTAGAGTAAAATGTTTTTTTTACTCGCCCCTGGGTTTCATGATACATATAACAACTGAATTAGGCTCTATATATGTCATTAAATAATTGTATGCCAAATTAATTTGACCATCTCCTGTGTTGTGTCAATTACTTTGTCATATCCTTATATAATTATAACATATAGCATAGTTCAGTTCCTGATTGACTTGTCTCACGACAACAAAACTTTCCAGTACTTGGCAAGTATTATAACTGTAAATTTGTGTTGTTGCGAGGAAATCAACACTTCTCCCTCACTTCTCCCTGAGTTGGTGTGACTTCTCCCTATTTTGGTTGGAGGGAGAAATGACTTCTCCCTAAAATTTGGACCAAAAATGAACCCTGTTACAAGCATTTAGTTTCTACGAGTGCAAATCCATATACCCGTATACAGCGAGCGTTAACATCTAACAGTTAAAATAACTAAATCTGTACACTGTTCTATGATGTGTCTTACCATGTTTATAATTAGTGGGGGAAATATGTAGTTTGAATTTTTGTGTAAAGTTTAAAATTTTATTTTACACCGATTTCGAAGCAAATTCTAACAACTTGTATTAATCACTCTCGTTGGCGCGGATGAAAGCGTACATTTGGTCATTCATGTGGGAGGAAACCGGAGTACCCGGAGAAAACCCACCTGTCCGATGTGCGGGTGTGGTTTACTGCCCCCAGTATTTTACGATTGTGAAGCAAATTCTAACAACTTGTATTAATCACTCTCGTTGGCGCGGATGAAAGCGTACATTTGGTCATTCATGTGGGAGGAAACCGGAGTACCCAGAGAAAACCCACTTGTCCGATCTGGCGACCACCGTACCATCTCACATCCCGGTCTGAGGATCGAACCCGGGTTGCATTGGTGAGAAGCGAATGCGATAACCACTGCGCTAATCGGACATTGTGTAAAGTACTGTCCCATTATTTGTTGATGGCTTACGGAAGGTCTGTAGTTCTACCCGGAGCCCATTCATGTCTGAAATACTGCTCGGAAGGGCATTCTGGGGGTCTTCTCCATCAATAATAGCTGGAGAGTCGCCATATGACATAAGCTATTTGTACGACTTTAATACCCCATAAGCAAAATCATTAATGGCTGACTTAGTAAATATCAATGCTTGTCAAGTTTCCATTTAGAGGAAATATGTGAACATACAATACAGAAGGATTGGACGTTATCTTCAATGTTTGAGTTGTGGCTTGTGACATTATATGACGGTGATGTGGGTGTTTGAATGAAGAAATCATTGATTTTGTTAATAGATTCCTTACAGAGTCAGTATTTGTCTTTCGTCACAAAGCAAAATAGCACTGCATTGTAGAGGGCCTATATTTTTTTGTGAGATCGGCGCTTGGTATGATGAACGTGTGTATCGCGTTGAATGGTTGGTACTAAGACTGTCTACTGGCGGGATTTAGGTGCCCTTTAATACAGATGTCAACCATACTTATCCTACTGTATATACCAAACTATTCTACTTTAATTTCGTAATATAGTGAACCGCCTCTGAACTAGAGGAGAATTGTGGTATAGAAGGGATTTCGATTGTGAGGTGTTTTAGCAACAAACTTCAAAATTTCAGGTACAAGAAATTACACTAAAAATAACAGTATATGTATACATCAGCATAATAAAATCCATGGCCCGGGATATGTGCTAATCCATGGCCCGGCTGCCCGGGATATGTGCTAATCCATGCCCTGGCCGCCCAGGATATGTGCTAATCCATGGCCCGGCTGCCCGGGATATGTGCTAATCCATGGCCCGGCCGCCCGGGATATGTGCTAATCCATGGCCCAGGATATGTGCTAATCCATGGCCCGGCTGCCCGGGATATGTGCTAATCCATGGCCTGGCCGCCCGGGATATGTGCTAATCCAGGCTGCCCGGGATATGTGCTAATCCATGGCCCGGCTGCCCGGGATATGTGCTAATCCAGGCTGCCCGGGATATGTGCTAATCCATGGCCAGGCTGCCCGGGATATGTGCTAATCCATGGCCAGGCTGCCCGGGATATGTGCTAATCCATGGCCCGGCTGCCCGGGATATGTGCTAATCCATGGCCAGGCTGCCCGGGATATGTGCTAATCCATGGCCCGGCCGCCCAGGATATGTGCTAATCCATGGCCAGGCTGCCCGGGATATGTGCTAATCCATGGCCAGGCTGCCCGGGATATGTGCTAATCCATGGCCCGGCCGCCCAGGATATGTGCTAATCCATGGCCAGGCTGCCCGGGATATGTGCTAATCCATGGCCCGGCTGCCCGGGATATGTGCTAATCCATGGCCCGGCCGCCCGGGATATGTGCTAATCCATGGCCTGGCTGCCCGGGATATGTGCTAATCCATGGCCCGGCCGCCCGGGATATGTGATAATCCATGGCCCGGCCGCCCGGGATATGTGCTAATCCATGGCCTGGCCGCCTGGGATATGTGCTAATCCATGGCCCGGCCGCCCGGGATATGTGCTAATCCATGGCCCGGTGTCACATGAGATTTTCACCTGCGGGTGAAAAAAATGCCATGAGATTTTCACCCCCACTATGAGATTTTCACCCGCCCCCCAATATTTTAACCCTAACCCTAACCAAGTCTCATGGGGGGGGTGAAAATCTCATGGCATTTTTTTCGCCCGCGGGTGAAAATGTCGCGCGCTATTTTCACCCGTGGGTGAAAAAATAGGCGGGTGAAAATATCATATGACACCAGCCGCCCGGGATATGTGCTAATCCATGGCCTAGCTGCTCACTCCTTCACGACTATCTCAATCACCCACTCCTTCACGACTATCTCAATCATCCACTCCTTCACGACTATCTCAATCACCCACTCCTTCACGACTATCTCAATCACCCACTCCTTCACGACTATCTCAATCATCCACTCCTTCACGACTATCTCAATCACTCACTCCTTCACGACTATCTCAATCACCCACTCCTTCACGACTATCTCAATCACCCACTCCTTCACGACTATCTCAATCATCCACTCCTTCACGACTATCTCAATCACTCACTCCTTCACGACTATCTCAATCACCCACTCCTTCACGACTATCTCAATCACCCACTCCTTCATGACTATCTCAATCACCCACTCCTTCGCGACTATCTCAATCATCCACTCCTATCTCAATCGCTCACTCCTTCACGACTATCTCAATCACCCACTCCTTCACGACTATCTCAATCACCCACTCCTTCATAACTATCTCAATCACCCACTCCTTCATGACTATTTCAATCACCCACTCCTTCGTGACTATCTCAATCACCCACTCCTTCGTGACTACGGTATCTCAATCACCCACTCCTTCACGACTATCTCAATCACCCACTCCGTCATGACTATCTCAATCACCCCCTCCTTCGCGACTATCTCAATCACCCACTCCTTCGTGACTATCTCAATCACCCACTCCTTCATGACTATCTCAATCACCCACTCCTTCGTGACTATCTCAATCACCCACTCCTTCGTGACTATCTCAATCACCCACTCCTTCACGACTATCTCAATCACCCACTCCTTCACGACTATCTCAATCACCCACTCCTTCGTGACTATCTCAATCACCCACTCCTTCGTGACTATCTCAATCATCCACTCCTTCGCGACTATGTCAATCACCCACTCCTTCACGACTATCTCAATCATCCACTCCTGCGCGACTATCTCAATCATCCACTCCTTCGTGACTATCTCAATCACCCACTCCTTCGCGACTATCTCAATCACCCACTCCTTCACGACTATCTCAATCATCCACTCCTTCATGACTATCTCAATCACCCACTCCTTCATGACTATCTCAATCATCCACTCCTTCGCGACTATCTCAATCATCCACTCCTTCGTGACTATCTCAATCATCCACTCCTTCGCGACTATCTCAATCACCCACTCCTTCGCGACTATCTCAATCACTCACTCCTTCACGACTCTCTCAATCACCCACTCCTTCGCGAATATCTCAATCACCCACTCCTTCGTGACTATCTCAATCATCCACTCCTTCGCAACTATCTCAATCACCCACTCCTTCATGACTATCTCAATCATCCACTCCTTCATGACTATCTCAATCACTCACTCCTTCGCGACTATCTCAATCACCCACTCCTTCGCGACTATCTCAATCATCCACCCCTTCGCGACTATCTCAATCACCCACTCCTTCACGACTATCTCAATCACCCACTCCTTCACGACTATCTCAATCATCCACTCCTTCGTGACTATCTCAATCATCCACTCCTTCGCGACTATCTCAATCACCCACTCCTTCGCGACTATCTCAATCACTCACTCCTTCGCGACTCTCTCAATCACCCACTCCTTCGCGAATATCTCAATCACCCACTCCTTCGCGACTATCTCAATCATCCACTCCTTCGCAACTATCTCAATCACCCACTCCTTCATGACTATCTCAATCATCCACTCCTTCATGACTATCTCAATCACTCACTCCTTCGCGACTATCTCAATCACCCACTCCTTCGCGACTATCTCAATCATCCACCCCTTCGCGACTCTCAATCACCCACTCCTTCACGACTATCTCAATCACCCACTCCTTCACGACTATCTCAATCATCCACTCCTTCGTGACTATCTCAATCACCCACTCCTTCATGACTATCTCAATCATCCACTCCTTCACAACTATCTCAATCACCCACTCCTTCGCGACTATCTCAATCATCCACTCCTTCACGACTATCTCAATCATCCACTCCTTCATGACTATCTCAATCATCCACTCCTTCACGACTATCTCAATCACCCACTCCTTCACGACTATCTCAATCACCCACTCCTTCGTGACTATCTCAATCACCCACTCCTTCACGACTATCTCAATCACCCACTCCTTCACGACTATCTCAATCACCCACTCCTTCACGACTATCTCAATCACCCACTCCTTCACGACTATCTCAATCACCCACTCCTTTGCGACTACTTCTGGCAATAAACAAATCATGGTTGCCATCATGTTATGTCTAGAATATCCATTTGTATACAGCAGGAGTATTTTGTTAAACTGTTGTGCAAGCGATGAGGCTGTCAAATATATTGTTGCTTGGCAATGTCTTTGTGTCGATGTGGGTTCGAATCCTGAATAATTACATATTTGTGGTTAGGTCAATGAACAACTGAGAAATGCTTTATGAGGTCAGGTAAAAGTCAGGAGATGTTTTATCACTGCGAACCCTGATGTAATATCTAGATTTAATATGAAGTGTAACATGTTTATCACAGGGGAATAAGGCAAAAGCTGTATGCACAAGTGATTGTTTCCTAGAGTATTGGATAAGATTACGGTGATATTATCTGGCAGAAAAATAAAAATTCTTGTTTTGTGCCGGTTAGAAACCACGTTCAATGCTGCAGTCCCAGTATGTTGTTCAGCTACTGTTGTACTGGTACCAGTGTCAACTCTCCCATTAAAGATAGCATAAAATCCAAGAACAAATATGAACCGAAAATCGCTTTTAAAAAATGAAATTATATCATTTTAAAGGTTGGACTTGTTTTTATTTACTGAAACATTTTGGTTTGATAATGAGTACAATAACGTGAAAACCTTTTATAGAAAATGTGACAACAGTGACAACAGGAATATGACTTTCTGGCACACCTACTGGTCAAAACACATGTTTCCACCTAGTTCCGCCCATTCACTATTTCGTTATCGTTAGCCATGACAGTTGTGTTTAACTCTCATGTGACGATCACATGTCTTATTGATATTGGTGTTTATATAATGAATCATGAATCTCTGAATCATTCGTTTCTCTAAAAGCAAAAGCAGAAATTTATTTAATATTTATGTAAAACTGAACAAATTTGAATTGAGAACATATTGTCTATGTTCAACATTTATACCATTTTCGCTCGACAGCGGGTCTAATTTTTTTATACATGCACACACTCGTGAATGTGTAGAAACTGTAGCATATAGTAGTTTTATAAATTATTGTTCATTTTCCAATTGGGTCGCCTCCGTGGTCGAGTGGTTAAGGTCGCTGACTTGTATACCACTGTAACCTATCATCACTGATGGTCACGGGTTCGAGCCCCGCTCAGGCCGTGTCTCATTTATATGAAAAAGTTGGCAGTTTCTTACGGAGGTTGGTGCATCCAAGTACTGGTTAACCGCTGGAGCCTGCCCAGGAAAGGTGTTGTTGTTAGGTAAACTGCCCGCCGGCGATATAGCCCAAAATGGTGCTGATGCAGGCGTAAAACCCGAAATATAAATATAAAATATCATTTTGCAATTGTACTTTTTGCACTTTCTGTTCATAGCAGTTACTAAAAACAACAATATATTGTTCCTCTTGTATGTTTATCAGTTTCACTTGGAGTTTGTATTTCTTGCACAACGTCATCATAACTGATAAAACGGCAAAATTATACCAACTTGTAACTGACAAGTAATGTCACAAGACTGCAAAATCCAGTCTGTTGATAACGATAGGTAACCATTAACCTGCTAAACAATTGCTTTTGCAAACAGCATAAAGTTAGATCAGACGTCTGATCAGGCTCTATGTTGTTTGCTATTCGGATAGTGGAGCAAAGACACTGGGCTAAATAGCAGACGCTGCATTGATCTGGATCTATGTTGTTTGCACATTCCTTCCAATTTATTCAGCATTTTAAAGGTTAATACATAAATGTTTTGTAGGTGAGATGAATCATTTGGTCTACAAGACTAGACAATGGATGACTATCAATGCGTTAACAAATGTATATAACAACACATTTGTATGCTATTCTTGTGTTTGATATTGAAATGTATTGTAAAGATTTCGGGTCAAATCACACAACTGTTTCAGTTTAGTTTATACAAATTTATTTTAGCTCGATTGCGAAACAAGTTCTTACAACTTATATTAATCACTCTCGAGACCTAATTCCTGATGGAACCCATCACCGAGAGAGAGAGAAGAGGCAACGTGGAATTTAAATGCCTTGCCTAAGGGCACAATCGTAACGGTTACAGCGGGGCTCGTACTCCGGACCTTTCGCACCTGAAGCTGTTTGAGAGAAGTCGAAATTAGATATTCAAGGTTGTTGCTGTGGTAACCATAATGCATGTACATGTATTGATGCCATTTAAGTACTAAATTACAGATTCACGGTTTCCGCGCAACAATTGGAAACTGTAATGGGTGTGTGGTGTGTGTGTGTGTGTGTGTGTGTGGTGTGGTGTGGTGTGGTGTGGTGTGGTGTGGTGTGGTGTGGTGTGGTGTGGTGTGGTGTGGTGTGGTGTGGTGTGGTGTGGTGTGTTGTGGTGTGTGTGTGATCAGGAATTTCTGGTTAAATATACTCTTTGTAATTTTGAATATTTCTGTATTTACAGATCATTATGTCGGAGCCGACGACTTTTCTGGGCAAGGTCAAGGTCTTCTTTAGCTCTGTGTGGAACATCTGGGACACAGTTTCTATATTGTGGTTTTCTTCCGCTGTCCTCGTACGATTCCTACCCTTGGATTACCGTGCTGCCAGGATCCTCTATATAATCAACATCACTTTTTGGTACCTACGCATAATGGAAATACTCAGTGTGAACAAGTACCTCGGGCCATACCTGAAAATCATTGTGAAATTGGTAGGTACACTTTGTAGTGTAGTTGTTGTATTAGTTCTAGACATTGGAAGTATGTCCGTGTCACTTCCATATTCCAGGAATAGAATGTTTGTTTTATGAAGGTTACTTTATATATGCTATCAGCCTCAGACATCAACATGTTCCTCTTCAATCAGTTTGTAATGCTTTTATAGGGTCCATTTCTCGCAAGGTCATAGTCCATTTCTCGCAAGGTCATGGTCCATTTCTTGCAAGGTCATAGTCCATTTCTCACAAGGTCATAGTCCATTTCTCGCAAGGTCATAATCCATTTCTCGCAAGGTCATAGTCCATTTCTCGTAAGGTCATAGTCCATTTCTTGCAATGTCATAGTCCATTTCTGGCAAATTCTCTCTTTATGATATGAATGAAAATGTTATCAACTACTCAATTTCATTCAGCATCATACATTGTAATGTGAGTACAGATACCTTAACGTTCAAGGTCACATGTAGAGGTCAAAAGTCAGATTTGGAGAAAAAACTAGGTCATCTATGACTTGATTTTGTTCCTTCTTGGTCGCTGCATGAATTTATTAAAAACTTAACTCATTTCAATAAGCAGTAAATTCCTTAGAATAATTACGTCAGTTTGGTAAAATTAAAGAAAGCCTTACTGTCAATGTCCATATGTGGTTACCATTGAGTATTATTAACAAGAGGGCGATGATGGTCCTGTATCACTCTCCTGACTCATTTTCTACCCAGGGTTTTAACAAATTTGAAAGAGCATTGTACATAGATCATTCCTACCAAATGTTGCCAAAATCTGACTGGTGGTTCGTGAGAATATGTTTGAAGAATTTGTGCTAATTTCAAGACAGTGGCCATTTTTTATTCGTGACAACCTCATTTTAACAACTCTGAAAAGGCTACACCCATGGACGATAACTGAAATTTCGCCCCACCCAGTTTTGATCCTGGGTTCTCCATATGAGCAAGTTTGAAAGAGCATTGTACATCGATCATTCCTACCTAGCTTCGTCAAATTCCGGCTGGCGGTTCGTGAGAAGAAGAATTAGACAGCAGCCATCTTGGATTACGTAATGACGTGATTTTAACAATTCTGTAATCCCCCACCAACCCATGTATCATGACCATAAATGATGTCTATTGACCAAATGGTTACTGAGGAGAAGATGTTTGAAAATGTTCACAGACTAGCTACAGTGAGCTTGGGTGAGCTAAAAAGGGGGGATGTTCCAACAGCTAGTGAAACCCGCATCAAAATGGATCATCATTAATTGTAGAACCATTGAAATTATAAGCATCTACATGTAGTTCAGACAATGTAGTTCAGACAATGTAGTTCAGAAACAATTATCTTCAAATGAGGTAATTCTTGACCATTGTGAGATGAGCGAAACATTGGTACCTCTGTTAAACAACGATGATGTCAGAGATATGACTATTGAAGATAATGATGTAGATCGTTACCTACGCTCGCCATCGCAGAGCATACGGGCGATCAATTCCCAGTGGACTAGATTTCATGCAAGACAACGTCGATCATGCACAAAGTGCAGAGTTGTCGAGTGTATCAAGTGGTTCTTGAAGTATCTGATGCAATAACGGTTGTGACTTTTGAATAACTTCTATCAGCTCTAAATAAGGGACTGTTGTCTCCAAAGCTTTGCACACTTCTCGATCACTTAATGTTAAACAATAAAATAATGGAGGCAATAACTAAATTGTGTTTGTTCACTTAATAAATTCAATTACCTACCCACCAGTATGTTTGAATGTTCAATATAGCAAACAATAACCTTTACTAAGTGTTTATTACGCAAACAGCAGTTGTGTGATTGGTAACTTGTTGCATACGTCACATTTATTTCCTGACGACCGATCATTTGTTATGTCAAATTCGTCGAGACATCAAAGCTAAGCAATATCCTAAAACATTCGATAGATTTGCTTTCATGTGTCTGTTTCACTTATATTAATCAGGGATCAGTTTAGAGGGCGATGTGGGCGAAATTGTCGCCCTAGGGACCCTGACTTCGCCCTCTGGGGGCCCCACTTCTCCCTAAAAAAAAACATGTGTTTGTATTGTCTCTCTGTTTGACATGTGGCTATTTACATGTTGTCTCTCTGTTTGACATGTGGCTATTTACATGTGTTTGTATTGTCTCTCTGTTTGACATGTGGCTATTTACATGTTGTCTCTCTGTTTGACATGTGGCTATTTACATGTGTTTGTATTGTCTCTCTGTTTGACATGTGGCTATTTACATGTTGTCTCTCTGTTTGACATGTGGCTATTTACATGTGTTTGTATTGTCTCTCTGTTTGACATGTGGCTATTTACATGTGTTTGTATTGTCTCTCTGTTTGACATGTGGCTATTTACATGTGTTTGTATTGTCTCTCTGTTTGACATGTGGCTATTTACATGTGTTTGTATTGTCTCTCTGTTTGACATGTGGCTATTTACATGTTGTCTCTCTGTTTGACATGTGGCTATTTACATGTGTTTGTATTGTCTCTCTGTTTGACATGTGGCTATTTACATGTGTTTGTATTGTCTCTCTGTTTGACATGTGGCTATTTACATGTTGTCTCTCTGTTTGACATGTGGCTATTTACATGTGTTTGTATTGTCTCTCTGTTTGACATGTGGCTATTTACATGTTGTCTCTCTGTTTGACATGTGGCTATTTACATGTGTTTGTATTGTCTCTCTGTTTGACATGTGGCTATTTACATGTGTTTGTATTGTCTCTCTGTTTGACATGTGGCTGTTTACATGTGTTTTTATTGATGTTTCAGTTACGGGAGATGTGTTATTTCCTGATAATATTGTTTATCGTGATTGCTGCGTTTGGTGTGGTAAGACAGGCCATACACTATCAGGACGAGGAGCCACGCTGGTTTCACGTGCGCAATGTCTTCTTCTACCCATACTGGATGATCTACGGAGAGCTGTTTGCTGATGAAATAGATAGTAAGTTACGAGACTAGTGTTCCGTCAATTTATGTAGAGTCGTTGACTAATATAAAGTTATCACATAGTGTTTCATTGGTTTATGGAGAGTCGTTAAGTAACATCAATTTATCACAGAGGTTAATTGATTTATGGAGAGTCGTTAAAGTAACATCAATTTATCACAGAGGTTCATTGGTTTATGGAGTGTCGTTAAGTAACATCAATTTATCACAGAGGTTCATTGGTTTATGGAGAGTTGTTAAGTAACATCAATTTATCACAGAGGTTCATTGGTTTATGGAGAGTTGTTAAGTAACATCAATTTATCACAGAGGTTCATTGGTTTATGGAGAGTTGTTAAGTAACATCAATTTATCACAGAGGTTCATTGGTTTATGGAGAGTTGTTAAGTAACATCAATTTATCACAGAGGTTCATTGGTTTATGGAGAGTCGTTAAGTAACATCAATTTATCACAGAGGTTCATTGGCTTATGGAGAGTCATTAAGTAACATCAATTTATCACAGAGGTTCATTGATTTATGGAGAGTCGTTAAGTAACATCAATTTATCACAGAGGTTCATTGATTTATGGAGAGTCGTTAAGTAACATCAATTCATCACAGAGGTTCATTGGTTTATGGAGAGTCGGTTTTTTCCCTTTTTTGTCTCTTAATTTGATATTTGTTTATAGTTAAAATAAATTAAAAAAATTTACTATTGGCTGTATTTTATTAGCGTTGCACGATTGCAACAAAAATTCTAACTAACCTCTTATGATCTAGTACTAGACTTTTCACTAGTATGTCACTAGGTGTTTTGTCCTCTATTAACTTAAAAACAAATTTATATCAGGTGGCAGTCTACTAACTTAACGTCTAGTACTCAGATGTAGCAACCTTTTGTAACTAATTTGTATAAACTAGTAACTTGTAAGTTAGATGTTGTAACTTATCAGTACTAAATAGATTTTTAAACTCACAATTTGAATGTATTGATTTTGATTTGTAAATATATCAATTGCCGGAATAATAATCGATTATCTAATTGGTTTACCCATCCAATTATTCTGATTAATCGATTTATGGATTTTGAAACCAATTCACATCACTAGTTATCACATAGTATGTCGGTAATATGTGGGTATTTGTTTGCTGATGAAATAACAGGTAGTATTGAGTGGTTTATTGCATCAAAGGCTTTTGTGAGGTCTAGAAATATGGTTGTTACTACTATCTGCATTAACCCATTCAACCCCAAGTAACTGACATGGGCTGGTGCATGCTATTTTTAGACCAATAAATTAATAAGAAAATTACATTTGGACCAGTTCATTTATCAAAATGGGTAATTTTATCTAAAAATAGTAATAATTATTACTGGCAAAAAAGTGCAGATCCTGATGAGACGGCTCGTTACGAGCCGGCTCATCTGGATCTACACTTTTCATAAGCCTATTTAGAGGCCTGTGGGGTTGAAAGGGTTAAATACAGTTATCAACTACGAGTGCTAGAGCTGTTCCACAAGATTGATTTGCTTGGAAGCCGAACTCGTGTATATGTACAGGGTTATTATTTTCTAAATACAATATTAGTAATTACTGATCGGCCATGACAAAGTTGGTAGTATAGCCTTGTTTGAATATACATTGGATGGAATGCATGCATCCATCCATCTGTCCATCACACTTTCTAGCGTTTCAATTCCTACAATTCTTGTCCAATTCAAATTTAAGCTTGTTATATATCGTAAACGTCAAGTTTGCAAACTCAGGTGTTGTTGAATTAATAAATTTTGAATGAATGATGCCCCCTTTACATTTACTCTTTACATTTTTCATCCTATTAAATTGGGTCTTAGTTGTCTATGTTTGTTTTACAAATTATTATCGTCGCTACTGGTTGCCCATATGAGCTACGCCCGCTGAAGAGATTAGTCATTTTAGATTTTTGGAGGATAGTGCCTTGATACAGTGCAGAGATCCATTCCAGAGTCTCCTGGGATCGAACCTAGAGTTGTCTGGAGGTATTCCCCCTTTTGTACTTTACTGTGCTACAATACATCTAGTATATAAATTCATCTCTAATTGTGTCCTCATTTCCTGCAGTCTTTATGAACAGGAAGTCAACTCTACTAAAACAGTTATTTTTGTCAAATCCATTATACGGGATACAAACTTATAATTACAAATTCTTGCAATGTTGCGATTCTGATTGGCTGATTCAGCCCATGTGCTTGCCGTTCATAATCCGAAGAACCGCAAAATTATTGTATTCTCTTAAGTATCCAATGTGATTATTAATACACGACTACACAGAAATATAGTTTGATCATGCACTGGATTCTGTACAGTATTGAAATGTCGACGAATAATAAAAAAACACTTGTGTTTGTAATCTGTAAAATTTAATTATTAACAATTAAATGTTCTTTTTTTTCATGTATGAAATGCCAGTAGCCTAGACTTAAGTACCGACGGACAACGCAGAAAAACAAGATTTATCTACTAATGTTGACATCTTTCTTGTTATTTCACTTACATATTGCTAGTATAATTCATTGGAAGATGGAAGGCATCAGTTATTACTACTTTCATCGTAAGCTAAGATTCCATATGCGCGTGATGCGAATGTGTACGCGTATATATAACTACGATTTGGTTGCTTCCATAAATACGAATACCCATGCGTTTAAGTCTTTCTTGCTGACGGTCTTTAACTTCCCCAATTTTGAACTTTCCCCCCCGTCCGATTTTATGCGATGCATAATATGCACTGATTCCTACATGGAGCAATTCACTTCGCCGTCCACACATTCTCAACCGGAAACAACACTTGGCATTATTTGTAGCATTCGCATTCCACATATATGGAATCTTAGCTTCAGTTTGCATCAAGTTGGAGATTAATCCACATTTGTTAATTTGCGTACACTGCTGAAAATGGTTTCCTATACCAGAGTAAATGGAATCCGTCGGACCAAGTATACGGGATTATGATGGAACATACATGTACCGTCCCTGAGAAACCTAGTATACACCTTTACAGAATCGTGTAGTATACACCTTTACAGAATCGTGTAGTATACACCTTTACAGAATCGTGTAGTATACACCTTTACAGAATCATATAGTATATACACCTTTACAGAATCGTGTAGTATACACCTTTACAGAATCGTGTAGTATACACCTTTACAGAATCATATAGTATATACACCTTTACCGAATCGTATAGCATACACCTTTACAGAATCGTTTAGTATACACCTTTACAGAATCGTTCAGTATACGCCTCTTCATAATGTAGTATACACCTTTACAGAATCGTATAGTATACACCTTTACAGAATCATATAGTATATACACCTTTACCGAATCATATAGTATACACCTTTACAGAATCATATAGTATACACCTTTACAGAATCATATAGTATACACCTTTACAGAATCATATAGTATACACCTTTACAGAATCGTGTAGGTGTAGTATACACCTTTACAGAATCTTATATGCATACACCTTTACAGAATCATATAGCATACACCTTTACAGAATCATATAGCATACACCTTTACAGAACCGTATAGCATACACCTTTACAGAATCGTATAGTATACCCACCTTTATAGAATCGTTTAGTATACACATTTACAGAATTGTATGCTTGGATATACCGGCTCCATTCATAACCGTATATGGTCTATTTTGGTGGAATGCACTGCAACGTTTATTTCAGCATGTACTGACCCTGTGAGAATTAAGATGTACGAAAACGGCGAAATAGACCAGATTTGCACATACGGATCATGGGTAGCTCCGTTATTCATGTTTCCCTTCCTGCTAATGGCAATTGTTCTGATGATAAACCTTCTCATCGCTAGATTCAAGTAAGTACGGCGTGTAGTACGTGTAACCAGTCTTTCCGTCTAGTATGTGTAACCAGTCTTTCTCTGTATTTCAGCGTGCACAGATCCCGTGAGAATTGAGAAGTTTGAGCGGGGCGAGATAGATTCAGTGTGCACATATGGCTCGTGGGTAGCGCCTCTCTTTATGTTCCCCTTTCTCCTTATGGCCTTTGTTCTAGGTGTCAATCTCCTGATTGCACGCTTCAAGTAAGTTAACATCTAGAGACTATGCGATGTATATATAGCACTGTCGAAGGTTACGGTCTAGTTGCTAATACGTAATATATAACGCGGTTGAAGGTTACGGTCTAATTGCTAATACGTAATATATAGCGCGATTGATGGTTACGGTCTAATTGCTAATACGTAATGTATAGCGCGGTTGATGGTTACGGTCTAATTGCTAATGCGTAATGTATAACGCAGTTAATGGTTACGGTCTAATTGCTAATACGTAATATATAGCGCGATTGATGGTTACAGTCTAATTGCTAATACGTAATGTATAACGCGGTTGATGGTTACGGTCTAATTGCTAATACGTAATGTATAATGCGGTTGATGGTTACGGTCTAATTGCTAATACGTAATGTATAACATGGTTGATGGTTACGGTCTAATTGGATATGCATGTGTGTATATGTATATATTGCGCTGACGGAGATTAAAGTCAATAAGCTATATGTGTATATATTTAACTCTGTCCACGGTTGAAGTCTAGAGGCTAAGCTTGTATATATATATATATATATATATATATATATATATATATATGTGTGTGTGTGTGTGTGTGTGTGTGTGTATGTGTATACCTTTATTACAATTCAATGCAGTATTTTGATTGGATTGCATTGACTATATTGTGATAGCTCCGGGTTAGGCATTAAGAATACATACCTTTTGCGTGCCCCCACAATTCTTATAATAAAACAAGAAGCTGCGCGGAGAGTTTGATATTACGCAATGCATCTGATCACATATAACGCTATCCGATGTTAACGTTCTGAAGATATACATGTATATGTGTAAATACATATAATGCTATCCGATGTTAACGTTCTGAGGAGTTACCTGTATACATATGTGTACCATAATCGTCTATGTATAAGACGCAGGGTTTTTCATTCATCCGTAGAATAATACAATAGTCGTCTATGTATAAGACGCAGGGTTTTTCATCCAAAATAGTATCCAAAAGTCTGCTGCGTCTTATACTCCAGTTTAGAACTAAATTCCAATGTTCCAATACTCAAAAATGACAAATGGCGTATTGCAACAAAGGTAAATAAATGTTTCATACTATTATATATGTGCCGTACTTGTTCCGGAAAGAAAGATGAGCAATGTTCACCACAGTACCTAGACCTGGCCCCGAGGTTATAAAACTTTTCTCGGATCTCGACCTCTAACTCGAGGAATTTGATCGGTTGAGTATGAGTTTTACACCCAGCAGAACCAATCAGAAGCTTTGAGTCTGAGTGAGATTGGAGAAAAGTTTTATAACCTCCAACCCTGTTCCTTAAAGGGCAATGTTGTGCATAGTCTCATTTTGAGTATACTGAGGTCATGGGTCTGTTTTAATGTACCAATAACTCGGTTTAGATATCGATTTACCAAGGCTCTCAATCTGCTTCAGATTTACTGATAAAAACTACATCTTGAGTTTTAAATATTGACGCATTTGTGTATTGGATGTACTCTTGAACTAATTATACTGTCTAGAGACGGTCATTGTCTGGCTGTTGGTGATGTGTGACGGATTTGCATGTTATTTTATGCTTGGGTGACGAGGCATGCTGTAGAAGTAATACAGGAATTTGATCTGTTTAGTAGAATTCTAAAACCACAAAGAATTGGAAATGTATAATTGGATTAGCTATCTGGTTGTCTGTCTTTTTGTCTTGTCCTGTCTGGCTGTCTGTCCATCCGTCTTCCCGAAATTGTTTAATGTTTACTCACATTCGGTTCCATAGATGGCTTGATCATCAATAGTCATAGAGATTATCCATGTGCTTGCTTCACTTGTGGCATTCCATTGCACGAGACATTGTATTGGTGCTTGACAGTATAGCTGGTTAGTGGTCACTTGCTTGTCAAGCAACACTTGAAATTATCAGACAAATTTCTACTTAAAATTCGCTATTCTACAATGCCCCCCCCCCCCCCCTACATAATAAAAATAGCAGTAGAATATTATGTTAAAATGGATGAGTGTCAGTTAACCCATTTCATTCTGTACACATTTAAAGGCTTTTGCAAACAACATAGATCCTGATCAGTACGCAGCATGACGCTGCGTACTGATTAGGATCTATGTTGTTTGCTACATAGCTAAGTGTCTTAGCAAGATCATCTAAATAGCAAACAGCATAGAGCCTGATCAAACGGCACGTTCCGTGGTGGCTGATCTGGCTCTATGTTCTTTGCAAATACTGTTTGAACGGTATGCAGAATCAAATGGGTTAATAGCAAGCCTGAGTTTCAATGGCCATTAGAATGTTCATATTTTATGTCACCTCATGTCAGGTATTGTGATCGTGTTTTGAGTGTCGTCTGTCTGTTTGTCCCCTAATATTTTGTCTTGTAGACATTGTAGCAAGCATATATCTTTTTATTGGATTTTGTTTGAACATGGTGACTGGGTGTATGTTTAGTTTATACAAATTTATTTTAGCTTGATCGCGAAACAAGATCTTGCAACTTATATTATTCACTCTCGAGACCTCATTCCTGATGGAATTCAACGCGGGAGAGAGAAGAGGCATGTGGAATTTAAATACCTTACCTAAGGGCACAATCGTAAGTGGGGCTCGAACTCCAAGCCTTTCGCACATAAAGCGAACACGACTTAGTAGTATGTTAATGAAAGCTTCGTTCCCATAGATAGTCAACCAATTTTATATAACCGGGTGACATTATGTGTTTATTGTCTAGTGCAGCAAACAGTTTCAACAAATAAACAGTTTTATAAAGGTAGAGATATATTTTATAAATTGAGAGACATGTAGTGCTCGTATGTGTTTATCCTGAAAGCAAAAATACAAAAATGACGAGACCTACATGTGTTAATGCATTCAGAGAAACAAACTTTTATTAAATTATAACTACTAACTTTGTTTTAACGTCGCCACCGCATAAATGCATTTGGGCGACTAACAAAATGTAACAAAGCATTAATACGTGTACATTTATACTGGTATGGTCGGCATGCATGAAATTGGTACAATTGATTTGTTTTTGTTGCAAACCTGCAATTTTTCAGGACATTCCTAGAATAGTCATAATGCCATTTGTCGGAAATAGGGAGTCAAGTCTTGGTTCCGTTAGAAAGTTGAATCTGAATGTCCAGAAGATAGCTCTGTGAAAATGAAAACTAACCTGACTTAAATTACTCCTGATCGCAGTTCCCATATATTTTTGTGTGCTAAATGAACAATGACAGTCTGTGGTTATGGAGTTACCATTGAAGCAGTACAGTCATTTGTGTGCTAAATGAGCAATGACAGTCTGGTTATGGAGTTACCATTCAAGCAGTACAGTCATTTGTGTGCTAAATGAGCAATGACAGTCTGTGGTTATGGAGTTACCATTCAAGCAGTACAGTCATTTGTGTGCTAAATGAGCAATGACAGTCTGTGGTTATGGAGTTACCATTCAAGCAGTACAGTCATTTGTGTGCTAAATGAGCAATCACAGTCTGTGGTTATGGAGTTACCATTCAAGCAGTACAGTCATTTGTGTGCTAATTGAGCAATGACAGTCTGTGGTTATGGAGTTACCATTGAAGCAGTACAGTCATTTGTGTGCTAAATGAGCAATGACCGTCTGGTTATGGAGTTACCATTCAAGCAGTACAGTCATTTGTGTGCTAAATGAGCAATGACAGTCTGTGGTTATGGAGTTACCATTCAAGCAGTACAGTCATTTGTGTGCTAAATGAGCAATCACAGTCTGTGGTTATGGAGTTACCATTCAAGCAGTACAGTCATTTGTGTGCTAATTGAGCAATGACAGTCTGTGGTTATGGAGTTACCATTGAAGCAGTACAGTCATTTGTGTGCTAAATGAGCAATGACAGTCTGTGGTTATGGAGTTACCATTGAAGCAGTACAGTCATTTGTGTGCTAAATGAGCAATGACAGTCTGGTTATGGAGTTACCATTCAAGCAGTACAGTCATTTGTGTGCTAAATGAGCAATCACAGTCTGTGGTTATGGAGTTACCATTCAAGCAGTACAGTCATTTGTGTGCTAATTGAGCAATGACAGTCTGTGGTTATGGAGTTACCATTGAAGCAGTACAGTCATTTGTGTGCTAAATGAGCAATGACAGTCTGTGGTTATGGAGTTACCATTGAAGCAGTACAGTCATTTGTGTGCTAAATGAGCAATGACAGTCTGTGGTTATGGAGTTACCATTCAAGCAGTACAGTCATTTGTGTGCTAAATGAGCAATCACAGTCTGTGGTTATGGAGTTACCATTCAAGCAGTACAGTCATTTGTGTGCTAAATGAGCAATGACAATCTGTGGTTATGGAGTTACCATTCAAACAGTAAATAACATTTTGGCTGTGATATTGTGAGATTTATGGTGATAGTCTATGGTTAGACAGCCCATTCTGGAGGACTTAATTTATGCATTGTCTCATTTGAGGTGGTCCTTACCAAATCTAGGTAGTCCTCATTTTCATACCTCAAAAACGTTGATGTTGGGCATTAAATTCCAATATGTCTCAATTGTTGAATTGTTATTTATTAATATACAAGACTTTAATGTAACATCACATTTCCACAAATTTATTTGACAAATACAGCCGTTACACAGGGCTACGATTTTAGCACTTACCTGTATTTGAACACTGGTTGTTATAAATTGGTATCTTGTGTCATACAACATCGATAATTTGCATAATATCATCCGGCTATTTATGTTAATTAGGTTGTGAGTTATGTAAAGATGTTTTACATCGACATCGTTGATTGGCTATGCGTATTGATTGTATTAAGTTTATTATTCCGATGTCGGGGAGAGTAGCTCATGCCGCGCGGAGTATATTTCGCGGCGTGTATTTCTAGAATTACGATTTAATGACATACGGATTACCATTAATTAGCAAGAATGCCCTCGAGAAAGAAGGTAAAATGGATGTCACCCTGATTGATGTCTATTATCGGCGAAGTCACGGAAAATAAAGCGACCATTAAATTCATATCAAGCCCAACAGATGTATGCTTTATTCTGCATGTCATGGTGTGACTCCTTGCTCATCATCAACATCCCAGGTGGAAATACTTTTGACCAGCTCTCTCGTAATCTACCATCTCTGGCTCGTTTTCCATTTTGTAAATATGTCATTTATGCGATTTTGTAAAATTCATCCCGACAATTTTTCAGGTAGCCCAACTGGATAACTTGGAAACCTTTGTGGTCCTTGGGGGCAATTAGGTAGTCTCAGGCATACAGACCACCGTTAGTGTCGAGCCCAGGGATAAACATTATTTATTTACATTTACAATTTTTATGGGAGTTAGACTGAGCGAGCCGCTTGCGTCCCATATTTTGTTTGTTACATTCCGGTGGAGGTCTAATCTGGATTTGAATGTGTCGACGATTTTGCAGAAACTACCCTCTTGCGTGTCATTCCAGGAATTCACGATTCTAATGCTGAAATAGTTTCAATAGTGGGAGCCGTGATAGCGCCTTTGCTTCAGGTGCGAAAGGCCCCGAGTTTGAGCTCCGCTGGAGCTGTTACGATTATGCCCTTAGGCAAGGCATTCAAATTCCACATTGCCTTTTCTCTCTCCCTCAGCGATGGATTCCATCAGGAATGAGGTCTCAAAAGTGATTACTATAAGTTGTAAGAACTTGTTTCACAATTGAGCTAAAATAAATTTGTATAAACTAAATAGTTTTGATTGAACAGTAGTCCTTTATGGAGAGTTGGTTTATACAATTTCATGGAATTTCCTCTCGTTGCCGAGATATTTGATCTTTTGAAATAGGTATCAGAGTTTATTTGATACTTCGTTCCTAACCAAGTTTTGAATGTTTCAATTAAGTCCCCTCTTCAAGCTGTACAAGTTTAAGATTAGTTAATCGTTCTTCATACCTAAGGTTTCTCAATTCTGGAACAAGACGAGTAGCATATTTCTGAACTCTTTCCAAACAATCAATATCCTTTTGAGTAGTAAGGATTCCATGATTGCACGCCATATTCCATTATTGGTCTTACCGTACTTAAGTTATATGTAAGCGAATATTCTACGCAATAGAATTTATTACCTGTGCAAAAACAAATCAACACAGATTATGTGAAATATATGCAACTGGATATGACGCATTTTTGTTTGCAATACGCAGATGTCTGCAATTCCGAGAAATTCTACCCCCAAGTGGATTTGGCATTCTCAAGTGGTATGCCAATATGGTTCAGGAAATATCTGTGGTCTGCTCCTTGTGCTATATGATGAATAATGTGTGTACAATGCTCTCAAGTGATGCAGGGAAATATCCGTGGTCTGCTCCATGCATTATATGATGAATAATGTGTGTACAATGCTCTCAAGTGATTCAGGAAATAACTGTGGTCTCCTCCATGCACTATATGATGAATAATGTGTGTACAATGCTCTCAAGTGATGCAGGAAATATCCGTGGTCTGCTCCTTGTGCTATATGATGAATAATGTGTGTACAATGCTCTCAAGTGATTCAGGAAATATCCGTGGTCTCCTCCATGCACTATATGATGAATAATGTGTGTACAATGCTCTCAAGTGATGCAGGAAATATCCGTGGTCTGCTCCTTGTGCTATATGATGAATAATGTGTGTACAATGCTCTCAAGTGATTCAGGAAATATCGTGGTCGCTCCTGTGCTATATGATGAATAATGTGTGTACAATGCTCTCAAGTGATGCAGGAAATATCCGTGGTCTGTCCTGTGCTATATGATGAATAATGTGTGTACATGCTCTCAAGTGATGCAGGAAATATCCGTGGTCTGCTCCATGCGCTATATGATGAATAATGTGTGTACAATGCTCTCAAGTGATGCAGGAAATATCCGTGGTCTGCTCCATACGCTATATGATGAATAATGTGTGTACAATGCTCTCAAGTGATGCAGGAAATATCCGTGGTCTGCTCCATGCGCTATATGATGAATAATGTGTGCACAATGCTCTCAAGTGATGCAGGAAATATCCTCTGAAATAGATCTGTATTGCATCACAAAATTATTTATCAGGCCAATCGAAAGATAACAGTGAGCTTTAGCTTTGAATAGCAACTGTATACATGTAGCTCGTCAAATTCACTTTTTAATGAGAGATTATAATATCATTGAATGTGTGTTTTTTACGTTTATTTACGCTTTATACAGTGCACATTAAAAAAACAGGAGACTCTGGAATGGGTCTCTGTCTGTATCATTGCACTATCCTCCAACATCTAAAATTACTAATCTCTTCAGGAGGCGTCGCTCATATGGGCAACCAGTAGCGATGATAAATTAACGTCAAACACACACACACAAAACAACTTCACTGGTCATTGACCGGAACATATCATGGATGTTTTACCCTAATCCTGAGAGGAAGGATTGGGTTAGGTGCAAATCCTGAGAGGACCGTTTGGGTTAGGGGGTGCATATCACAAGAGGAAGAATTGGGTTAGGGGGTGCAAATCCTGAGAGGAAGGATTGGGTTAGGGGGTGCAAAACCCAAGAGGAAGGACTGGGTTAGGGGTGCAAATCAAGAGAGGAAGGATTGGATTAGGGCGTGCAAACCCCAAGAGGAAGGATTGGGTTAGGGGGATACAAACCCTGAGAGTAAGGATTGGGTTAGGGGTACAAACCCCAAGAGGAAGGATTGGGTTAGGAGGATACAAACCCTGAGAGTAAGGATTGGGTTAGGGGGTACAAACCCTGAGAGTAAGGATTGGGTTAGGGGTACAAACCCTGAGAGTAAGGATTGGGTTAGGGGGTGCAAATCCCGAGAGGAATAATTGGATTAGGGGGGCAAATCCTGAGAGTAAGGATTGGATTACGGGTTGCAAATCCTGAGAGGAATAATTGGATTACGGGTTGCAAATCCTGAGAGTAAGGATTGGATTAGGGGTTGCAAATTCCGAGAGGTAGGATTGGATTAGGGGGGCAAATCGGAAGACTGCCAATGAAATAGGGCCATTACTTGACGATTCTCTTCATCTGCTGGCAAGTCATGTTTAGCCCCAATATGAATTACCTCATACATGTTATGCACCCTGTCATGGAGAGTTGTGTACGGTACACCTTAGATGCCATTGTCCGAGAAATACGCTTAGCTTTCACTCCTCTAAGTCTTTACGTCTAACCTTTGACAATTTGGACCGTCTTACGACTCGCGACTGAAAGACAGAATGAAAATATTCATAATCCACTAAAATTTCATATGGAATTCGACTACTGCACCAAGTTTGCTGGGGGTATCACTGTATGAGTAATCTAAGCTGTGTTAGTAAACCCTGTTTACCAGCAATATAGATTTTACCCTTGCATTATTTAACTTTTACAAGGTTAACAAATCTTACTCTCAATGTCCCAGTATGGATAAGAACATACATGTTTCAACAGTAGGTAGAATTCAACGTCGATATATTTCAAAATATAGTCAAACCTGTCGTAAGCAGCCAGCCAAGGGAATGTGGAAACTGGTTACTTAATACAGGTTTGCTGCTTAATAGAGGTGACCACTAACACAGGTTTGACTGTAATCTCTCCACAAAACTTCTCTCTCCACAAGGTCGCAGCATAAAGGATGTTATGCAGTATTGATGGCACATCTACTGCCAATATAAATATTCAACAATATTGAATTACGTATTTTTTTACAGTTTCAAACAGGGTATCTTGATTCAAATAAGGTGATAGCAGTTTCAAACAGGTTGGCCCCGCCCCGCTCCGTTTCGTCGACACACAAGAAAACCTTTACTTTACATGTACATGGTAATACTCTATTTTCAGTGCAACATTTATACGAATCAATCCGCACACAATCAAACTATGGAAGTTCCAGCGTTGCCAGTTGATAGTGAACTATGAACTCCGCCCAATCTTACCGCCCCCGTTGATTGCCATTAGTCATATATACCTGGCACTCAAGTTCATCAAGCGTAGGTGTCAAGGAAAACGAGACATAGACTCGGGATTGAGTAAGTACTGCATGTGTTTTCTCGTTTTGTAGCTCGTGTAAGTTATGTGTTCCCCGCATTACAGCCATCGGGTGCACAGCTAGCTATCTATATGCAATATACGCCAGCATTACTGCCATCGGGTGCGCAGCTAGCTACCGATATGCAATATACACCAGCATTACAGCCATCGGGTGTGCAGCTAGCTACCGATATGCAATATACACCAGCATTACAGCCATCGGGTGCGCAGCTAGCTACCGATATGCAATATACACCAGCATTACAGCCATCGGGCGCGCAGCTAGCTACCGATATGCAATATACACCAGCATTACAGCCATCGGGTGCGCAGCTAGCTACCGATATGCAATATACACCAGCATTACAGCCATCGGGTGCGCAGCTAGCTACCGATATGCAATATACACCAGCATTACAGCCATCGGGTGCGCAGCTAGCTACCTATATGCAATATACACCAGCATTACAGCCATCGGGTGCGCAGCTAGCTACCAATATGCAATATACGCCAGCATTACAGCCATCGGGCGTGCAGCTAGCTACCGATATGCACCAGCATTACAGCCATCGGGCGTGCAGCTAGCTACCGATATGCACCAGCATTACAGCCATCGGGCGCGCAGCTAGCTACCGATATGCACCAGCATTACAGCCATCGGGTGCGCAGCTAGCTACCGATATGCAATATACACCAGCATTACAGCCATCGGATGCGCAGCTAGCTACCGATATGCAATATACTCCAGCATTACAGCCATCGGACGCGCAGCTAGCTACCAATATGCAATATACGCCAGCATTACAGCCATCGGGTGTGCAGCTAGCTACCGATATGCACCAGTATTACAGCCATCGGGCGCGCAGCTAGCTACCGATATACACCAGCATTACAGCCATCGGATGCGCAGCTAGCTACCGATATGCAATATACACCAGCATTACAGCCATCGGGCGCGCAGCTAGCTACCGATATACACCAGCATTACAGCCATCGGGCGCGCAGCTAGCTACCGATATACACCAGCATTACAGCCATCGGGTGTGCAGCTAGCTACCGATATGCAATATACACCAGCATTACAGCCATCGGGTGCGCAGCTAGCTACCGATATGCAATATACACCAGCATTACAGCCATCGGATGCGCAGCTAGCTACCGATATGCAATATACACCAGCATTACAGCCATCGGGCACGCAGCTAGCTACCGATATACACCAGCATTACAGCCATCGGGTGCGCAGCTAGCTACCGTTATGCAATGTACGCCAGCATTACAGCCATCGGATGCGCAGCTAGCTACCGATATGCAATATACTCCAGCATTACAGCCATCGGGCGCGCAGCTAGCTACCGATATGCAATATACGCCAGCATTACAGCCATCGGGTGCGCAGCTACCTATATGCTGATGACATTCCTTTAACAAAAAGTGACCGAAAACATTGATTTTCAGCTGAATTAATGTGTGTTTCTAGGCAGGTATATGCGGTATGTGCCGCGTGTCTCCAGGCAGGTATATACGGTATGTGACATGTGTTTCTAGGCGGGTATGTGCCGCTTGTCTCCAGCCAGGTATATACGGTATGTGACGTGTGTTTCTAGGCGGGTATGTGCCGCGTGTCTCCAGCCAGGTATATACGGTATGTGACATGTGTTTCTAGGCGGGTATGTGACATGTGTTTCTAGGTGGGTATATGCCGCGTGTCTTCTGCCAGGTATATACAGTATGTGACGTGTGTTTCTAGGCACGTATATGCCGTGTGTCTTCAGCCAGGTATATACGGTATGTGACGTGTGTTTCTAGGCGGGTATATGCCGTGTGTCTTCAGCCAGGTATATACGGTATGTGACGTGTGTCCAGGCAGGTATATGATGTGTGTCCAGGCAGGTATATACGATATGTGATGTGTGTCTAGGCAGGTATATACGGTATGTGATGTGTGTCCAGGCAGGTATATACGGTATATGATGTGTGTCCAGGCAGGTATATACGATATGTGATGTGTGTCTAGGCAGGTATATACGGTATGTGATGTGTGTCCAGGCAGGTATATACGGTATGTGAAATATGTTTCTAGGCTGGTATGTGACGTGTGTCTAGGCAGGTATATACTGTATATGATGTGTGTCCAGGCAGGTATATACGGTATGTAACGTGTGTCCAGGCAGGTATATACGGTATATGATGTGTGTCCAGGCAGGTATATACGGTATATGATGTGTGTCCAGGCAGGTATATACGGTATGTGACGTGTGTCCAGGCAGATATATACGGTATGTGATTGTGTCCAGGCAGGTATATACGGTATGTGACGTGTGTCCAGGCAGGTATATACGGTATGTGACGTGTGTCCAGGCAGGTATATACGGTATGTGACGTGTGTCCAGGCGGGTATGTGACGTGTGTCCAGGCAGGTATATACGGTATGTGACGTGTGTTTCTAGGCGGGTATATGCCGTGTGTCTTCAGCCAGGTATATACGTTATGTGACGTGTGTCCAGGCGGGTATATGCGGTATGTGATGTGTGTCCAGGCAGGTATATACGGTATGTGACGTGTGTCAAGGCAGGTATATACAGTATGTGACGTGTGTCCAGGCAGGTATATACGGTATGTGACGTGTGTCCAGGCTGGTATATATAGTATGTGACATGTCTCCAGGCAGGTATATACGGTATGTGACGCGTGTCCAGGCAGGTATATGCGGTATGTGACGTGTGTCCAGGCAGGTATATGCGGTATGTGATGTGTGTCCAGGCAGGTATATACGTTATGTGACGTGTGTCCAGGCAGGTATATACGGTATGTGACGTGTCTCCAGGCAGGCATATACGGTATGTGACGTGTGTCTAGGCAGGCATATATGGTATGTGACGTGTGTCCAGGCAGATATATACGGTATGTGACGGGTGTCCAGGCAGGTATATACGGTATGTGACGTGTGTCCAGGCAGGTATATACGGTATTGACGTTTGTTTCAGAGTTGTTTCTGTCTCATGATGATTTGGAGAAGCTCCATGACTTTGAGGAAGAGTGTGCCGAGGATTATTTCAGGGAGAAGGAACTACTGCTGCAATCTTCATCGGATAAACGAATACAAGTTATCAATGAAAGGTAAATGCAACCCGACCATATGATCTCGGACAAGTTCGATAATTTACCAAGTTTGCGAATGGCCGCTGAGTTAGAAATGCTATATTTCACCTTGTGAGCAGAAGAGATGCGACATTTCTTCAGCAATTTTCAGCAAGTTTATGCATGACGTGTCTAATCGCAACATCTCATTAGTTAGGTAAAGGGCCAGATCGACGTAATAGCACCACATTTATGGCCCCTGAATTATGGTGAATTCCTACCTGTCATCTCAGTTCTGCAGTAATCTCTGCAAGGTATGTATATATTGTGTTAATGGTTTTTCACAACTGTGGTAAATAGCTAAGATTGGCCCAGTATCCACAGAGTTATCGCCCATACATTTGGCAAAAACTGCCAGATTTATTAGCAGTGTGGAGGCCAGATATCATGAGCTGAAAATGAAACATTGGCACAGTATATGTGTGCACCCAATAGATCTGAAACATGCTTGAGAATGAGAGACATCGGTCAGTTACTGCCCCTGAATACTCCCTAAAGTAGATAGGTCCTATTAAGTGTTTTCCTCTGTCTTTATCGTTGTTTCCTTTGCACAACATGCTAGCAATTTTATTCCACTATCGCTTCATATGATTATTAAATTACTATATCTCGACAGATCTCTTACAGTATATGCAATGGGTACTTATTTGTAAAATAATGTTATCAGTTAATTAACACGATTTTGATAAAATCACAATTATCATACCGCAACATCTGGTTAGGGAACAACAATAAAAACAAAGGATTCTAACTAAAAGGACCTATTCACATTTTGGAATAAATCAAAATAAATGTCTCTCATTGGTGAGCTCATTCTAAAACATCAAAAGTTATGGCCCCTGATTGGAATAATTTGAGGGATTGCAGCTTCATTATTTGATTGCACTATTTTAATGGCCCATACACGGGATGCATATTGGAACACGATCCCAGAATGAACCAGATTCAGAGGTGTTTGTTTTTTTAATGCCTGGTAGTTCAGGCGTTTTCCATGGGATGGAAGTCGTATATATCTGAACAGTCCCGCAATCATGTTGTAATATCAGCGTTATTTGTAAATAATTATATGGATTGTCAGTGACTCACGTGAATGACTTGGCGCCATTTCTCTTTGTAACATGCTTTACACTGTGCCGTAAAAGAACCAGAGGAGACTCTGAAATGGGTCTATGTATGTATCATTGCACTAATATCCAAACATCTAAAATAACTAATCTCTTCAGGAGGCATCGCTCATATGGGCAACCTGTAGCCCCTCACTGCTGTAACCTGTAGGTTCGAATCCCACGGGAGGGTGTCAGGTTATTTCATGTGATGAAGCGATCCAGCTGGTTCTACCCGGGTGCCGCCCATGCCTGCAATACTGCACCCGGGGTCATTCACCAACAATGATAGCTGGAGAGTCGCCATATGACCTAAGCTGTTGGTGCGACTTTTAAACCCCAAAACAAACTAACAAAACATGCAGGATTGCCTATTGTGCCTTCGTTTATCTTGGTGTCAGAATGCTGACTTCTCACCAATGCATCCCAGTTTGATCCGCAATGCATCCCAGTTTGATCCACAATGCATCCCAGTTTGATCCACAATGCATCCCAGTTTGATCCGCAATGCATCCCAGTTTGATCCACAATGCATCCCAGTTTGATCCACAATGCATCCCAGTTTGATCCGCAATGCATCCCAGTTTGATCCGCAATGCATCCCAGTTTGATCCACAATGCATCCCAGTTTGATCCACAATGCATCCCAGTTTGATCCGCAGCTTGGTAAGTATGTGAGATAGTACAGCTGTGGATTTTCTTCATTTTTCTCCCAAACATTTATGCTTTCATCGATGAATGTCATTAACCCATTCAACACCAAGTAACTCACATGGACTGGTCCATGATATTCATAAACCAATAAATGAATCAGAAAATCACATTTGGACAAGTTCATTTATCAAAATGGGTAATTATGTCTAAAAATAGTCATATCACTGGCAAAAAGTGCAGATCCTGATGAGACGGCTCGTCACGAGCCGGCTCATCTGGATCTACACTTTTTGTAAGCCTATTTAGAGGTCTGTGAAAGGGTTAATATAAGTTGTTAGAGCTTGTTTTGCAATCGTAGTAAGGAAATAACGTACTTTTATTTCAGGGTTGAAAATATGACTCTTCGTATGGATGACATGAACCAGAAAGAGAATGCCATGAAGCTGTCGGTGCAGACGTTAGAATATAGAATGTTGATACTCGAGGACCTTGCTATGCAGAACATCGACATCCTCAACCAGATAAAGCAGACACTGTCACAGTTTGAAGCACGATCGAGAAATATCAGTTCCTCCAGCCGAGGCAGCAGTAGAATGCGTCTCGACAGTGAAGATTCAGGCAACGATCAGGTCGATATTCAACAATACGAGGACCAGCTGGCTACCACATCCCAGAGCGAGAGCTTGTTAACTCAGAAGCGGAGACGCGAGTTTTCTCATGGCGCTGAGAGTGAGAAATCATTGACCCCTGAAGTAAGCGCGACTATGAGACCCATGCCGTCTCCTATTCTGGTACATTCGCATAAGGCAGTGCGAGAGGATAGCTTACAGAAGTACACAGACTTCTCTAAAGCATCTCCTAAACCAAGCACCTCAGCTCTCAGACGACTGGAGAAGCAATCCAGTGTGAAAAACCGAAGATCTCTTCCAAAAGTTCTGGAAAATAGTCCGGAGATGGAAATTCGAGCCAACAATTGTAGCAACTCCTTGTTAGAGCGCCGACAGGGACATGCATTGAAGCTACAGATTGACACAGTTGAAACAAGTGCTCCATCTACACAAGATTCTCAAACCCATGTACACAGAGATGCTAACATTGATTCAAACAGTTCCTCTGTATACAGTACCGCCCACATGGATACAGCCACCTCTGTAGCGTCTCACCAACCAGCTCAGATTGAAATGAATAACGATCCAAGAATTACCTTGACCACCACATCATCCAACCATCATGAACCCCTTAATATCGACATTTCTACACCCGAATTGAATCCGGCTCCCTATTACCAAGGAACATCCGACTATTCATCGTCCATGTACCCAATTCCTTTTACCCCTATATTAACATCTCGTTCTGCCGAATATACAACGATCACAGATGAAATAGACACATCCTGTATGATGACTCGTTCCCCTCCACGCAGCCCTACATCTGCCGCTCCATTCAGCGCGGAATTGTCCTGGGAGGAAGGCAAATCGGAAAACCCGGCGTCAAGGTTCGAAAAGGCTGCATTAAAACAAGCCGAGGAGATGGAACACAGGAAGATGGAGAAAGTGATACGAAAACGTCTGCGTCAGATCTCGATGGACGAGAGCGACAGCATCAGTGACATTGCTAAACTTGTTATCACAGAGATGGAGACTGAGGATGCACACTCGGACCATGAAGACGATGACGATTTACATGGATCAGCAGAGAATATTCCGAGTCTTATCAAAGAAGAAAGTGAAGAAGAAGAAGAAGACCAGTCAAACAGTGCTGAAAGCGGCCCGATCACGTTCGAAGCTGCGGCCAATGTGGAGATCCGAATACGACGGGCTTCCACATTAATAGAAGAAGAGCCTCACACACCGCATTGTTAACTTGTTTTCCTATTAGTTAATCCTTTCCGACATTGAAGGGCCTCTTGACACGATTGCCACATACATTGATAATGTAGTAGCCAAATCACAATACATGCCAGAACCTCATGAAGTCCCAGTAATATCTATGGAGTTGGGGGGTAGATATACTGACTGCTTATCCATTGAAATATAGCTAAATGGCTGCTGTATGTACAGAGATACTGTAGTATATTAACCCATTCAACCCCAAGTAACTGACATGGACTGGTGCGTGATATTTTCAGACCAATAAATTAATAAGAAAATTACCTTTGGACCAGTTCATTTATCAAAATGGGTAATTTTATCTAAAAAATAGTACCGGTAATAATTATTACTGGCAAAAAGTGCAGATCCTGATGAGACGGCTCATCTGGATCTACACTTTTCATAAGCCTATTTAGAGGCCTGTGGGGTTGAAAGGGTTAATGGTTAATCAAGGGGCACAACTGTGTAGAAACAGTGATATTGGTTTTACAAAATATTTTGCAACATTATGGGGAATAGCGAAAAGTAGTTTGTATTAATGTTTTGATTTTACTGGAATTCCTCTGATATATCGTCGCTTACTTATTTATAATCCGTAATTCTTAAATTAACGACTTATAAAAAATAAATACCGTTTCAGGGGAGGTAACCTCTCCCTGCTGGAACGTGTGCACCTCTATGATCTGTTTCTACATGATGTTGGCCCTAAATGAGTTGTTATTTGACACAAATTGTAACTTACTGTGATACATTTAAGTATGTTATTGCATGGCTATAGTTGTATAGTTATTTTAGGTATGGGTACATTTTGCTATATATGTACCGGTATATCATAAACACCCCACTCATTACTAATAATCTTCCTTCACTTTCTGGTAATATCGCCACAGGGTCATCCATGTAATTATCGGTTATTTATGTCTCATCCAATAAGGGGGAGACATATTGTTTTTTACTTTGCCGTCTGTCCGAGTTTACCTTGTCTGTGCTGCATCTCCTAAACCATCCGTCTGTCCGAGTTTACCTTGTCTGCACTGCATCTCTTAAACCATCCGTCTGTCCGAGTTCACCTTGTATGCACTGCATCTCCTAAACCATCCGTCTGTTCGAGTTTACCGTGTCTGCGCTGCATCTCCTAAACCATCCCTCTGTCCGAGTTTACCTTGTCTGTGCTGCATCTCCTAAACCATCCGTCTGTCCGAGTTTACCTTGTCTGTGCTGCATCTCCTAAACTGTCCGTGTTTACCTTGTCTGCGCTGCATCTCCTAAACCATCCGTCTGTCCGAGTTTACCTTGTCTGTGCTGCAACTCCTAAACTGTCTGTGTTTACCTTGTCTGCGCTGCATCTCCTAAACCATCCGTCTGTCCGAGTTTACCTTGTCTGCGCTGCATCTCCTAAACCATCCGTCTGTCCGAGTTTACCTTGTCTGCGCTGCATCTCCTAAACCATCCGTCTGTCCGAGTTTACCTTGTCTGCGCTGCATCTCCTAAACCATCCGTCTGTCCGAGTTTACCTTGTCTGCACTGCATCTCCTAAACCATCCGTCTGTCCGAGTTTACCTTGTCTGCGCTGCATCTCCTAAACCATCCGTCTGTCCGAGTTTACCTTGTCTGCGCTGCATCTCCTAAACCATCCGTCTGTCCGAGTTTACCTTGTCTGCGCTGCATCTCCTAAACCATCCGTCTGTCCGAGTTTACCTTGTCTGCGCTGCATCTCCTAAACCATCCGTCTGTCCGAGTTTACCTTGTCTGTGCTGCATCTCCTAAACTGTCCGTGTTTACCTTGTCTGCGCTGCATCTCCTAAACCATCCGTCTGTCCGAGTTTACCTTGTCTGTGCTGCAACTCCTAAACTGTCTGTGTTTACCTTGTCTGCGCTGCATCTCCTAAACCATCCGTCTGTCCGAGTTTACCTTGTCTGCGCTGCATCTCCTAAACCATCCGTCTGTCCGAGTTTACCTTGTCTGCGCTGCATCTCCTAAACCATCCGTCTGTCCGAGTTTACCTTGTCTGCGCTGCATCTCCTAAACCATCCGTCTGTCCGAGTTTACCTTGTCTGCACTGCATCTCCTAAACCATCCGTCTGTCCGAGTTTACCTTGTCTGCGCTGCATCTCCTAAACCATCCGTCTGTCCGAGTTTACCTTGTCTGCGCTGCATCTCCTAAACCATCCGTCTGTCCGAGTTTACCTTGTCTGCGCTGCATCTCCTCAACCATCCGTCTGTCCGAGTTTACCTTGTCTGCACTGCATCTCCTAAACCATCCGTCTGTCCGAGTTTACCTTGTCTGTGCTGCATCTCCTAAACTGTCCGTGTTTACCTTGTCTGCGCTGCATCTCCTAAACCATCCGTCTGTCCGAGTTTACCTTGTCTGCGCTGCATCTCCTAAACTGTCCGAGTTTACCTTGTCTGCGCTGCATCTCCTAAACCATCCGTCTGTCCGAGTTTACCTTGTCTGTGCTGCATCTCCTAAACCATCCGTCTGTCCGAGTTTACCTTGTATGCACTGCATCTCCTAAACCATCCGTCTGTCCCAGTTTACCTTGTCTGCGCTGCATCTCCTAAACCATCCGTCTGTCCCAGTTTACCTTGTCTGCGCTGCATCTCCTAAACCACCCGTCTGTCCGAGTTTACCTTGTCTGCACTGCATCTCCTAAACCATCCGTCTGTCCGAGTTTACCTTGTATGCGCTGCATCTCCTAAACCATCCGTCTGTCCGAGTTTTGCAAGCATTTGAGTGGCTGTAATTCAGGAAGAATTTGTAAACTGTAAATACATGTACATATGTGACTGTCATGCTGTTTGACTAAAGAAAACCTTAAAATTATGCAAAATTGAAAACGAAAAATATATTTCTGGAATGTGTATAACTGCCCCTGTAAGTTATTTTATCGACCAACTTTATACCAATCTTTGTTCATCTAATTTAACCAATCGTATATTTGCTGTTAAGTGTTGTTATATGTCATAGAGTAAGTGCTTACATAGTTTTAGTAGGAATGCCAACGAGTAACTATTTTGATTAGTACTAGAGTACTCCGCCTCATTGTTGGATCATGTACTTGTATTATTGGCTAGCTGGACATTGTTGGATCATGTACTTGTGTTCTTGGCTAGCTGGACATTGTTGGATCATGTACTTGTATTATTGGCTAGCTGGACATTGTTGGATCATGTACTTGTGTTCTTGGCTAGCTGGACATTGTTGGATCATGTACTTGTGTTCTTGGCTAGCTGGACATTGTACTTGTATTATTGGCCAGCTGGACATTGTTGGATCATGTACTTGTGTTCTTGGCTAGCTGGACATTGTTGGTTCATGTACTTGTATTATTGGCTAGCTGGACATTGTTGGTTCATGTACTTGTGTTCTTGGCTAGCTGGACATTGTTGGATCATGTACTTGTGTTCTTGGCTAGCTGGACATTGTTGGATCATGTACTTGTATTATTGGCTAGCTGGACATTGTTGGATCATGTACTTGTGTTCTTGGCTAGCTGGACATTGTTGGTTCATGTACTTGTATTATTGGCTAGCTGGACATTGTTGGTTCATGTACTTGTATTCTTGGCTAGCTGGACATTGTTGGTTCATGTACTTGTATTCTTGGCCAGCTGGACATTGTTGGATCATGTACTTGTGTTCTTGGCTAGCTGGACATTGTTGGATCATGTACTTGTGTTCTTGGCTAGCTGGACATTGTTGGATCATGTACTTGTGTTCTTGGCTAGCTGGACATTGTTGGTTCATGTACTTGTATTATTGGCCAGCTGGACATTGTTGGTTCATGTACTTGTGTTCTTGGCTAGCTGGACATTGTTGGATCATGTACTTGTATTATTGGCCAGCTGGACATTGTTGGTTCATGTACTTGTATTATTGGCTAGCTGGACATTGTTGGTTCATGTACTTGTATTATTGGCCAGCTGGACATTGTTGGTTCATGTACTTGTGTTCTTGGCTAGCTGGACATTGTTGGATCATGTACTTGTATTCCTGGCTTTGGTTCTAAATTGCAATCCTTTCTGTAATCTATCGTTTAAATTCCTGCAGACTTTATAACCCTAAAATTAATTTGCTGTTGTTCACTCCTCAGGCAGAATTTATTGTTATAATGGTGTTGGGAGATCAATTACCAGTTAGTCATCGACAGTGTTATATGTAAGATTGAATGTGTGTGATGTCGAGATGTACAAATGATTCAGGTGAAAATGGGATTTCAAGGCTTTATGATAGTTAAGTTTAATCCTAATTTATTGCTTGATTCGTTTTTTACATATATATATATATATACATGTGAATGCAAAATATGACAATTTATAGAAAAGCAAACAGGTCGGGCCACAAGTTCTAGCAACAGATTTATGATGTTGGGAAAAAATTATTGAGTCTTTAAAATTTGTTTAGTTTTAAAAGATTAAATCATACATTGTATTCTTTCATGCGTCCATACAAATATTGTATTTTCATGCGTCCATACAAATATTGTATTTTCATGCGTCCATACAAATATTGTATTTTCTTGCGTCCATACAAATATTGTATTTTCTTGCGTCCATACAAATATTGTATTTTCATGCGTCCATACAAATATTGTATTTTCATGCGTCCATACAAATATTGTATTTTCTTGCGTCCATACAAATATTGTATTTTCTTGCGTCCATACAAATATTGTATTTTCATGCGTCCATACAAATATTGTATTTTCATGCGTCCATACAAATATTGTATTTTCATGCGTCCATACAAATATTGTATTTTCTTGCGTCCATACAAATATTGTATTTTCATGCGTCCATACAAATATTGTATTTTCTTGCATCCATACAAATATTGTATTTTCTTGCGTCCATACAAATATTGTATTTTCTTGCATCCATGCAAATATTGTTTTCTTTCATGCGTCCATACAAATATTGTATTTTCATGCATCCATGCAAATATTGTATTTTCTTGCATCCATGCAAATATTGTTTTATTTCATGCATCCATTGTTTTATTTTCTTGCATTCATGCAAATATTCTTATTTTTTTATGCTATCATGCAAATATTCTTATTTTCTTACATTCATGCAAATATTCTTATTTTTTATGCATTCGTGCAAATATTCTTATTTTCTTGCCTACTTCCCTCGTTTTCTCCAGACTGAAGATGACCGACTAGTGAATATAAACAGTCTGTGTTTGATCTTTTGTCAAGACAAAAACGATTGATCACTTAACCCATTCAACACCAAGTAACTGACATGGACTGGTGCATGATATTTTTACACCAATAAATTAATATGAAAATTACATTTGGACTAATTTATCAAAATGGGTCATTTTGACTAAAAATAATAATGTTACTGGCAAAAAGTGCAGATCCTGATGAGATGGCTCATCTGGATATACACTTTTTGTAAGCCTATCTAGAGGTCTGTGGTGTTGAAAGGGTTAAGGAGGTGTGGCTCATATGACGTAAAACTCGCACACATGTCCTGTTCTTGGTGTGGCTGCTGACTACATGTCTGTCTCTGCCGTCTTCAGTAGTGCTCCAAATTGAGTTAATTGAATCTATGGTGATGTTTAAAAAAAAAGTCATACCGACAAAAAATTTAGTTTTCAAGAAACGAAATACAGTTTTTTCGCCAAATTAAAATTATCTTCAGAAGTCATGCATTGCACATTTTATTAGACCATAAACATGTAGGTGATATTACATGTCTCTAGCGCTCTCTGCTACATTACGTGTCTCTAGCGCTCTCTGCTACATTACGTGTCTCTAGCGCTCTCTGCTACATTACGTGTCTCTAGCACTCTCTGCTACGGATAACGTAAGCAAACCTTTTGGTTAGTACAGCTTTTTTCTTCTAAAAGATTTCCAAAGAGTAATTTAGCGATTCATTTTGGTAGGTACAGATTTGTTTAAAAAAAAACTATCCAATGGTCCAGTGTATCTTACTGGACACAATTTTGTATGGAAATATTAGGGATGGCAACGAGTAGCGATATTGCTAATCGAATATTCGGTCGGGAAGGTATTCGAATATTCGATATAATTGTATCAAAAACTCAAAATCACTCAAACTTATAAAAAATGCCAAATTAAGCTACTTTACTAAACGCCATCTTCTTCCTGTAAGGCCATGCAAATATGACAATGACTCATTCAGTTATTGTTATCGGCCACTGTACCTACATGGTCGTTTTTCAAATGATTATTCAGATTGATGTTGTACCCAGATTATGTGTACTTAGGAGTTTTCTTATTCTCAGCGCGATTGAAGTGTTTCCTAACTTATGACTAAGCGGGCGGAATTTTTGAGGACAACATCATAAATAGTACTTTTGGGTAATATTGAGCAGTTAATTAAAAATTTAAGAAACATGGGGTGGATTTTGCTGCAGCATGTCTGTAATAACAACGGAATTTTCTGGTCTAAACAGTTTTGACATCATAATTAAACACTACCTACCTTAGCACCTACTGTAATTATCCAATTACACGGCAGAGTGTCAATTAACACTTGCCATGGATGCGACCACAACATTGTTTATTCAAACATCGTACAATTACGAAGGGCAGGGGGGGCGGCAATTTGGAATAAAAAACAGCGATAACAAACATGCTCTAGCTACATTTACAAGGTACAGCTATTTTTATCTTTCCTTTCTTTAACCCTTTCAACACCACAGGCCTTTAAATAGGCTTATGAAAAGTGTAGATCCAGATGAGCCGGCTCGTGACGAGCCGTCTCATCAGGATCTGCACCTTTTTGCCAGTAATAATTATTACTATTTTTAGATAAAATTACCCATTTTGATCAATGAACTGGTCCAAAGGTAATTTTCTTATTAATTTATTGGTCTACAAATACCATGCACCAGTCCATGTCAATTACATGGTGTTGAATGGGTTAAACCAATGGAAGTTCGGCATATTATCACATATATTTTTCTTCCCTTTCTGATTGCATGGTAGGTGTTTGGTTCAAAACTTTTATTTCCCCCCAAAACACGAAAACGGGAAAAAAATGTAGGTGCTTTTTGAAACATAGCTATCCATTTGTTACCTTGATACTCTATACTCTTTCTGTTGAACTGTGTTAACAAAATGTGTTCAAATCTCTTGCCATAAAATATTTTGTGTTCATACTTGCCTTACGGTTTGCAATCCTGCCCATTGGTGTTGCTGTGATTGCGGCTAGGGTGAAGTTTCATATCTTTGTGTTTTTATTGTGATGTAAACGAGAAACAAAAAACATCCAGCTTGTTTTGTGATGGACAACTTTTACTGGGTTTATATGTTCTGAAATCGTGTTGCCAAAATAGTATTGCCTAAATAGTTTTAAAACATTAGTTGCGAGTCATTTATTATCCTTGATATTTTTATTTTTTTAAAGTTAAAAAGTGAGATCGATTTTATATAAAATTAAAAAGTGATATCTACCTACAAATAGTGTGCTGTTTACATGACATTGTATTTATATAATAAAATAATATGTATATTTTAAAAGAAATTAACCGGCTGAATCTCAATTTTGCATTGTACCGTTTTCAAACAGTGTCATTACATTCAGTGCATTATATATATGAACGTGTTTGTATATATGAATGTGTTTGTATATATGAACGTGTTTGTATATATGAACATGTTTGTATATATGAACCTGTTTGAACGTGTTTGTATATATGAACGTGTTTGTATATATGAACGTGTTTGTATATATGAACGTGTTTGTATATATGAACCTGTTTGAACGTGTTTGTATATATGAACCTGTTTGAACGTGTTTGTATATATGAACGTGTTTGTATATATGAACCTGTTTGAACGTGTTTGTATATATGAACCTGTTTGAACGTGTTTGTATATATGAACGTGTTTGTATATATGAACGTGTTTGTATATATGAACGTGTAAAACTGTTTGTATATATGAACCTGTTTGTATATATGAACCTGTTTGTATATATGAACCTGTTTGTACTACAATTGCATGTACATCTTTATATTTAACATGAATATTTATGTCTCCCACACCTTGCACACATACAAAGTGGCCAGGAGACCTATTGAGTTGTGCTTTCTGTCTGTTGGGTTTTGCTCAGCTGCTTTACATAATTATTTTCTTCCCATTTTTCTGAAGACTCCTATTGCCCAAGCCACCGGACACATAGTCATGATTTCCTTAGGTTTCTCTGTCGCAAATAAAATAAAAAAGAAATTAATGTGTGTACGGTAGATCATTTTTTGCATGTTTTATTAAAAGTGCCGAGATATTCTCGTACATTGCAATGTTGTCTTACAGAACAATATTGTAACTTCACAGCAATATACACACAGAACAATTTGTGAAGTATTACACACTTCTGTGTATTATAGTAGTTACATCCATGTAAGACATTTTCTATTCATTTGCCATGTCCGTCTGTTCACATGTAATATGTCACAAAATGTGTCCGGAAGAGATCTTGTAAACCTAGATTTAAGCGTTGCTATGCATATCGCCAACTTGTTCCGTCCAGTTGATGTTTTACGATGTTGTTACCCTTTACAGCTAAACAACCAGCTATACTTCCTTAGAACAGCTAAACAACCAGCTACACTTCCTCAGTACAGCTAAACAACCAGCTACACTTCCTCAGTACAGCTAAACAACCAGCTACACTTCCTCAGTACAACTAAACAACCAGCTACACTTCCTTAGTACAGCTAAACTACCAGCTACACTTCCTTAGTACAGCTAAACAACCAGCTACACTTCCTTAGTACAGCTAAACAACCAGCTACACTTCCTCAGTACAGCTAAACAACCAGCTACACTTCCTTAGTACAGCTAAACAACCAGCTACACTTCCTCAGTACAGCTAACCAACCAGCTACACTTCCTCAGTACAGATAAACAACCAGCTACACTTCCTCAGTACAGCTAACCAACCAGCTACACTTCCTCAGTACAGCTAACCAACCAGCTACACGTCCTCAGTACAGCTAAACAACCAGCTACATGTCCTCAGTACAGAGCTTAGTTCTCCGTTCTCCAATACATGGCGATGCAAATGTTCTACTTTTGAACAACAATTGACCAGTCTCCAATTGCCATATCGCTCCACCCCTAAGATCACATGATCCAGTAGCGAGTTACCTTCGATCACATGATCCAGTAGCGAGTTACCTTCGATCACATGATCCAGTAGCGAGTTACCTTCGATCACATGATCCAGTAGCGAGTTACCTTCGATCACATGATCCAGTAGCGAGTTACCTTCGATCACATGATCCAGTAGCGAGTTACCTTCGATCACATGATCCAGTAGCGAGTTACCTTCGATCACATGATCCAGTAGCGAGTTACCTTCGATCACATGATCCAGTAGCGAGTTACCTTCGATCACATGATCCAGTAGCGAGTTACCTTCGATCACATGATCCAGTAGCGAGTTACCTTCGATCACATGATCCAGTAGCGAGTTACCTTCGATCACATGATCCATTAACGAGTTACCTTCGATCACATGATCCAGTAACGAGTTACCTTCGATCACATGATCCATTAACAAGAAACATTCAATGCGTAGAAATTTAGCCTTGAAATATTTGTGTTATGGCTGGTGTGATACTAGTTATGCTATACCCTTACACAGAAACCAGGATGTCCGTGGCAGGTAACCACACAGAAACCAGGATGTCCGTGGCATGTAACCACACAGAAACCAGGATGTCCGTGGCATGTAACCACACAGAAACCAGGATGTCCGTGGCATGTAACCACACAGAAACCAGGATGTCCGTGGCATGTAACCACACAGAAACCAGGATGTCCGTGGCATGTAACCACACAGAAACCAGGATGTCCGTGGCATGTAACCACACAGAAACCAGGATGTCCGTGGCATGTAACCACACAGAAACCAGGATGTCCGTGGCATGTAACCACACAGAAACCAGGATGTCCGTGGCATGTAACCACACAGAAACCAGGATGTCCGTGGCATGTAACCACACAGAAACCAGGATGTCCGTGGCAGTAACCACACAGAAACCAGGATGTCCGTGGCATGTAACCACACAGAAACCAGGATGTCCGTGGCATGTAGCCACACAGAAACCAGGATGTCCGTGGCATGTAACCACACAGAAACCAGGATGTCCGTGGCAGGTAGCCACACAGAAACCAGGATGTCCGTGGCATGTAACCACACAGAAACCAGGATGTCCGTGGCAGGTAACCACACAGAAACCAGGATGTCCGTGGCATGTAACCACACAGAAACCAGGATGTCCGTGGCATGTAACCACACAGAAACCAGGATGTCCGTGGCATGTAACCACACAGAAACCAGGATGTCCGTGGCATGTAACCACACAGAAACCAGGATGTCCGTGGCAGGTAACCACACAGAAACCAGGATGTCCGTGGCATGTAACCACACAGAAACCAGGATGTCCGTGGCATGTAACCACACAGAAACCAGGATGTCCGTGGCATGTAACCACACAGAAACCAGGATGTCCGTGGCATGTAACCAGTAAATAAATGCTGATGAATGGACGGACCTGTGTACAGTACTTGAATACTGTGCTATAAAGTGGAATGGGAAAATACCTGCCATTTATTTGGTGCAAAAACGTCTAGTTAAATACCCGGGAGGTGGAACTTGAAAAAGACTGAAACCTTTGGCCCAATGTTTTAATTTCAAGCGCCCGTCCCACACTACCGGGTATTTAACTACGAGTTTTTATATAACCTGTGAGCTGTTAATTCTTATCTAATGGGTTTTTTCTCTCAAATTATAAATAACTTTTGGCTGCAGTTCAAATCCTCCTTACTGTCAAACATGAATAATTAATTAGCTCATCAAAACCAGGTGAGCCAATCAAAATCGTTCAACATATCACTGAATCTCAATCAAAATGGAGGTGATTCAGTGGGATGTTTTGCATTCGGTGTTGGATATGTATTACCTCTAATAATAATGGATTGAAATAAGTTACACCAGGTAAGATTTGACGGCTTTTGCCAAATATCGGGCGCTGATCGTAGTAACAATCAGGTACACGAAATATCTCTGTCGCTGTTGTACAGATTTCAATACACAGTGGGCGTGACTAATTTAACATTACTTCGAAATAGGAAATATTTTGTTATCAACTTATATTTGCCTTCTATTTTTGATTTAAGAAAATGATTTTTGTGCTTCAGTTGTTATAAAAATTATTTTCATTGTTAAATTATGCATGCAATACTTTTGTTGCTTTCATGAATGTATTATGAAGCATGTTGTTATTCCTGAAGAAATGTACTATATGGAATCTCTACATAATGTAGTCTTATTATATTTTATGAATTTATATATTTCTGTAATACATGATAGTACTGATAAATGAAATTGGGTTGAGGGTTGATGTGATGCATGCATATTGTGTAGTATGTCAAACAAATGATTGAAAGTTGTTATTTTTCAAATATGTTAATTTTAGGTCATTAAAATATTATGCAAGCTTTTGTTTTATGTTCTTTGTGTGTGTGTGCGTGCGTGCGTGCGTGCGTGCGTGCGCGCGCGCGTGTGATTTCATCTTCAAGGGGGCTGCATAGGGAAGTATGTAGCCAGGGGGGCTGCATAGCGAAGTATGTAGCCAAGGGGGCTGCAACGGTATGTAGCCAGGGGAGCTGCATAGGAAAGTATGTAGCCAAGGGGGCTGCATAGGGAAGTATGTAGCCAGGGGGGCTGCATAGGGAAGTATGTAGCCAGGGGGGCTGCATAGGGAAGTATGTAGCCAGGGGGACTGCATAGGGAAGTATATAGCCAGGGGAGCTGCATAGGGAAGTAAGTAGCCAAGGGGGCTGCAAAGGTAAGTATGTAGCCAGGGGAGCTGCATAGGGAAGTATGTAGCCAAGGGGGCTGCAAAGGTAAGTATGTAGCCAGGGGAGCTGCATAGGGAAGTAAGTAGCCAGGGAGGCTGCAAAGGTATGTAGCCAGAGGGGCTACATAGGAAAGTATGTAGCCCAGGAGTGCACTGGAAATGCTGTGCTAAAACGTGGGGGGCATTGTCGGGTGGTTCTGACTATCACTTACTGTAACACAATGTTGTTTACTGTTTTAATAGTAACATTGAATAGCAAGAGCATCATATGTTCTAATGTCATCTTCCAAACCTATGTTCTCATTTCTAAGCTCTAACTCGGTTTCCAAACCTATGTTCTCATCTCTAACTCGGTTTCCAAACCTATGTTCTCATTTCTAAGCTCTAACTCGGTTTCCAAACCTATGTTCTCATCTCTAACTCGGCTTCCAAACCTATGTTCTCATTTCTAACTCCCAAACCATGTTCTCACTCTAACTCGGTTCCAAACCTATGTTCTCACAACCCCAAACCACCATCTAACCGCTTCCAAACCTATGTTCTCATTCAACCCAACCGGTTCCAAACCTATGTTCTCATCTCTAACTCGGTTTCCAAACCTATGTTCTCATTTCTAAGCCAACTCGGTTTCCAAACCTATGTTCTCATTCTAACTCAGCTTCCAAACCTATGTTCTCATTTCTAACTCGGTTTCCAAACCTATGTTCTCATTTCTAACTCGTTTCCAAACCTATGTTCTCATTTCTAACTCAGCTTCCAAACCTATGTTCTCATCTCTAACTCGGTTTCCAAACCTATGTTCTCATTTCTAACTCGTCTAACTCGTTTCCAAACCTATGTTCTCATTTCTAACTCGGTTTCCAAACCTATGTTCTCATTCTAACTCGGTTTCCAAACCTATGTTCTCATTTCTAAGCTTCCAAACCTATGTTCTCATCTCTAACTCGGTTTCCAAACCTATGTTCTCATTTCTAACTCGGTTTCCAAACCTATGTTCTCATTTCTAACTCGGTTTCCAAACCTATGTTCTCATTTCTAACTCGGTTCCAAACCTATGTTCTCATTTCTAACTCGGTTTCCAAACCTATGTTCTCATTTCTAACTCGGTTTCCAAACCTATGTTCTCATTTCTAACTCAGCTTCCAAACCTATGTTCTCATCTCTAACTCGGTTTCCAAACCTATGTTCTCATTTCTAAGCTCTAACTCGGTTTCCAAACCTATGTTCTCATTTCTAACTCGGTTTCCAAACCTATGTTCTCATTCTAACTCGTTCCAAACCTATGTTCTCATTTTCTAACTCGGCTTCCAAACCTATGTTCTCATTTCTAACTCGGTTTCCAAACCTATGTTCTCATTTCTAACTCAGCTTCCAAACCTATGTTCTCATCTCTAACTCGGTTTCCAAACCTATGTTCTCATCAACTCTAACTCGGTTTCCAAACCTATGTTCTCATTTCTAACTCGGTTTCCAAACCTATGTTCTCATTTCTAACTCAGCTTCCAAACCTATGTTCTCATTTCTAACTCGGGTTTCCAAACCTATGTTCTCATTTCTAACTCGGTTTCCAAACCTATGTTCTCATTTCTAACTCAGCTTCCAAACCTATGTTCTCATCTCTAACTCGGTTTCCAAACCTATGTTCTCATTTCTAAGCTCTAACTCGGTTTCCAAACCTATGTTCTCATTTCTAACTCGGTTTCCAAACCTATGTTCTCATTTCTAACTCGGCTTCCAAACCTATGTTCTCATTTCTAACTCGGTTTCCAAACCTATGTTCTCATTTCTAACTCAGCTTCCAAACCTATGTTCTCATCTCTAACTCGGTTTCCAAACCTATGTTCTCATCTCTAACTCGGTTTCCAAACCTATGTTCTCATTTCTAACTCGGTTTCCAAACCTATGTTCTCATTTCTAACTCGGCTTCCAAACCTATGTTCTCATTTCTAACTCGGTTTCCAAACCTATGTTCTCATTTCTAACTCAGCTTCCAAACCTATGTTCTCATCTCTAACTCGGTTTCCAAACCTATGTTCTCATCTCTAACTCAGCTTCCAAACCTATGTTCTCATTTCTAAGCTCTAACTCGGTTTCCAAACCTATGTTCTCATTTCTAACTCGGTTTCCAAACCTATGTTCTCATTTCTAAGCTCAACTCGGTTTCCAAACCTATGTTCTCATTTCTAACTCGGCTTCCAAACCTATGTTCTCATTTCTAACTCGGTTTCCAAACCTATGTTCTCATTTCTAACTCAGCTTCCAAACCTATGTTCTCATTTCTAACTCGGCTTCCAAACCTATGTTCTCATCTCTAACTCGGTTTCCAAACCTATGTTCTCATCTCTAACTCGGTTTCCAAACCTATGTTCTCATTTCTAACTCGGCTTCCAAACCTATGTTCTCATTTCTAACTCGGTTTCCAAACCTATGTTCTCATCTCTAACTCGGTTTCCAAACCTATGTTCTCATTTCTAACTCTAACTCGGTTTCCAAACCTATGTTCTCATTTCTAACTCGGTTTCCAAACCTATGTTCTCATTTCTAACTCAGCTTCCAAACCTATGTTCTCATTTCTAACTCGGTTTCCAAACCTATGTTCTCATTTCTAACTCTGTTTCCAAACCTATGTTCTCATTTCTAACTCAGCTTCCAAACCTATGTTCTCATCTCTAACTCGGTTTCCAAACCTATGTTCTCATTCAACTCTAACTCGGTTTCCAAACCTATGTTCTCATTTCTAACTCGGTTTCCAAACCTATGTTCTCATTTCTAACTCGGCTTCCAAACCTATGTTCTCATTTCTAACTCGGTTTCCAAACCTATGTTCTCATTTCTAACTCGGCTTCCAAACCTATGTTCTCATCTCTAACTCGGTTTCCAAACCTATGTTCTCATCTCTAACTCGGTTTCCAAACCTATGTTCTCATTTCTAAGCTCTAACTCGGTTTCCAAACCTATGTTCTCATTTCTAACTCGGTTTCCAAACCTATGTTCTCATTTCTAACTCGGCTTCCAAACCTATGTTCTCATTTCTAACTCGGGTTTCCAAACCTATGTTCTCATTTCTAACTCGGTTTCCAAACCTATGTTCTCATTTCTAACTCAGCTTCCAAACCTATGTTCTCATCTCTAACTCGGTTTCCAAACCTATGTTCTCATTTCTAACTCGGTTTCCAAACCTATGTTCTCATTTCTAACTCGGCTTCCAAACCTATGTTCTCATTTCTAACTCGGCTTCCAAACCTATGTTCTCATTTCTAACTCGGTTTCCAAACCTATGTTCTCATTTCTAACTCGGCTTCCAAACCTATGTTCTCATTTCTAACTCGGTTTCCAAACCTATGTTCTCATTTCTAACTCGGTTTCCAAACCTATGTTCTCATTTCTAACTCGGCTTCCAAACCTATGTTCTCATCTCTAACTCGGTTTCCAAACCTATGTTCTCATTTCTAACTCGGCTTCCAAACCTATGTTCTCATTTCTAACTCGGTTTCCAAACCTATGTTCTCATTTCTAACTCGGCTTCCAAACCTATGTTCTCATCTCTAACTCGGTTTCCAAACCTATGTTCTCATTTCTAACTCGGTTTCCAAACCTATGTTCTCATTTCTAACTCGGTTTCCAAACCTATGTTCTCATCTCTAACTCGGTTTCCAAACCTATGTTCTCATCTCTAACTCGGTTTCCAAACCTATGTTCTCATTTCTAACTCGGCTTCCAAACCTATGTTCTCATTTCTAACTCGGCTTCCAAACCTATGTTCTCATTTCTAACTCGGCTTCCAAACCTATGTTCTCATTTCTAACTCGGCTTCCAAACCTATGTTCTCATCTCTAACTCGGTTTCCAAACCTATGTTCTCATCTCTAACTCGGTTTCCAAACCTATGTTCTCATTTCTAACTCGGTTTCCAAACCTATGTTCTCATCTCTAACTCGGTTTCCAAACCTATGTTATCATTTCTAACTCGGTTTCCAAACCTATGTTCTCATTTCTAACTCGGCTTCCAAACCTATGTTCTCATCTCTAACTCGGTTTCCAAACCTATGTTCTCATTTCTAACTCAGTTTCCAAACCTATGTTCTCATTTCTAAGCTCTAACTCGGTTTCCAAACCTATGTTCTCATTTCTAAGCTCTAACTCGGTTTCCAAACCTATGTTCTCATTTCTAACTCGGCTTCAAAACCTATGATCTCATTTCTAACTCGGCTTCTAAACCTATGTTCTCATCTCTAACTCGGCTTCCAAACCTATGTTCTCATTTCTAACTCGGCTTCAAAACCCATGTTCTTATTTCTAAGCTCAACTCGGCTTCAAAACGCATGTTCTTATTTCTAAGAGACAATAATGATAGCCGTCTACAGTCTATAAATAGTGCATTGAAATTTCTTGAGCACCAATTCTATAATAATAACCAATATACTGATGCACCAGATTTGCCAGAGCACCGATGTGTTACACCAATGATGTGTTGTTAGTCAGCATCAAACCTGTACTGGTTTCTATGCCAACACCCATCATTTTTTTAACTCCATTCTTGTACTTTCCTCCAGGCACATGATACAACGTATCTTAAAACTGGTTCTCCACTGTCCAATATGAGATACATGTACCACATATCGTTGTCACATAACTTCATCCCATCATTGTCACATAACTTCATCCCAGCGTTGTTACATAACTTCCATCCATCATTGTCACATAACTTCATCCCAGCATTGTCACATAACTTCATCCCAGCATTGTCACATAACTTCATCCCAGCATTGTCACATAACTTCATCCCAGCGTTGTCACATAACTTCCATCCATCATTGTCACATAACTTCAACTGAAAGGCTCCAGCAGCTTCAGCATGTGAGACTCCATGGTTTGTTGAACTGAAATAGATTTGTATGCAAGAGATATCTTATAGGAAAGAGGTAACCATACAAGCAGGTTGCTTTCTCCACAATCCTACATGTATGTACATAGGAAAGAGGTAACCATACAAGCAGATTGCTTTCTCCTCAATCCTACATGTATGTACATAGGAAAGAGGTAACCATACAAACAGGTTGCTTTCTCCTCAATCCTACATGTATGCACATAGGAAAGAGGTAACCATACAAACAGGTTGCTTTCTCCTCAATCCTACATGTATGTACATAGGAAAGAGGTAACCATACACTCAGGATGCTTTCTCCTCAATCCTACATGTATGTACATAGGAAAGAGATAACCATACACTCAGGATGCTTTCTCCTCAATCCTACATGTATGTACATAGGAAAGAGGTAACCATACAGGCAGGTTGTTTTCCCCTCAATCCTACATTTATGTACATAGGAAAGAGGTAACCATACAAACAGGTTGCTTTCTCCTCAATCCTACATGTATGTACATAGGAAAGAGGTAACCATACAAACAGGTTGCTTTCTCCTCAATCCTACATGTATGTACATAGGAAAGAGGTAGCCACACACGCAGGTTGTTTTCCCCTCAATCCTACATGTATGTACATAGGAAAGAGGTAGCCACACACGCATGTTGTATACATATTATTTATACTTTACTATGTTTATTCAAAGAGATAAATATTGTTTAAACTAAGAGATATCTTAAAAACAATGTCTAAAGGCCTGTCTGTTTAGCACAGTGGTTAGCGCGCTATCACCTCACCAATGCAACACGTGTTCGATCCTCCACGAAGAGCACCCACATTTCCTAGATAGAAGAGTACTCAATTCTCCAACCTCTGCAAGCAACTGACCATTTTGACACATATCATCATTTTATCACTTGGTTTAAACATATTTATTTATCAGGATACATGTAATATACATTGAGAAATATACAGAAACATTAAGTGTCTAATTATTTTACAACGATTGCGAAGCATGTTTTAACAACTTATATTAATCACTCTCGTTGGTGTGGATGAAAGCGTAAATGTGGTCATTCGTGTGGGAGGAAAACGGAGTACCCGGAGAAACCCCACCTGTCCCGATCTGGTGACCACCTTACCATCTCACATATTTCCCGGTCCAGGGATCGAACTCGGGTTGCATTGGTGAGAAGCGAGCGCGCTAACCACCGCTAATCGGACAGATACAGAAACATACATTTATTATTGTGATATATGGATTGAAGTGAAATAAAAGCTTATGGTAATTCTTTCCACTGCGTACGAGATGTTGGTACCAGGTATATATGGCGTACGAGATGTTGGTACCAGGTATATATGGCATACGAGATGTTGGTACCAGGTATATATGGCGTACGAGATGTTGGTACCAGGTATATATGGCGTACGAGATGTTGGTACCAGGTATATATGGCGTACGAGATGTTGGTACCAGGTATATATGGCGTACAAGATGTTGGTACCAGGTATATATGGCGTACGAGATGTTGGTACCAGGTATATAAGGCGTACGAGATGTTGGTACCAGGTATATATGGCGTACGAGATGTTGGTACCAGGTATATATGGCGTACAAGATGTTGGTACCAGGTATATATGGCGTACGAGATGTTGGTTCCAGGTATATATGGCGTACGAGATGTTGGTACCAGGTATATATGGCGTACGAGATGTTGGTACCAGGTATATATGGCGTACGAGATGTTGGTACCAGGTATATATGGCGTACGAGATGTTGTTACCAGGTATATATGGCGTACGAGATGTTGGCAACTTTAATAACTTGGCGTAATATCGATAGACATCAAACACTCGGCGGTGCAAGGCGACTTCTAACAACGCCGTGCTAGACCACTCAGCCACAGAGACTCTTACTCACGGCCCTGATGATAGCGGTGCAAAGCGACTTCTAACAACGCCGTGCTAGACCACAGAGACTCATACCCACGGCCCTGATGATAGCGGTGCAAGACGACTTCTAACAACGCCGTGCTAGACCACTCAGCCACAGAGACTCATACTCACGGCCCTGATGATAGCGGTGCAAGGCGACTTCTAACAACGCCGTGCTAGACCACAGAGACTCATACCCACGGCCCTGATGATAGCGGTGCAAGGCGACTTCTAACAACGCCGTGCTAGACCACAGAGACTCATACCCACGGCCCTGATGATAGCGGTGCAAGGCGACTTCTAACAACGCCGTGCTAGACCACTCAGCCACAGAGACTCTTACTCACGGCCCTGATGATAGCGGTGCAAAGCGACTTCTAACAACGCCGTGCTAGACCACAGAGACTCATACCCACGGCCCTGATGATAGCGGTGCAAGGCGACTTCTAACAATGCCGTGCTAGACCACTCAGCCACAGAGACTCATACTCACGGCCCTGATGATAGCGGTGCAAGGCGACTTCTAACAACGCCGTGCTAGACCACAGAGACTCATACCCACGGCCCTGATGATAGCGGTGCAAGGCGACTTCTAACAATGCCGTGCTAGACCACTCAGCCACAGAGACTCATACTCACGGCCCTGATGATAGCGGTGCAAGGCGACTTCTAACAACGCCGTGCTAGACCACAGAGACTCATACCCACGGCCCTGATGATAGCGGTGCAAGGCGACTTCTAACAACGCCGTGCTAGACCACTCAGCCACAGAGACTCATACTCACGGCCCTGATGATAGCGGTGCAAGGCGACTTCTAACAACGCCGTGCTAGACCACAGAGACTCATACCCACGGCCCTGATGATAGCGGTGCAAGGCGACTTCTAACAACGCCGTGCTAGACCACTCAGCCACAGAGACTCATACTCACGGCCCTGATGATAGCGGTGCAAGGCGACTTCTAACAACACCGTGCTAGACCACAGAGATTCATACCCACGGCCCTGATGATAGCGGTGCAAGGCGACTTCTAACAACGCCGTGCTAGACCACAGAGAAACATACTCACAGCCCTGATGATAGCGGTGCAAGGCGACTTCTAACAACGCCGTGCTAGACCACAGAGAAACATACTCACGGCCCTGATGATAGCGGTGCAAGGCGACTTCTAACAACGCCGTGCTAGACCACAGAGACTCATACCCACGGCCCTGATGATAGCGGTGCAAGGCGACTTCTAACAACGCCGTGCTAGACCACAGAGAAACATACTCACGGCCCTGATGATAGCGGTGCAAGGCGACTTCTAACAACGCCGTGCTAGACCACAGAGACTCATACCCACGGCCCTGATGATAGCGGTGCAAGGCGACTTCTAACAACGCCGTGCTAGACCACAGAGAAACATACTCACGGCCCTGATGATAGCGGTGCAAGGCGACTTCTAACAACGCCGTGCTAGACCACAGAGAAACATACTCACGGCCCTGATGATAGCGGTGCAAGGCGAATTCTAACAACGCTGTGCTAGACCACAGAGACTCATACTCACGGCCCTGATGATAGCGGTGCAAGGCGAAGTCTAACAACGCCGTGCTAGACCACAGAGACTCATACCCACGGCCCTGATGATAGCGGTGCAAGGCGACTTCTAACAACGCCGTGCTAGACCACAGAGAAACATACTCACGGCCCTGATGATAGCGGTGCAAGGCGAATTCTAACAACACCGTGCTAGACCACTCAGCCACAGAGACACATACTCACGGCCCTGATGATAGAGGTGCAAGGCGAATTCTAACAACACCGTGCTAGACCACTCAGCCACAGAGACACATACTCACGGCCCTGATGATAGCGGTGCAAGGCGAATTCTAACAACACCGTGCTAGACCACTCAGCCACAGAGACACATACTCACGGCCCTTATGATAGCGGTGCAAGGCGAATTCTAACAACACCGTGCTAGACCACTCAGCCACAGAGACACATACTCACGGCCCTGATGATAGCGGTGCAAGGCGAATTCTAACAACACCGTGCTAGACCACTCAGCCACAGAGACACATACTCACGGCCCTGATGATAGCGGTGTAAGGCGAATTCTAACAACACCGTGCTAGACCACTCAGCCACAGAGAAACATACTCACGGCCCTTATGATAGCGGTGCAAGGCGAATTCTAACAACTCCGTACTAGACCACTCAGCCACAGAGACACATACTCACGGCCCTTATGATAGCGGTGCAAGGCGAATTCTAACAACACCGTGCTAGACCACTCAGCCACAGAGACACATACTCACGGCCCTGATGATAGCGGTGCAAGGCGACTTCTAACAACACCGTGCTAGACCACTCAGCCACAGAGACACATACTCACGGCCCTGATGATAGCGGTGCAAGGCGAATTCTAACAACGCCGTGCTAGACCACTCAGCCACAGAGACACATACTCACGGCCCTGATGATAGCGGTGCAAGGCGAATTCTAACAACGCCGTGCTAGACCACTCAGCCACAGAGACTCAAACTCTCGGCCCTGATGATAGCGGTGCAAGGTGAATTCTAACAACGTCGTGCTAGTCCACTCAGCCACAGAGACTCAAACTCACGGCCCTGATGATAGCGGTGCAAGGTGAATTCTAACAACGTCGTGCTAGACCACTCAGCCACAGAGACTCATAACCTGATATAATGACAACTGTATTTACTACCTTACCCACTTTATGTCCCTGGCCAACAGCCAAGTCCATTGTTGTGTAACCATCATCATTCTGCAAGGTGATGTCAGCACCGTAGTCTAGGAGAAGCTTCACACAAGCTGAGTGGTTGTTATACGCTGCATACATCAAACTGTTGCTAGATGTCTGATAGATTATACAAAATGAACTTAGTACAGTATGGTTGTTATACGCTGCGTACATCAAACTGTTGCTAGGTGTCTGATAGATAATACAAAATAAACTTAGTACAGTATGGTTGTTATACGCTGCGTAGATCAAACTGTTGCTAGATGTCTGATGGATAATACAAAATGATCTATGGAGCATGAACTTAGTACAGTATGGTTGTTATACGCTGCGTACATCAAGCTGTTGCTAGATGTCTGATAGATTATACAAAATGAACTTAGTACAGTATGGTTGTTATACGCTGTGCATGAACTTAGTACAGTATGGTTGTTATACGCTGCGTACATCAAACTGTTGCTAGATGTCTGATAGATTATACAAAATGAACTTAGTACTGTATGGTTGTTATACGCTGTGCATGAACTTAGTACAGTATGGTTGTTATACGCTGCGTACATCAAACTGTTGCTAGATGTCTGATAGATTATACAAAATGAACTTAGTACAGTATGGTTGTTATACACTGCGTACATCAAACTGTTGCGAGATGTCTGATAGATTATACAAAATGAACTTAGTACAGTATGGTTGTTATACGCTGCATACATCAAGCTGTTGCTAGATGTTGTTTTGGAATTTTGTTATTAAACTTGCCAAATGGCTCACTTATAATAGCAAAATTTCAAAAATTTTCATAAAATATTGTATGAAATCACCACACATGTAATATAATATATATATATAGTATATATACATTGATCTTTATCTTAAACATTTATTGATTGTATCTGCTTTGAGAGGCACTTGCACATACTCATGAACGTGGTTTACACATGTAAACATACATACATATTTCGTACACGTTTATTTGTTGCAGGAACAACAATGAATTGACATTTTGATTTAACAGTATGTTCTAGAAATTCAACATAATTATTCTATGAAAGTGAAAGCATGAACATACCTCATCAACAGAGTTGACATTCATGCCGAGCTGCAGCAACAGCCTGACAATCTCAGAGTATCCATAGCAACTAGAGAAGAGAAGAGCATTTTCTCCATGGCTACCCACAATGCCATGATCAACGTCCAGATCAAGCAGATATTTCACCGTAATTAGTTGTCCATTTGCACACGCCCACAGAAGCGGCGTCAGACCAGAGTCATCCAGTCTATTCAAATCAGCTCCTGTTGAAAAACATAAATACAACAAGAGGTTGGTATTAATAAAACCGAATGCTTACCATCAACTGCATTCATTTGGAAGTCGGCAATAAAATCGAATATCTACCTACCATCAGCTGCATTCATTTGGAAGTCGACAATAAAACCGAATGTCTACCTACCATCAACTGCATTCATTTGGAAGTCGGCAATAAAATCGAATGTCTACCTACCATCAGCTGCATTCATTTGGAAGTCGACAATAAAACCGAATGTCTACCTACCATCAGCTGCATTCATTTGGAAGTCGACAATAAAACCGAATGTCTACCTACCATCGGCTGCATTCATTTGGAAGTCGGCAATAAAACCGAATGTCTACCTACCATCAGCTGCATTCATTTGGAAGACAGCAATAAAACCGAATGCTTACCATCTACTGCATTCATTTGGAAGTCGGCAATAAAACCGAATGTCTACCTACCATCGGCTGCATTCATTTGGAAGTCGGCAATAAAACCGAATGTCTACCTACCATCTACTGCATTCATTTGGAAGTCGGCAATAAAACCGAATGTCTACCTACCATCAGCTGCATTCATTTGGAAGTCGGCAATAAAACCGAATGTCTACCTACCATCAGCTGCATTCATTTGGAAGTCGACAATAAAACCGAATGTTTACCATCTACTGCATTCATTTGAAAGTCGGCAATAAAACCGAATGTCTACCTACCATCAGCTGCATTCATTTGAAAGTCGGCAATAAAACCGAATGTCTACCTACCATCTACTGCATTCATTTGAAAGTCGGCAATAAAACCGAATGTCTACCTACCATCAGCTGCATTCATTTGGAAGTCGGCAATAAAACCGAATGTCTACCTACCATCAGCTGCATTCATTTGGAAGTCGACAATAAAACCGAATGTTTACCATCTACTGCATTCATTTGAAAGTCGGCAATAAAACCGAATGTCTACCTACCATCAGCTGCATTCATTTGAAAGTCGGCAATAAAACCGAATGTCTACCTACCATCAGCTGCATTCATTTGAAAGTCGGCAATAAAACCGAATGTCTACCTACCATCAGCTGCATTCATTTGGAAGTCGGCAATAAAACCGAATGTCTACCTACCATCAGCTGCATTCATTTGAAAGTCGGCAATAAAACCGAATGTCTACCTACCATCAGCTGCATTCATTTGAAAGTCGGCAATAAAACCGAATGTCTACCTACCATCAGCTGCATTCATTTGAAAGTCGGCAATAAAACCGAATGTCTACCTACCATCAGCTGCATTCATTTGAAAGTCGGCAATAAAACCGAATGTCTACCTACAATCGGCTGCATTCATTTGAAAGTCGGCAATAAAACTGAATGTCTACCTACCATCAGCTGCATTCATTTGAAAGTCGGCAATAAAACCGAATGTCTACCTACAATCGGCTGCATTCATTTGAAAGTCAGCAATAAAACTGAATGTCTACCTACCATCAGCTGCATTCATTTGGAAGTCGGCAATAAAACCGAATGTCTACCATCAGCTGCATTCATTTGGAAGTCGGCAATAAAACCGAATGTCTACCATCTACTGCATTCATTTGAAAGTCGGCAATAAAACCAAATGTCTACCATCAGCTGCATTTCATTTTGGGTGTATCGGACTGATGTAGTGAATGCTACTGGGGTGTAGCAGATGTAATGGCGCAACACTCTGCAATTTTCTCAGAAAATCTCAGACCTGTATTCAGATTACCTTGTTCAACTTCTTGTCTCAACATATTCAATTCCCCTTGAGCTGCCATCTCATGCACTGTTATACCTTTAAAATACGAGGAAATACACTCTATTATAACGTTACATGGCAATTATACGGTCAAACAACGATATCATTATTTTCTTTGCTGATTAAAACTTTATGGAAAAGATTTAGAAACATATATGCATCCTAGAGAAACAAAATATATATACTCAAAATCAACAAAAATCTGACAACCTTTGCACACACATGTACAGTCTACATCCATTATGTCAAATTCCGTCGGACCGACAAAATACTTCTACACAACCAAAGTTTGACTTAACGAAATTCAATATAAACGGAGCCAGTTATATGTAAAATGATAATGTCTGAAAGGGGACTTTGATCCGACTTCGAGATAACCGAAGAATTTGATGGTCAAATAGAAACGCTATCTATGTTTTATCCATAGATAAACCATTGCAGCTTGAGTAAAAGTTCTCCCTTAGAACCACTGTCTGTACAAATATGTTACGCACATATTTAACATGTTTCATACACCAAAACATTGCTCCATAAGTAACATTATGTCATATTTAACGTGTGTTTCATACACTAAAACATTGCTCCATAAGTAACATTATGTCATATTTAACGTGTGTTTCATACACTAAAACATTGCTACATAAGTAACATTATGTCATATTTAACGTGTGTTTCATACACTAAAACATTGCTCCATAAGTAACATTATGTCATATTTAACGTGTTTCATACACTAAAACATTGCTACATAAGTAACATATATATGTCATATTTAACGTGTGTTTCATACACTAAAACATTGCTCCATAAGTAACATTATGTCATATTTAACGTGTTTCATACACTAAAACATTGCTCCATAAGTAACATTATGTCATATTTAACGTGTTTCATACACTAAAACATTGCTACATAAGTAACATATATATGTCATATTTAACGTGTTTCATACACTAAAACATTGCTCCATAAGTAACATTATGTCATATTTAACGTGTTTCATACACTAAAACATTGCTACATAAGTAACATTATGTCATATTTAACGTGTTTCATACACTAAAACATTGCTACATAAGTAACATATATATGTCATATTTAACGTGTTTCAGACACTAAACTACTGGGGATATTGTCCGTACTTACTCTGGAATACTGGGGATATTGTCCGTACTTACTCTGGAATACTGGGGATATTGTCCGTACTTACTCTGGAATACTGTTTATTGTCCGTACTTACTCCGGAATACTGGGGATATTGTCCGTACTTACTCTGGAATACTGTTTATTGTCCGTACTTACTCCGGAATACTGGGGATATTGTCCGTACTTACTCTGGAATACTGGGGATATTGTCCATACTTACTCTGGAATACTGGGGATATTGTCCTTACTTACTCTGGAATACTGGGGATATTGTCCTTACTTACTCTGGAATACTGGGGATATTGTCCGTACTTACTCTGGAATACTGGGGATATTGTCCGTACTTACTCTGGAATACTGGGGATATTGTCCGTACTTACTCTGGAATACTGGGGATATTGTCCTTACTTACTCTGGAATACTGGGGATATTGTCCTTACTTACTCTGGAATACTGGGGATATTGTCCGTACTTACTCTGGAATACTGGGGATATTGTCCGTACTTACTCTGGAATACTGGGGATATTGTCCGTACTTACTCTGGAATACTGGGGATATTGTCCATACTTACTCTGGAATACTGGGTATATTGTCCGTACTTACTCTGGAATACTGGGGATATTGTCCGTACTTACTCTGGAATACTGGGGATATTGTCCTTACTTACTCTGGAATACTGGGGATATTGTCCGTACTTACTCTGGAATAGTGGGGATATTGTCCGTACTTACTCTGGAATACTGGTGATATTGTCCGTACTTACTCTGGAATACTGGGGATATTGTCCGTACTTACTCTGGAATACTGGGGATATTGTCCGTACTTACTCTGGAATACTGGGGATATTGTCCGTACTTACTATGGAATACTGGGGATATTGTCCGTACTTACTCTGGAATACTGGGGATATTGTCTGTACTTACACTGGAATACTGGGGATATTGTCCGTACTTACTCTGAAATACTGGTGTTGTTGTCTGCACATTTCCTCTCTGAACATTGGTCATTACCGTTGCAGGCTGAAAAACAGCACAAAAATTGCACAGCTCCAATTTCATTATTTTAAATAGGAGCTTATGCAAATATCTGTGGAATGGTGGAGTCCATCGCCATGAGTGAAAGAGGCAATATGGATTGAAGTGTCTTTCCATGATTAACAATTATTGTGTTTTTCTTATACATCTGGTGCACATAGTTGGCAGCACGGCGTGTGTGGACTGGCTATACAGCCTACTGTCAGCTGTGTGCCCATCATACCCAGTACTTTACTCACTGCGTGTGTGGACTGGCTATACAGCCTACTGTCAGCTGTGTGCCCATCATACCCAGTACTTTAATCCCTGCATGTGTGGACTGGCTATACAGCCTACTGTCAGCTGTGTGCCCATCATACCCAGTACTTTACTCACTGCGTGTGTGGACTGGCTATACAGCCTACTGTCAGCTGTGTGCCCATCATACCCAGTACTTTAATCCCTGCATGTGTGGACTGGCTATACAGCCTACTGTCAGCTGTGTGCCCATCATACCCAGTACTTTACTCACTGCGTGTGTGGACTGGCTATACAGTCTACTGTCAGCTGTGTGCCCATCATACCTCGTACTTTACTCACTGCGTGTGTGGACTGGCTATACAGCCTACTGTCAGCTGTGTGCCCATCATACCCAGTACTTTACTCACTGCGTGTGTGGACTGGCTATACAGTCTACTGTCAGCTGTGTGCCCATCATACCTCGTACTTTACTCACTGCGTGTGTGGACTGGCTATACAGCCTACTGTCAGCTGTGTGCCCATCATACCCAGTACTTTACTCACTGCGTGTGTGGACTGGCTATACAGCCTACTGTCAGCAGTGTGCCCATCATACTCCATACTGTACTTTAAATTTTGATATGTAGTGTTCAATGTATGACTATCTTGACACAGAAATCCCATTAATGACACATAATGAATGTTAATATTATTATCTTGATTATAATGGCTTGTCTATTACATTAAACATTATTTTTTTAAACTTTATTTGTTTTACGATTGCGAAGCAAGTTCTAACAACTTATATTGACATAAAACAGGTAAACGTATACTTATTATTTAACTTTTAACAACTTATATTAATCACTCTCGTTGGCACGGATGAAAGCATAAATGTGGTCATTCATGTGAGAGGAAACCGAAGTACCCGGAGAAAACCCACCTGTCCGATCTGGCGACCACCATACCATCTCGCATACTTCCCGGTCCGAGGATCGAACCCGGGTTGCATTGGTGAGAAGCGAGCGCGAACCACTGCACTAATCGAACACTATTTATTTATTGTATATCGGTAAGTAGCTATAATGCTAATGCTGATTCTTTGTAAAACTCTGACAATAAACAAAGTTTGAATTGAATTGAAAGGACACCATCGTTGAGTCATGAATCGGATTCACGACATTTTGGATGTGAGGTATCTGTATCCATTGCACCACTGGAGCACATTTTATAATAAATACGATTTCAGGGGGGAAACAATGCACCTGTTAACCCATTTCATTCTGGATACATTTAAAGGCTTTTGCAAACAACATAGATCCAGATCAGCCGCAGCGTGACACTGCGTGCTGATCAGGATCTATGTTGTTTGCTACATAGCAAAGTGTCTTAGCAAGATCATCTGAATAGCAAACAGCATAGAGCCTCATCAGACAGCACGTTCCGTGGTGGCTGATACGGCTCTATGTTCTTTGCAAATACTGTTCGAACGGTATCCAGAATCAAATGGGTTAATAAAATTTAAAGAATAAATTAGTGATTAACCGAATAACTTATTTTGCAATCAGAAGCGGGCGATTGTCATGCATTGGACGACACCGCCAATAGTGGTTTGAACATCGGCTATGTCGTTTGTTGTAAATAAAAATACCAGTTTACATAGTGAATTTTGTCCAGCTGAATTACATACTAAGACTGCAAGGAAATCCCATAATTTACCATTTACCATCGATACACCTTTCCGCCGCTGTGTCGTATCTAAACAACAAGCTGACACATTGCATCATCATTGCAAATACAACTGCCAGTTTCTTGGTACGTCATTTCAACACGTTAGAAAGCTGTGAAATCTAAACGTAGAAATACTTATGACAGTGGTATAGTTACTATTAGGCCATGTAGATCTAGTAGAAACACTTATGACAGTGGTAGTTACTATTAGGCCATGTAGATCTAGTAGAAATACTTATGACAGTGGTAGTTACTATTAGGCCATGTAGATCTAGTAGAAACACTTATGACAGTGGTATAGTTACTATTAGGCCATGTAGATCTAGGAGAAATACTTATGACAGTGGTATAGTTACTATTAGGCCATGTAGATCTAGTAGAAATACTTATGACAGTGGTATAGTTACTATTAGGCCATGTATATCTAGTAGAAATACTTATGACAGTGGTATAGTTACTATTAGGTCATGTAGATCTAGTAGAAATACTTATGACAGTGGTATAGTTACCATTAGGCCATGTAGATCTAGTAGAAACACTTATGACAGTGGTAGAGTTACTATTAGGCCATGTAGATCTAGTAGAAATACTTATGACAGTGGTATAGTTACTATTAGGCCATGTAGATCTAGTAGAAATACTTATGACAGTGGTATAGTTACTATTAGGCCATGTAGATCTAGTAGAAATACTTATGACAGTGGTGTACCAGTAGTTACTATTAGTATTAGGCCATGTAGATCTAGTAGAAATACTTATGACAGTGGAATAGTTACTATTAGGCCATGTAGATCTAGTAGAAATACTTATGACAGTGCTATACCGGTAGTTACTATTAGTATTAGGCCATGTAGATCTAGCAGAAATACTTATGACAGTGGTATACCGGTAGTTACTATTAGGCCATGTAGATCTAATAGAAATACTTATGACAGTGGTGTACCAGTAGTTACTATTAGTATTAGGCCATGTAGATCTAGTAGAAATACTTATGACAGTGGTAGTTACTATTAGGCCATGTAGATCTAGTAGAAATACTTATGACAGTGGTATAGTTACTATTAGGCCATGTAGATCTAGTAGAAATACTTATGACAGTGGTATAGTTACTATTAGGCCATGTAGATCTAGTAGAAATACTTATGACAGTGGTATAGTTACTATTAGGCCATGTAGATCTAGTAGAAATACTTATGACAGTGGTATAGTTACTATTAGGCCATGTAGATCTAGGAGAAATACTTATGACAGTGGTATAGTTACTATTAGGCCATGTAGATCTAGTAGAAATACTTATGACAGTGGTATAGTTACTATTAGGCCATGTAGATCTAGTAGAAATACTTATGACAGTGGTATAGTTACTATTAGGCCATGTAGATCTAGTAGAAATACTTATGACAGTGGTATAGTTACTATTAGGCCATGTAGATCTAGTAGAAATACTTATGACAGTGGTATAGTTACTATTAGGCCATGTAGATCTAGTAGAAATACTTATGACAGTGGTATAGTTACTATTAGGCCATGTAGATCTAGTAGAAATACTTATGACAGTGGTAGTTACTATTAGGCCATGTAGATCTAGTAGAAATACTTATGACAGTGGTAGTTACTATTAGGCCATGTAGATCTAGTAGAAATACTTATGACAGTGGTATAGTTACTATTAGGCCATGTAGATCTAGTAGAAATACTTATGACAGTGGTAGTTACTATTAGGCCATGTAGATCTAGTAGAAATACTTATGACAGTGGTATAGTTACTATTAGGCCATGTAGATCTAGTAGAAATACTTATGACAGTGGTATAGTTACTATTAGGCCATGTAGATCTAGTAGAAATACTTATGACAGTGGTATAGTTACTATTAGGCCATGTAGATCTAGTAGAAATACTTATGACAGTGGTATAGTTACTATTAGGCCATGTAGATCTAGTAGAAATACTTATGACAGTGGTATAGTTACTATTAGGCCATGTAGATCTAGTAGAAACACTTATGACAGTGGTATAGTTACTATTAGGCCATGTAGATCTAGTAGAAATACTTATGACAGTGGTATAGTTACTATTAGGCCATGTAGATCTAGTAGAAATACTTATGACAGTGGTATAGTTACTATTAGGCCATGTAGATCTAGTAGAAATACTTATGACAGTGGTATAGTTACTATTAGGCCATGTAGATCTAGTAGAAATACTTATGACAGTGGTATAGTTACTATTAGGCCATGTAGATCTAGTAGAAATACTTATGACAGTGGTATAGTTACTATTAGGCCATGTAGATCTAGTAGAAATACTTATGACAGTGGTATAGTTACTATTAGGTCATGTAGATCTAGTAGAAATACTTATGACAGTGGTATAGTTACTATTAGGCCATGTAGATCTAGTAGAAATACTTATGACAGTGGTATAGTTACTATTAGGTCATGTAGATCTAGTAGAAACACTTATGACAGTGGTATAGTTACTATTAGGTCATGTAGATCTAGTAGAAATACTTATGACAGTGGTATAGTTACTATTAGGCCATGTAGATCTAGTAGAAATACTTATGACAGTGGTATAGTTACTATTAGGCCATGTAGATCTAGTAGAAATACTTATGACAGTGGTATAGTTACTATTAGGCCATGTAGATCTAGTAGAAATACTTATGACAGTGGTATAGTTACTATTAGGCCATGTAGATCTAGTAGAAATACTTATGACAGTGGTATAGTTACTATTAGGCCATGTAGATCTAGTAGAAATACTTATGACAGTGGTATAGTTACTATTAGGCCATGTAGATCTAGTAGAAATACTTATGACAGTGGTATAGTTACTATTAGGCCATGTAGATCTAGTAGAAATACTTATGACAGTGGTATAGTTACTATTAGGCCATGTAGATCTAGTAGAAATACTTATGACAGTGGTATAGTTACTATTAGGCCATGTAGATCTAGTAGAAACACTTATGACAGTGGTATAGTTACTATTAGGCCATGTAGATCTAGTAGAAACACTTATGACAGTGGTATAGTTACTATTAGGCCATGTAGATCTAGTAGAAACACTTATGACAGTGGTATAGTTACTATTAGGCCATGTAGATCTAGTAGAAACACTTATGACAGTGGTATAATTACTATTAGGCCATGTAGATCTAGTAGAAATACTTATGACAGTGGTGTAGTTACTATTAGGCCATGTAGATCTAGTAGAAACACTTATGACAGTGGTATAGTTACTATTAGGCCATGTAGATCTAGTAGAAATACTTATGACAGTGGTGTAGTTACTATTAGGCCATGTAGATCTAGTAGAAATACTTATGACAGTGGTATAGTTACTATTAGGCCATGTAGATCTAGTAGAAATACTTATGACAGTGGAATAGTTACTATTAGGCCATATAGATCTAGTAGAAACACTTATGACAGTGGTATAGTTACTATTAGGCCATGTAGATCTAGTAGAAACACTTATGACAGTGGTATAGTTACTATTAGGTCATGTAGATCTAGTAGAAACACTTATGACAGTGGTATAGTTACTATTAGGTCATGTAGATCTAGTAGAAATACTTATGACAGTGGTATAGTTACTATTAGGTCATGTAGATCTAGTAGAAACACTTATGACAGTGGTATAGTTACTATTAGGTCATGTAGATCTAGTAGAAATACTTATGACAGTGGTATAGTTACTATTAGGTCATGTAGATCTAGTAGAAATACTTATGACAGTGGTATAGTTACTATTAGGTCATGTAGATCTAGTAGAAACACTTATGACAGTGGTATAGTTACTATTAGGTCATGTAGATCTAGTAGAAACACTTATGACAGTGGTATAGTTACTATTAGGTCATGTAGATCTAGTAGAAATACTTATGACAGTGGTATAGTTACTATTAGGTCATGTAGATCTAGTAGAAACACTTATGACAGTGGTATAGTTACTATTAGGCCATGTAGATCTAGTAGAAATACTTATGACAGTGCTATACCGGTAGTTACTATTAGGCCATGTAGATCTAGTAGAAATACTTATGACAGTGGTGTAGTTACTATTAGGCCATGTAGATCTAGTAGAAATACTTATGACAGTGGTATAGTTACTATTAGGTCATGTAGATCTAGTAGAAACACTTATGACAGTGGTATAGTTACTATTAGGTTATGTAGATCTAGTAGAAATACTTATGACAGTGGTATAGTTACTATTAGGCCATGTAGATCTAGTAGAAATACTTATGACAGTGGTATAGTTACTATTAGGTCATGTAGATCTAGTAGAAATACTTATGACAGTGGTATAGTTACTATTAGGCCATGTAGATCTAGTAGAAATACTTATGACAGTGGTATAGTTACTATTAGGCCATGTAGATCTAGTAGAAATACTTATGACAGTGGTATAGTTACTATTAGGCCATGTAGATCTAGTAGAAATACTTATGACAGTGGTATAGTTACTATTAGGCCATGTAGATCTAGTAGAAACACTTATGACAGTGGTATAGTTACTATTAGGCCATGTAGATCTAGTAGAAATACTTATGACAGTGGTATAGTTACTATTAGGCCATGTAGATCTAGTAGAAATACTTATGACAGTGGTATAGTTACTATTAGGCCATGTAGATCTAGTAGAAACACTTATGACAGTGGTATAGTTACTATTAGGCCATGTAGATCTAGTAGAAATACTTATGACAGTGGTATAGTTACTATTAGGCCATGTAGATCTAGTAGAAATACTTATGACAGTGGTATAGTTACTATTAGGCCATGTAGATCTAGTAGAAATACTTATGACAGTGGTATAGTTACTATTAGGCCATGTAGATCTAGTAGAAACACTTATGACAGTGGTATAGTTACTATTAGGCCATGTAGATCTAGTAGAAATACTTATGACAGTGGTATAGTTACTATTAGGTCATGTAGATCTAGTAGAAACACTTATGACAGTGGTATAGTTACCATTAGGCCATGTAGATCTAGTAGAAATACTTATGACAGTGGTATAGTTACCATTAGGCCATGTAGATCTAGTAGAAATACTTATGACAGTGGTATAGTTACTATTAGGCCATGTAGATCTAGTAGAAATACTTATGACAGTGGTATAGTTACTATTAGGTCATGTAGATCTAGTAGAAATACTTATGACAGTGGTATAGTTACTATTAGGCCATGTAGATCTAGTAGAAATACTTATGACAGTGGTATAGTTACTATTAGGCCATGTAGATCTAGTAGAAATACTTATGACAGTGGTATAGTTACTATTAGGCCATGTAGACCTTAGGCTACACTTTGTTTTGGAAAATCAAAATGCTGTAAAATTACTAATTTTATTATTTTAGTAAAGAATTCAATACAGTGAAACCTGTCTATAATGACATCTACTCGGACCAAGATTTTGTGTCAGATAACATAAGTTGTCGTTATAACAAGGTTCTCCAATTTGCATCATTTTTTGGCAAACACTGGTCAAACATAGGCTATGTGTACACCTCTCAAATTTAATGGGATTACCCTTCAACACAAATACCTGTAAAAATCCATTCAATAAATGACCACACATTGTAAAGTGATAATTGGCTTAACTCAACTTACCTGAGAAACAGCTTACCTGTAAGATATTTGGATTGTCACAATTGTGTAAGTCAGATTATACAGGTTGAAAATCCATGCATGCAATGTGCTAAATGGGACCATGAAACAATGCCGTTGTACAGGTAAGGCAGGTGTCATTCCACCAAGTTTTGCTTATATGAATTATATAGTAAAATTGCCAGGACCGATAGATAATGTCAGTTAACACAGTTTGTCGTTGTAGTCAGGTGTTCTTATAGACAGTTTACACTGTATTTTAAAACTGACAATTGGGTGTGTCTAATCCTTTATGTGAGGAAGGTACATGTATCCAGCTGGCTTGTGGAAGTTGGCGGTCCTACCTGGGTGCCCAGCAGTGTCTGAAATACTGCTTGTAGGGGCACCGGGGTCTTCCTCCACCAATAATATCTGGAGAGTTGCTATAGGACCTCAGCTGTTGCTACAACTTTAAATCCCCAAAACAAATACATGTACTGTTACCAAGGCAAGTTCACCCTGTTAAATATGAAGCCATTTGTCCCTGGCATAGTGAATGAGGAGATGGACACACAAGTTGACCGTATATACTATATACAATGAAAAATAACAGAAAATAATCAAGCCAACATTTCCAAATCAGGTTATCAACTACATACCAAATTAGAATGCAATGCCACATAGATGTGAGGACACAATGAATGACACAGATTGTGTCTATGGCATGATGGGCAGACGAACGGACATACCTACAAATTGATACCTACATATACACATACCTACAAATTGATACCTACATGTACACATACCTACAAATTGATACCTACATGTACATGACTCCCAATTGTTCTCTGCTTTGTTTTATTTGTCACTGTTCTATCGTCACTTAATACCTAACCCATGACCACTAGACAATACAGATCTATCTTAGGGGCTATTCAACAGTTTTCAACTGAATAGTTTGCCAAAGATAAGTTAGATAACCCATAAACCCCAAATGTTTGCCCGGTCAGACGGGCGTTCTCAAACATATATATTCCCTCCCTCTTTTCTACTTTTCGTAAGCAGCATCAGGGGTGTAATAATGTGTAGTATTACCCTGACTGGGGTCTCATGACGCTTCGCCTTTGTTGGAGAAACGGATCCACCTGAAGCATAATTATAAATTAGTGAGTTCACTAGCCACGTCGGAAAAATACAACAATCACAGCTGCATCTGAATATAGAAATATGGTACATGAGTTTTCACGAGCCACGTCAGGTAAATACAACAATCACAGATGCATCTCAATATAGATATAGGGTACATGAGTTTTCACGAGCCACGTCAGGTAAATACAACAATCACAGATGCATCTGAATATAGATACGGTAAATGAGTTTTCACGAGCCACGTCAGGAAAATACAACAATCACAGCTGCATCTGAATATAGATACGGTAAATGAGTTTTCACGAGCCACGTCAGGTAAATATGTACAACAATCACAGCTGCATCTGAATATAGATACAGTAAATGAGTTTTCACGAGCCACGTCAGGTAAATATGTACAACAATCACAGATGTATCTGAATATAGATACGGTACATGAGTTTTCACGAGCCACGTCAGGTAAATATGTACAACAATCACAGATGTATCTGAATATAGATACGGTACATGAGTTTTCACGAGCCACTTCAGGTAAATAAATATGTACAACAATCACAGATGTATCTGAATATAGATATACGGTACATCAGTTTTCACGAGCCACTTCAGGTAAATATGTACAACAATCACAGCTGCATCTGAGTAGATATCGGTTTTCTTTACGCTTAATCAGACTATCAGTAAGAGCCACCGTGGCCGAGTGGTCTAACGCGCCATCATTAGAACTTGCCTTTCACCGCTATCATCAGTACTGCAGGTTCCCTCCCTATCAGGGAGCAGTGATAAATGGTGATATGTGAGAAAGTTGTCACTTACAGAGTTTGGAGAGTTGAGTAGTGTCTCAAACCCATTACCCAGGACATGTAGGTGGTATACTCTCCACCACAACAGACTGACCTCCCAAAAATAATCAGAAAATGATTGATGTGTGTATGTATGTTCCATTACTGTCAAACCCGTTGCACGGTTGCGGGGACCTAAACATCTTTTCCTGGGCCGGCTTTGCCGACCTAAGTGGTTAACCAGTACTAAGCAATGTGTGTGAGGTGCCTTGCTCAATGATACTACATACGTGACCTGACCGAGTATCAAACCCGGGACCGTTCAATTCCAAATCCGACGCTCTACCACGACAATTTCGGTAAGCCTTTTTTCTCAACCACCCAACTGAATAATGACATCAACCACGCATTTTGACCCTAACCCTGGGGCGGAGCAAGTGATTAATGTGCGTTATGAGTGGTTGATACTATATTCTGATCGGCTGGTTAAGATAAAGATTTTACCGACAATTTCCTAGTACTAGTAATATTATGCTTGCCTTCTGCCAGAACTGATGCTACCTCCAGATCAATAAGCTCCTGTTCACTGTCAATTGGCGATACGAGACGTAAAGCGCTCAACTTTTTTACAGGAGACATCAATAAATGACGGTTTCTGTCAGGAGATAAACGTTTTCCATCCCTTGTGGATTTATTCTTCGAATCTAAAGGAGACATACGATCATCAGTGTCCATTTTGCGATTAAGATACAAATGGCAAAATTGTGTTCAATGGGCATAACTGTGCATGTACCATGGTTAACTGTTCGTATCCGGGTTAACGGTATCCGGTATCCGGTATAATGAAATTGTTGGCCCCAACTGGCCTCACTCAGAAATAAACACTGGGTCATTATTTTATGTCGGAAAATGACACTCTTCTGTAAGAAGTTTGACTCCCCATTAGACATACGGAGTTCGCTCGCAGCACCAGCAAGCAGCAACAATAAACATTATTGAGGTGAAAGAACTCTGTAACACCCGCCTCCTCATTCAAAGAGAAAATTAAGATGGAGTCGTTTTCTAATAATGGAAAAGTGGCCCCCGTCTACCAATTCAAAGACAAAGTCAAGTAGGAAGTCACGCAAGTGTGGGTGACCCCGTCTCCCCATTCTGAGACATAATCTAGTATGTAGATGTCACCGGTTGTACCTTTAAGGTAAAATCCTTGTACTTAACAGTACTTCGGTGTTAAGTTAGTGTGTGTGTTTTACGTTTATTTATCGTCGCTACCGGTTGCCCATATGAGCAATTCCTCCTGAAGAGATTAATCATTTTAGATTGTGGATGATAGTGCAACGATACAGACAGAGACTCAATGTCCAGAGTCTCCTCTGGTTCTTTTACGTGCACGGTTTAAAGCACCGACACGAGACCTCGGTTTAACGTTCCATCTGAAAGACTGTTAATTTTATTAGGGTCAGACGGGGGATCCAACCTGCGATCCCTGGATTACCAGTCCAGTGGTAAACACGCTGGATCCGTCTGTGGTGGTGTTAAGTTATATAGCGGTAACGGTTTTTATACATAAATACTTAATCTTCGCGCATGCGTTTATAGCTGTTCCACTTCGTGTATCATCGAACTTTGTGTAGTATGCAACGGTATTGAATCCGGGATACTCGGAAATCTACGTCGGAGACTAAATGCCGATGTTTCCCGGGTCAATATTGTCGTGCACGTGTTTTGTCTAGTGAACACATGTCAATGTCTTGTTCTGTTGTGTTTGTTGTATTTGTATGAATGAAAGAATGTGTGAATGAAAGCTATGCATGGATTGGACTAATACATCTTCTTTGTATTGGACTAATACATCTTCTTTGTATTGGACTAATACATCTTCTTTGTACAATCATGGTCAGAACCCAGGGAAACTCTTGTGCGAGTAAAGTCAAACTATTATAGAGAAGATTTACCTTTCAATTAATATTGAAAGAGTTTTATTTTACAACACTGTGGTAAGATTTATGTTATATTAATGTTAATATAAATGCTCTACGTGTACATATGGATTGAATAACGTAAGTGTGTGCAATTATTGAAATGTTTTATACTTTGTTTTATGTCCTCTGATATATGTCGTTTAACTATATGTTAGGCTCTTTTTCCAATTATACGGATTAAAGAAGTTATATCGAACGAACCTACGCCAGAGTGGCTTGTATATGAATGGCCCCTGTCACATAAACACTATTATATACATATATATGTCATCACATGCTCACCACTTAAAGAAAATATTCCTAGCAATCGAACGAACCTACACCAGGCTTGTATATGAATGGCCCCTGTCACATAGACACTATTATATAAGTCATCACATGTTCACCACTTAAAGAAATATTCCTAGCAATCGAGAATTATCATGACATCTGTGATAAACTTACCTCCTTCTCCTCATTCAATTGCAATGTGAAGAAGGAAGGTATTATTAGCAAATATGCATCGACATAATCAAGTAGGGGAGTCATTATTATATGCATGAAAAAGCGGACAATCACATGTTCCTCCACATGAAAGCTATGTGAAGACATTCTGGCGAGAAGGCGATCACATGACCTTGCATAGAAAAATGAACCCATTCTTCGGTGATATCCTGTCAGAGATTGGGTCACACGCTGTCAGGAATATAAAGTAACTTCACTTCGATATTTTCCCTCGCTCGCCCATATGGTTCGCCGGAGGCGAGGGTAAATACGCTCAATCATCATCATCAGATTTTCCCTGGGAGGACTTATGTAGAGAGGGTCACTTTGTCATGATCGTAATAATGATTCCCACCCAATCAATGACTTCGTATCGTAGATGAAGCTGAGTCCTTTAGTTGACTATGTCTTGAATGTGGGTACGCAACCAAGTGTTTGTGTTAGAAACATGGTAGTACGATCCTTACGTTGGACACTTAAAGTGAGATATTGCCAGGGGCGTGAAAATGGATTATAGGTAGATAATAAGTTATATTCTATAATCACCATGAAAAGCAATAAGGCGGTGTTTTACTGCGTTGCTTCAGTTATGCAAACTGTTTAATTAATTACGTCGTTTTAGGATAGATCAGACATTTTTACTGCATTACGGTACACCTATATTTAGCTCCAGAGCGCACTAGAATACACCATACTCCCGTTTTTAGAAAACATATGCTATAATAAATTACTATATGGAACTATTTTTATGGTGAAGAAATATTGTGATATTCGGCTACATATTTTCATTGCAGGAACGTATCTTGAGACACCTTTCTAGTTGAAGCGCTATCTTTCCCCCACGTTGGAATACTACATCACAATTATGTTTACCATCTCGTGTATCGGGACCATTATGTATATGTTTAAATGTATTACGTTATATATGCTCATGTTGTACACTGAATGTACCTGAGTGAAATAAAAGAATGTCTGTCTGTCAAAAAAAATTAAATTGTTTTCAAAAAAAAAATGCCCCTCCAACACCTAACCCCTTTCGCCGCCCAAATGTTCAAATTGTTCCTACGGTCCTGAAATGGAAGCATAATACTATAATTCATATGGAAATGTATCTTAGTATTAACTTTAGTGGCCATTTTGTCACAAATACCAATAAAGGGATGTAATAACGGGATGTACAATGTAATTGACAAATGGTAATTTCACAAACGCATGTTCATTTGTGGCCGTATTTTCAAAGTTTACTTTTTACTGTAATAATTTATTATTGAAAAATGAAAATATAAGACAACAATTACAATATCTAATCATCCGTTCCGTACACTATCTCGATGTGCAACACATTCGAAGTAAATGGATATGGGGCTTTAAATACACATTGTAAATTCTTTTTATTCATTTTGTCTCCCACGGTGATGGATTCCAACAGGAATGACGTCTCAAGAGCGATCAGACTAATGATGTTGTATCTTGTTTCGCTAAAATTAGACAACTAATAAAAAGAATCGGAATGAACTCTCAGATAGATGGCAATAAGTAGGACATACATGTAACTTGTTTCACAATCAAGATATCCTAAGTGTACATGAATAAATAACTAAATGAGTTCAAGTGGCGAAACAATTCAGTTTGCATACGGAAGATAAATACTTTGCCTAATATGTTGCTCGATGGTGCACCAGCGTCCACTACTAACAGCTACAAAGTGACCATATGACCTATACTGTCGGTGTGACATTAAACACCAAGAACAAAACAAACAAGTAGTAAGCACACAAATAAAACGTGTATACTATATCAATTATGACAATGCTGTCCAAACCGTACAGCTAGTTCTATCATAAATTCCATTACACATTTTAAAATGTGTAGTTAGTGGTCTTCTAGGATTTAGAATGTTACATTGCATCACGAACATCACTATATCTCTATGGTTGGCATGGCTAGTATATTGTGATTGAGCGCAGTTGATTACACGTTCTGTTAGATTCGTGACACGGGGGTTTGATAAAATAGAGTATGTGTTCTGCTGTATCCCGATGAATAAAAGAACAGTGTCTATAGTTCTGTCGTCCCTGGATTGTTTGCATATTACGTACGTATCCCGGTGTTACTGTTTTTCGACGACGTAGTACATAACGGACTCCTATAGGTTTAGAATTGTCATACACTGCAAACAATTTTATGTCACCAAATAAACACATGGACCTGAGGACGAAAATCGATATTATGAATAAGGACCCCTTGTGTGTAATAACGAACAGAACTCATAAACACGGAGCAGTGAGACTATAATGACATTTTTATTCGTAAATATATTGGCGTGGCAGACGATGCATATGTCATTTTGGAGAAAAAATTGCCAATTTCTTTAAAAAATGATATTTATATGGTGACATAAAACGGATATAGTGAAAACTGGGGTAGGTTTAAAGTTTTCACCGCCAATTTACCTTGTCTGATATATTATGATCAGTTAGAAATAGATTGGAAGTGCACAAGGTATGTTTATTTATAATTCCGGTAACTGGAGCGTGAAATATTGCGTGATCTCTCGCGACTTGCTATTTCCCCACAGTTGGGCGAAAACCTGTTCTGGGCGAAAACGCTTCACGCCGGGATATGAATACCATATATTTCTGATTCTGTAATTTAATGTCATAATATGAATAACCAAATATTTCGAGATCAGCGATCGGATATGCAGTTTATTATAATATAAGAAAATGTAAATAGCCGCCCATACAGGAATCACCTTCAGGACATTTTCGGTGTATTACATTTTGGACGGTATGGGTACGGAGAATGGACTATGTGGCGCATGCGTATTTTTAATCCAATTTTCCGGCTGGGGATGCCTAAAATACGCAAACAGATTTTACAGTGCAATTGGCGCAATGGATGTAAAACAGGGGCAACTTAGTGATTAAATAAGCATAACATGGTTTTAGAAGCAGATACATGTAGTTATTAACAATTAGAATGATTTGTAAACTAGACCTGCTGATATATATTCTAGTTGCTTTCATGTGCTTGATTTGATTGAGAATCATCAAAGTGTGTGCTTTGAATATTTATGATCTCCATTTCGCTTGAGCTACTCATTTGGTGCCCGGAATACTGGAATTGCGATTTAGCATTCCATTTTAGATTAATGTCAAAATAGACATAATATTACCACTTGTCTAAACCATGTTACAATATCTGGAAATGGCATTGCGCTCACATTCGTTGTGGCGCAATGACAGTACCAATACATAAAGGATTAAAGTCGAGAATAAGTAAATATACACATGTTATTAACAATTTATTTCCTATATATATATTTGCTTATCTACGGTGTGTATATGTATATCAGATGAGCAAATGTGCTGTCTATGCAGGGTGTATGTGTGTTTCTCTAACATGATAAACATTAGAGCGTTCAGTTACCATAAATAACTAGTACAGCTGAAATTAAGTTATACATGTAACTTATAGAAACTTTCATTTCGCCAACTTTCAGTTTCATCTTGCAAAATGAATATTGAATTTTGATTTCTAGCAAAATGTATCGATTGATTCAAAGAAGCAGTATGTGGACCGGGGGCAATACTAGCAAAATGACATTGGGTGGAAAGAAAAGGTCTCGACTATTATTGACATAAACCGTTATTATCTAGGGTCGATATGGGATGCATAAAATAATCTGTTATTTAAAAGTTTCGCTAAGTAACCATCTAATTTTAAGCTCATGCTGTTGCTGTCAAACTTGTTTGAAAACGGATGTATATCAGATGACATGAGTATTGGGAGGCAGGATAGTTTAGAGCAAAAACTTATAGAGCAAAATAAATAAAATAAAATTTGCTCTATAAGTTTTAATTTATTAAAATTAAATATTTATTTAATATATTAAAATTTTGTGTAATAAAAAAATAAATATTTATTTTATATATATAAAAATATATATAAATTAAATATATTTTTAAATTTTTTTTTCAGTCTAATGTCTTAAAATCTTCATAGTCTATAAGTCACAGTTTTTATCCAGTCATTTCTTCATAGTCTATATGTCTTCATAGTATTATCCATATAGTACGTTGGCCGAGTGGTTAATGCGTTGGACTTAAGTTATAATGGATAATATCCTCGTGGGTTCGAATCCCACACCTACTAATATATTTTTAGTATATTAGTAAAAATAAAACATAAGTATAATATCAAATTTCATACATGTTTTTTATTTTATAAAGCTATTGTCTAACGCAGATTATATACATGATATACAAGCATAATAAAAAGCACATATAATAAATGTTCAGTTCAGTTCATCATAATGTTCTATAGAACGTAACTTAGTGTGTAATTGTTCAGTTCTTGTAGATTTTGTTCACTCTTTTTGTGCAGCAATTCTTGCACTACGCCTTAAATATTTATAAACATCACGATCATTCTGTGTAGCAATACGATTATGTTTCCTAACTTGTTTAATTCTGTTTTTCCACGATTTCGAATTATCTGTAGTCGTAATTTGATGATGTAGACCATCTAGACGATCCTGCCAACATCTTTTAACTGTTTGTTTAACAGAGTTCCAACGTTTTGTAGCTTCTTGAACGGTATTATCGACGGTTGTATCATCCCAATGTACACTATTAGGTTCATCTTGTACAACGATAACATCTGGTTCAGTTTTAATGTGTTCGATAATGAGTACATCATCATCACTATCATTATTAACATCAATAACGATAGGTTCTTGTTTAATCATATCAGCCGTTAGTATTGGATCTGTATTAAGATCAAATTTCGAATTTTCGTCTACATGTTCAAGTTCGTTATATTTCCTACGTAGAAAAGCGCATGTAATACATGAACATGCTTCTAAATCTGCTGTAGAAGTCTCAACAGATTTCGGTTGATTTTTAGCAACAACACATCCTGGAATATTCTGTGTAGATACAATGTTATTATGTTCGTCCATAAATACAAGATTCAAATGTTGTGAATCAACAAATTTTGCTGTATCGCAAGTTTTCCATTTAATATCACCATCTATACGATATTTAATTGTAGCATCAACATCTATAATTAATTCTTCGATAGAACGTTTACTTGGAACATCTATAGCTGTTGTTGTTGTAAAAGTTAATATAGCTTTACCGCTAGTTGTTGTATCGTTAGTAGTTGTCATGATGATAATATTGTACAGCGTAGTACACAAATGTAGTAAAGAGTGAACGATGTTCTTCTTCTTATATACACTAAGAAACGTCTACATCTTCAAGTGTCTGTATATCATTGGTTAATTGTTAGAAACCCACAATTCAAATTCTCTAGTAGTTAAATCCCAATATTGAGCAGCAGTTACATAATCATTAGAAAATTCATTGAGTAAATTATTTAAATAACATTTAAAATTAAATGTATCAATACTAAATGTATGTCTACAAAAAGGACATTTACAAAGTTTAATTATACAAGATAAACAAATAAGATGGTAGCATTGACATTCATTATTAAAATAAAAATCATTATCTGTTTGTAAACATATACTACATTCTTCACCCCATAATTCGAAATAGTTCATAATTAAAATGTAATGAAAAAAAGCTTTAAGATTATTAGTAACAGTTAATATATATACGTAATAATAAGTAACGCCTACAATCTTGAATTACAAGTTTGACAAACGTCACTTTTAACATTGTGATGTAATTTCAAGTGTTCGTGTGAAAACTTTGAAACCACTTAGTTAATAAAGTATCATTTTGTAAATAATTTGTAAAACTAAAAGTATTAAGTATTATATGAGAAAACGTTTGTTTATGTTTTATAAGACTATATAATACATATAAACAATAAACGCCACATAATTGTGTAGAATCAGATTGAAAATCTATTTCTACTAACTTTTAAACTATTAATATTTAAAAAATTAGCAATATCTTTATGTATAGGGTTATAACCTCCAAAAGAATCAAAATAATAACAATTAAATGATGTAGTACATATAATTAAAATCCAATGAAGACCAGGTTTAGAAATAGGATCTGTATTAACTATATAACATTTACGACATTTATTAATAGTTAATAACTGATCTCTAGCGCATACAACACCATTTAATGATGGAAAAACAGTATCTAAAATATATTGTAAAGTATGAGTATCCATAATTATTTAAGACGTAATAACATTACGTAGTCCATCAATCATTATCAAATCATCATATTCGGCATAAACAATAACATTTATAGGTGCATCTAAAGCTTCACTCCATTCCATATCAAATTCTATATTACCATTTTTAATAGGATGAAGATGACCTTCTTCACATCATAAATCAGGTGTAAAATCAACGGTCCATAGAGTATGGTTATTTTTATATACAGATATTGGATATACAAAAAGATCTTTACCATGTTCAATACCAAGACCTTTCCAAAATGATCTATAACTTTGACATACTTTAGTATTATCATTTGACCAATCCATATATAAAGGATTAGCGTCTATACTAGAACCATTAACAGTAACTTTTAATTTTGAAATATTAAAATGATTAAAAGAAAATGGTGAATGTGTAATATCACCATTCATAATAGAGTTTTTAACTTGGCCTATAATAATACGTTTAGGTATTTGACCATGTATTAGATTAGATTCTATTTTAGATACTAGGCCATTCATAACGGTAAATACGTTAATATCAACACGTTTAATAGGTATTTTCATAGGTGTAGATCTAAGTGCATTATTTAAAGATATCCAAACATTAGGATCTAAAGATACTGTACGAACTTTCATAACAGCTTTTACAATTTCAATTTTACAACCTGCAGAATCATTACCAATCATATAAAAAGTTGGAGATGATCTTACAAAACGTAATTTTAATTCGCACATATTAGGTAGATATTTAGTTTGTCTAGTAATATCTGTATGTATTTTACCTTGCAATTCAACAATTTTACCTGTAGATAATTTACTATGATGTTTTTTAGAACCTCCAGTACTATCATTATAATCGTTAAATGTACGTATTTCATTAGGTCTAGCTTTACCCCATAATTGAGTATCTTCTAACATATCTTGTTCAATAGCACTAGTACCACATAAAGTTTCTAAAAAAGCCCTATAAGGATATTTATCATTACCAGATATTAATTTACCATTAATATATACATCTACATGAGAAAATAAAGAATGTAATGGATTATCTATAATAGATACATTGCTAGTTTGATCCACATTACTACCATCAGCTTGTACCATTTTAATTTTAAAATTTAATTCTAAATCCATAAGATCTGTCCATTTTTCAGTTTGCCTAGGAATTATAATTTCTATAGGAGCTGTATTATCGTAAGGATTAACTAATGGTTGATGATCATTAATATATGATTTATCCATAGTTGTAAGTGTTGGAGGAATACTATAGAGGTCCAACTCCCCTTTATTACATAATGTAGAACCTGTAAGCATAATTAATCAAAATAATCTAAACGTCTTTTTTTTATTCGTTTAACGGAATGATCATTACAACGTTTTCTACGTCCTGATCCTGACTGACTATTATTATTATGATTATGATCCTTTATACCTTTACTTTTAGTTAGAGCAGTTATAAGTTTATCATTTTGTAAATCGTTTAATATTTTTTTACCTACAGTTTTAATTACATTTGTACCTCTTGTTTTAGCAATATGTTTAATTTCTTTAGGTTTAGCTATTATATCATTTACACCCCCAGTAACCTCACTTAAGACCTTACTAGCTAGATTCTCAACTAAATAAGGTATAATATTACTACCAATATTTTGAATTGTACCACCTAAACCATAACCACGTTGTCTAACACGGCCTCTATATACCGTTATATTCATAATGGTCTTCTACGAAATTCTAACCTAACTATACAAACATCACCAGTTAAATGAATAGGCTCACCTAATTCATTACGTATAAATATATATATATCATTAATACGTTTATCCGTAATCGGTAAATAATGTATATGTTTAAATTGTATACTTTTATGTGTAGTTACATTAGGTTCTTGATTATACGTGAATTGTCTTAATAATTGTACTTGTCCAGAACCAACTATACAAAAATCTATAATATTTGTATATACGTATAGATTAGTAAGACCTAAATATAAATATGGTTTATGAACGAAACAATCCATTTTAGGGAATACAAAATAATGGGGTTTATTAGGTATTGTATGTTTTTGATCATATGAATCCATAGAAACCATATTATCATGCATATTAACAACTTCTTGACAAGGATCTATACCTAACATATTACCTAATAATGCGGGTACAAGAAGTCCAAATTGTCCATTAGTATTAGCCGTTAAAGCTAAAGCTTGTTTTTTTATAAAACATAAAATAAGGGTTATCATTATAATGCCAACCTAGAGTAACTCCACGTTGTCTAATTGTTGGTTGTAACATATAATAATACAACCAAGGAAATAAAGTTACACTAAACGCATTATTCCATATATCCTCCATAATACGGGTTAAAATTTTATAATCGTTATAAACTCCATTAGGTATTTTAAAAGGAAATAATGAACAATGATTACTCCAATTCCTATTAGAGTAATTATCTTGTTTAGGACCTTTAAAATTAATTATAGATCCATATTTCATAGAAAATTCTTGATACATTTTTACTGACTTATAAAAAAATTCATCTGCGTTTATTAATAAACCATAATTACTAAAACTTTTAAGGGGTTCTTTAAATTCCTTATCAATATCCATATATTTTTTATATTGTTTCATCGTTTGAAATCTATAATTAAAATCAATTTTTTCTAGATAAAGGTCATTAAAGAAATGGGAATGATTACCAAATGGTACATTCATGAAATCCGCATTTGGTTGACCACCTGCATGATATCGAGGATTTCTAACAACTATATAAAATGTATTATTTTTATCCGTAATATTAAATACTTTATTAGGTATAATACCATCGACTAAACCAACTTTCCAATTACTATCATTACTTAACGTTATACCATTAGGTATAGAAACTCTAAATGATGCATTATCGATATCATCTGTTGCAGATTTAAATTTAGTACGTTGACTATCTAATGTAATATAGAAATTCTCTGTTTGTTCCATTATACGAAATATTTAAATATATCGTCTCTTATAAAATGCAACGTTAATATACACTTACCATCATTGAAATGAATATTATCGCCTAAAACATTTTTTATATGAACACTTATTTCATCTATATGATTACTATTTAATTTTATATATTGATCATGTTGAAATTCGTTAGTACTATAATGATTAACGTTTAATTTAACTTTAAAAGGTAAAACACGTATTAATTGTTCTTTACGATCAGATACCATTACAGGTTCAATAATATCTAGGTAAACGTATAAAGAACTATCGTTAATTAATAGATTAATAGGATCTAGAAACGGTGATGGTTCTATATCAATAGATCTTATAATAGATGTTTTAGTAGCGTTTAAATAACCTAATTTTTTACATATATTAGGATGAAAAGTTAAACCTATATTAACGTTTTTAGGTATTGTATGTAATTCGCATACACTATTATTACTACGAAATTTAAGTAATATTTTAAGTACATTATCCATTTCAAGTATTCTATCTATTACAGCCGATATTCTAATTTTAATTACACGATGTAATATATCATGTATACAAGCATTTATCATTTGCATAAATTGTAATGGTGTATCATAAAAACCTAGAGGTATATTACCTCTATAAGGGCCTTGTTCTAAAACTTCTATATCATCGGGTAATGTAAGATCAAAATATTGTTCACCATCTACAACAATTAATATAGCACCTGGATAAGTAATTTCTGTTAAAGCTACACGCCATTCTTCTTTATTTACATTTATAGGTATAGCTAATTTACATTTAAATTCGGCAACTGTATTATTAGGATATATATTTAATGAACTATCACTCATAAGCGTTATATAGAAATCTTCCATTATCTACGTTTCGATATTTTAGGTGATGGTAAACCTATACCCGTTATTGTACTTAATAGAACTAGCCAAACGTCTTTATTATTTGTATCACCATAAGCAAGACCCCATACAGAAGCTGCAAATACGCAATAGATGAGTAACATCTGTGCCGTGTATCTATATAGACCCGATATATCTTTATATTTATTAACTAATGAACCTGTTGTAGATTTATTAAGATTATTATCTATAGATATACTATTTTCCATATTTATGCTTTTATCCATGAGTTAAATGACTTATCGTAACCTTTCCACTTTACAAATATTTCTTTAATTTTATGACATTTTTTAATAATAACTCTACTTTTTAATATTTTCTCTATATCATAATCGCCTTTATTTTTAATTAATTGTAATTCATTTCTATAAAATGAACCTTTTATTTCCTCACCGTTCAAATCATGAACCTTAAATGTTATCGGAGAACCATTAATAACTTTATATACAATAAATAATTCTAATGTCCAATTTGGTAAATAACCTTTAGTAAAATGTTTTTTAGTTTTATTAATTCTAACATGATCACCTATTTTAATATTTTTATTATCTTTAGATATTTCATTATTATTATTAATATTATCCGATATTATATGTTCATTACCGATATTAGCATCTGTAGGTTTATAACCCGTAGAACTATGTTTAGATCTATTATAATTATCTATAAGATCTTGTAATATATTAATATATTTTTTAGTATTATTAGATGTAAAATATTTCCACATTTGACCTTTAATTGTGCGTAGAAAACGTTCAACAATACTAGCTTTAGTTTCTGGATTTTCTGTAGTAAAAAAATGAATATGTTTATTTTTTAAAAACTTTTGAAATGGTTCCTTAATAAATTCGCTACCTTTATCCGTTTGTAAACTTTTAGGTATTCTATGAGATTCATTTAATATATTATTAAATGTTTTAATTAATGTTGTAGATAATTTATTTTTTATAGGTTTTACCCAAGCCATTTTAGAGAATACATCAATAACGCATAATAAATAACGATAACCATTATTATATTTACTAAATTTTTGCATATCAGCTAAATCAGCTTGCCATTGAATATCTATACCAGCAACTATAGTTTTTCTACGTCTAAAATTTCTTACAATAGGTTTATGTAATGTATAGGTTTTTTGTTCAGATAACCACGTTTTAACATCTTTTAAAGTTAATTTTTTTAATAATATTTTTCCAGCTTTATATAATTTACCTATACCGGAAAAGGATGCAGGATTTTTAATATCGTAATAAATATTTTTTAATATTTTATCTATTATTTCCAATTTGACCATCGTTGTTTATCTTTTTTAGATTTTTTTATAGGCGTTGTTATTGTATTATCGTTATAATTATCGTAATAATCATCATCATCGGTATAACCACCTTTAGATGTTTTATGTTTTTTCGATGACCGTTTATTCTTAGATGGTGTATTTATTTTATCACTACCTCTTTTATTCTTATTATAATTACTATTTACGTAATTACTCCAACGTTTATTACCAACATTTATTTTTTGATTTTTATTTAATAATTCTTCGGCAACATCTAACCAACCTACAGCATTTGTTTTAGATTTTCTTTCTCTAGCTGCATCGTTCATAATATCCGTTATATTACTATTATCTATAATTTTGCCATTGATACTTACAACACCTTTATTATCCCACGTAATATTTGTATTATTTTTTATTTGTTCTAATAAATTACCTACAGGTATACGCATACTTTTAGGTATATTTGTAAGTACATTATCCATAGGTATAGGTTTTAATATATCGGGTACATATGTTGGTGGTTTAGTGGGTATATCTGTAGGTGGTGTAACTGTTTTTGCTGCTAATTGCTGCATCGGCAATAGCTTGATCTTTAAAATTATTATATTTTAACATATATTCTGCATAACGATGCATTTTATCAGTATTACTTATATTAGGATCATTCATTAAATAGTCAATATTTTTTTGTATATCTATAGTTTGTACTATTTCTGGTTTAGGTGGTAATTTAGCATTTTGATATAAACGTAATCGTCTTAATTCATCTACATCAGACGCAGGAACTACGACCATTTTTTTCATCATATTGTATTTTCTACTTTATTTTTTATACTATCAATTAATATATTTATTAATTTTGGTTTTAATATTTTACGTTTACGTTTTGTACTTATATTTTTATTGGCTAATAAACGTATATCCTTACTCCAATGCTTTAATGATGACTTATGACTCTTATTCATATTAACATTACCCTTTAATACATTATGACAACATTCACATATACAATGTATTAGACATTTATTACAACTTTTAATAATATTACGTTTAACTGTATCAGGTTCATTACGTAAACCTAATAACATTTTACCGTAACGTTTTATTAACGGTACTTTCATGATAACCAATAGTATAATAATGATATTATATACCAAGACGTTTTACTATATCGTTAACACCATCGGCTATAATAGGTGTTAATAGACCGGCACCTAAAGCCATTAATGGTAATGGTATAAATCCACCTCGTTGATTTCTACGACGACGTTTATTATTTACTCTACGTTTAATATTACCACCGTGTTGTTTACGATGACGCCGACTACATTTACTACGTTTTCCTGCCATGATATCAATACGTTAAATGAAGAATATTATTAATTACATATCGTATTTATTACCTAAATAATTCAGATATTGTTAATAAAAAACGTATTTTTTATTAACGAAATAAAGACAATAATAAATAACCACCTTTTTGATTATTACGTTTTTTATATTGATGTTTACTATTACCCGTCATAACGTTAAATAAACAGTTAATACGTAGTTGTTATTATTATAAGTATTGCGATAAATCGTTATCATTTAAATTAACTAGTAACGGTGGTGTTGACAACGTTGGGGGTTCCGTTAACTTGTTAATCGTTGATGTTATTGTATCATCATCGTATATATTATTCCAATTAGTTAACGTTGGTGATGTGTACGTTTTTGTAGGCGTTATACGTTGTAAAAATGTATTCATAGAAGGTAATTTAACGCTATCAGAAGTTGTCTTTAACGGTGACCATGCACTAATATCGTAATTATCTGGACTAAATCCTTGAGGCATATCAACACTTAATAATGATGATGATGGTGATGTTATAGGTGTCATAGCTTGTAATATCGTAGATTTAAGCGGTGTTACTGATGATGATGATGATGATGATACAACAACATCTATTATCGGTTGTGGTATTATCGAATTATTAGTATTAAACTTTACTTTTTTATTATTAGGTTTTTTTGTTTTACTAACAGTTACTTTTTTATTAGTTTTCCAATTAATAAATGTACGTAACATTACACCACCTAAAAAACCACTACCACCTTTAGTAAGAATTAATTTTTTTCTATCTGCCATAGATGTATTTTTATCTCCTATAGCTTTTATAGTATTTTCATGTTTTTTCATAAATTTTAACATTTGTTTAGGCATTGATATTTCATCATCTAATATACTTTTAGCTATAGCTATAAACCATTTCATTAAACGATTATTACTAGTTGTTAATAATTTTTCACGTTTATCTGGATTTTGTTCCTTTAATAAAAGGCTTATTAAATTATATATATTCATTTTTATATATATATTGTAGGTCCTATACAATCTTTATGAGGAAATATATCCGTTTTTAATCGATATTTTTCATTAGTCATCGGATGAAAGTCTACTAATAAATAACCGTATGGTGTATTGGTAGCATTATTATATGCTTCTACTAAGTGTTTTATTGCGATTGTGTTTCTAATACTTTTATTTGTCCTTTATCTCTACTATTTTTAAATAATAACATATATTTTGAATTTAAATTTATATTTCTAGAATGTTTACTTTGTTGATATAAATTTTGCGTTATATATATACACGTAGCTCCTCTATGATGACCTTTACGCGTAAACCATGATACAATTTTATCCTCATATTCTGTACCCATCATATCATCAAATATTATCATATATGGTTTATCGGGAGATATTGGGAAATATGTATCATCATCTTCGGGTATTCCGTCAATAAACGTTATCTGTTGATCGTCTATATCATCTTGTTTAACAATATCGTATTGATATTGCCATTCTTTATAACACCAATATACATGACCTATAGGTTTGTCAAATATTTCTTTTCTATATTTGACTATTTTACCCACTGTAACCGTTTTACCGCTACCACTAGGGCCTGCAACATATATATTGCTTGGATGCCTAAATATAACTTCGTCGTTATATTCCATTATAACGTTCAATAACAAACAAAATATAGATTATGATATTTTATTTCATAATATTCCTTTATATATATAAAAAAGCATTATTACGTGTTAACATATACGTGCAGAAATACATGCAAAATAAAACACTTGTGATGACGTCAACATAAAATTAAACCAATTATATTCATTCTATACAGCTATTGGCTAAAATATAACTAACCTATTAAAAACGTTCTATACAATGATAGGTTAAGTATGTACAAGTGTTTACATAACAGAATAGTATAAAAGTTAACGTAAATGTCTTATTAAAATAAAATATTCCTTTGTATCTGAACAAATACTATGAGTTCTACTATTATGGAAGATATTTTAGAGACTTGTATGGTTGATGCTGGTTTACCTGTGTTAGATAATAAGACATTTAATAATATGTCTTATCATCCTACACAGGATTTACCGTAT
>CM026399.1:10508275-10690368 GCA_014843695.1 Archivesica marissinica | reverse complement strand
ATGCGGAAATCGTTACGATGATCTATTAGCTGAGGTAAAATTATCTAATTTTAATGATTCATATTAGATCATCGTTAGATATTTTGGTAGCCAATTCTAGAGATATGGCTAAAGTTATGAACGAAAAACGTTTAATATTTGTACCCGAAGAAATTAGGGTACCAGTTAAATTTACTAACGTTAATAATAATTTAGAATTACCATATGAATCTGTACCGGTTCCTAAACTTACTATAGGTAAAAAACCATCTACTAGAAGTAGTAATAAAGATACAAAGGAAAAGTATTCTAGGAAACGTAAATGTTCTAGAAAACATAAACATAGTTCATCTAGCGATGATGATGTTATTGTTGTATCTAAACCAGATACATCAATAAATGTTGATGAAGCTCAGAAAATCTCAAAAGGTCTAAAACATCAACCAATTGGTGAAAAGAAGATCAAGTATAATGCTGCACCAACTAAGCATTAAATATGCTGGGATAACACTTGTCTAACACAGTACGTATTTTATTCATTATTTGTTTTATATTATCTTCATAATGTAATATTGTTATTGGTATTTCTTCTTTCGATAGCCATTCTTGATGATATTTATGTAGCACTGACAAATAGTCTATATCTAATTGTTCTTCTTCACTTCTATTACGTTTACGTATTCTTTGTAAACATATTTCTGGTGGTGTATTCAAATATAAAATATGATCTGGACTTTTCATATTAGATATATTATCGTATACGGCTATTTCACAATCGTTTATATTGTTTTGTTCTAAAGCGTCTTACCTAATAGTCTTGCTTTGTTCTTAGTATTTACCGGTCATCAACTGTTCTGTTCCAGTTCTAGCTTTGTTAGGGGTGTTGAGTTGGCAGCCGCATTCCTCCTTCCTCTCGCCTCTCGCCAAGTCTCCCGGAATCTCGTCTCGTGCTGCCGTGGTGATATTTCCCCGGCCTCCATCCGTACCGTACCGTAGTTATCACCACACTCTCCCCCACTTTATCCAAAGCGTCTTGCATACAGTAAGACAGGAACCAGTCTGTTTTGGTTAGTATTTTATTGACTTTGCTCTCCGACATGTAAGAAACTATCGAAGAGCTGGATCGAGATGGTGTCCTCTGTTGATCTGACATGTACTTAACTATCAGATCGAACCTCTACACTGTTCATTTTACACAATCCGTTGATTCATATTAACACAGTAATCCGACATGTAAGAAACTATCGAAGAGCTGGATTAAGATGGTGTCTTCCCCTATGTTACATTAACACAGTAATTCGACATGTAAGAAACTATCGAAGAGCTGGATTAAGATGGTGTTTTCCGTTGATCTGACTAGTAAGAGACTATCAGATTGAACTTCTACTCTGCGCTACTCTAGCAACTGCCATGCAAAAAGGCGCTACTCTAGCAACTGCCATGCAAAAAGCTATCAGATGCTGAGTACTACAAACCGAATTATAAGACACCAACAGACGTTGCTAACGGTTGCTTAGAGCTTTGCTCCTCCTCGTCCAAGAAGTCATTCTTTCTGACTGATTCTATAGTTATGCCTGAAAGAATACAATAACTACCCACATGGATTATTTTCGTTTACATGTTCCACATCGGTACTTATCTATGGACAGAGCGTCTGTCGCCGTCACATCCACACACGACCCATGGTACCATGCATCGCAATAGTCGCACTGGATCATGAACCGTCCCTGCCAAGGCTTCCTACATAAACAGTACAACTCACCAGCTGCTTGATCAGAACTTGTTTCATCATCTGGCGCTTCTTTCCACTGTTTAATCCAAGCTGGCAGCTTCCTGTCATTACAGGGCTTCAGTCTATCATGGTTCACTACCAATACGCTATTCCGCAATTTGACCCTAAAAAGAGAGACTGAAAACTTCTTCTCAATTATTGCTGGGCCCTTCCAAGGGGAGGACAACTTCTGCACTTACCCTTTAACGTAGCGGTATCTAATAGATAAGACTACATCGCCTACCTTATATGACCTTTCCAATATTCTCAGGTCATAATTCCTTTTCATCCGTTTCAAGGAAGTCTTCAAAGTCTTTCTCGCTGCGTTATGTGCTTCTTGCAATTTACTAGTAAGCTTTGCTACATAGTCATCTGCGTCGGCCGTCTTTTTTACAGCTTGTGGGAACATCAAATAAGCTGGTACATTTACTTCTCTTCCCAACATTAATTTGTTGGCTGTAAATCCAGTATTGCGATTCACTGAAGCTCTTAGAGCTCCAGCTAACTGTTGTAAATGAAGATCCCACTGATTTTGAGACTTGCCTATAAAACATCGAACGGCGTCCATCAGAGTGCGGTTGTATCTCTCTACTTGACCATTTGCGGAAGCTCTATATGGTGTGGTCCTAGTTTTGTGGATTTGTAGAGCTTCGCACAAGGCAGTAAACAGCTTAGATTCGAAGTTACGACCTTGATCAGAAAACAACTGCAACGGGTACCCGAACCTAGAAAAGAATTGATTTACCGCAGCCCTTGCTGTCACTTCTGCTGTCTGCGACGGCAAAGGCACACATTCCACCCATTTGGTAAATTGATCTACCATCATGAGGATGTGTTCATTTCCCAATGGCGTACGGGGCAATGGACCCATGAAATATATGTGTACTCTCTCCATGGGTGCCCCTGCCTGGTATTCCTTCATTCCACAGTGTCCGTATCTATTCGTCTTCTTATTTCGATTACATAGATCGCACGTTGACACGAAGTTAGCTATCTCTTGACCTGACCCATGCCATACCAGAAGAATTTATCTTTCATCCTGGCCTTGGTTCTTGCAACTCCTTGATGACCTGCAGAGGGCAAATCATGATTCCACTGCAGAGCTAATTCCTTCAAACTTCTTGGAATTACCAAAACTTTGTCCTCCGATGTACTCCCCTTGTTCTTGTACAGTACCTGGTCTATTAGTAGATATTGTTCCTTGTTCAGCCAGTACGACTTTGTCGCAGGACTAGCAAGAAACAATAATTTCTCACTAGGCTGTTGTTGGTTGTTAAGCCAATTTAGAATTATCTCTAAATCTTCATCCTTGGCTTGAGCCTCTCTGATTTCCGTCACGGTGAAGCCCCAACAAGACGGTTGTAGTGATACATCTACAATCACATTCTGTGCCGCTTTGCAGCTCAGAATGTGGAATTCCCCGTTGTTCATGATGATCTCCACATCAGCATGTTCTCTACTTTTTGAACAGCCCCCAATATTACACTCTAGTTGATATTGGTCCATGTCTCTCACTTCTAGCACATGTGCTCCTATGGTCGCGGCATTATCACATTTACATGTACTACGATTTCCTTTATTACCATTCCTCACTAATAACTCGTGGTGATCGTCCGAATCGATGGAACCGCAATCACGCCCTTTGACACCATTTCCCGTCAAAGAAATTGCCTCACCGACATCAATGGAACCGCAATCTCCTTCTTTGACACCATTACCCGTCAAAGAAATTGCCTCACCGACATCAATGGAACCGCAATCTCCTTCTTTGACACCATTCCCGTCAAAGAAATTGCCTCACCGACATCAATGGAACCGCAATATCTACCTTTGACAGAAATTGCCTCACTGACATCGATGGAACCGCAATATCCATCTTTGACACCATTACCCATCAAAGAAATTGCCTCACCGACATCGATGGAACCGCAAATCTATCTTTGACAGAAATTGCCTCACCGACACCGATGGAACCGCAATATCCATCTTTGACACCTGTATTCGTCAAAGAAATTGCCTCACTGACATCGATGGAACCGCAATATCCATCTTTGACACCATTACTCTTCAAAGAAATTGCCTCATCGACATCGATGGAACCACAATATCTATCTTTGACATAAATTGCCTCACCGACACCGATGGAACCGCAATATCCATCTTTGACACTTTTATTCGTCAAAGAAATTGCCTCACTGACATCGATGGAACCGCAATATCCATCTTTGACACCCTTACCCGTCAAAGAAATTGCCTCACCGACATCGATGGAACCGCAATATCCATCTTTGACCCCCTTATCCGTCAAAGAAATTGCCTCACCGACATCGATGGAACCGCAATCTCCATCTTTGACACATTTACCCGTCAAAGACATTGCCTCAACGACATCGATGGAACCGCAATATCCATCTTTGACACTTTTATTCGTCAAAGAAATTTCCTCACCGACACCGATGGAACCGCAATATCTGTCTTTGACGTCATTACTCAAAGAAATTTCCTCACCGACATCGATGGAACCGCAATATCTATCTTTAACAGAAATTGCCTCACCGACACCGATGGAACCGCAATATATATCTTTGACGTCATTACCTGTCAAAGCAATTGCCTCATCGACATTACAATGGTCACATCCCCCATAAGGTAATTCACTCAACTTTTTGTTGGCCTCATATGCTAGACACTTCCCCCCTTCTTCGGGTATTCGGGACAATGCATCTGCATTTTCATGCTTCCGGCCTGCCCGGTGTTTCAGGATCATGTTGTACTGGGACAACTCCTCCATCCACCTGGCTAGCTGACCTTGTGGCTCTTTAACCGTAATAATCATGTTAGACTAGAATGGTCTGTTCAAAAGCTTCCTGTATCAATGCTATGCTCAATTTCAGTGACATGCCCTAGGTCGAATTTGGTTTTTGCTAATACATCTTGAAATTCAATCAAAATGCTAGCTAACTGAATGCTTTGCTCTTCAGTTATGTGTCTTAGAGGATTCCAGCATTTCCTTTAAATGTTCTGGAATCTTTAGTTCACTTTTAGAACTCCCCTGTTGACCTCTTTGCACACTCAATACTTGTGTTGCAATTTGTTCCTGTTTCTCGGGCTCGAGACACTCGTCTATCGGATAATCTCTTCCCAACAACTTAAATCTTCGTCCCGCTCTACCAGTAGTGTGTAGAAGTCTGCGGCTTTGCCACTCAAACTCCAACACATCCCGTTCGCGCACTCCTCCTCCGTCCACCCGCATGCATTTGCATAGCGGTCAAATTTCTGTCTATATGACTGCCAGTTACCGGTGCCATTATAGTACAGAGCCTTTGGGATATTCCGCAGAAACTCGGCTGTTCTCGATTTCTGCCTCCTCGGGACTCGGTCCTCCTCCCCCGATGAATATTCTCGTGATGGACGGGACTGTCTATATCCTGGTCTTGGTTTACTTGGGACCTTGTCGTCCTCATCCGACGAGTATTCCCGAATTGGTCTTCTCTGTTTGTAGCATGTCCTTGTTTTAGATTTCTGCCTTTTAGGGACTTTTTCTTCCTCCCCCGATGAATATTCTCTTGTGGGTTTAAACGGCTTATAAGACATCCTAGCATCTTTGGGCCGCAATTGTGGGCCTCGTTGGCGTGATGAAGCAAGGTATGGCTTCTCATCCGAATCGTCTTCATACCTGACATCACGGTTCTTGTATTGTCTCGGACGTGCGCCCCCAAATGATTGCTTTGCCATCATTTGTTCGCCCCTACCCGAGGATTCGCCGTGCACTCCCACCCATTTCTTGGCTGATTCTAAGACCTTCTCGATCTCTCTCCATTCATCCCTTTTTGGGTCATGGTCTTTGGTACTTTGCTCCTGACCTCCCCTCCTTCCCTGATGGAGTTCCCGTTCTCCTACTCCTGAGTCAATTCGAGGGCAATCCGGCAAATTTTGGAACGTCTCCTCCCAATCCAACGGCAATTGGTCATTGGGTGTAAAATCCAACGTCTGGAGCATTTCCTCACTGAATTTTATCCCGAGAAATGTTTCCATTAATTCCGGGGCTAGATTTCCTCTATTTTCCCGTAGGCAAATTATTGCGGACGCTGATCTTGGACCTATTCCTGCTATTGTTTGCAGTTTTTCCGAAGATGCAAAATTCACTTCAATAAGCTTTGCTTGATTGAATGAGGCCATATCTGTTACAGTAGATATTAATATATGTACAAGGATTTGCTACAATTACTGTATATGGACTTTCCAAGATCACAACAAAACATACATTGTCTTTGACAAGAATATTTTATTTAACACATGGGATATATTTGCTTTGCAAAATAGTCAAACATGTGAGAAAATACTTTACCGTAATTAATATAGCCAACCAGGGGCTTTGCATATGTTGAACTATACTAACGCTGCCCAACTCAATACGCCCTTGCTTGTATCAATTTTGACGATATCAACAAATGTCTAGTAAAACAAATGCCAATAACGCAACAAAAAATGAACCATCCACAGTCTTTGACTGGATACTGGTATTCCAATTATACAACCGGGTAGATTTATACAACTCTTTCGAAAAATTTCCCGAGAATGAAAATTTTTTTGAACCACGTGCTATCAAAAAAATAATGTTTCACTCCCAGGTGATATCCTTCGCCAGACGTAAGTCGTAAAACACCGCTGCCACCATATAAAGCGTCTTACCTAATAGTCTTGCTTTGTTCTTAGTATTTACCGGTCATCAACTGTTCTGTTCCAGTTCTAGCTTTGTTAGGGGTGTTGAGTTGGCAGCCGCATTCCTCCTTCCTCTCGCCTCTCGCCAAGTCTCCCGGAATCTCGTCTCGTGCTGCCGTGGTGATATTTCCCCGGCCTCCATCCGTACCGTACCGTAGTTATCACCACAGTTCTATACAAAATCTTGTAAACACTTTCTGACAACTTGTTTGTGATCTTTCACAAAAATGATAACCAGGTTTATCACCTATAATTTTTATTGTTTGTCTATGACTTTCTAAAGTCGTTAATTGTAAAGGAAAACAATAGTTTATTGGATCCTTTATACCTAGATACAATAAATTGTAGTCTGTTTTACGACCACGTACACACGTCCATTCGTTTATTCTTTCAGGATATATATAACTGTCTTCAATAGTTGCAACAATATGTTTTAATAACGTACTTTTACCAGCACCTATATTTCCTTCCATACTAAGCAACATGTTGGATAGTTATAATCGTGTATTTTTATATACACTGTTTGTTGTTGTATTATTACAATAATCTTTATTACCATATAGTTTATAGTTACATATTATACACCTTACACGTTGTAGTCTTTTATTATAATGATACATTTCAACATCTTTATATACTGTATAACCGTTATTATGCTGCTGATGTTGTTGTTGCTCTGTTGATGCTGTAATTATACGTTTGTATAAGGCTTCTTATTCTTGACAAAAGCATCCAATACAGCATTGTATTTACGTTTTCTTGTATCTTTATTATTCCTCTTCAATTTCTTCAATTCTTTAATTTTATCCGTAGCTGTTTCAACTTTTAGTAGAGATTTTCCTAACCAATTATCGTCTTCATCATCTTCATCGCTCAATATTACTGTACTATCTGTTGTATCGCCACCATTACCAAGATTTAACATAACCTCTTGGTTAGACGTTATTTCTTCGTCTATAACCGTTATCTCACATTTCGACGCATAATGTCCTGGCATATGACATTTATAACATAAACGTTCTTCAGGGCATACTTTACTTAAATGATCTGTACCTCCACAATTAGTACATATCATAGTAGTACAGTTATTAGCATAATGACCCAAACGTTTACACTTGTAACATGTAATATTTTTTAATTTATCGTCATTTGGACATTTTGAAGGATAATGACCTATGTTATGACATTTATAACATTCACATTTATCCTCTTTACAATTAGCTGTAATATGTCATGTTTTATAACATAAACTACATTTTGGTGTATCACATTCTGTTACATAATGTCCTAATTGTAGACATTTTGTACATTTAGCAGCTTTCTTATATTGTATTTTTACACTTTGTATTACAGCTTTTGAAGCTTTACAATTAGCCGAACAATGACCTAATGTATTACATTTGTAACACCTATATGTAGAGTAGTCTCGAGTATCCATGTTTAACGGTATTAACTCTGACAATGTAACTAATAACTATTATGTATCTTCTTTTATAGATATCTCAAGTGATTATGACTATATAAGAAGTTACAATATCATAGACCTATAAACAACATCAACTATGCCTCTTGTCGATTACTCACAATCTACGGACGAAGAAACATCTGATGATGAAGTTGAAATTGATAATAACGATTCTACATATGACATATGCGAAAGAGATGTTAGAATTTCGCGTAAATTTAAAACATCTAGCAGAGTTTATGATCTTGTTATTGATGGTGGTAAACGTTATACACCTGATATATTTAACTCTATAGTAAATGATTTAAAGAAATACGGTAATGTTGATGACAATGATAAAATCAGAATTTCTGTTACACATTTCTGTTACACATTAGGTTTTGGTATACATATACCATTTGCTACATCATCTACAGTTAGTGGAGCTAACATTTTAAATGAGATACAAAAAGTTGCACAAAGTAATAAAACTTTTAAGATGGAGGATAAAGGTTTAAGACTTGAAATGACACATACTGTAATACCTGGAGGTCGTGGACGTTTACCAATGTCACATGGTAGTCATATTAGTATAGACAATATGTTAAAAAATAAAAGATCTATTGTTAGAATTGTTAATTATAATGATAGTATTTGTTTTGCAAGAGCTATATGTGTATGTATAGCTCATGCTAACAAAAATGATACTCCCGAATGGAAAATTTATTGGAATAATATTAGATATTCTAATCGTATAACGCAAACTAAAGAAGCTAACAATTTATTAGCAGCTTGCGATATACCTACAAATATTGAATGTGGTCTTAAACAATTTAAAATAATGAGTGAACATTTAAAACCATTTTATACTTTAAAGATTTGGGGTCAGCATGGACAATTGTTATATACATCTCAAGGTAATGGTGGTACAACGTTACATCTTTATAATCACCATCATCATTTTGATTCTATAACAAGTATATGTGGTTTTAAAGGACGTAGTTATTATTGTGATTCTTGTAATGTATTATATAGTTGTATTAGTAAACATAAATGTGCTGCTATATGTGTTTGTTATGCATCATCTATATGTCCATACGTAACTTCCAAACATTGTAACGATTGTAAACGTGTATTTCGTAGCGATAAATGTTACGAAAATCATAAATATACAAGACGATCAACAAACATTTGTTCTCAGGTTTATAAGTGTAAAGATTGTGGTTGTAATGTTATAGCTACAAATAAAAATCATATATGTACAAATTCTAGAAAATGTAAATACTGTAAACAAATAGTTGGCTAAAATCATGATTGTTTTATACCTCAATATAATAAGGATACAACTATAGAGCAAATATATATTTTCTACGATTTTGAATGTATGTTTCTTTCATCGGGTGAACATTCACCTAATTATTGTGTAGCTCATAAAGTCTGTAATATTTGTATAACAAAACCTATAGAGGATCCTTGTAAATGTTCTAAAGAATCTAGACAAAGGATCTTCTCTGGTTCATCAACTTTAAACAATTTTTGTTCATGGTTATTTCAACCCAAACATAAAAAAGTTTGTGCAGTAGCTCATAATTCTAAAGGTTATGATGCACAGTTTATATTAAGACATTTAATACAAGAAGGTGTTACTAAACCATCTGTTATTATGAGAGGTAATAATATAATTTCTTTGAAATGTTTAGGTGTTACACTTATTGATTCTTTAAGTTATCTACAAATGCCTTTAGCCGCATTTCCTAAAACTTTTGCTATTGAAGAATTATCTAAAGGTTATTTTCCTTATTGGGCAAACACTGGAGAATATGATAATTACGTAGGTCCTTATTTACCATTACATTTATATAAACCAGGTATGATGAATCCTGAGGCTAGATCTACTTTTTTAAAATGGTATGATCTTAAAGTATCTGAAAAATGTATTTTTGACTTTAGAGTAGAAATGCGTTTATATTGTATATCAGATGTTGATATATTAAGACGTGGTTGCGGTTTATTTATTAAACTTTTTATCAATAGCGAAGGTCTTAATCCTTTTACAGAAGCTCTAACATTACCTGGAGCTTGTAATAAAACTTGGAGAAAAAACTATTTACCCAAACAATCTTTAGCCATTATATCAGATGCGGGCTATTCTAATAAATGTAGATATTCTATTAAAGCTATTAGATGGTTACAGGGGGAATGTTATATACATACAATTAAAATTAAACATGCTCTTAATGGTGGTGAACATAAAATTGACACTTTCTACGTTGATGGTTTCTGTGAAAAAACAAATACTGTTTATGAATTTAATGGCTGCTTTTTTCATGGATGTATTAAATGTTATAAAAAACGTACTATTATCAATCCTTATTCGGCTAAAACAATGGATTATTTATATAAAACAACCATTGCAAGAACAAATATACTATTTAAATTAGGTTATAACGTTATTACTATGTGGGAATGTGATTTTGATAATCTTTGTAAATCTGATATAGATTATAGATCTTTTATAGAGAAATTTTCACAACATTTAGATCATCCTATTAGACCTAGAGATGCTCTATTTGGTGGTAGAACTAATTCTGTGAAAATATATTATAAGGCTGAACAAGATGAGGAAATAAAATATGTAGATGTTTGTAGTTTATATCCTTATGTTAATAAATATAGAGAATATCCTGTTGGACATCCCGATATACTTACAGCTGAGGATGTAGATATTGATAATATTACTAAATATAGAGGTATTATTAAATGTAAAATATTACCACCACAATCTTTATGGTTACCACTTTTACCCGTTCATTGTAATAAAAAGATGGTATTTCCTCTACGTATGAAATGTGCAACGGATGATATAGCAGATTGTAATCATGATATTAATGATAGATGTTTAATAGGTACTTGGACAATGGTTGAAATCACAGCTGCTATAGAATTAGGATATAAAATTATTACGATCTATCAATTATGGTCTTGGGATAATTGGTCCGATAATGTATATTCTGAGTATATCAATACATTCTTAAAAATTAAACAAGAGGCTAGTGGTTATCCATCATGGGTTAAAAATGTAGATGATGAGATAACATTTAAAGATGATTATTTTAAAATTGAAGGTATACTATTAGATCTAGTAGTTAAAAATCCTGGTTTAAGAGCTTTTGCTAAAGCTATGTTAAATTGTTTATGGGGTAAAAATGCTCAAAATAATACTATGACCGAAACAGAATATATCAGCGATGTTAGTTATTTTTTTGAATTAATGCAAAATCCTGATATTACTATACACTCTCTAGAACTGTTTAATAATTGTCAGTTTTTATTAGCTGCATATACAGATAAAAATAAAGAGTATTTACCGCACGAATCAGCTAATGTACCGGTAGCTGCACATGTTACGGCATATGCTAGATTAGTACTTTATAATGAACTTAAGAAATTAGGTAATGGAGTTCTATATTGCGATACAGATAGCTGCCTTTATATTAAAAGACCAAATACTTATGATATACCTATCATTAATGGTCGTTTAGGTTGTTGGGCTGATGAAGTACCATCAGGTAAAATTATCGAATATGTTGGTTTAGGACCTAAAAATTATGGTTATAAATATATTGATTCTGAGGGTTTAACTATTACTAAGTGTAAAGTTAAAGGTTTAACGTTAGATTATAACACATCTGAATTGGTAAATTTTAAAACTATGGTAGATGCGCTAATGATCGTGAAAATTATGCAACTACAATACATTACGATTCAAAAATTAAAAAGAATCGTGATAGAACTGTAACTAGTGAACATCGTACAAAATTATTTCGTTCTGTTTATACAAAACGTGTAATTGTTAATCGTTTTGATACCATACCTTTTGGATATAAACGATCTAAAACCTCTATAGTCACTCATTAATCATGCCTATCAGAACGCAAGATAACGTTGTGATATTCTATAATAGCGACGCATTGTTTAGTAATATGTATAAATGTACATTTAAAGAGAATTCTGATATATTATTTAATTGTGTAGAACAATATTATCAATATAATAAATGTATAACTTTTGGTAAACATTTACTAGCTGAACAAATATTAAAGGAAGTATCACCGTATCAACAAAAGAAATTAGGTGGTACTTATTTTAATACTTTTGATTCTGATATTTGGAATAAAAAACGTTTTGAAGTTATGTTTCAAGGCAATATGTATAAATATCTACAGAATAAAGAACTGTTACAAACACTTTTAGATACTAAACATTCTAGATTTGGTGAAGCGAGCAGTCATGATCTTTATTGGTGTATTGGTTTAGATATAAATGATCCTAATGCTCTTTTACAATCTAACTGGCACGGTGAAAACCAGATGGGTTTAATTTTAAATAACATTAAGTATTGGTTAAGACAATCTATAACAACTATACATCTTAGAAAATAAATTATGTCTAATCATTGTGTATCTACCAAATATGGCTTTGGTATACAATCTTCTAAGATACATTTAGCTATTGACACTGATATTTTTACCATTATGGTTAATGATGAAATCATTAAACGTATTGGCACTAGTGTTGATATAAATACTATAAGACCTGAATTTATTTTAACAATAGATGGTTTACCATATAATAATTATTATGGTATGATGTGTGATAACACTGAAATGTATTTAGGACAAACTATAGATATAGAATGTATATTGAGAAATTTTCTATCTAAACACGATTTAATTATTATACCTAAAACAAACAAAAATATAAGGTCTATGTGTACAATCGTTGGTGTTAACTACGAGTATTGGATATCTATGTATAATAACTATACAGTTTATAGAGATGAATACAATTTACCATATGATAAAAAATTTATTAACGTACTTGAAGTTTTCCTCTATAAACATTCCTCTAGACCTTAAGTGTTTTTCTCAAGTATCTTATATACTATATAAGACCATCAACTCTATAGGCTTTAGTATGTTTAACTACGATGGATAAACATGTTATTTATCCTTCATCAGTTAATTTAGACATTGTTAACGATTATTACGAGTATTTAACTTCTAGAAATAAATTACTTGTTCTACGAGATAATAAACATTGTGTTAGTTGTACAGATTGTTTAACAGCTATTAATACGAAATTACAAGAGTGTGAAGATAATCATTATGAACTTAATCTAAATTCTTATCACGAGAATCCTTTTTTTCTAGGTTATAAAAACAAACATCGTAAAGGTACACTCATTCATGGTACATTACTTACGGATGAACAAATACAAAATACAGAACGTACTATATTTAATTTTACGGTTACAGCTATAGATGGTTCATTAAAATGTCAAATGTTATAAGATTTGATTTGAGTTTATATGAAAGTGATCCTGAATGTAATATAGATAACTTTATATACAGAGCAGCATTAATACATGCTTTTTTATCATCTGTGGACAATTACGATGTAATGTCTTATGACATTATCTACAACGAACTACATTCAAATTATTTCTATGGAACTTTTTTAAACAGTGTTGAACATATGAGTTATTTATTTCTTGAACATGTTGTACGTTGGTCATACATAGAATTCACAGACAATATTCTACTAAACGAAGTTGTTCCAGATTTATTGTTTAATTGTTGGAAGAAATATGTACATTTAGTGAAACTAGACAACGGTGAAGTTGATGAAGATCTACAATTGGAGAAATTCATTGAAGATATTCAAGCTTTAAATATAACTTCATAATGGTGAAATACTACGAGATGTGGGGTGAACAGTGCTCTATATGTTTTCATCATACTGACGACTACTATTTAATTAACGAGTGTTTATGTAAACAACTTATTTGTTTAACATGTATTGCTGAACATAACAAGTGTCCTTATTGTCATAAACTATTTACTAGTGATACTCTAATGTTTACCGATGAATATCGGCAATGTGATGATGTATTATTAATACAGACAGTACAACATTGGACTTTTGATATTTCATTACCTTATACTATGAGTTGAAAATGTTTAAAATTATATGTACCTAACTGATAATTATGTGTTACTACTACGGACTATGGGGTGAAGAATGTAGTATATGTTTACGAACAGACAATGATTTTTATTTTATTAATGAATGTAATTGTACTCATCTTATTTGTTTAACTTGTATATCAAAAATTAATAAATGTCCTTTTTGTAGACATTTATTTAGTTCTGATATTCTAATGTTAACAGATGTTTATCGTATACACGATTTAAACTATCCATATAGTACACGGTTAGTTACTGCCGATCAATATTGGCATTTAACAGCCACTAATTTTGATGAATTATCTCTTGTTACCTATGAATTACAAGAAATGTATACTAATATTATTGATGCTGAACTTGTAAATATGTATAATAATCTGCGTTAGAATATATATATTCTGTGTTAGACTATAGCTTCATGAAAATAAAATCATTATGTAAAATTTATACTGTGTTTTTTATATGTTAACAAATATATATTGTGAAGAACTTTAGACTGTGAAGAGACTAGACTTATAGACTATGAAGATTTTAAGACATTAGACTGAAATTTTTTTTTAAAAATATATTTAATTTATATATATTTTTATATATATAAAATAAATATTTATTTTTTTATTACACAAAATTTTAATATATTAAATAAATATTTAATTTTAATAAATTAAAACTTATAGAGCAAATTTATTTTATTTATTTTGCTCTATAAGTTTTTGCTCTAAACTATCCTGCCTCCCAATACTTGACATGTTGCATTAAGAGACCACTTTTTCAGTTCATCGTGTGTGCTGTTAAGGAATAAATTAGCCTGTATCCAGAACCCAGGTCTACTTAGAGACTGATGTTTGCCCTTTGGTTGTCTCCTATTGCAAGTTTGACTGTAATGTAAACAATTCGAAATAGCATAGCCCATTAATGATCGGAATAATGCTCTATTGCACATTATTCACATTCATATCGTTGATTGACACGACATGTGTAATGCAAATATAAGACCAACAGGTACATGAAGAATATAAGAACATAATTGCTGTTACATATGCAATAAATAAATAAATGACTTTCACAGAACCTATGTCATATCCGTAGGTTATACCGTGTGAACTGGCGAATATAGCAAATACATGTACTAGTTAGTATCATTATGTGGAAATACATTATATGCATATTATTCTGTAAATAAATAAAACATAATTATGGAACAAGAGACTTATTCAAACATGTTTATGCTTCGTGTAATAAACCTTGCATATTGCAATGTATGTGCATACCCCATTATCCCTGCATACTGACGTTAATAAAATACAATGTATACAATTTATTTTTCATAATCCAACCTCCATTTCGTAAGTCAAATAGTTAGAAGTGATTACGAATGGAGATTGCTAACTAGAATCAATTAAGGCACACACACGTTGGTAGATTGTATTTATTTATTACTAATTGGGTCACACATGACCTTGTTTTCCTAAACCATGCTGCAAGTGGTACATACTATTGTGGTTTGTGAAGTGTTTTCCTACCGAAGAGGAAACTATATGTTCTAAAACCTTGCATAGAACACATGTCTATGAGATAGGTCTATAGTTGGCTGGGTTTGACGTGTCATCTTTTTTGTAAATGTGAGCAACATTTGCTGATTTCCACTGGGATGGCTGTGATCCTTTGTTAAGGAATTTTTGGAATAAGTCTTCAAGGATATGAGAGAGATCCTTAGACATGGTTTTAAGTATGGTTGGCTTAATTTGGTCAGGACAACAAGACGTATGGGGGTTCATGTTATTGAGAAGTTTATATATACCATTTGAACTGACTGTAATCTCCTTCATGTTTGGGATGGTTTTGTCATTCAGGTGTCCATTTGTATCTTGAACTGGCGGTAAGTCCTAGTGGTGGATTTCGAGCTAAAGACAGACTGGAATTGCGTGTTCGATGATATGGCCTAAGCAGCTTCTTCATGGTCAAATTTGTGTTTATGCTTTAGGGATGGCATTGTTTTGGAGTCTTGCTTGGAATGCTTAAGAATATAATAAAGTGTCTTGGATGGGAATGCATCAGCACTGTTAAAATTTATGATGCTTTCAATGTATTGGTGATACGCCTCTTTGGCTTTTTTCAGCACTAAATGTTTGAGATCCAAGAATTTCTTACGATTTTAAAGGCGTGCTTGACTTCTTAGTATTTAAAGGTCCTATTTCTCCTTCTAGTCATTCACAGACGGATATGTAGTCCAGTGGTAACACGCTGGACTGGTAATCCAGGGATAGCACGTTCGATCCCCCGTCTGACACTAATAAAATTAAGTCTTTCAGATGGGACGTTAGACCGAGGTCTCGTGTAGGTGCTTTACACCGTGCACGTAAAAGAACCAGAGGAGATTCTGGAATTGGTCTCTGTCTGTATCATGCACTATCCTCCCAAATCTAAAATAACTAATCTCTTCAGGAGGCGTCGCTCATATGGGCAACCGATAGCGACGATAAATAAACGTAAAACACACAAAGTCTATTCATTCGCTTAACACTTGTGATTGACACAGGGTAGTTGATATCTCATCGATAACTGTTTGGTTGAAATCCATTTATATGTGAGCTTATTTGGAGCATGAGAAAAATTAATATTCCCATAGTTTTTCAGTATATAGTGTGGAATATTTAGAGTTGGTGCCTGGTGATAGTTTTTTAGTGACTGCCAAACGGCCAGTCTGTTTGCTTTCTTATATAGTGGAATCCTGTGATGTTTTTGATAGCGTATCCTTGCGAATGCATTGAACTTTATTTCGACTACATCATGATCACTTATGCCGGGTAGAATACTACATCATGATCACTTATGCCGGGGAGAATATTGACCTGATTTACTAAAGTGGCGTTAGTTGTAAAGTATAAATCCAGGACAATGCTTTCACGGTAGGGAGGTTAACAATATTGGTGAGGTTTGTATCATTAAACGTTTAAATGACCTGCCTATAGAAGGATGGGTGTTTGCAGTCGGTGGATAGGTTGGCAGTGTCCCAGTCCATCTTGGAAGGCTTAGGTCCCAGGCGACTCAGATGTTGGAGAAACGTGTATTGACCTTTTCAATAGACTTACAGTATTGAAACTGTCTATATCAAGCTCATATATGAGAATCGGGTTTGTATAATAAGCTCCGATCACAAGATACTTATTGTATGTATGTTCCATTAATGTCAAACCCCTTGCGGAGACCTAGACATGTTTTCCTGGGCAGGCTTAGCCGACCTAAGTGGTTAACCAGTACTAAGCAATGTGTATGAGGTGCCTTGCTCAATGACACTACATACGTGGCCTGACCGAGTATCGAACCCGGACCGTTCGATTCCAAATCCGACGCTCTACCACTGGACCACGGACGCCACATATATTTCATACAAGGTCTCATTTAATCCATATGTCCTCGCATTCGGACTGTAGATCTTGCATTTCCTGTCCTGTTATGTAGTCCCTAATTACCGTATGTCAATAAAAAAATATACCCCCGGCTGCCTGGTTGATACGGTTACGGTGGAAAACAGAGTAACCTAGGCATGGATCAAACACTTCATTAGTATAACGCTTAGGTGTAAGTCAGTACTCGGTACCTATTACAATATCTGGTTTTGTTGAACAGACAAGATTGCTAAACTCAAGTTTTCTGTCTACTATTGACCTAAGGTTGAGTATTTGGATATTCATCCTTATGTTATTTCTTTGACCTATTATGGAATTAGGACTATTTACCTTGACTTGACTTGACTTTGTATAATCTGCCTCTTATAGGCACCTCTCATAAGAGCACATAGGAATATGTTGTATATTCTGACAATAAAAACTTATAAACTTGTAAGCTTGTAACAGTAACCATTTGTATAGAAAAACACAAAATAATATATATATATACATACATATGAAGTAGACAATGCACACATTAGCAATTTGATGACTAGACTTGATTTGAATAGAGTGATTGGCGTAGATGCGTAATTGCATAGCAAGCATTGCTGGCCAGTTTATATATTCCAGCATCTCTTGAAAATCCTAGTAGAATTTCTAAGAGTTCATTTTCCGATCTGGGGGGTTGGTTCCTTATGTCTTGTATTCTCAGGTAGACTGGTAGAAGTGCCGAGCATCTTGTTAGTTGTAGGGCTGGGCATCTGAGTAGCATATGTGCAGAATCTTCAGGCTCAAGTAGGCAAAGGCGGTAGTTTGGGCTTTCTTTGTAGAATTTGGCTCTATGTTTCTGCAGTGTGAATGTTTCTGTTAGGATTCTGGCTTGAAGTATTGCTCTGTCAACAGCATATTGCCATTGCGTTGTAAAATCTCCATTGCGTACTTTAGTCATATCGAAAAAGGTTCCAGCATGGCCGACAACGTGGAAAACAAACTTGACAAAATGGACATTTCGGAGAAGAAAAAGGCATGATGCATTTCATTTAATTAAAAGCCCAAATGCTTTCCAGACTTTCAATTTCCTCTCTCCATAGGCGCCTAGGAAGAACATTTGTTCGGTCCAAAAGCCTGGTGTGTGTGTTAATTTATTTCTTCGAGTGACTGACCAACTTTGTTTTAACTTTTATGTTTATAATTTGTAATCCTTTTTGTTTCGTCATATAACATACATTTTAAACTTCTATTTTCTAACATTGTCTATTTTCAATAGTATATCTAAGATTGCATCAGCTGTATGCACTAGTTTTATCATTCTAATTTTAGTTCAATTAATTTATGATTAGGATTGCATCATCCTGTCAACATGACAGCATTGGTCCTGATTGGAACAGGTGTTTTGAAAATAATCATCATATAAAAAGTGCTGCATGATTGTGTTATTTGATATTGTTTCTAACCTACCGATAGAACATGGAGGACTTCAGCGACATGGTATAATTTAGTTTTAAATTGTTGCTTATGCAGAGATTTCCATGAATTGGATATATCTTGGGTGTAGGCATGTTTAATTTCATGTCAAAGCCCCTTGCAGGGACCTAGGCATGATTGCCGACCTAAGCAGTAGCCTATGATAAGCATGCAGGGCCCGTGCTGGCAGTTGCCAGAGTAGCCATTGGCTAAAATATGGCAAATTTGGCTAATAAAAACATACAACAGTATAAATACGCTCCTTGGCCGAGTATCGAACCTGGGACTCTTTCGATTCCAAATTCCATCATGGATACCACACAAACAGGACGTATCCTGGATTATATCTTGCATGTAGAGTGGTGGAACCTATGCTCTACCCAAAATAGGACGAGTTCTTTATAGTGAAGTCACATAATTATATCTCATTGCTAATTGACGCTAATTGACTATAGTCCCCAATTTGTCCTTATTGTCTCACGTTTTTAATTTTACTGGGTATTGTGTTTTGAAAATTTCTAAAGCGGCGCAATTCGCGTTGAAACGAGCGTTCTGATTGGATTATGATTATTCTTCCTATATAAAAAACATCTTGTTACATTCTAATAATCCAATCAGAACGCTCGTTTCAACGCGAATTGCGCCGCTTTAGAAATTTTCAAAACAAATTGAAAATGTTACGAAACCACTTTTTGACGTACATTTTTGCCGAATAAACCTACACGTTAGTGTAAACACATTTTATTGATAATGTTATTCACAGTTAAAACTCTCCCGTCGAAGATTTTTTTTTGTTGCTGACAGAACCCGTGTCCTAGTATGGAAATGTGACCTGCTATGGCCAATGTATGTGGCAATTGTTTGCAAAGTATACATGCATGCAGCTTAAAGTTGTGTTTTATTTGAAGAACAATATAAAGACTCGGGATAGGCGTTGTATTTGGACAGATTTGTACAAAATTGTTTCAGATAGGGCCATTTTACTGATCGATGCGAAATCTGACATCCCACAGAGTAGAATCCCTGTACTTAAATATATATACTAGTACCCCCAAACGTGCCGAATCCCTGTGATCTGACTCACCCCTATATACCCTGGGTCGGCAATGGCAAACAAACAAAAAATTTATGGGTGACCTTGGGTACGAAACTTATAACATTAGGTACGAAACGTCCAAACTGGGTATGAAACATCCAAAGGTAGGAAAATCCAGGGTATGAAATGACCTGCACCAGTACAAATAATGTTCATTCTCAAGCTTAGTGTTATTTATTTTATTGTATGCAATATCGGCTAGTAGTTTCTTAGGAATAAATCGTAACTGAATCCACGACTCATTCGTGGTCAGAATTATTTTTTGGGAGACGTGAGAAAGCGCGAGATTGCGTCTTTAAATGATGTTATTTAATATAATTCAACAAAATAAGAGTTAAAATACACAATATCACCATTAAATAGAGCATATGAATAGAAGCAGTGCTTTATAATGGGCCAGTGGACAACATTTTGTATGATAATTGTAAAAAATATATTTTTAGGGAGAAGTGGGGGCCCCCAGAGGGGCAGTCGGGGTCCCAAGTCGCCCTCTAGAATGAGCCCTGCTCAATCAATAACAAAGTGAAAGCAGCAGCATTGACCTCCATCTTTTATTTACGCACAGGTGTCAGATGATGGTCATTTTCACCTCTGCTGATAGTGCAGATTTGTACTGTCAGTGTGATGTCACATTAGAGAGAGTGAATGCTTTTGATACACCCATGAGTTATTTCAAAATAAGGTCAACATTTATTGTGTAAGACTAAACTGATTTTTATTAAACAAAATAAAAAACAATTTAATAAATTGTTCTCATTCGCTTATTATAAGACGGGAAGCCATAATCTCTTGCTATAAAAATCCAGTCTTATAGGCGGTAAGTACAGTAAATATATCTAAATCTAAAAGATTTACCACCGTTTTTTTTCAAATGTCGCAGGCAAGAATGGACATTTAGCAGCATGGCGGGGGAATTGCTGTCTCGGACCTCTCGTGTATTTTCATTATTATTACACAGTGCGTGCATTATCGTTTATAAATGTCATATTTTTGCAGAAAGCAAAGAAATCGAAAAAAGCAGAAGCAGCTGTTGACCAAGTGGATAAGCTAAAAACTGTAAGTCAAGCTAAAATCTGTAAGTCACTTGTCATTCTAATGTTGTACCGCATTGCAGTTTGCAAATTATGAATTCTAAGCCATTCTTGTGATGATTACAAGATGCAATGTAGTTTAGGAAAATGCGTGACGCCAATTTCAGAAATTACGAAAAAAGATAGTAGACTGTGGATATATGTTGTAGTTTAGAATCAATGTAGGCTGTGGATATGTGTTGTAGTTTAGAATCAATGTAGGCTGTGGATATGTGTTGTAGTTGAGAATCAATGTACACTGTGGATATGTGTTGTATTTGAGAATCAATGTACACTGTGGATATGTGTTGACAGTGTTGTAGTTGAGAATCAATGTACACTGTGGATATGTGTTGTGTTTGGGAATCAATGTACACTGTGGATATGTGTTGTAGTTGAGAATCAATGTACACTGTGGATATGTGTTGTAGTTGAGAATCAATGTACACTGTGGATATGTGTTGTATTTGGGAATCAATGTACACTGTGGATATGTGTTGTACACTGTGGATGTTGTACACTGTGGATATGTGTTGTAGTTGAGAATCAATGTACACTGTGGATATGTGTTGTAGTTGAGAATCAATGTACACTGTGGATATGTGTTGTAGTTGAGAATCAATGTACACTGTGGATATGTGTTGTATTTGGGAATCAATGTACACTGTGGATATGTGTTGTACACTGTGGATATGTGTTGTAGTTGAGAATCAATGTACACTGTGGATATGTGTTGTATTTGGGAATCAATGTACACTGTGGATATGTGCTGTATTTGGGAATCAATGTACACTGTGGATATGTGTTGTACACTGTGGATATGTGTTGTAGTTGGGAATCAATGATTGCTGCAATTAACCAAAACATAAATATTTTAATGCCTGTACAAAATGTACATTATAAATTGTGTACATGCAGTGATATGTTCAGATTTCTAATTCCGAGATTGTTTAATGTCACTAAGCGTAGTGATACAGTATACTATTATATAGATCCAGAAGTATTTGTATATACAATTATGCACAGCAACTTGTGAACTTGGTACATGGTAGACTGTTAACTATAGTGTTAACCTTAAGGGTGTTTGCGATTGTAAACTTGGTGGTATTTTAGGATATATACCCGGGTTAAAATTCTATCAATACCGGTTCACAAGTTGTGCATTTTGTTCAGTGGTGGGTCTGGGATTTACCAAAGAGAGACGGGTGAACATTTTTTGGTCTGAAGTGGGAGAGGTTTAGTTAAAATAAAATTATCTGAATGGGGGAAAACATAAATTGACAGCCAAAGGGGGCATTAACCCCTCCCCCTAGATCCGCCACTGTCGATTATGTTAGCTTTCTCTTACATCTCTACTCAATTATGTATCATTATTGTCAGCTGGATCCACCTCCTGAGTTTCTGGCATCTAGACAACAGCTCTGGGATCAGCTAAAGAAAGAGTATGATGATTGGGTGGCTGTCCAGGAGCGTGTCGTTATCAAGGTCACCCTACCAGACGGGAAGGTGGTCGAGGGCAAGGCATGGGAGACTTCTCCTTACGATGTAGCTAAAGGAATTAGGTCAGTAAATTTTACTTCTGATTTTGATGTGCAGTCACTGCAGTGTCAACAGGGTCCAGTGAACCATGCGGTGGCATGCATGTTTGCACACTTATTTTTTAGCTTGTTTGCAAAACCAGTTCCTACAACATTAGTTTAACCCTTTCCTTCATAGAGATTTAGGTTAGTATACTATTATATCTCCTTACAAACGACAGCCATTTAGCTATCCTGCAGTGGATAAGTAGTGGCCATATCTCTCCCACCTCCATAGATATTACTGGGACTACATAGAGATTTAGGTTAATATACTATTATATCTCCATACAAACGACAGCCATTTAGCTATCATGCAGTGGATAAGTAGTCGCCATATCTATCCCACCTCCATAGATATTACTGGGACTACATAGAGATTTAGGTTAGTATACTATTATATCTCCATACAAACGACAGCCATTTAGCTATCATGCAGTGGATAAGTAGTCTCCATATCTATCCCACCTCCACAGATATTACTGGGACTACATGAGATTCTGGCCTTTATTATGAACATTGGTTTGGCTACTACATTGCCAAGGTATGTCATGTTGGTAATGGCATCAAGAGGTGCTTCTATGAGGGAAAGGGTTAATGACTCTCAAGACCTCACCCTGATGGAATTGAAATCTATAGCCCTGAGGGAGAGAGTAAAGACTGTGTAGATTAAGGAGTCTTGCCTAAGGACATCACCAGGGCTCGACAAATTCTTTTCAAAACTGACTTGCCCGGGACAAGTGACACTGGCAAACTGACTTGCCCCAATGTGAATTTGACTTGCCCCAATTATTATGCTAAATGTCGAATGATGGCTTACACTAGTTAAGTCTATGAATAACATCATCATAGTATATAATGAAAAGTCCTTTCGTGTTTTGAATCATATTTAATATCCTTTATACCCTCGTGGCGTCCGTGGTCCAGTGGTAGAGCGTCTGATTTGGAATCGAACGGTCCCGGATTCGATACTCGGCCAGGCCACGTATGTAGTGCCATTGAGCAAGGCACCTCACACACATTGCTTAGTACTGGTTAATCGCTTAGGTCGGCTAAGCCTGCCCAGGAAAACATGTCTAAGTCCCCGCGAGGGGTTTGACATTAAAGGAACATACATACATACAGTGAGTTTCACTTTCTTGGAAGTAGGCACACATTTTAAATCTAGTTTCCGTTTTTTACTATTACTTTCATTTTCATTGGAGTTGAAGAATTTTAGCAAACTTATTGTAATTGAACGTGCATTTGAATGATAAACAGGGGATTTGGGGCTTAATTATAAAACAATTTGTATACATTTGTAATCTGATAATTACCTGAGTTCTGAGTCTAACTGTTTAATTTTGTCAATTATAACTTACACATTTACAATGCATCAATGAAATCGGCCTGTCTTCCGAGATTAATCAACACCATAGGTGTAGAAAACATGTACTTACTGTGTATGTACTCGTGGATAATGTCCTTGCTACGACTAATGTGTAATTAACAAGTATATAAGCAAGGCATTGACAGATTCTTTGATATTTCGCCAGCGACTGCAAATTGTAGAAATTAAGAAAGCGCCCGGATGTTAAAAGCGCCGTAGTCTATTTAATAGGACTAATTTGATATGTGCAAATAAAACAATTGAAGCGTAACGAGAGCCTCGATTGGTTAAATGTTTGGGGCGATACCTGTCATTCACAGCATGTAGTCTGCAGGGTTTACAATCGATAATAGGAACCAATCATGACAAGAAACAGTTGATTAGTTGTTTATTCGACACCTGTCCGATAATCACATCCATAGCATTTTGACTTGCCCGGGACTAAACTCTGGTTGACAGCCACTTGCCCGAACATTGTTTTGACTTGCCCCGGGCGTCGGGCAATAGGATTTGTCGAGCCCTGATCACACCTGATCTTGCGTGGTTCAAACTCACAGCCGCTCGATCACAAGACGGACATCATATCCATCACACCACGGAGGTTCTTTCATGACAATGGATTAAATGGAGTCAGGAATAGGGTCTCGAGAGCGGTTTAACTAATGTTGTAACAAACTGTTTGGTAATCTAGCTCAAATAAATTTGCATAAACCACATACGGTATTCTATCTGATAAAGCTTCTCTGTAAGCTGAAACTAGGGAGTAGTGAGGCAGCTATAGGAGACAATTTCTCTAAAATTGCCTGCCAGCTGGTGCCCTCATATTACTATTGTGCTTGTAACAGTTTTCATCTACCGTCCATACTCGCCTATAAGACAAGTTTTTACCACCAGATTATGGTCTCAAAGTGGTTTCCCGTCTTATAAGCGAGTGCTAAAAAAAATAACAACAAAAAAAGCCAATATTTTTATTTTATGTATTAAATTGTACTTGTAATTAATTATGCTTTAGAAAAGAAAGCAACCACTCTGACACTGAACATTTCTTCAACCTGACAAAACCACACACATATTTCAGGACAAAAGTTTGGGGGGGGGGTCATTTATCGGTTATTATTATATTTTCTCTTGGGCCCAGTAACATGAAATTTGAAGAAGATATTCTTCAAAATTTCATAAACAAATCCGGTGGGGGGGGGGGGGGGGGTATGAAAAACTGGTCGTTCAGGAAACTGTAAACACAGGTTGTTTTTTTGCCTAATACTGGTTTTTTAACGAATACATATGTCTGATAGTAACTTTCTTACAAATTGCAACAATCGTATTGAAGAGGAGAATGACCGTAACATGTGTTTGTACATACAGTCAGGGATTGGCAGACAATACTATAATAGCGAAGGTGAATGATGTATTATGGGATCTTGACAGACCATTAGAGAAGGATGCCACCCTGCAGTTGCTCAAGTTTGATGACAAGGATGGTAAGGTTGCCGTGCTATTAATTGGTGTACAGCCGAAGCTCATTATTATTTGTGTCGCAAATTTGTTTGATTCACATAAGCTACAGTACGTGTCAGACGGAACCTGCAACCCTCGCGTGCCACGTGAGTTGGTTGCTTTCGGTCATCACGAAATCCCGCTATAAATTGAACGGTATAAAACGGCACCAAAGATAGATTGATTAATTGCCACTAGGGCAATTTCCCGCCAACCGTGCGAAAACAAAAATCACCATGTCAATTCATACCTTTGTGAATACCTTATTTCCCATTGTCCATTAATATATAAAAACAGTCACGTGATATCTCTCTCCGACATCTACAAGCCGCATGGTTTCTACCTCATACCTAGCTGGAGCCGTTACGGTTGTGCCCTTAGGCAAGGCATTTAAATTCCACATTGCCTAATCTCTATCCTTGATGGCGATGGATTCCATCAGGAATGAGGTCTCGAGAGTGATTAATATAAGTTGAAAGAACTTGTTTCGCAATCGAGCTAAAATAAATTTGTATAAACTACCTCATACCTATTCAGATATTTTCCAAAATTCTATATATAGCGACCAGAACGGTTATAATTCTATCCTGGATTATGTGTACATGTTAAATGTCACGTACGTCATTCTATTTCTTTCAGTACAATGTATCTCAATTAAACTCTTCATGTGTCAATAATATGAGTACACATGTACACACCTATCAAAATGACATGATTGACCCCCATAAAAAGCATGGTTTTTTGTTAGCCACATATTTATAAACATTGAACCTTCGTGTGGAACAGTTTTCAACATTGTCGGGCAAAATGTTTTGAAGTTTGCCGACAAGGGCTATATATTATTCGCCGTTTGTGCCCGTCAAATAGACTGCATTACTCAATTTGTAGCACATGTAATTATGAGCAAACATGTCATCACCTGCCTTTGTTCAATGAGATAAATCACGATAACTTCGCACATACGAGCCTGCATGGGGCCATTTCTTCGTGTTTGAATATTTAATTGATTGAAAACTAAACAAACGGTTATATGCAGTATATTTAGTAAAACTTTATTTTTTTGAAAATAAAATGCACTGAAATTGCTAATTATACATTTGAATACTATACAAACTTATTCGAATACAAACGTTGTTACCGACCAGTTCAGTGTTCATGTAAGATTCTACGTTGATTCGTCACGAAACGTTAAAATATCTTTCTTGCCAGATCGCAGCGCCTACATGACAGTTACTTCTGTGCCCGCCAGTGTTTTTTGTCATGAGACGCAAATCTTTATATAACTGTTTCGCCCCAATTAATGAGATGTCGTCGATAAATAAAACCATAGTAAAAATAAACTAAATTCAACTCCCAGAGTCCAACGTAGAATTGTATCTTTAATAGGATATAAGGGTAGTCCAATAACTTTATGGCTGGTGAAGATATTGTGTTTATTGTTTACTCAAATGTTCACTTTTATCAACATGTTTCAATTCCACTCCCACCTTCATTGTGGAGGCCGTACTTTTCCGATTAGCACAGTGTTTAGCACACTCGCTTCTCACCAATGCAACCCGGGTTTGATCCTCGGGACCGGTAATAATGTAATAATATTATTGTCCTCCCCTTGGTGTAACTGCCTCTCCGTGGCTGAGTGGTTAACATTTTCGACTTGCATCTCACTACTGTAGGTTCGACTCCCACTCGGGGGAGGGGGGGTGAGGAAGCTATCCAGCTGGCACATGGTCCTATACTAATTACTACTTGAACAGGCACCCAGTGTCTTCCTCCACCATAAATAGCTGGAGAGTCACCATATGGCCTAAGCTGTTGGTGCAACGTTAAGCTACAAAATCAACAATTAAGTCCTTATTCAATAACCAAATGAAAGTCATAACATAAAATGGTGGTACCTATGCTCTGCGTAAATTCCACATATAATGACCAGTATAAAATGTTAATTGCACTTGCCGTATATTATTATTTTCTTAAGTCGTGAAAACAACTTTCAAAAAACTCTTGTTGACAGTTTTAGCTTCATCACGTGACCAGTCACCTTGCTACTCAATACAGCTATTGCAACGGTGTCTGTCGGCACCCGTTTATATGGGGAACTCAATACTTCAGGGCACCTATGCACGGCGTGCTTGTTATTTTTTTTATTCATCAACCATAACTTGTTGACTATCTTATTTTAACATAGTACATCATTGAATAAAAACACTTGTTGATCTTAATCAGAAATGGTATAGAAACTATTTTTCTGGTTAGGTGTAGATTTTTTAAAATTCAGATACCTGAATTGCTCATACACCGTACTAGTTTCGGTGGAAATATTCTCCCAATGATTTGCTTGTTTATATTCGTCTGCTGGACCAGTCACGTGACAGTTGCATCAGGCTACAGATACACGCAACGGAATGTTATTGAACCATACTTCAGCTCTGTCAGCGAAATTAGCCTAGAATTATATAAATATGTTAAATATTGATGTAAATGGACAAATACGCCAAGCGTAGGTTCCACCACTCTCACTGCTTATTCTGATTTATTTAAATTGCCAGGTGAATACGTGTTCTGGCATTCAAGTGCCCATATACTCGGTGAGGCCATGGAATGCTTGTATGGAGGACATCTGTGCTACGGACCACCTATTGAAAATGGCTTCTTCTATGACATGTGGTCTGAAAGGTAGGTCAAATATCAGTTATTAATTATTCTAACATGGCATTCTTGTAGTTTTCTGATTGTCTTTACGCATATCACCTACTACTTACTATTTTTGTGCTTTTTGGCTATTTTGGTTATGTTGGAATTGAATAATAATTATTTGTATTTGCGATATTTATAGCCAAATAAAACATGGTGTGTCGTTCTGAGCTCCAGAATTAACCACTTAGATCTATGGCCTGCGTTTGCTTGCACCTAGATGTCAATTCCAGCTACCTTAGTGTATACAAATTTATTTTAGATCGATTGTGAAACAAGTTATTAGACTTATATTAATCACTCTCGAGACCTCATTCCTGATGGAATCCATCGCCACGAGGGAGAGAGAAGAGGCAATGTGGAATTTAAATGCCTTGCGTTGCCTAAGGGCACAATTGTAACGGCTCCAGCGGGGCTCGAACTTGGAGCCTTTCGCACCTGAAGCGAACGCTCTACCACTGCGATATCACGACTTCCAGCTACATTTGCGAAAATAACAATGTAAATATAGGTTTTTTATAAATTACAAAATTATAAAAAGAATGCTTGGTTGTGGTTTGTGCGGTAACCATGTAACAACCATGAACTCTGCGATAGAAGTGTGCCACTCGAGTGCGCGGTATTGATATTTTGCTTGTATTGTAGACAGGTTTCCAGCGATGGAAGTGTGCCACTCGAGTGCGCGGTATTGATATTTTGCTTGTATTGTAGACAGGTTTCCAGCGATGGAAGTGTGCCACTCGAGAGCGCAGTATTGATATTTTGCTTGTATTGTAGACAGGTTTCCAGCGATGGAAGGGTATCACTCGAGAGCGCAGTATTGATATTTTGCTTGTATTGTAGACAGGTTTCCAGCGATGGAAGTGTGCCACTCGAGTGCGCGGTATTGATATTTTGCTTGTATTTTAGACAGGTTTCCAGCGATGGAAGTGTGCCACTCGAGTGCGCGGTATTGATATTTTGCTTGTATTGTAGACAGGTTTCCAGCGATGGAAGTGCCACTCGAGAGCGCAGTATTGATATTTTGCTTGTATTGTAGACAGGTTCCAGCGATGGAAGTGTGCCACTCGAGTGCGCGGTATTGATATTGTTGTATTTAGACAGGTTTCAGCGATGGAAGTGTGCCACTCGAGTGCGCGGTATTGATATTTTGCTTGTATTGTAGACAGGTTTCCAGCGATGGAAGGGTATCACTCGAGTGCGCGGTATTGATATTTTGCTTGTATTGTAGACAGGTTTCCAGCGATGGAAGTGTGCCACTCGAGAGCGCAGTATTGATATTTTGCTTGTATTGTAGACAGGTTTCCAGCGATGGAAGTGTGCCACTCGAGTGCGCAGTATTGATATTTTGCTTGTATTGTAGACAGGTTTCCAGCGATGGAAGTGTGCCACTCGAGTGCGCGGTATTGATATTTTGCTTGTATTGTAGACAGGTTTCCAGCGATGGAAGTGTGCCACTCGAGAGCGCAGTATTGATATTTTGCTTGTATTGTAGACAGGTTTCCAGCGATGGAAGTGTGCCACTCGAGTGCGCGGTATTGATATTTTGCTTGTATTTTAGACAGGTTTCCAGCGATGGAAGTGTGCCACTCGAGTGCGCGGTATTGATATTTTGCTTGTATTGTAGACAGGTTTCCAGCGATGGAAGGGTATCACTCGAGTGCGCGGTATTGATATTTTGCTTGTATTGTAGACAGGTTTCCAGCGATGGAAGTGTGCCACTCGAGAGCGCAGTATTGATATTTTGCTTGTATTGTAGACAGGTTTCCAGCGATGGAAGTGTGCCACTCGAGTGCGCGGTATTGATATTTTGCTTGTATTGTAGACAGGTTTCCAGCGATGGAAGTGTGCCACTTGAGTGCGCAGTATTGATATTTTGCTTGTATTGTAGACAGGTTTCCAGCGATGGAAGTGTGCCACTCGAGTGCGCGGTATTGATATTTTGCTTGTATTGTAGACAGGTTTCCAGCGATGGAAGTGTACCACTCGAGAGCGCAGTATTGATATTTTGCTTGTATTGTAGACAGGTTTCCAGCGATGGAAGTGTGCCACTCGAGAGCGCAGTATTGATATTTTGCTTGTATTTTAGACAGGTTTCCAGCAGTGGAAGTGTGCCACTCGAGAGCGCAGTATTGATATTTTGCTTGTATTGTAGACAGGTTTCCAGCGATGGAAGTGTGCCACTCGAGAGCGCGGTATTGATATTTTGCTTGTATTTTAGACAGGTTTCCAGCAGTGGAAGTGTGCCACTCGAGAGCGCAGTATTGATATTTTGCTTGTATTTTAGACAGGTTTCCAGCGATGGAAGTGTGCCACTCGAGAGCGCAGTATTGATATTTTGCTTGTATTTTAGACAGGTTTCCAGCGATGGAAGTGTGCCACTCGAGAGCGCAGTATTGATATTTTGCTTGTATTTTAGACAGGTTTCCAGCAATGACTATCCTGTGATAGACAGCCGAGTGAAGCAGATTGTGAAAGAAAAACAACCGTTTGAGAGACTCGTTATGACGAAAGAAAACCTTCTCAAGATGTTTGAGGTAACAATTGTACTACGACATTCACACGTTTATCTTAATTGTCAATTAAGTAATCTATTAATTCTGTTTACTGGTACTAGTGTCAATTCATCAATTTATTTAAAATTCCACTTGGGTCACATTCCATTTTGTATGTGTCCAACTACGCACGTTGTAGCGTGTCCTTATTTTGTTTAAATTTCAGCAATTTATTTTGTACATTATACATTAAAGCTCCCATGCTTTCCAACCTTTGTTGTACTGTACGTTTGTGTTTTTTGTAGTATAACGAGTTCAAACAGAGGATTATCAACCAGAAAATAGATACCCCGACAACCACCGTATACAAGTAAGTAACCCTGACAACCACCGTATACAAGTAAGTAACCTCGACAACCACCGTATACAAGTAAGTAACCCCGACAACCATCGTATGCAAGTAAGTAACCCCGACAACCACCGTATACAAGTAAGTAACCCCGACAACCATCGTATGCAAGTAAGTAACCCCGACAACCACCGTACACAAGTAAGTAACCCTGACAACCATCGTGTGCAAGTAAGTAACCCCGACAACCACCGTATACAAGTAAGTAACCTCGACAACCACCGTATGCAAGTCAGTAACCCCGACAACCACTGTATACAAGTAAGTAACCCCGACAACCACTGTATACAAGTAAGTAACCCTGACAACCACTGTATACAAGTAAGTAACCCCGACAACCACCGTATACAAGTAAGTAACCCCGACAACCACTGTATACAAGTAAGTAACCCCGACAACCACTGTATACAAGTAAGTAACCCCAACAACCACCGTATACAAGTAAGTAACCCCGACAACCACTGTATACAAGTAAGTAACCCCGACAACCGCCGTATACAAGTAAGTAACCCCGACAACCGCCGTATACAAGTAAGTAACCCGACTACCACCGTACACAAGTAAGTAACCCCGACAACCACCGTATACAAGTAAGTAACCCCGACAACCGCCGTATACAAGTAACCCCGTCAACCGCAGTATACAAGTAAGTAACCCCGACAACCATCGTATACAAGTAAGTAACCCCGACAACCACCGTATACAAGTAAGTACATGTAACTAGTTGTCCACCTGTTGTATGTTTCAGTAAAGCTGTATTGACTTGCTAATCTTCAACAACAAAAAGAAATCCCGCCATCTAGTATTATGCAAGGGGTTCCCACTTTTGTTGCCAATAGCACCAATTGCAACAAAAAAACAAATACTGGCCCTAACTTTTGTGAATTTGCGAAAATATTTGTTTTGTCAAATACATGTCTCCAAATATTTATTTGTAAATATATGGCTCTTAGTTGGCTCCAAGTTTTTCAAATTGGCTCCAGTTTTTTTCAATGTGCAACAGAAGTGGATCTACACTTTTCTAAGCCTATTTTAATTTAGACCTCTGTGGTGTTGAAACGGTTTTTTGAAATATTTTTCTTTTTTCAGATGTGGACCCTTGATTGATCTGTGTAGAGGGCCCCATGTACGTCACACTGGCAAAATAAAATCTATGGCCGTTACTAAAGTAAGTTGTTTCATATATATGTCGCCCTAACACATGTCTAATACTATCAATCAACACTGATGGTCATGGGTTCGAGACCCCGCTCAGGCCGTGTCTCATTTATATGAAAACGGTTGGCAGTTTCTTACGGAGGTTCGTGCACCCAAGTACTTGTAGCCTGCCCAGGAAAGATGTTGTTAGGTAAACTGCCCGCCAGCGATATAGCCAAAATGGTGCTGATGCAGGCATATAACCCATACAAACTAATGCCATCAATGCAGTGTCGATGATAGAATCAGAGTTGCATTGATGAGAGGCATTTTCTTCTTTAACTACCAAACTATAGACATGTTTCAGCCTTCTAAGCATTGAATGTTAATTTTAAAATAAATACCCCTCTAAACCCCTCGAAGCCGAACATTTCCTCAGGTCCGGTGGCTGTTCGGTTTACATTGGTTTCACTGTACCCACAATAAATGTCACTATATCAAAGTGGAAACTTCAATCTCTAGATACGCTGACTGCTTATGCTCTGACGTAAAGGGTTAAGAGGTCATACCTCCAATACGCAGCCATTGTGGCTACTTATGCTCTGGTGTAACGGGTTAAGAGGTCGTACCTACAATACGTAGCCATTGTGGCTACTTATGCTCTGGTGTAAAGGGTTAAGAGGTCATACCTACAATACGCAGCCATTGTGGCTACTTATGCTCTGGTGTAAAGGGTTAAGAGGTCGTACCTACAATACGCAGCCATTGTGGCTACTTATGCTCTGGTGTAAAGGGTTAAGAGGTCATACCTACAATACGCAGCCATTGTGGCTACTTATGCTCTGGTGTAAATGGTTAAGAGGTCGTACCTACAATACACAGCCATTGTGGCTACTTATGTTCTGGTGTAAAGGGTTAAGAGGTCATACCTACAATACGCAGCCATTGTGGCTACTTCTCTTTAGTGATTACCTGTATCGGCAATCGGAAACATCGGCATTGGTGGTTTCACTGGTTTGAAGATCGGTTCACCGATTGTTGGGAAAACATAATTCCCGTTAATTCTGTTTGAACCGTTGAATAGAACAATTTGTACATACTATGTCACAGAAATGTTTATATTTATAAACATACGTACCTAGTGTAATATTCTCATGCAATGTAGTTTCCATCTTTCCGCTTAAATTATGGCCCCGCTTGCCCCAATCGACACTACAATGGGTGGCGCCGTACAGTCTGGCGTTTGTTTACGGTAATGGTTGTTCTGTGTTTAACGGTAATGGTTGTTCTGTGTTTAACGGTAATGGTTGTTCTGTGTAAAACCTATTATTTTGCAGTATCTGCAATCTGATAACAGAAGCTAAGCTAAGGAATCGCGGAGTTTTATATTCTCCATAGGTTTTCCATCATGAGTTCCTTGTAGTTGTATCGTCCGCCTCCGTGGTCGAGTGGTTAAGGTCGCTGACTTGTATACCACTGTAACCTATCATCACTGATGGTCACTGGTTCGAGCCCCGCTCAGGCTTGTCTAATTTATATGAAAAAGTTGACAGTGTCTTACGGAGGTTGGTGCACCCAAGTACTGGTTAACCACTGGAGCCTGCCCAGGAAAGGTGTTGTTAAGTAAACTGCCCGCCGGCGATATAGCCCGAAATGTTGCTGATGCAGGCGTAAAACCCGAAATATAAATAAATAAATATTGTAGTTGTATCACAGGCATGGGAAGGTTGTCGCTCCATTTCAGAACTCCTCCACATACTGGGAAGGTAAGGTTGAAGCCGAATCCCTCCAGAGAATCTACGGAATCTCATTCCCAGACCCTAAACAGATGAAGGAGTGGAAACATTTCCAGGAAGAGGCTGCCAAGCGAAATCACAGGAAGATTGGCCAGGTATGACAGGCTTCGGTATTAATGATAATACAGTCAATTCTTGTCCTACTAAAGCCAGTCATAGAGTCAGTCATAGGAGTGAACAATGTCATATATTAATAATACAGTTAATTCTTGTCCTACTAAAGCCAGTCATAGAGTCAGTCATAGGAGTGAACAATGTCATATATTAATAATACAGTCAAATCTTGTCTTACGGCAGCAAGAGTGGTAGTGACAAATGGCTTTCTCCGAAGAGGTCTTTGCTTACCGTAATTTGCTATGTATAACGCGCTATCATGTATAACGCGCACCGCACCCACTTTTTGGCACGAAAATCGGGGAAAAAACGTAGTTCTGGTGTATACCTCGCACCGTAAAATATCATTTTCACAAGCCAAAATTTCTCAAGATATGATATATTTCGATAAAAAAAAGATGAAATTGTGGGGCCTTACGTGCAGAAGTAAGTGCATGGTTCTGAAATATAATCATACTCTATGATTTTTATATTGCCGTACAAAAAGAAAAAACTGTGCTTCCTACGCCCGGAAGTGCATGGTTTTGATAAATCTCCGACGCCGTACTGTGTTCGTGCCTTCCGATTGCCATGGGCCTCTGCATACTTGATAATGGAGGGGTTTCTGAATTTTAAGTACTGTGACAATAACTGAGATTTGACAATTCTGAGTTGTATTTTGAGTGATAGATATCAATCAACGGAGTGTACTGCTTTTGTTTTTTTTTACGTTTATTTATCGTCGCTACCGGTTACCCATATGAGCGACGCCTCCTGAAGAGATTAGTCATTTTTGGAGGATAGTGCAATGATACAGAAAGAGACCCATTACAGAGTATCCTCTGGTTCTTTTACGTGCACGGTATAAAGCACCGACACGAGACCTCGGTTTAACGTCACATCTGAAAGACTGTTAATTTTATTAGGGTCAGACGGGGGATCGAACCTGCGATCCCTGGATTACCAGTCCAGCGTGTTACCACTGGACTACAGATCCATACTGCTTTTCTAATGACAGCTTCTATGACATTGAATTAAATATGCATCAAGCAGTAATTATTTTCTCAAAATTCTCTACACCTGCTTATATTTCTTAACCTCAAATATGTCCATGCAAACTTCAAAACGTGTCAAACTAATTAACAGGGGCCCCATTGTATTTGGTTCATAAACAGTGTTACAAACAATTTGTTAAAAGCTAACACATTATTTGTATTTGTTTATAAGAATTACATTTTAATATTTCTAATAAAGAAACAAATAAATATATTTAAAACATATGATATATGATCTCAATATCTCCGATAAACAATAAATTCCAATGTTCTGTTATCTTACCTACCTAGGCCTAGAGCTCAATAGAGAAGAATCGCTTTATATGATATAGTACGAAAATGTACGGGAAATAGACCATCAATAAAATCATTCAACATCCGCCATTGTTGTTTGGCATTTACGTTTTTGATGAAATTTCCCAAATTCAAAGCAAATAAATGCTATCCAAGTTCATAGTTGGTCTAAATAAATGCCATTATATATATATATATCATCGATACATTGTTAGAACAGTTATTTTATAACGTTTGCCAAACATACCTACTTATTGAAAAGTGGTGGTGGCGATGTGGGTCGAAATTTCGCCTGGAAAAAAATGTTGTGAAGGCTGTACCCGTGTATAATGCGCACTAGACAAATTCCTCAAGGATTTCGGTAATAAAAGTGCGCGTTATACATAGCAAATTACGGTAACAAACGTCAAAACACAAATTGCCAGTGCAGGAATCCAGTAACTGTCTACATTGTACAGATTACTTGCTTAATACAGGTTGTAGCTTAAATAAGTTTGACTGTATATTATGAGCCAATATACACGACATTTGGTCATCATCAAAATATAGAGTTTACACATTAATAGTGAAACATTTAGTTATAGTGATAACATTATTACATGCAAAATTATCTTCAGGAGAGTAACACTAAATTTCAATTTTTACTTAATATCTAGAGAACAAATAACAACATTTACTGCATGAGAATGTTGATACCATTGCAGCGTGTGGACTATTGGCCCCTCGCCGGATATGGTCTCGGAACTAAGATAATTACTGTTTATTGAAAATTGAATGATTATTGGTGATTATTTACATTTGATATTGTTTCAATCAGTTTTTTTGTTTTCGAATACTAGATCATTATTTTGCTCTTCGGTGCTCGGACGTTCTTCCTAGTACTTGAATACTTGATAATAAGTTACATAGTTTAGTTTATTTGTTTAAATCCAGAATGTCTCGGACCCATGTGGCATACATGTACATATATACATTTATACATATAAACAAATATGGCGACAGCAAATCACTATGTCAATATATCTAATTAATTATGTAACACTAAAGCAAAATATTTATGTGTGATAATATAGAAGAAGAATGCTTTAATAACATATGCATGCCATGTTAACTTACTTTAAAGTCGTGATGGCGCAGTTGATGCGCTTTAGCTTCAGGTGCGAAAGGTCCGGAGTTCGAGCCCCGCTGTAGTCTTTACGATTGTGCCCTTAGGCAAGGCATTTAAATTCCACGTTGCCCCTTCTCTCTCCCTCGTGGCGATGGATTCCATCAGGAATGTGGTATCGAGAGTGATTAATATAAGTTGAAAGAACTTGTTTCACAATCGAGCTAAAATAAATTTGTATAAACTATCTTATTTTAAATGCTTTTATTTTTATAAATAACACACCAACATATAGATAGCCTGTTTAGTTTATACAAATTTATTTTAGCTTGATTGCGAAACAAGTTCTTATAACTTATATTAATCACTCGAGACCTCATTCCTGATGGAATCCATTGCCACGAGGGAGAGAGAAGAGGCATGTGGAATTTAAATGCCTTGCCTAAGGGCACAATGGTAACAGCTCCAGCGGGGCTCGAACCTGTTTTGGTTTACACATCCCTTAGATTTGCCTGTTTGTTTTAGGACACATCCCTTAGATTTGCCTGTTTGTTTTAGGACACATCCCTTAGATTTGCCTGTTTGTTTTAGGACACATCCCTTAGATTTGCCTGTTTGTTTTAGGACACATCCCTTAGATTTGCCTGTTTGTTTTAGGACACATCCCTTAGATTTGCCTGTTTGTTTTAGGACACATCCCTTAGATTTGCCTGTTTGTTTTGGTTTACACATCCCTTAGATTTACCTGTTTGTTTTGGTTTACACATCCCTTAGATTTACCTGTTTGTTTTGGTTTACACATCCCTTAGATTTACCTGTTTGTTTTAGGATCAAGAGTTGTTTTTCTTCCACGAGTTGAGTCCTGGTAGCTGTTTCTTTCTGCCTAAGGGAGCTCACATATACAACACTCTAATGGACTTCATGAAGGTATTTCTTACAAATATTTATTACAATGTATGAAACATGTGTTTTATTTGGAGAACGATATACAGATTTGGGATATGTGCTCTATAATTGGACAGATTTGTTTAAAATTGTTACAGATTGAACCATTTTGTTGATCGGTGCGAAATCTGACATCCCACCAAATAGAATCCCTGTACTTATTTATATTTAAATATTAGTACCACCAAACAGGCCAAATTCATGTGATTCATAGGGGTTACTACCCCATCTTCATAGAGGTTACTGGGAATAATTAACCCTTTCAACACTACAGAGCTCTAATAGGTTTGCAAAAAGTGTAATATTTTACATCCACTTCATATCTTTGAAATTTATCAAACGGCATGTTTGACAGCTTTTTTTTCCTAACAAAGTTTCGCCTTATTAAGTTAACGTGTCACATGATCACACTTGCTCATCAATCGTCAGAAATGTGTGCAATATTTAGTGTTTGGCCCATATCTATTAAACGATCGACCTTTGGAATAACTTCACATAACTGCGCATTGTATGCTTCAGTAACACCTTGTTTTGACATTTTTTAATCTAACTACATGTTTTTGTGTGTTTCTTTTCTTATATCAGTCCGAGTACAGAAAGCGAGGTTTTCAAGAAGTTATCTCGCCAAATATATACAACCACAAGCTATGGGAGACTTCTGGACATTGGCAGCATTACGCTGTAAGTATATATATATACAACCACAAACTGTGGGAGACTTCTGGACATTGGCAGCATTACGCTGTAAGTATATATATATATACAACCACAAACTGTGGGAGACTTCTGGACATTGGCAGCATTACGCTGTAAGTATATATATATATACAACCACAAGCTGTGGGAGACTTCTGGACATTGGCAGCATTACGCTGTAAGTAGATATATACAACCAACCACAAGCTGTGGGAGACTTCTGGACATTGGCAGCATTACGCTGTAAGTAGATATATACAACCACAAGCTGTGGGAGACTTCTGGACATTGGCAGCATTACACTGTAAGTAGATATATACAACCACAAACTGTGGGAGACTTCTGGACATTGGCAGCATTACGCTGTAAGTATATATATATACAACCACAAGCTGTGGGAGACTTCTGGACATTGGCAGCATTACGCTGTAAGTATATATATATACAACCACAAGCTGTGGGAGACTTCTGGACATTGGCAGCATTACGCTGTAAGTAGATATATACAACCACAAACTGTGGGAGACTTCTGGACATTGGCAGCATTATGCTGTAAGTAGATATATACAACCAACCACAAGCTGTGGGAGACTTCTGGACATTGGCAGCATTATGCTGTAAGTAGATATATACAACCACAAACTGTACTTCTGGACATTGGCAGCATTACGCTGTAAGTATATATATATACAACCACAAGCTGTGGGAGACTTCTGGACATTGGCAGCATTACGCTGTAAGTATATATATATACAACCACAAACTGTGGGAGACTTCTGGACATTGGCAGCATTACGCTGTAAGTAGATATATGCAACCAACCACAAGCTGTGGGAGACTTCTGGACATTGGCAGCATTACGCTGTAAGTAGATATATACAACCACAAACTGTACTTCTGGACATTGGCAGCATTATGCTGTAAGTAGATATATACAACCACAAACTGTACTTCTGGACATTGGCAGCATTACACTGTAAGTAGATATATACAACCACAAACTGTACTTCTGGACATTGGCAGCATTACACTGTAAGTAGATATATACAACCACAAACTGTGGGAGACTTCTGGACATTGGCAGCATTACGCTGTATGTAGATATATACAACCACAAACTGTACTTCTGGACATTGGCAGCATTACACTGTAAGTAGATATATACAACCACAAACTGTGGGAGACTTCTGGACATTGGCAGCATTACGCTGTAAGTATATATATATACAACCACAAGCTGTGGGAGACTTCTGGACATTGGCAGCATTACGCTGTAAGTAGATATATACAACCACAAGCTGTGGGAGACTTCTGGACATTGGCAGCATTACGCTGTAAGTAGATATATACAACCACAAGCTGTGGGAGACTTCTGGACATTGGCAGCATTACGCTGTAAGTAGATATATACAACCAACCACAAGCTGTGGGAGACTTCTGGACATTGGCAGCATTACGCTGTAAGTAGATATATACAACCAACCACAAACTGTGGGAGACTTCTGGACATTGGCAGCATTACGCTGTAAGTAGATATATACAACCAACCACAAACTGTGGGAGACTTCTGGACATTGGCAGCATTATGCTGTAAGTAGATATATACAACCACAAACTGTACTTCTGGACATTGGCAGCATTACGCTGTAAGTAGATATATACAACCAACCACAAACTGTGGGAGACTTCTGGACATTGGCAGCATTACGCTGTAAGTAGATATATATACAACCACAAGCTGTGGGAGACTTCTGGACATTGGCAGCATTACGCTGTAAGTAGATATATACAACCAACCACAAGCTGTGGGAGACTTCTGGACATTGGCAACATTACGCTGTAAGTAGATATATACAACCACAAGCTGTGGGAGACTTCTGGACATTGGCAGCATTACGCTGTAAGTAGATATATATACAACCACAAGCTGTGGGAGACTTCTGGACATTGGCAGCATTATGCTGTAAGTATATATATATACAACCACAAGCTGTGGGAGACTTCTGGACATTGGCAGCATTACGCTGTAAGTATATATATATACAACCACAAACTGTGGGAGACTTATGGACATTGGCAGCATTACGCTGTAAGTAGATATATACAACCACAAACTGTGGGAGACTTCTGGACATTGGCAGCATTATGCTGTAAGTAGATATATGCAACCAACCACAAGCTGTGGGAGACTTCTGGACATTGGCAGCATTACACTGTAAGTAGATATATACAACCACAAACTGTACTTCTGGACATTGGCAGCATTATGCTTTATGTAGATATATACAACCACAAACTGTACTTCTGGACATTGGCAGCATTACGCTGTAAGTAGATATATACAACCACAAACTGTACTTCTGGACATTGGCAGCATTATGCTGTATGTAGATATATACAACCACAAACTGTACTTCTGGACATTGGCAGCATTACACTGTAAGTAGATATATACAACCACAAACTGTGGGAGACTTCTGGACATTGGCAGCATTACGCTGTAAGTATATATATATATACAACCACAAGCTGTGGGAGACTTCTGGACATTGGCAGCATTACGCTGTAAGTAGATATATACAACCACAAGCTGTGGGAGACTTCTGGACATTGGCAGCATTACGCTGTAAGTAGATATATACAACCACAAGCTGTGGGAGACTTCTGGACATTGGCAGCATTACGCTGTAAGTAGATATATACAACCAACCACAAGCTGTGGGAGACTTCTGGACATTTGCAGCATTACGCTGTAAGTAGATATATACAACCAACCACAAGCTGTGGGAGACTTCTGGACATTGGCAGCATTACGCTGTAAGTAGATATATACAACCACAAGCTGTGGGAGACTTCTGGACATTGGCAGCATTACACTGTAAGTAGATATATACAACCACAAACTGTGGGAGACTTCTGGACATTGGCAGCATTACGCTGTAAGTATATATATATACAACCACAAGCTGTGGGAGACTTCTGGACATTGGCAGCATTACACTGTAAGTAGATATATACAACCACAAACTGTGGGAGACTTCTGGACATTGGCAGCATTATGCTGTAAGTAGATATATACAACCACAAACTGTACTTCTGGACATTGGCAGCATTATGCTGTATGTAGATATATACAACCACAAACTGTACTTCTGGACATTGGCAGCATTACACTGTAAGTAGATATACAACCACAACTGTGGGAGACTTCTGGACATTGGCAGCATTACGCTGTAAGTAGATATATACAACCAACCACAAGCTGTGGGAGACTTCTGGACATTGGCAGCATTACGCTGTAAGTAGATATATACAACCACAAGCTGTGGGAGACTTCTGGACATTGGCAGCATTACGCTGTAAGTAGATATATACAACCACAAGCTGTGGGAGACTTCTGGACATTGGCAGCATTACGCTGTAAGTAGATATATACAACCACAAGCTGTGGGAGACTTCTGGACATTGGCAGCATTACGCTGTAAGTAGATATATACAACCACAAGCTGTGGGAGACTTCTGGACATTGGCAGCATTACGCTGTAAGTAGATATATACAACCAACCACAAGCTGTGGGAGACTTCTGGACATTTGCAGCATTATGCTGTAAGTAGATATATACAACCACAAGCTGTGGGAGACTTCTGGACATTTGCAGCATTACACTGTAAGTATATATATATACAACCACAAGCTGTACTTCTGGACATTGGCAGCATTACGCTGTAAGTAGATATATACAACCACAAGCTGTGGGAGACTTCTGGACATTGGCAGCATTACGCTGTAAGTATATATATATATACAACCACAAGCTGTGGGAGACTTCTGGACATTGGCAGCATTACGCTGTAAGTATATATATATACAACCACAAGCTGTGGGAGACTTCTGGACATTGGCAGCATTACGCTGTAAGTAGATATATACAACCACAAACTATGCGAGACCTCCGATCATTGGGAACATTACGATGTAAGTAAATATATGCAACTAATTTCAAGACCCAACTCCTGGGTATTTAGCTGTAAGTTTTGATACATTCTGTGAGCTGTTTAATTCTTAATTAAAGACATTGTTTTATGCAATCTAATTTTCTCTGCTCACAAACAGCGTTTATACAGTTATTAGAACAGTAGCTTGCTTAGACTGGTAGACATATGTATGGGAATATCTATTTATAACTGATATTGAACGAGATTCTCTGGTTTCGAATTAATCTTGTGCAAAGCACGTGCAATTGTTCTCTCTAAAATAAGTCGTTCACTGTTAAATGCAGTAATTTATATGATTGTCAATTGTTTGCAGGAAAATATGTTCCAGTTTGATGTAGAAAAAGAAAAGTATGCTCTCAAACCCATGAATTGTCCAGGGCACTGGTAGGTCAATTCATCATAGTTCCATGACTATCCAGGACATTTGTAGGTCAATTCATCATAGTTCCATGACTGTCCAGGGCACTTGTAGGTCAATTCATCATAGTTCCATGACTGTCCAGGGCATTTGTAGGTCAATTCATCATAGTTCCATGACTGTCCAGGACATTTGTAGGTCAATTCATCATAGTTCCATGACTATCCAGGACATTTGTAGGTCAATTCATCATAGTTCCATGACTGTCCAGGGCACTTGTAGGTCAATTCATCATAGTTCCATGACTGTCCAGGGCATTTGTAGGTCAATTCATCATAGTTCCATGACTGTCCAGGACATTTGTAGGTCAATTCATCATAGTTCCATGACTATCCAGGACATTTGTAGGTCAATTCATCATAGTTCCATGACTGTCCAGGGCACTTGTAGGTCAATTCATCATAGTTCCATGACTGTCCAGGGCATTTGTAGGTCAATTCATCATAGTTCCATGACTGTCCAGGACATTTGTAGGTCAATTCATCATAGTTCCATGACTGTCCAGGACATTTGTAGGTCAATTCATCATAGTTCCATGACTGTCCAGGACATTTGTAGGTCAATTCATCATAGTTCCATGACTGTCCAGGACATTTGTAGGTCAATTCATCATAGTTCCATGACTGTCCAGGACATTTGTAGGTCAATTCATCATAGTTCCTTGACTGTCCAGGACATTTGTAGGTCAATTCATCATAGTTCCATGACTGTCCAGGACATTTGTAGGTCAATTCATCATAGTTCCATGACTGTCCAGGACATTTGTAGGTCAATTCATCATAGTTCCATGACTGTCCAGGACATTTGTAGGTCAATTCATCATAGTTCCATGACTGTCCAGGACATTTGTAGGTCAATTCATCATAGTTCCATGACTGTCCAGGGCATTTGTAGGTCAATTCATCATAGTTCCATGACTGTCCAGGACATTTGTAGGTCAATTCATCATAGTTCCATGACTGTCCAGGACATTTGTAGGTCAATCCATCATAGTTCCATGACTGTCCAGGACATTTGTAGGTCAATTCATCATAGTTCCATGACTGTCCAGGACATTTGTAGGTCAATCCATCATAGTTCCATGACTGTCCAGGACATTTGTAGGTCAATTCATCATAGTTCCATGACTGTCCAGGACATTTGTAGGTCAATCCATCATAGTTCCATGACTGTCCAGGACATTTGTAGGTCAATTCATCATAGTTCCATGACTGTCCAGGACATTTGTAGGTCAATCCATTATAGTTCCATGACTGTCCAGGACATTTGTAGGTCAATTCATCATAGTTCCATGACTGTCCAGGACATTTGTAGGTCAATTCATCATAGATCCATGACTGTCCAGGACATTTGTAGGTCAATTCATCATAGATCCATGACTGTCCAGGACATTTGTAGGTCAATTCATCATAGTTCCTTGACTGTCCAGGACATTTGTAGGTCAATTCATTATAGTTCCATGACTGTCCAGGACATTTGTAGGTCAATTCATCATAGTTCCATGACTGTCCAGGACATTTGTAGGTCAATCCATTATAGTTCCATGACTGTCCAGGACATTTGTAGGTCAATCCATTATAGGTCCATGACTGTCCAGGACATTTGTAGGTCAATCCATCATAGTTCCATGACTGTCCAGGACATTTGTAGGTCAATCCATTATAGTTCCATGACTGTCCAGGACATTTGTAGGTCAATTCATCATAGTTCCATGACTATCCAGGACATTTGTAGGTCAATTCATCATAGTTCCATGACTGTCCAGGGCACTTGTAGGTCAATTCATCATAGTTCCATGACTGTCCAGGGCATTTGTAGGTCAATTCATCATAGTTCCATGACTGTCCAGGACATTTGTAGGTCAATTCATCATAGTTCCATGACTGTCCAGGACATTTGTAGGTCAATCCATCATAGTTCCATGACTGTCCAGGACATTTGTAGGTCAATTCATCATAGTTCCATGACTGTCCAGGACATTTGTAGGTCAATCCATCATAGTTCCATGACTGTCCAGGACATTTGTAGGTCAATTCATCATAGTTCCATGACTGTCCAGGACATTTGTAGGTCAATCCATCATAGTTCCATGACTGTCCAGGACATTTGTAGGTCAATTCATCATAGTTCCATGACTGTCCAGGACATTTGTAGGTCAATTCATCATAGTTCCATGACTGTCCAGGACATTTGTAGGTCAATTCATCATAGTTCCATGACTGTCCAGGACATTTGTAGGTCAATTCATCATAGTTCCATGACTGTCCAGGGCATTTGTAGGTCAATTCATCATAGTTCCATGACTGTCCAGGACATTTGTAGGTCAATTCATCATAGTTCCATGACTGTCCAGGACATTTGTAGGTCAATTCATCATAGTTCCATGACTGTCCAGGGCATTTGTAGGTCAATTCATCATAGTTCCATGACTGTCCAGGGCATTTGTAGGTCAATTCATCATAGTTCCATGACTGTCCAGGACATTTGTAGGTCAATTCATCATAGTTCCATGACTGTCCAGGACATTTGTAGGTCAATCCATCATAGTTCCATGACTGTCCAGGACATTTGTAGGTCAATTCATCATAGTTCCATGACTGTCCAGGACATTTGTAGGTCAATCCATCATAGTTCCATGACTGTCCAGGACATTTGTAGGTCAATTCATCATAGTTCCATGACTGTCCAGGACATTTGTAGGTCAATCCATCATAGTTCCATGACTGTCCAGGACATTTGTAGGTCAATTCATCATAGTTCCATGACTGTCCAGGACATTTGTAGGTCAATTCATCATAGTTCCATGACTGTCCAGGACATTTGTAGGTCAATCCATTATAGTTCCATGACTGTCCAGGACATTTGTAGGTCAATCCATTATAGGTCCATGACTGTCCAGGACATTTGTAGGTCAATCCATCATAGTTCCATGACTGTCCAGGACATTTGTAGGTCAATCCATTATAGTTCCATGACTGTCCAGGACATTTGTAGGTCAATTCATTATAGTTCCATGACTGTCCAGGACATTTGTAGGTCAATTCATCATAGTTCCATGACTGTCCAGGACATTTGTAGGTCAATCCATTATAGTTCCATGACTGTCCAGGACATTTGTAGGTCAATCCATTATAGGTCCATGACTGTCCAGGACATTTGTAGGTCAATCCATCATAGTTCCATGACTGTCCAGGACATTTGTAGGTCAATCCATTATAGTTCCATGACTGTCCAGGACATTTGTAGGTCAATTCATTATAGTTCCATGACTGTCCAGGACATTTGTAGGTCAATTCATCATAGTTCCATGACTGTCCAGGACATTTGTAGGTCAATCCATTATAGTTCCATGACTGTCCAGGACATTTGTAGGTCAATCCATCATAGTTCCATGACTGTCCAGGACATTTGTAGGTCAATCCATTATAGTTCCATGACTGTCTAGGGCATTTGTAGGTCAATTCATCATAGTTCCATGACTGTCCAGGACATTTGTAGGTCAATTCATCATAGTTCCATGACTGTCCAGGACATTTGTAGGTCAATTCATCATAGTTCCAGGACATTTGTAGGTCAATCCATCATAGTTCCAGGACTGTCCAGGACATTTGTAGGTCAATTCATCATAGTTCCATGACTGTCCAGGACATTTGTAGGTCAATCCATCATAGTTCCATGACTGTCCAGGACATTTGTAGGTCAATCCATCATAGTTCCATGACTGTCCAGGACATTTGTAGGTCAATCCATCATAGTTCCATGACTGTCCAGCTAGCTTGGGAAAGGTTGATGGTTTTACCCAGGTGCCCGTCCATGCCTGAAATATTGCTTGGAGGTGCACCTGGGGTCTTCCTCTACCAATAATACCTGGAGAGTCCAAGAAACCAAAAACAAAGAACACTAACTCTGCAACCACAGTACCAATACAGCTATATCCTCGCCAATCAAGCTATATCCTCTCCAATACAGCTATAACCTCGCCAATACAGCCATAACCTCCCCAATACAGCCATATCCTCCCCAATACAGCCATATCCTCCCCAATACAGCCATATCCTCCCCAATACAGCCATATCATCTCCAATACAGCTATATCCTCGCCAATACAGTTATATCCTCTCCAATACAGCTATATCCTGGCCAATCCAGCTATATCCTCCAATACAGCTATAACCTCTCCAACACAGCTATATCCTCTCCAATACAGCTATATCCTCTCCAATACAGCTATATCCTCTCCAATACACTCCAATACAGCTATATCGTCTCCAATACAGCTATATCGTCTCCAATACAGCTGTATCCTCTCCAATACAGCTATATCCTCTCCAATACAGCTATATCCTCTCCAATACAGCTATATCCTCTCCAATACAGCTATATCGTCTCCAATATAGCTGTATCCTCTCCAATACAGCTATATCCTCTCCAATACAGATATATCCTCTCCAATACAGCTATATCCTCTCCAATACAGCTATATCCTCTCCAATATAGCTATATCCTCTCCAGCACAACTCCAATTGTGTCCATCTACTAATCCCATTCAGGTGTTTGTAATCCGTCATGTAACAATAATTGTATAATTATTTTCTTTTGCCTCAAGCCCATGCTGGGTAATTGTACGCCTCCATTGTCGAGTGGTTACGGTCGCTGACTTGTATACCACTGTAACCTATCATCACTGATGGTCACGGGTTCGAGCCCCGCAAAGGCTGTGTCTCATTTATATGAAAAAGTTGGCAGTTTCTTACGGAGGTTGCTGCACCCAAGTACTGGTTAACCGTTGGAGCCTGCCCAGGAAAGGTGTTGTTAGGTAAACTGCCCACCGGCGATATAGCCCGAAATGGTGCTGATGCAGGCGTAAAACCCGAAATATAACAATATAACAAACCCATGAATTGTCCAGGGCACTGGTAGGTCAATTCATCATAGGTCCATGACTGTCCAGGACATTTGTAGGTCAATTCATCATAGTTCCATGACTATCCAGGACATTTGTAGGTCAATCCATCATAGTTCCATGACTGTCCAGGACATTTGTAGGTCAATTCATCATAGTTCCATGACTGTCCAGGACATTTGTAGGTCAATTCATCATAGTTCCATGACTGTCCAGCTAGCTTGGGAAAGGTTGATGGTTTTACCCAGGTGCCCGTCCATGCCTGAAATATTGCTTGGAGGTGCACCCGGGGTCTTCCTCTACCAATAATACCTGGAGAGTCGCCATATGACCAAAAACAAAGAACACCAACTCTGCAACCACAGTACCAATACAGCTATATCCTCGCCAATACAGCTATATCCTCGCCAATACAGCCATATCCTCCCCAATACAGCCATATCCTCCAATACAGCGATATCCTCTCCAATACAGCTATATCCTCGCCAATACAGCTATATTATCCCCAATACAGCCATATCCTCCCCAATACAGCCATATCCTCCCCAATACAGCCATATCCTCCCCAATACAGCCATATCCTCGCAAATACAGCCATATCCCTCGCAAATACAGCTATATCCCTCGCAAATACAGCTATATCATCTCCAATACAGCTATATCATCTCCAATACAGCTATATCATCTCCAATACAGCTATATCATCTCCAATACAGCTATATCATCTCCAATACACTCTCCAATACAGCTGTATCCTCTCCTATATCCTCTCACCAATATAGCTATATCCTCTCAAATACAGCTCTCTCCAATACAGCTATATACCCTCCAATACAGCTATATCCTCACCAATGCAGCTCTATCCTCTCCAATACACTCCAATACAGCTATATCCTCTCCAGCACAGCTATATCTCAAATACAGCTATATCCTCTCCAATACACTCCAATACAGCTATATCCTCTCCAGCACAGCTATATCCTCTCCAACACAGCTATATCCTCTCCAGCACAGCTATATCCTCTCCAATACAGCTATACCCTCTCCAGCACAGCTATTTCCTCTCCAGCACAGCTATATCCTCTCCAACACAGCTATATCCTCTCCAATACAGCTATATCCTCCAGCACAGCTATACCCTCTCCAGCACAGCTATATCCTCTCCAACACAGCTATATCCTCTCCAATACAGCTATATCCTCTCCAGCACAGCTATTTCCTCTCCGGCACAGCTATTTCCTCTCCAACACAGCTATATCCTCTCCAGCACAGCTATATCCTCTCAAACACAACTATATCCTCTCCAATACAGCTATATCCTCTCCCGCACAGCTATATCCTCTCCATCACAGCTATATCCTCTCCAACACAGCTGTATCCTCTCAAATACAGCTATATCCGCTCCAATACAGCTATATCCTCTCCAATACAGCTATATCCTCTCCAATACAGCTATATCCTCTCCAATACAGCTATATCCTCTCCAATACAGCTATATCCTCCAACACAGCTATTTCCTCTCCAGCACAGCGATATCCTCTCCAACACAGCTATATCCTCTCCAATACAGCTATATCCTCTCCAATACAGCTATATCCTCTCCAGCACAGTTATTTCCTCTCCAACACAGCTATATCCTCTCCAGCACAGCTATATCCTCTCCAACACAGCTATGTCCTCTCCAATACAGCTATATCCTCTCAAATACAGCTATATCCTCTCCAGCACAGCTATATTCTCTCCAATACAGCTATATCCTCGCCAATATCCTCTCCAATACAGCTATTTCCTCTCCAATACAGCTATTTCCTCTCCAATACAGCTATATCCTCTCCAATACAGCTATATCCTCTCCAATACAGCTATTTCCTCTCCAATACAGCTATATCCTCTCCAATACAGCTATATCCTCTCCAACAAAGCTATATCCTCTCCAATACAGCTATATCCTCCAATATAGCTATATCCTCTCCAGCACAACTCCAATTGTGTCCATCTACTAATCCCATGCTGGGTAATTGTTCCCTTGAACTTAGCTTTATGTGTGCTTGTAACAGAATGAAGTTTATTTCTGTTAATTAGGTCATGATGTTTATACGGTTATTTTTTCACTTTGGTAATGTGTCCGCCTCCGTTGTCGAGTGGTTACGGTCGCTGACTTGTATACCACTGTAACCTATCATCACTGATGATCACGGGTTCGAGTCCCGCTCAGGCTGTGTCTCATTTATATGAAAAAGTTGGCAGTTTCTTACGGAGGTTGGTGCACCCAAGTACTGGTTAACCGCTGGAGCCTGCCCAGGAAAGATGTTGTTAGGTAAATTGCCCGCCGGCGATATAGCCCGTAATTGTGCTGATGCAGGCGTAAAACCCGAAATATAACATAAAAATATAACATAATTGGTCATTTGTCACAACTTTAATTACAGCCTGATGTTTGACCATCGTATAAGGTCACACAAGGAGCTACCACTAAGAATGGCAGACTTTGGTGTTCTACATCGGAATGAGTTGTCCGGTGCATTGAGTGGCTTGACTCGTGTACGCAGGTTCCAGCAAGATGATGCTCATATATTCTGTACGCCGGAACAGGTATTGTGTACATTTAACTATTTGTCATATATTCTGTACTCCGGAACAGGTATTGTGTACATTTAACTATTTGTCATATATTCTGTACTCCGGAACAGGTATTGTGTACATTTAACTATTTGTCATATATTCTGTACTCCGGAACAGGTATTGTGTACATTTAACTATTTGTCATATATTCTGTACTCTGGAACAGGTATTGTGTACATTTAACTATTTGTCATATATTCTGTACTCTGGAACAGGTATTGTGTACATTTAACTATTTGTCATATATTCTGTACTCCGGAACAGGTATTGTGTACATTTAACTATTTGTCATATATTCTGTACTCTGGAACAGGTATTGTGTACATTTAACTATTTGTCATATATTCTGTACTCCGGAACAGGTAATGTGTACATTTAACTATTTGTCATATATTCTGTACGCTGGAACAGGTATTGTGTACATTTAACTATTTGTCATATATTCTGTACTCCGGAATAGGTATTGTGTGCATTTAACTATTTGTCATATATTCTGTACTCCGGAACAGGTATTGTGTGCATTTAACACTCATATATTCTGTATGCTAGAACGAACATGGTATAGTGTACATTTAACACTCCCATATATTCTGTATGCTAGAACAGACATGGTATAGTGTACATTTAACACTCCCATATATTCTGTATGCTAGAACAGACATGGTATAGTGTACATTTAACACTCCCATATATTCTGTATGCTAGAACAGACATTGTATAGTGTACATTTAACACTCCCATATATTCTGTATGCTAGAACAGACATGGTATTGTGTACATTTAACACTCCCATATATTCTGTATGCTAGAACAGGCATGGTATAGTGTACATTTAACACTCCCATATATTCTGTATGCTCGAATGGACATGGTATAGTGTACATTTAACACTCCCATATATTCTGTATGCTAGAATGGACATGGTATAGTGTACATTTAACACTCCCATATATTCTGTATGCTAGAATGGACATGGTATAGTGTACATTTAGCATTCCCATATATTCTGTATGCTAGAATGGACATGGTATAGTGTACATTCCGCACATTTAGCTATTATAACATGCTCTTATATGTATAGTATGATTTGATGATCACGACTGCCTCTGTGGTTGAGTGGTTACGGTCGCTGACTTGTATACCACTGTAACCTATCATCACTGACGGTCACTGGTTTGAGCCCCGCTCAGGCCGTGTCTGTTTATATGAAAATATGAATCGTTGTGCACCAAGTACTGGTTAACCGCTGGAGCTTGCCCAGGAAGGGTGTTGTTAGGTAAACTGCCGGCCAGAGATATAGCCCAAAATTGTGCTGATGCAGCCGTAAAAACCCAAACAAACAAGCAAACATTCTTGTGTGTATGTTACAGATTGAGCAAGAGGTGATTGGCTGTCTAGATTTTCTAAAGTTTGTGTATGGTGTGTTCGGGTTCACTTTTGAACTGAAGCTGGCCACCAGACCGGATGATTTCCTTGGAGACCCGGCTCTGTGGGACACTGCAGAAAAGGTATTATTAGAGATATGTTGTGGTGAAACCACTTGGGCACTAGACACATTCCTAGACTCTACTTGGGCACTAGACAAATTCCTAGACTCTACTAGGGCACTAGACAAATTCCTAGACTCTACTTAATTCCTAGATTCTACTTGGGCACTAGACAAATTCCTAGACTCCACTTGGGCACTAGACAAATTCCTAGACTCCACTTGGGCACTAGACAAATTTCTAGACTCCACTTGGGCACTAGACAAATTCCTAGACTCCACTTGGGCACTAGACAAATTCCTAGACTCCACATGTGCACTAGACGACAAATTCCTAGACTCCACTTGGGCACTAGACAAATTCCTAGACTCTACTTGGGCACTAGACAAATTCCTAGACTCCACATGGGCACTAGACAAATTCCTAGACTCCACTTGGGCACTAGACAAATTCCTAGACTCCGCTTGGGCACTAGACAAATTCCTAGACTACTAAGGTAGATCAATGACACAATAAGCTCAGATTCAAAAACCATCTTTCTTTTTTTAATTTCTCTATCAACATACATAAATACAAAATCAATAAATGCTAACAATACAATGTACTAACGTAAATTAATGTCTTTTATATAGTATTGCCATGCTTAATCACAGATACATTAAACATCAATACAATGTATACATATGATGGAGAGAAAATTTCATTACATTTTTTGAAAGAGAGAGAGAAATATAGGAGAGGAGAAATCCTGTGGATGGTTGAGTATCTACTATAACATTTAAAGATTAGTTAATAAATGTGGTTCAGAAACGGTCTCCATTTTAGCGTGAAAGTAGTATGCTTGTTTTTGAACAATGCAAAAACCATTTCTGCTTGGTACCTTGTTGCGACAGAATTTTGGATATTTTATTCAAAAAAATGTCGTAGTTTCCATTATGACTAGTTGAAGCCTCGGATTACACTGGGTATTTGCGGGCTCTTGTTATAGGTGTTCTTGGGGACCTGTTGTTATTGAGGTTGCTGGGGTATTTGTGGGCTCTTGTTATAGGTGTTCTTGGGGACCTGTTGTTATTGAGGTTGCTGGGGTATTTGTGGGCTCTTGTTATAGGTGTTCTTGGGGACCTGTTATTATTGAGGTTGCTGGGGTATTTGCGGGACCTGTTGTTATTGGCGTATCTGGTTATTTGTTGGACGCTCTGGTCATTGGTGGCATCTGTTGTTATTGGAGGCTAGTGTTTAGTTTAATTTGCTATTTGACATTTACATTACATACATAATTATGACAAAGCAAAGAAAAAGCAAAATGGGTTGGTCAACAAGTTCCAACAACATTAGTAAACTGCCCTCCCCAAGAGGCTAGGGTCATTGGGTCTTCTGGTTACACGTGGCCTCTGGTTCTATGGGATATGTTGTTATTGGGGCTTCAGGTTACACGTGGCCTCTGGTTCTAGGGCATCTGTTATTGGGGCTTCTGGTTACACGTGGCCTCTGGTTACACATGGCCTCTGGTTCTATGGGATATGTTGTTATTGGGGCTTCAGGTTACACGTGGCCTCTGGTTACACATGGCCTCTGGTTCTAGGGCATCTGTTATTGGGGCTTCTGGTTACACGTGGCCTCTGGTTACATGTGGCCTCTGGTTACACGTGGCCTCTGGTTCTAGGGCATCTGTTATTGAGGCTTCTGGTTACACGTGGCCTCTGGTTCTATGGGATATGTTGTTATTGGGGCTTCTGGTTACACGTGGCCTCTGGTTACACGTGGCCTCTGGTTACACGTGGCCTCTGGTTCTAGGGGATCTGTTGTTATTGGGGCTTCTGGTTACACGTGGCCTCTGGTTCTAGGGGATCTGTTGTTATTGGAGCTTCTGGTTACACGTGGCCTCTGGTTCTATGGGATATGTTGTTATTGGAGCTTCTGGTTACACGTGGCCTCTGGTTACACGTGGCCTCTGGTTCTATGGGATATGTTGTTATTGGAGCTTCTGGTTACACGTGGCCTCTGGTTACACGTGGCCTATGGGATATATTGTTATTGGAGCTTCTGGTTACACGTGGCCTCTGGTTACACGTGGCCTCTGGTTCTAGGGCATCTGTTATTGGGGCTTCTGGTTACACATGGCCTCTGGTTACACGTGGCCTCTGGTTACACGTGGCCTCTGGTTCTAGGGCATCTGTTATTGGGGCTTCTGGTTACACGTGGCCTCTGGTTACATGTGGCCTCTGGTTCTAGGGCATCTGTTATTGGGGCTTCTGGTTACACATGGCCTCTGGTTACACGTGGCCTCTGGTTACACGTGGCCTCTGGTTCTAGGGCATCTGTTATTGGGGCTTCTGGTGACACGTGGCCTCTGGTTCTATGGGATATGTTGTCATTGGGGCCTCTGGTTACATGTGGCCTCTGGTTCTATGGGATATGTTGTCATTGGGGCTTCTGGTTACATGTGGCCTCTGGTTCTATGGGATATGTTGTTATTGGAGCTTCTGGTTACACGTGGCCTCTGGTTACACGTGGCCTCTGGTTCTATGGGATATGTTGTTATTGGAGCTTCTGGTTACACGTGGCCTCTGGTTCTATGGGATATGTTGTTATTGGGGCTTCTGGTTACACGTGGCCTCTGGTTACATGTGGCCTCTGGTTCTATGGGATATGTTGTTATTGGAGCTTCTGGTTACACGTGGCCTCTGTTACACGTGGCCTCTGGTTCTATGGGATATGTTGTTATTGGGGCTTCTGGTTACACGTGGCTTCAGGTTACATGTGGCCTCTGGTTCTATGGGATATGTTGTCATTGGGGCTTCAGGTTACATGTGGCCTCTGGTTCTATGGGATATGTTGTCATTGGGGCTTCAGGTTACATGTGGCCTCTGGTTCTATGGGATATGTTGTCATTGGGGCTTCAGGTTACATGTGGCCTCTGGTTCTATGGGATATGTTGTCATTGGGGCTTCAGGTTACATGTGGCCTCTGGTTCTATGGGATATGTTGTCATTGGGGCTTCAGGTTACATGTGGCCTCTGGTTCTATGGGATATGTTGTCATTGGGGCTTCAGGTTACATGTGGCCTCTGGTTCTATGGGATATGTTGTCATTGGGGCTTCAGGTTACATGTGGCCTCTGGTTCTATGGGATATGTTGTCATTGGGGCTTCAGGTTACATGTGGCCTCTGGTTCTATGGGATATGTTGTCATTGGGGCTTCAGGTTACATGTGGCCTCTGGTTCTATGGGATATGTTGTCATTGGGGCTTCAGGTTACATGTGGCCTCTGGTTCTATGGGATATGTTGTCATTGGGGCTTCAGGTTACATGTGGCCTCTGGTTCTAGGGGATCTGTTGTTATTGGGGGCTTCTGTTATTAGGTGTCCTCTGATTTTGTTGGGGACCTGTTGTTATTGTGGGCTCTGGTCATAGAAGCCATTGTTTATTGGTCTCTGGTTGTATAGTATGGTACTGGTTATTTCTCCACCACAACAGGTTGACTTTGTACTCTATTGCTCCAGAGTGGGCCCTGTGTACAAATAGTATCATGACATTGAAGATAGAATATTAATGTGATTCATTATTTTAATGTGTTGCAAATTTTTAATTGCCATCCAGCATTTAATCAAAGTGTGAGATGGCATTAGCAAATATAGTTGTTATTCTTTATGCCAGCTGGATAAATGAATTCAGTCCCTGTGTGGTTATTGTTTTTAAAAAAAATTATTATTATTTTCATATAATTAATTATACACAAAGCAAGCATACTTTTATATCATTCTTCACAAATTTACTCAAGAGTATTTATAATCCGACTGGATTTATTTTAGTTATATTAGTTATAATTCAGAAAGATATCTACCAAAAATTTCACAATAAATGTTTTTTTATCCGAAATATTCATAGTTTGATGGAATACAATCGAAGATCATGGATGTACTATGATGCAAATTCACTATGAGTATTATTATTATTGTAATCTATGTTGAATGTGGAATAAAAATAAATTTAAAAAAAGCAGATGGCCCATATATTTCCTGTAAATTAGCATCAATCTGATTTTTGGAAAAGAAGTTGTCTGAACGTTTTGTTTGCATACTTGGGGAATGGCGGCCATCTTAAGCTTCAGAGTGCAATTGTTTTGGCTCTTCTTGGTGCCAACTTATTCTAACAGATGCATGTGAACAATAACTGAAATCCATATACAGTGATTTAGAGGAAACGACATTTAAAGAAAATTGGTCAAACCAAAAATCCTAGCTAGATAGATATCTTTATTACCTCCACAATGGGAGAGCATCATAATTATGTTGAAGTATGTAATTTTTCCATTTTCCTATAGTCAATGAAATCAAGTTGTAAATGGATTTTCAATATATGTAAATATTGCCTTCATCAACTCTTACTCATAGGGGTCATGTGTTGGAAATTTTACATCATTTCTCCCAAATTTATCCACACATCCAAATAGAATTTATAATCTCACCAGACTGATTTCAGCTAATTTGTTATGTATAGCGAAGTGGCCCATACGTTTCCTGCACAATATCGGCTGAATCTTGCCGGCCATTCTGAGAAGTCATTTGAATGGTTACTATTTATGTATGGTGTAATGTATGATGTGATTATAATAAACCGGGCATCCAATAATTTTCAATTCATCAAATCTTATGTTCAAAATCTGCTCCACTGGCTTAAAGCAGCATTACATCGTAATAAAGGATGTTTTGGGTAAATTTTTCAAATATTATATTTCATACGATGTAATGCTGCTTTAATAGTGATAATAGACTAATGAATTAAACCTGTGTAATAATACAATTTGTACATGTTCTGCAGTTATAGAATTATATTATGCGACGGGCGTATCTTTGAATCCCATTTACTCGCCGATATCTCAAAATGTTTCTTTTCTGCTGAAATATTTACTACCTTGGCCGAGAGTTGTTCGGTCCGTTCCACATTTCATTATGGAAAATATTTCAACCTGGATGTACAGCGTCCAAAATGGTGTATTAATATTTCAAGATATCACTTCATTTCTTATCTTAGTAGAGAAAAGCATTGGCCCCAAATTCACATACTTTAAATTTGTTCTACATGCCACAGCTTATTCACGATTTTGCTTGTATTTGTCTAATGCGGATAACAATTTTAGCTCTACACAAGACCGATACCTCTATGAATAAGTATGCTAGGCTGTCTGATTAGCGCAGTGGTTAGCGCGCACACTTCTCACCAATGCAACCCTGGTTCGATCCTCGGACCGGGAAGTATGTGAGATGGTATGGTGGTCGCCAGATCGGACTTGTGGGTTTTCTCCAGGTACTCCTGTTTCCTCCCACATTAATGACCACATAATATAAGTTGTTAAAAGTTTAAATAATAAGTATGCCATTTACCTGTTTTATGCCAATGAAGTCACAGCTCCGGCTGTCAACGTAATAGAGTTTTAATCTGTTGTGGCATCTTGTATACTAGTTTTGTAACATTGCTAAGGACTATGGCATGAAAAGCCCCTAGACCAAAAATTGAATGTCTTGAATTGTTCTTCCATGTAAGAATACCCTAATCCTTGTTAATACATTACTGCAGGATCTAGCAAACACACTGGACAAGTCTGGTTGCAAGTGGGAGTTGAATCCTGGGGATGGAGCTTTCTATGGCCCCAAGGTATGTTGCATTTTATCAAAGAACACCTGTAATGTATGTCAAAACTCCACAAAGAACACATGTACGAGGTCCCATCAATAATTTGAACTAATTTCACAACGCTTTCACATAGCATAATGAAATTTTGTATGTTCAAAAAATAAACATTCTGCAGCATGCCAGTAGTTGTCAGACACAATCAAGGAACTGGGTATAGAACTGCTACAGCACCAGCCCAGATTTGGCAATTTGCGACTTCTGGCTAGAAATACGAGGCCCTGGAGGAGTTGAGGATGCGGAAATGCCACGTGCTGGCCTGCAGCAAGGGTTCCGGTCATGGGTCCATCAGTGGAATAAATACAAACTATGCAAGGGACGTTACTTTGAAAAGAAGTAGTGGTTAAAAGTATACCCGTAACATAGAATTCACGAAATTATTGATGGACCCTCATAATGAATGTTATGTTGAAACTGCAGAAATAACACATGTAATATTTATGTTATAGATTGACATAACCATTATGGATGCACTGCGGAGAGCTCATCAGTGTGCCACCATCCAGTTGGACTTCCAGCTGCCCATCAGATTTAACCTGGGTTATATAGGGTAAGTCTCACCGTCTCCGTGGTTGAGGTCTCTGACCCATCATCACTGGTGGTCACAGGTTCGAGCCCCACTCAGGTCGTGTCTATTGATATGAAAAAGTTTCTTACAGAGGTTCGTGCACCAAGTACTGGTTAATCGCTGGAGCCTGCCCATGAAAGGTGTTGTTAGGTAAACTGCCCGCCGTCGATACAGCCCAAAATGGTGCTGATAACCACCAGAGTGTTGAACAGGCTTCTTATGAGTAAACTTTCTAATGACTAACCGATTACGTTTCATTTTATTTAACGGCATGATATGTTTGTTATATAGGTCGGCGGGTGACGGAGAGAAACTGCGTCCTGTGATCATACATCGTGCAATCCTTGGTTCTGTGGAGCGGATGATAGCTATTCTCTGTGAAAGTTATGGTGGAAAATGGTAAGCGTTGCAATTTGTGACAGTCGTAAATCTTCTATCCAGTGTAGTACATGTTATTGTGGGATCTTACTTACACAACGTCCACGGAGCGGATCAGCGATCTAATGATGCACCTGATCACATGTTCGTTCATCCGCTCCACCGCTAAAATAACTAATTATATAATCTTTCGGGTAAGACTTGTAAGTCAAGGTCACATATCAATGCTGTGATTGTCGTCTGAGAGATGATTCTGGCTCCAATATAAATGTCAAGACTCGACCAATCACTAGAGTTCAGAGATAAGTTTGGGGCCCCGGAATGGGATTCTCTCTGTATATTATTGCACTATTGGGGCCCCAGAATGGGATTCTCTCTGTATATTATTGCACTATTGGCGCCCCGGAATTCTCCCTGTATATTATTGCACTATTGGGGCCCCAGAATGGGATTCTCTCTGTATATTATTGGCACCCCAGAATGGGATTCTCTGTATATTATTGCACTATTGGCACCCCAGAATGGGATTCTCCCTGTATATTATTGCACTATTGGCACCCCAGAATGGGATTCTCTGTATATTATTGCACTATTGGGGCCCCCGGAATGGGATTCTCTGTATATTATTGCACTATTGGGGCCGCAGAATGGGATTCTCTGTATATTATTGCACTATTGGCACCCCAGAATGGGATTCTCTGTATATTATTGCACTATTGGGGCCGCAGAATGGGATTCTCTGTATATTATTGCACTATTGGCACCCCAGAATGGGATTCTCTGTATATTATTGCACTATTGGGGCGGGGCCCCAGAATGTGATTCTCCCTGTATATTATTGCACTATTGGGGCCCCAGAATGGGATTCTCTCTGTATATTATTGGCACCCCAGAATCTCTGTATATTATTGGCACCCCAGAATGGGATTCTCTCTGTATATTATTGCACTATTAGGGCCCCAGAATGGGAATCTCTCTGTATATTATTGCACTATTGGGGCTGCAGAATGGGATTCTCTCTGTATATTATTGCACTATTGGGGCCGCAGAATGGGATTCTCTCTGTATATTATTGCACTATTGGGGCCGCAGAATGGGATTCTCTCTGTATATTATTGCACTATTGGGGCCGCAGAATGGGATTCTCCCTGTATATTATTGCACTATTGTGGCCCCAGAATGGGATTCTCTCTGTATATTATTGCACTATTGGGGCCCCAGAATGGGATTCTCTGTATATTATTGCACTATTGGGGCCGCAGAATGGGATTCTCCCTGTATATTATTGCACTATTGGGGCGGGGCCCCAGAATGGGATTCTCCCTGTATATTATTGCACTATTGGGGCAGGGCCCCAGAATGGGATTCTCCCTGTATATTATTGCACTATTGAGGCCCCAGAATGGGATTCTCCCTGTATATTATTGCACTATTGGGGCCCCAGAATGGGATTCTCCCTGTATATTATTGCACTATTGGGGCCCCAGAATGGGAATCTCTCTGTATATTATTGCACTATTGGGGCCGCAGAATGGGAATCTCCCTGTATATTATTGCACTATTGGGGCCCCAGAATGGGAATCGCCCTGTATATTATTGCACTATTGGGGCCCCAGAATGGGATTCTCTGTATATTATTGCACTATTGGGGCCCCAGAATGGGATTCTCTGTATATTATTGCACTATTGGGGCCGCAGAATGGGAATCTCCCTGTATATTATTGCACTATTGGGGCCCCAGAATGGGAATCTCTCTGTATATTATTGCACTATTGGCACCCCAGAATGGGGTTCTCTGTATATTATTGCACTATTGGGGCCGCAGAATGGGAATCTCCCTGTATATTATTGCACTATTGGGGCCGCAGAATGGGATTATCTCTGTATATTATTGCACTATTGGGGCCGCAGAATGGGATTCTCTGTATATTATAACACTATTGGCACCCCAGAATGGGATTCTCTGTATATTATTGCACTATTGGGGCCCCAGAATGGGATTCTCCCTGTATATTATTGCACTATTGGGGCCCCAGAATGGGAATCTCTCTGTATATTATTGCACTATTGGGGCCGCAGAATGGGAATTTCCCTGTATATTATTGCACTATTGGGGCCCCAGAATGGGATTCTCTCTGTATATTATTGCACTATTGGGGCCGCAGAATGGGAATCTCCCTGTATATTATTGCACTATTGGGGCCGCAGAATGGGAATCTCCCTGTATATTATTGCACTAGTGGGGCCCCAGAATGGGAATCTCTCTGTATATTATTGGGGCCTGCAGAATGGGATTCTCTGTATATTATTGCACAATTGGGGCCCCAGAATGGGATTCTCTCTGTATATTATTGCACTATTGGCACCCCAGAATGGGATTCTCTGTATATTATTGCACTATTGGCACCCCAGAATGGGATTCTCTCTGTATATTATTGCACAATTGGGGCCCCAGAATGGGATTCTCTCTGTATATTATTGTACAATTGGGGCCCCAGAATGGGATTCTCTCTGTATATTATTGCACTATTGGGGCCCCCGGAATGGGATTCTCTATATCATTGCTCCATTATTGTATTGCTCAAAATTAAAATAATGAAATCTCTACTGATATCTCTACATGGGCAACTGATAGCGGACCGCTATATACAACTGATAGCGGACCGCTATTAGCGGTCATAAAGAAACTGAAGTTAATGTTTTGATTGGTTGGTATATTGTGCACTTTGTCGTTTTAGGCCATTCTGGTTGTCTCCAAGACAGGGTATCGTTATACCGGTGGCACCAGCATTTGATGCGTATGCCTTAAAGGTAATATTTAGTTCTAGTAGTGTTTTAGGGACCATTTCCACTGAATATTGATGCCATGCAAGGATTGATCACAAGCTAGTCAAATAAGACCTGCTTGTTGGGCGGTATTGCAGTTGGTCAGACAGATATCCAAGAATACGAAGCTATAATGAGTGGTATCAAGTTTATATTGAACATTTGACGGGTGAAACAGCAGCTGTATGTATATTGTACATTTGACGGGTGAAGCAGCAGCTGTATGTATATTGAACATTTGACGGGTAAAGCAGCAGCTGTATGTATATTGGACATTTGACGGGTGAAGCAGCAGCAGCTGTATGTATATTGTACATTTGACGGGTGCAGCAGCACCAGCTGTATGTATATTGTACATTTGACGGGTGCAGCAGCAGCAGCTGTATGTATATTGTACATTTGACGGGTGAAGCAGCAGCAGCTGTATGTATATTGTACATTTGACGGGTGCAGCAGCAGCAGCAGCTGTATGTATATTGTACATTTGACGGGTGCAGCAGCAGCAGCAGCTGTATGTATATTGTACATTTGACGGGTGCAGCAGCAGCAGCAGCTGTATGTATATTGTACATTTGACGGGTGAAGCAGCAGCTGTATGTATATTGTACATTTGACGGGTGCAGCAGCAGCAGCAGCAGCAGCAGCAGCTGTATGTATATTGTACATTTGACGGGTGAAGCAGCAGCTGTATGTATATTGTACATTTGACGGGTGAAGCAGCAGCTGTATGTATATTGTACATTTGACGGGTGAAGCAGCAGCAGCTGTATGTATATTGACCATTTGACGGGTGAAGCAGCAGCAGCTGTATGTATATTGTACATTTGACGGGTGCAGCAGCAGCAGCATGTGTATATTGACCATTTGAAGGGTGCAGCAGCAGCATGTGTATATTGACCATTTGACGGGTGCAGCAGCAGCATGTGTATATTGACCATTTGAAGGGTGCAGCAGCAGCATGTGTATATTGACCATTTGACGGGTGCAGCAGTAGCTGTATGTATATTTGACGGGTGCAGCAGCAGCATGTGTATATTGACCATTTGAAGGGTGCAGCAGCAGCATGTGTATATTGACCATTTGACGGGTGCAGCAGCAGCTGTATGTATATTGTACATTTGACGGGTGAAGCAGCAGCAGCTGTATGTATATTGACGGGTGCAGCAGCAGCTGTATGTATATTGTACATTTGACGGGTGAAGCAGCAGTAGCTGTATGTATATTGACCATTTGAAGGGTGCAGCAGCATGTGTATATTGTACATTTGACGGGTGAAGCAGCATGTATATTGTACATTTGACGGGAGCAGCAGCTGTATGTATATTGTACATTTGACGGGTGAAGCAGCAGCAGTATGTATATTGTACATTTGACGGGTGAAGCAGCAGTAGCTATATGTATATTGTACATTTGACGGGTGCAGCAGCTGTATGTATATTGTACATTTGACGGGTGAAGCAGCTGTATGTATATTGTACATTTGACGGGTGCAGCAGCAGCAGCAGCAGCTGTATGTATATAGACCATTTGACGGGTGCAGCAGCAGCTGTATGTATATTGTACATTTGACAGTTGCAGCAGCAGCATGTGTATATTGACCATTTGAAGGGTGCAGCAGCAGCATGTGTATATTGACCAATTGAAGGGTGCAGCAGCAGCATGTGTATATTGACCATTTGAAGGGTGAAGCAGCAGCTGTATGTATATTGTACATTTGAAGGGTGAAGCAGCAGCTGTATGTATATTGACCATTTGAAGGGTGAAGCAGCAGCCGTATGTATATTTGACCGGTGCAGCAGCAGCTGTATGTATATTGTACATTTGACGGGCGCAGCAGCAGCAGCTGTATGTATATTGTACATTTGACGGGTGCAGCAGCAGCAGCTGTATGTATATTGTACATTTGACGGGTGCAGCAGCAGCAGCTGTATGTATATTGTACATTTGACGGGTGAAGCAGCAGCTGTATGTATATTGTACATTTGACGGGTGCAGCAGCAGCAGCTGTATGTATATTGTACATATTGACGGGTGAAGCAGCAGCTGTATGTATATTGACCATTTGACGGGTGAAGCAGCAGCTGTATGTATATTGTACATTTGACGGGTGCAGCAGCTGTATGTATATTGTACATTTGACGGGTGCAGCAGCTGTATGTATATTGTACATTTGACGGGTGCAGCAGCAGCAGCAGCTGTATGTATATAGACCATTTGACGGGTGCAGCAGCAGCTGTATGTATATTGTACATTTGACGGGTGCAGCAGCAGCAGCATGTGTATATTGACCATTTGAAGGGTGCAGCAGCAGCATTTGTATATTGACCAATTGAAGGGTGCAGCAGCAGCATGTGTATATTGACCATTTGAAGGGTGAAGCAGCAGCTGTATGTATATTGACCATTTGAAGGGTGAAGCAGCTGTATGTATATTGACCATTTGAAGGGTGAAGCAGCAGCCGTATGTATATTTGACGGGTGCAGCAGCAGCTGTATGTATATTGACCATTTGACGGGTGCAGCAGCTGTATGTATATTGACCATTTGAAGGGTGAAGCAGCAGCCGTATGTATATTTGACGGGTGCAGCAGCAGCTGTATGTATATTGTACATTTGACGGGTGCAGCAGCAGCTGTATGTATATTGTACATTTGACGGGTGCAGCAGCAGCTGTATGTATATTGTACATTTGACGGGTGCAGCAGCAGCAGCTGTATGTATATTGTACATTTGACGGGTGCAGCAGCTGTATGTATATTGTACATTTGACGGGTGAAGCAGCAGCTGTATGTATATTGTACATTTGACGGGTGCAGCAGCAGCAGCTGTATGTATATTGACGGGTGAAGCAGCAGCTGTATGTATATTGACCATTTGACGGGTGAAGCAGCAGCTGTATGTATATTGTACATTTGACGGGTGAAGCAGCAGCTGTATGTATATTTGACGGGTGAAGCAGCTGTATGTATATTGACCATTTGACGGGTGCAGCAGCAGCTGTTTGTACATTTGACGGGTGCAGCAGCAGCATGTGTATATTGACCATTTGAAGGGTGCAGCAGCAGCATGTGTATATTGACCATTTGAAGGGTGCAGCAGCAGCATGTGTATATTGACCATTTGACGGGTGCAGTAGTAGCTGTATGTATATTTGACGGGTGCAGCAGCAGCATGTGTATATTGACCATTTGAAGGGTGCAGCAGCAGCATGTGTATATTGACCATTTGAAGGGTGCAGCAGCAGCAGCATGTGTATATTGACCATTTGAAGGGTGCAGCAGCAGCATGTATATATTGACCATTTGACGGGTGAAGCAGCAGCAGCTGTATGTATATTGTACATTTGACGGGTGCAGCAGCTGTATGTATATTGTACATTTGACGGGAGCAGCAGCTGTATGTATATAGACCATTTGACGGGTGCAGCAGCAGCTGTATGTATATTGTATATTTGACGGGTGCAGCAGCAGCATGTGTATATTGACCATTTGAAGGGTGCAGCAGCAGCATGTGTATATTGACCAATTGAAGGGTGCAGCAGCAGCATGTGTATATTGACCATTTGAAGGGTGAAGCAGCAGCTGTATGTATATTGACCATTTGAAGGGTGAAGCAGCTGTATGTATATTGACCATTTGAAGGGTGAAGCAGCAGCCGTATGTATATTTGACGGGTGCAGCAGCAGCTGTATGTATATTGACCATTTGACGGGTGCAGCAGCTGTATGTATATTGACCATTTGAAGGGTGAAGCAGCAGCCGTATGTATATTTGACGGGTGCAGCAGCAGCTGTATGTATATTGTACATTTGACGGGTGCAGCAGCAGCTGCATGTATATTGTACATTTGACGGGTGCAGCAGCAGCAGCAGCAGCTGTATGTATATTGTACATTTGACGGGTGAAGCAGAAGCAGCAGCAGCTGTATGTATATTGTACTTTTGACGGGTGCAGCAGCAGCAGCTGTATGTATATTGTACATTTGACGGGTGCAGCAGCAGCAGCTGTATGTATATTGTACATTTGACGGGTGCAGCAGCAGCATCTGTATGTATATTGTACATTTGACGGGTGAAGCAGCAGCTGTATGTATATTGTACATTTGACGGGTGCAGCAGCAGCATGTGTATATTGACCATTTGAAGGGTGCAGCAGCAGCATGTGTATATTGACCATTTGAAGGGTGCAGCAGCAGCATGTGTATATTGACCATTTGACGGGTGCAGCAGCAGCATGTGTATATTGACCATTTGAAGGGTGCAGCAGCAGCATGTGTATATTGACCATTTGAAGGGTGCAGCAGCAGCATGTGTATATTGACCATTTGAAGGGTGCAGCAGCAGCATGTATATATTGACCATTTGACGGGTGAAGCAGCAGCAGCTGTATGTATATTGTACATTTGACGGGTGAAGCCGCAGTAGCTGTATGTATATTGACCATTTGAAGGGTGCAGCAGCAGCATGTGTATATTGTACATTTGACGGGTGAAGCAGCATGTATATTGTACATTTGACGGGTGCAGCAGCAGCAGCATGTATGTATATTGTACATTTGACGGGTGCAGCAGCTGTATGTATATTGTACATTTGACGGGTGCAGCAGCAGCAGTATGTATATTGTACATTTGACGGGTGAAGCAGCAGCTGTATGTATATTGTACATTTGACGGGTGAAGTAGCAGCAGCTGTATGTATATTGACCATTTGACGGGTGCAGCAGCAGCTGTATGTATATTGACCATTTGACGGGTGCAGCAGCAGCTGTATGTATATTGTACATTTGACGGGTGCAGCAGCAGCATGTGTATATTGACCATTTGAAGGGTGAAGCAGCAGCTGTATGTATATTGACCATTTGAAGGGTGAAGCAGCAGCTGTATGTATATTGTACATTTGAAGGGTGAAGCAGCAGCTGTATGTATATTGTACATTTGACGGGTGCAGCAGCTGTATGTATATTGACCATTTGTAGGGTGAAGCAGCAGCCGTATGTATATTTGACGGGTGAAGCAGCAGCTGTATGTATATTGTACATTTGACGGGTGAAGCAGCAGCTGTATGTATATTGTATATTTGACAGGTGAAGCAGCAGCTGCATGATGCTGGGTTTTTATGCGACGCGGAACTAGATGCCTCTAATACACTTAACAAGAAAGTCCGAAATGCACAACTTGCACAGTATAATTTCATCTTTGGTAAGTCAGAATTACACAATACCTACCTACCTGTGCTACAAGTAAACTTCTTTCTTAATTAATTCCTAAATTAGACCCCCCCCCAATGAATAAATGTACACTGCAAGAGATTGAAATTGGCTAATTATGCATTATGGGCTGCAACAGTTGCCTAGCGACCTCCGTAAGAAACTGCCAACTTTTCATATAAAGAGACCTGGGCTCGAACCTATGACCTTGGTGATGATACTTCTCAGACCCAAGCATGTGATTTGAGGGTGGGGTAGAACTTAGTATTCGGATAAGTAAATTATCATTCTGGGTAGGGTAAACGGCAAATTTTTGAGTGTAAACATTTAATAAATAATTATCTTTCAGTGGTTGGAGATAAAGAAGTGCAATCTGGATCAGCAAATGTGCGTACACGTGACAACAAGGTACACGGTGAACATTCTATAGAGAAAATCATCGAGAGGTTTAATCACTTCAAGCAGACCCGGTGTCTCGATGCAGAGGAACAATTTTAATACAGCACCGGTGTCTCGATGCAGAGGAACAATTTTAATACAGCAATGTTGCTGTTTATGTGGTGAAGAGGACTGAATCAGTGTTATATAATTTATTTAATGTAAGGAAATCCCACCCTCTGCATCTTCTAATTGATGTTGCTTAAAACTTCATGCACTTTTTTCTAAATCTAAAGATATTGAACTAGGCTGGATTACCGCAGTCATTGGAGTTTGCTAGTGCAAATAGGCTTAGCTTTGTTTTCTTTTGATCTGGATAAAATATTGCTACTGAATCGAGTATATTGTGAAGTTGTGTTGCTCAAGGACTCACTGCCACACTAGATAATGCAATTGACCTTCTGCAAACGCTACTTAGGCACGCCCCCTCATAGTTACCGGTGCTCGCTGCGACCACGCGAGACAAGCTATCTAACAAAATGGCGTATTAACGCAGTCCTGCATCGAGTTAATCTAGATAAAATTCCGTTTTATTTCACCCAGATAAGAATATCTCGTTGACAGCAATATATATATATTTAACGGATGAGGACGTGGAAAATGCTTTCAGTCAACGGAAGAGTGAACAACTTTGACATCAAAAGAAATGAAATATGCCACCGTCTTGAGAGGCCCAAAAACTGAACACCAGTACGTTCACTGAGCTAATATGGGAATCCCACAGCTCTGCACATGCATGGGTACTATCTGATCCCTAGTCCACCATATGTATAATTTTAATCACCATTGTACTCGCATATCTCTTGTGAACAGTAAATCTATAAATGCAGAATATATTTTTTCGAAATATTTTATTATGCATAAATTAATTTCAACTTTTGGATGTGGTCGTCCACACAACTGACATGTTTCAAGATTTGTCTAAGTTGTGTGAAATGGCACGAATTTAACGTCGCCTATCAATCGATCTGTCAAACGGACCGTAACTACATCTTTTCACCATTGTCAATGACAGACAGCAGTAATTATTTTTCAGATTTGATTAAAACTTACTAAATAACTCGTTTTGTCGAACAATGACTCGGTGTAGTAATGCACATAATTATAGCACACATTTTATAATTGACCAATCAGTGCAATACTTTGATTTTGATAATAGCAGCCCCTATCGGGATATTATAACGTCGGCGGTCTCTGTGATGTACTGCTAGTCGATAAGTTGTTGATTACTCCCAATAAACAGTGGCACGCTTAAATTTGATTGCTGTGTTTGCTAGGAAAGAATGACAGTATGGGGTCAGTCGGTGTTTTTATAGATGCATTGATTTTAAAGCAGCTGTCTGGCATTTTGTGGTTCATATACACACTTAGATTTGTCCAAGGATTTTGAAATGGGTTGAATTTAACGTCGATCACCAGGATATCGACATAATTTTGTACTATTAACTAACCCACACATTTTCAACATCATTTAAACCCATATTTTCGATCAAATGTGTCTAACAAGATGCCGGGTGCGTGCTCGAATGGTGCGATGCGATTGGCTAACACCAGCTGTCAATTGTGAAGTGAAACCGATGAATGTTACTGGGTTCAGGTTAGATAAATAGATGATGATGCAAATTTTAATCACTCTAGATGGGCCTTGTCACCAGTGTATCCCCTACTGGCCGTTGGCATATAGTTTACTGTAGAATCCGATTCTAATCTTGGTGAATACATATTCAAATTTTGCACATTATATTATAATGTTCTTATACTTCTTTCATTTACACAAAGCAGCCTACAGTTATTGCACACTTGTGATCCATTGCTCTTTGCAACCCAGGATGTGATCATCAAAACATTGCTACACCACCCTTGCTGTACGTAATTTTAGTGGGTTGTCGACAGTATTTCCCATATATCTGCGCCAATTGTTTTCAAATAATACACGTACAGTATTCATTTGAATATCAATAGTTGCAAATCGCCTTCAGTTATGTTAGTAACGGTATGCATTACACGAGCAAACCCCCCCCCCCTTCAATGAACATGTCTATCGGTATCACAGACGTCTCTAGGAATTATTCAAGTCCTCTCATCACTACAGTAGCCACCTATAACTTGGACTGATCCTTGAAAAGCTCTCCTAATTTCTGGGCCAACATCATATTGCCTCGTAGTTTCATCTTGCCTTGCATGAATGCCTGAAACAGAAAGCACAAGTCGACCAGCAGTTACATTCTCTGCCTAGTTAGAATACTGTATTAAGCATACAGCTTCCCTGATTCTCAAACTGTTATTATACATTTAACACCACCACGCTTTCTAAGATGGGTTTAAAACGTGTACCGAAAATAGACAGTAACAAGTCATTTATGTATTCCTGTTCAGAAATTGCGAGTGTCCACTTTTTTTACGTCGCCAATTTTAATAAAATATGCTATGAGGGTGATTCTTACATATAACGAAGCTACGGGAGGTCTTACCTATAACGAAGCTACGGGAGATCTTACCTATAACGAAGCTACGGGAGATCTTACCTATAACGAAGCTACGGGAAATCTTACCTATAAAGAAGCTACGGGAGATACGGGAAATCTTACCTATAACGAAGCTACGGGAGATATTACCTATAAAGAAGCTACGGGAGATCTTACCTATAAAAGAAGCTACGGGAGATTACCTATAAAGAAGCTACGGGAGATCTTACCTATAATGAAGCTACGGGAGATCTTACCTATAATGAAGCTACAGGAGGTCTTACCTATATAACGAAGCTACGGGAGGTCTTACCTATATAACGAAGCTACGGGAGATCTTACCTATAACGAAGCTACGGGAGATATTACCTATAAAGAAGCTACGGGAGATCTTACCTATAAAAGAAGCTACGGGAGATTACCTATAAAGAAGCTACGGGAGATCTTACCTATAATGAAGCTACGGGAGATCTTACCTATAATGAAGCTACAGGAGGTCTTACCTATATAACGAAGCTACGGGAGGTCTTACCTATATAACGAAGCTACGGGAGATCTTACCTATATAACGAAGCTACGGGAGATCTTACCTATAACGAAGCTACGGGAGGTCTTACCTATAACGAAGCTACGGGAAATCTTACCTATAACGAAGCTACGGGGAAATCTTACCAATAACGAAGCTACGGGAGATCTTACCTATAACGAAGCTACGGGAAATCTTACCTATAACGAAGCTACGGGAAATCTTACCTATAACGAAGCTACGGGAGATATTACCTATAAAGAAGCTACGGGAGATCTTACCTATAAAGAAGCTACGGGAGATCTTACCTATAACGAAGCTACGGGAAATCTTACCTATAACGAAGCTACGGGAGATATTACCTATAAAGAAGCTACGGGAGATCTTACCTATAAAAGAAGCTACGGGAGATCTTACCTATAATGAAGCTACGGGAGTTCTTACCTATAATGAAGCTACAGGATATCTTACCTATAATGAAGCTACGGGAGGTCTTACCTATAATGAAGCTATGGGAGATCTTACCTATATAACGAAGCTACGGGAGTTCTTACCTATAACGAAGCTACGGGAGATCTTACCTATAACGAAGCTACGGGAGGTCTTACCTATAACGAAGCTACGGGAGGTCTTACCTATAACGAAGCTACGGGAAATCTTACCTATAACGAAGCTACGGGGAAATCTTACCTATAACGAAGCTACGGGAGATATTACCTATAACGAAGCTACGGGAGATCTTACCTATAAAGAAGCTACGGGAGATCTTACCTATAATGAAGCTACGGGAGATCTTGCCTATAATTAAGCTACGGGAGATCTTACCTATAATGAAGCTACGGGAGTTCTTACCTATAATGAAGCTACGGGAGTTCTTACCTATAATGAAGCTACGGGAGATCTTACCTATAATGAAGCTACGGGAGATCTTACCTATAACGAAGCTACGGGGAAATCTTACCTATAACGAAGCTACGGGAGGTATTACCTATAAAGAAGCTACGGGAGATCTTACCTATAAAAGAAGCTACGGGAGATCTTACCTATAATGAAGCTACGGGAGTTCTTACCTATAATGAAGCTACGGGAGATCTTACCTATAATGAAGCTACAGGAGATCTTACCTATATAACGAAGCTACGGGAGATCTTACCTATATAATGAAGCTACGGGAGATCTTACCTATATAACGAACCTACGGGAGATCTTACCTATAACGAAGCTACGGGAGTTCTTACCTATAACGAAGCTACGGGAGGTCTTATCTATAACGAAGCTACGGGAGGTCTTACCTACAACGAAGCTACGGGAAATCTTACCTATAACGAAGCTACGGGGAAATCTTACCTATAACGAAGCTATGGGAGATATTACCTATAACGAAGCTACGGGAGATCTTACCTATAAAGAAGCTACGGGAGATCTTACCTATAATGAAGCTACGGGAGATCTTGCCTATAATTAAGCTACGGGAGATCTTACCCTATAATGAAGCTACGGGAGTTCTTACCTATAATGAAGCTACGGGAGATCTTACCTATAATGAAGCTACGGGAGTTCTTACCTATAATGAAGCTACGGGAGATCTTACCTATAATGATGCTACGGGAGTTCTTACCTATAATGAAGCTACGGGAGAGAGCCAAACGGAACCATGACCAACGTAGTCGTATAGGATTATATATTGTTCAACTAAATTAAAAATGGTTGTGAAAACACTTGAATTTTAAACTTGCCACTAAGGTGAAAGCAGAAAAAGAACATTCAAATTGTTGTAATTACAAACAATTATAATTTACAAATTATATTTGTCACACCATACAAAAAGTAGTCCGCTATGAATAATGCAATTCATTGTGTTATGGACTGAATCCTGTATGTGTAAAAAAGTACACGATAACAACCGCTTTAGAAATTGTGATATATAACCACATCTGTACATATTGCTCTTGTAAACTGCGCACTAGTATTGCTGTGAACTTACTGTCTGTCCGCTGAGCTTTCCTGTAACCATATCGACCAAGTCGTCATCAGATATAATAATAGTACAGTCTGCTTTGCCAGACTTGGGCTTTCCTTTATATATTGCACCATCCCCATTCTTCATATCCGCAGCTGTGAATAATGACATAATTATAAGTAGTACCGCGCACACACTAACCTATGGCAGGGTTTAATAACGCAGTGAATACATGTATAGTAAACAACACCTTTCCTGTGCAGGCTTGTGCGGTTACTTGGTGCATCAACCTCCGTAAGAAACCTCGTCATATAAGGAGAAACGGTCTGAATCTATATTAATGGTAGAATATGTATATCCTCTACAGATTAGAAAATAATGAATGTTATGCCGAATAACAGAGATTTGAAAATAATGAATGTTATGCAGAATAACAGATTTGAAAATAATGAATGTTATGCCGAATAACTGAGAATCATGGAATGGAGGACAAGACTAGAGAACCATGAGAAACTAAGCATATGAAGTACAAGAACTATTGATACTTAGCAATCTGTTCCATAACCAGATGTTGCGTTATGATAAATGTGACCTACATACTTTTAGGGAGTATTCAGGGGCAGTAACTGACCGATGTCTCTCATTACTGATAAGCAATAGGCACACTGTACAACATATTGATTATATAATAATAATCAATATCTATGGGAATAGATAACGGTGTGGAACAGTGTCTATATGTGAGAAGTGATAAAATGTGTGTATGTGTGGAATGAAGGTTAATGGCATTCCCATCAAACATCTTTGTATACCCACACTTATCAACTTGCAACTTACTCCATTCTGCAGCAGTTTTCCCATCTTTGGTGACTTCCCATGCGAATACTGCCTTGATTTTCTTGACAAGGTCCTTCCTACTGGACAACTGCTGGATCAAACCCTCGAACACTGCATCACTCTTCATTGTGCTGCCGGCAATCTGCTGAAATAATCGTAACCGTTATTTATTATTAAAACACTAGGTTAAAAAAATGAGGTTATTGGCGGCACATTGCAAGATGTAGAAGATATTTGTATTTACTTGTGCAAGATTGGAATTTATCGAGTGATCCCTAATATCAGTGGTAGCGTGTTCGCTTCAGGTGCGAAAGGTCCGGCCCCGCTGTAGCCGTTACGATTGTGCCCTTAGGCAAGCAAGGCATTTAAATTCCACATGCCTCTTCTCTCCTTCATGGCGATGGATTCCATCAGGAATGATGTCTCGAGAGTGATTAATACAAGTTGAAAGAACTTGTTTCGCAATCGAGCTAAAATAAATTTGTATAAACCAAATTCAATTCACGACACCGATGACAAGTGTAGTATGATTCCAACTCTTGACTATAACACTTCATCCACACGGCAAAATAGCGTTAGCGGTCTATCATTATTGTTTATTGTCATTGACTTTAGAAATCACTAGCCCCTCAACGCTGTAGGTTCGAATCCCACTGGAGGTGTTGAATTATATCAAATGAGGAAGAACCATCCAGCTGGCTAATAGGGGGGTCGGTTGTTCTAACCCGTAGCGTATATCTAATACAGCGTAATGTAAGCAGCCAGCCAAGGGAATCACAGAATGTGGCTGCTTAGCACAGGTGGCTTCTTAATAGATGTCAAATGTATAATAAAACAACATATTGGGAATCTGGGTACTTTCTGCTTAATACAGGTTGGCTGCTTAATAGAGGTGACCACTGAAACAGGTTTGACTGTAATTGTGTATTTCCAAGAGTGGAAAAGCTTTATTTCGGTGATCACCAGATGAAATAAAAAAAAATCTTATCCGACACTAATAAAACTAAATCTCTCTTGTATGGTTTCCAATGATTTTTGACTATATCTATTTTTATCCATCTATATCTATTTTTATCCATCTATATCTATTTTCATCCATCTATATCTATTTTCATCCATCTATATCTATTTTTATCCATCTTTATCTATTTTTATCCATCTTTGGGCATTTCACTACAAGATAACACTACAACCAATTTGTCTGTGTGAACGTTTGCAACTAAAATATACGTGTAGTTCCTGTATAATGTTCATGTTACTTTCTGTCTGCTAAGGCATAAACAATGTTTCCAGCCGTTGGAGGGAGGGGGGGGGGGGGGACATATTTATTTTTATTGTTGAAACATTAAACACTGCTTGGATGTGTAATAACCCAGGTGAGAAAAACATGCAGCCAGTTCAGAACTCTAAACCTGGGCCTCTCGCATAAAGGGCGAATGCTCTACCGACCGATCGAACCTGGCTACATACATATCGTCTCTAACAAATTGGAATGATTTCATGAATTGTCATCGAGATACAGAGATTAACTGAGTGCATATTAACTCGTAATATGAGATGGTCTGTAGGTAGCCTAGTTACCTCAGATTGTAGAGCATTTGGTATGTAACACAGAGACCCCGGACTGACTTACGTTACACATATATCGTACCAACCAATACGGAACATCCTCATAACTTCGTATTTACTGTAAATAATTGATTCAACGAGGCACAAACAGGGTTCATTCTAGGTCCGAATTTTTGGGAGAAGTGAGAAAGCGTGTGATCGCTTCCTTAAATGGTGTTCTTTAATATACTTCTGCAAAATAGGGTTAAAATGCACAGTACAACCATTAAATACAACATTTGAATAGAAGGAGTGCTTTATAATGGGCCAGTGTATTTGTGACAAATATCAAGGGAAATAACTCGTTCAGTTATGTGTGCTCTATTGCATCACTACACATTTTGTTTCAAGTTTGTGGGGTAAAGTCGCACCGACAGTTTAGGTCACACCGACAGTTTAGGTCACACCGACAGTTTAGGTCGCACCGACCGTTTAGGTTGCATCGACAGTTTAGGTTGCACCGACAGTTTAGGTTGCACCGACAGTTTAGGAAGAAGACCATGGATCCCCCTCCAGCCATGGATCCCCCTCTCAGACACAGATGCACACCCAGGTAGAATCATCAACCTTCCACAACCCAGCTGGATAGCTTCCTCATATTAAAGAATTTGACACCCCCAGAGGGATTTGAACATAAGCAATGGGGAGAGGGCAAACTTACAACTTATATCAATCACTCTCGATACCTGATAGAATCCATTGCCACGAGGAAGAGGCAATGTGGATCTTAAATGCCTAAGGACACAACCGTAATGGCTAAAGCTGGGCGTGAACTTGGGGCCTTTTGCACCTGAAGAGAATACGCTACCACAGTGCTGTCATAAACCTGTCGTATTGCAGGATAAACTGGTTAAAATCCAGACATTTGACATATAAAACATCTGCTACATAAAACATTACTGTAAATTAAAATGGATAATTAAAGATTTCGATGGTTTGTACTAATTCCATAACAAAAAATTGATTATCCATGAAATACAATCGTGGGTATATTCACATAGAAATCACAACACATTTACTTACTTGACTACACAAGATTAAATCTAAGAAATCACAACACATTTACTTACTTGACTACACACGATTAAATCTAAGAAATCACAACACATTTACTTACTTGACTACACACGATTAAATCTAAGAAATCACAACACATTTACTTACTTGACTACACACGATTAAATCTAAGAAATCACAACACATTTACTTACTTGACTACACACGATTAAATCTAAGAAATCACAACACATTTACTTACTTGACTACACACGATTAAATCTAAGAAATCACAACACATTTACTTACTTGACTACACACGATTAAATCTAAGAAATCACAACACATTTACTTACTTGACTACACACGATTAAATCTAAGAAATCACAACACATTTACTTACTTGACTACACACGATTAAATCTAAGAAATCACAACACATTTACTTACTTGACTACACACGATTAAATCTAAAGAAATCACAACACATTTACTTACTTGACTACACAAGATTAAATCTAAAACAAATTTAACAAAGCAACTGACCAGTTACATACTAAATTGTACCCATGGTGCACTTTGATAAATCGGTATCAACTAAACTATGATAAAGTGTCTGAACCTGTATTATTTAATCAACACCAGATAATGACCTGTATTATCTCGGGTTGTACCCAAATACTGACAAAACTGTCTACATTGCCCCATTACATGAGACTTGAGCTCCCAGCATGCCCTGTTCTCCTTCCCACTCAGTCAGACTTGAGCCCCAGCATGCCCTGTTCTCCTTCCCCACTCAGTCAGACTTGAGCTCCCAGCATGCCTGTTCTCCTTCCCCACTCAGTCAGACTTGAGCTCCCAGCATGGTCTGTTCTCCTTCCCCATCAAGCTCCCAGCATGCCCTGTTCTCTTCCCCACTCAGTCAGACTTGAGCTCCCAGCATGGTCTGATCTCCTTCCCCATCAAGCTCCCAGCATGGTCTGTTCTCCTTCCCCATCAAGCTCCCAGCATGGTCTGTTCTCCTTCCCCATCCAGCTCCCAGCATGGTCTGTTCTCCTTCCCCATCAAGCTCCCAGCATGGTCTGTTCTCCTTCCCCATCCAGCTCCCAGCATGGTCTGTTCTCATTCCCCATCAAGCTCCAGCATGGTCTGTTCTCCTTCCCCATCCAGCTCCCAGCATGGTCTGTTCTCCTTCCCCATCAAGCTCCCAGCATGGTCTGTTCTCCTTCCCCATCAAGCTCCAGCATGGTCTGTTCTCCTTCCCCATCCAGCTCCCAGCATGGTCTGTTCTTATTCCCCACCACGCTCCCAGCATTGTCTGTTCTTATTCCCCATCAAGCTCCCAGCATGGTCTGTTCTCCTTCCCCATCAAGCTCCCAGCATGTCTGTTCTTATTCCCCATCAAGCTCCCAGCATTGTCTATTCTTATTCCCCATCAAGCTCCCAGCATGGTCTGTTCTTATTCCCATCCAGCTCCCAGCATGGTCTGTTCTCCTTCCCATCCAGCTCCCAGCATGGTCTGTTCTTATTCCCCATCAAGCTCCCAGCATGGTCTGTTCTTATTCCCCATCAAGCTCCCAGCATGGTCTGTTCTTATTCCCCATCAAGCTCCCAGCATTGTCTGTTCTTATTCCCCATCAAGCTCCCAGCATTGTCTATTCTTATTCCCCATCAAGCTCCCAGCATGGTCTGTTCTTATTCCCCATCAAGCTCCCAGCATGGTCTGTTCTCCTTCCCCATCCAGCTCCCAGCATGGTCTGTTCTTATTCCCCATCACGCTCCCAGCATTGTCTGTTCTTATTCCCCATCAAGCTCCCAGCATGGTCTGTTCTCCTTCCCCATCAAGCTCCCAGCATTGTCTGTTCTTATTCCCCATCAAGCTCCCAGCATTGTCTATTCTTATTCCCCATCAAGCTCCCAGCATGGTCTGTTCTTATTCCCCATCAAGCTCCCAGCATGGTCTGTTCTCCTTCCCATCAAGCTCCCAGCATTGTCTGTTCTATTCCCATCAAGCTCCCAGCATTGTCTATTCTTATTCCCCATCAAGCTCCCAGCATGGTCTGTTCTTATTCCCCATCCAGCTCCCAGCATGGTCTGTTCTCCTTCCCCATCCAGCTCCCAGCATGGTCTGTTTCTTATTCCCCATCAAGCTCCCAGCATGGTCTGTTCTTATTCCCCATCAAGCTCCAGCATGGTCTGTTCTTATTCCCCATCAAGCTCCCAGCATTGTCTGTTCTTATTCACATCAAGCTCCCAGCATTGTCTATTCTTATTCCCCATCAAGCTCCCAGCATGGTCTGTTCTTATTCCCCATCAAGCTCCCAGCATGGTCTGTTCTCCTTCCCATCCAGCTCCCAGCATGGTCTGTTCTTATTCCCCATCACGCTCCCAGCATTGTCTGTTCTTATTCCCCATCAAGCTCCCAGCATGGTCTGTTCTCCTTCCCCATCAAGCTCCCAGCATTGTCTGTTCTTATTCCCCATCAAGCTCCCAGCATTGTCTATTCTTATTCCCCATCAAGCTCCCAGCATGGTCTGTTCTTATTCCCCATCAAGCTCCCAGCATGGTCTGTTCTCCTTCCCCATCCAGTGAGACTCAAACTCTCAGCATGCTCTTTTCTCGCACTGTCCTGCAATCCATTCAGACTCGGCCTCGCTGCCATCCTCCACTTCTGCCATACTTCCACCCGACCCTCCTCGGCACTCACACCACTCCACCTTTCTCCCGGGCTGGCTTCTACATGGTAAAGCAATATATTTTCATTGTTCATTTTGTATTTGGGGCTGCAACTTTCTTGTTTTATAATGCCATTTTCCTAGAATATCACGTCTTCTACAGTTTGTTTCCTAATTCCGGACATTGTATTAAGCCTATTATATCTGGAGTGTAGTGGATCATTTATATTTCGGGTTTTACGCCTGCATCAGCACCATTTCGGGCTATATCGCCGGCGGGCAGTTTACCTAACAACACCTTTCCTGGGCAGGCTCCAGCGGTTAACCAGTACTTGGGTGCACCAACCTCCGTAAGAAACTGCCAACTTTTTCATATAAATGAGACACGGGGCTCGAACCCGTGACCATCAGTGATGATAGGTTACAGTGGTATACAAGTCAGCGACCGTAACCACTCGACCACGGAGGCGGACTCTGTAGTGGATCAATGGTCCACACAAACATTGTAATCCAAAGGTCGCAGCTTCAATCCGCACTATACATTACTAAAATGTCTCAAATCATAGTCTTTCGAATGAGACTAAGCCAAAGTCTTGTGTCGGTATCAATTATCAAGTGGGTAGCACTGGGACCGGGCAATATCAAGTGGGCAGCTACTGGGACCTGGCATTATCAAGTGGGCAGCTACTGGGACCTGGCAGTATCAAGTGGGTAGTTACTGGGACCTGGCAATATCAAGTGGGCAGCTACTGGGACCTGGCAGTATCAAGTGGGCAGCTACCGGGACCTGGCACTATCAAGTGGGCAGCTACTGGGACCTGGCAATATCAAGTGGGCAGCTACTGGGACCTGGCAGTATCAAGTGGGCAGCTACTGGGACCTGGCAGTATCAAGTGGGCAGTTACTGGGACCTGGCACTATCAAGTGGGCAGCTACTGTGACCTGGAATTATCAAGTGGGCTGCTACTGGGACCTGGCATTATCAAGTGGGCTGCTACTGGGACCTGGCACTATCAAGTGGGCTGCTACTGGGACCTGGCATTATCAAGTGAGCTGCTACTGTCCTACGTTTGACAATCAAATACTTTTTTATAATATTCCTACTCACCTCAACAACGACTGCGTTCACTGCAGTGGTCCCTGGACTCGCCCCTTCATACAAGTCAATGTATGCCCCTGACAAGCAAGCTACTCCTGTCTCTACTACCTGTAAAATATATAAAAGGCATAATTGGGTTGGGATCTCACAATTTATCCTACCTTCATGGGTAATAAAACTAATAATGATCCGAATCGGCCGGCCTAATAAACATTGTTCAAGGTCACTCTTGGGGATGGCTACTTACTGTGGGGAAGACAACTAGTACTCGGATATGTATTTCACAACAATAACTTTCGGGGGTTCACTATTGGGTGTGGGACTTACTGTGGGGAAGACAACTAGTACTCGGATATGTATGCAAAGTTTCACAACAATAACTTTCGGGGGTTCACTATTGGATGCGGGACTTGCTATGAATGAAGAGAATTATTACTCTGATGTGAGTGAAGTGTCAATGCAAGATCTTGTGATGGTTTTTGAGAAATGTTTGAAGGTTTTTTTTTGTAGTATGTGAGATGGTATGGTGGTCACCAGATAGGACAGGTGGGTTTTTCTCCAGGTACTCCAGTTTCCCCCCCACACACGAATGACCATATTTACACTTTCATTCGCACCAACGAGAGTGATTAATAAAAGTTGTAGAGAAACTTGTTTCACAATCGTTGTAAAATAAATAAAGTTTAAACTATTGTTCAAAGAATATTATTGATCCAATTCTTTATGGAGTTTACTGGCAAAATATATGGTTCCAAAAACAATATATATATATACATGTATATATACATAATATGAAAAGTTATACCGAGCCTGGAATCACATGATGCTGCCCAATACAACAAATTATCCTTATACAATGGAAATTGATTGGAATAACATATTATTTCTACTAGGGGTGACACAGTGTACCGGTAAACCCTTGTGTGTAATTTGCACAATACGGTATACCACGATACAAAAATAATATGTATACCGGTAACTGGGACCATTTTTTCTCTTGACTCCGGTGCTAATTTCGGAACATTATTCCATTCGATTAATGAAATTGGACAACATATTAATCGAGGTTACCAGAAGACAATGAAAATGCCACCACTGGTTGGATGCCTAAAGTCAACTTCGCTCTATAGTGGTAGCGCTTTCGTTTCAGGTGCGAAAGGCCCAGAGTTCAAGCCCCGCTGGAGCAGTTACTATTGTGCCCTTAGCATTTGAATTCCACGTTGCCTCTTCTCTCTCCCTCGTGGTGATGGATTCCATCAGGAATGAGATCTCGAGAGTGATTAATATAAGTTGTAAGAACTTGTTTCGCAATAGAGCTAAATTAAATTTGTATACCATTTGGTTGAAAATCGGCAAAAAAACCCATCCAGTGTGGAGGTTTGCACCTTTCCGAGTGCAATTCTCTAGTTGTTATATTGGTTGATGAATAATAGTCTGCTATTGGGTGGTATACCATGGTACGTATTGCAGTATAAACTTGTGTATTGCAATATACCGCGGTACGTATTGCAGTATAAACTTGTGTATTGTAATATACCGCCGTATGTATTGCAGTATAAACTTGTGTATTGCAATATACCGTGGTACGTATTGCAGTATAAACTTGTGTATTGTAATATACTGCCATACGTATTGCAGTATAAACTTGTGTATTGCAATATACTGTGGTCCGGTTTTGAGGTGCAATACTCGCCTCTAATTTCAACCTATTTTGTTCCATCAACCTTTCACAGTAAAGACATTTTGTTCTATTCGGTTGCATTGAGGGGGATTCTAGCATATTTCTAGCTATATTTCACCAGCAGTATACATATGTACCTTGCACTGGAAGAAAACTCGATCACCGTCTCTCCACATGTCTGTTTGTAGCGTCTCTCCCGGTAATACAGGCTTGGTAAATCTCACCTACAATAGAAAACACCATGACGCTTGTCAAGAGAACATATCAAAACTGTCAGCCCATTAATAATTATCGTCTGTGTTTCTAATATCAGTGAATACTAATTAGAGGCGGAGATGAGAATAAATTCAAATGCACGTGCATACTATTTACTATTGCATTCGCAGTTCTGCAAATTTCAACAGCAAGTTGAATTCCATTTCTAAATGTACCATCATTTATTCAAAACTTGTTCTTTTTCTATTTATTCGTAATAAGGTTTCATTAAGGTAGTCAATATTTAGAACCACCTCTTGATGCCATTACCAATACGACATACATTGACAATGTAGTAGCCAAACCAATGTTCATAATAAAGGCCAGAATCTCATGTAGTCCCAATAATATCTATGGAGGTGGGATAGATATGGCGACTACTTATCCACTGCATGATAGCTAAATGGCTGTCATTTGTATGGAGATATAATAGTATAGTAACCTAAATCTCTATGAAGGAAAGGGTTAAGTGAATTTGAATGACTTTGCTAAGTATCAGCTGCATTGACATTTTTCAAGTGCCCGCCACGTGTGATGCCACAGTACAGTAGTGCACTGGCGGCTGAGGTAAATGACATTGTTACCGATACATAAACAATGTGCTGCTGCTTTCACTTTCTTATTGAATCGGTTACGATATATTTCTTACTAACTGATATTGCATACAATAAAATAAATATCGTTATGCTTAATTGAGAGCGAACATTATTTGCATAGCCCGTGTCTTGAACACAAATACATGGAGGAGGTAAAATTGGACAGATGAACGGGTGGCCTAACAAATGGGCACTCCAGTGGCTACCCCATTCCTCTCTCTCGTTCTATTATCCAGGCAAAGCGCATTTATAGCGACACAAGAAATAACCCTAGACAATAGATCTATTGTTCTCCACAAAGTGTGTCGGCGCAAAGGTCGACATTTCATGGAATATAATTATAACAGTTTGCCTGTAGACTTGGAGGGTAGTGTATGTTAACAACTAGTAGAACATGCTTACAACTGTGGGCTGGTACAACAGTATCTGCTATTCATAATATATACCTTAATAGCTTTGATCTTTGAGACATCATTATTAGCATATGTCTTCAGCACATGTCTGGTGGCATATCCAAAACTACACATACCGTGTAGAATAGGCTGCTTAAAACCTGCATATACAATACAATCAATAGTTGATTACACATGCATATACAATACAATCAATAGTTGATTACACGTGCATATACAATACAATCAATAGTTGATTACACATGCATATACAATACAATCAATAGTTGATTACACGTGCATATACAATACAATCAATAGCTGATTACACGTGCATATACAATACAATCAATAGTTGATTACACGTGCATATACAATACAATCAATAGTTGATTACACGTGCATATACAATACAATCAATAGTTGATTACACGTGCATATACAATACAATCAATAGTTGATTACACGTGCATATACAATACAATCAATAGTTGATTACACGTGCATATACAATACAATCAATAGTTGATTACACGTGCATATACAATACAATCAATAGTTGATTACACGTGCATATACAATACAATCAATAGTCGATTACACATGCATATACAATACAATCAATAGTCGATTACACGTGCATATACAATACAATCAATAGTCGATTACACGTGCATATACAATACAATCAATAGTTGATTACACGTGCATATACAATACAATCAATAGTTGATTACACATGCATATACAATACAATCAATAGTTGATTACACATGCATATACAATACAATCAATAGTGGATTACACATGCATATACAATACAATCAATAGTGGATTACACGTTCATATACAATACAATCAATAGTTGATTACACGTGCATATACAATACAATCAATAGTGGATTACACGTGCATATACAATACAATCAATAGTTGATTACACATGCATATACAATCAATAGTTGATTACACATGCATATACAATCAATAGTTGATTACACATGCATATACAATACAATCAATAGTTGATTACACGTGCATATACAATACAATCAATAGTTGATTACACGTGCATATACAATCAATAGTTGATTACACATGCATATACAATCAATAGTTGATTACACGTGCATATACAATACAATCAATAGTGGATTACACATGCATATACAATACAATCAATAGTTGATTACACATGCATATACAATCAATAGTTGATTACACGTGCATATACAATACAATCAATAGTTGATTACACGTGCATATACAATACAATCAATAGTTGATTACACATGCATATACAATCAATAGTTGATTACACATGCATATACAATCAATAGTTGATTACACGTGCATATACAATACAATCAATAGTTGATTACACGTGCATATACAATACAATCAATAGTTGATTACACGTGCATATACAATACAATCAATAGTTGATTACACGTGCATATACAATACAATCAATAGTTGATTACACATACATATACAATACAATCAATAGTTGATTACACATACAATGTAGAATAGACATACAATGTTGTACAGACAAAGATACATGTACAGATAAAGTTTTTGTTAATTTGTTCATAAATTGTGTTTCAGTCAACATCCTAGAATTTGGTAAAATATTACTTTGAATGATCTCTTGATTACAATATAAGAACATAAGATGGGTTACCTCCCATGACAGCATTGATTACAATATAAGAACATAAGATGGGTTATCTCCCATGACAGCATTGATTACAATATAAGAACATAAGATGGGTTACCTCCCATGACAGCATTGATTACAATATAAGAACATAAGATGGGTTACCTCCCATGACAGCATTGGTTACAATATAAGAACATAAGATGGGTTACCTCCCATGACAGCATTGATTACAATATAAGAACATAAGATGGGTTACTTCCCATGACAGCATTGGTTACAATATAAGAACATCGGATGGGTTACCTCCCATGACAGCATTGGTTACAATATAAGAACATCGGATGGGTTACCTCCCATAGCAGCATTGATTACAATATAAGAACATCGGATGGGTTACCTCCCATAGCAGCATTGATTACAATATAAGAACATCGGATGGGTTACCTCCCATAGCAGCATTGATTACAATATAAGAACATCGGATGGGTTACCTCCCATGCAGCATTGATTACAATATAAGAACATAAGATGGGTTACCTCCCATGACAGCATTGATTACAATATAAGAACATCGGATGGGTTACCTCCCATGACAGCATTGATTACAATATAAGAATATCGGATGGGTTACCTCCCATGACAGCATTGATTACAATATAAGAACATAAGATGGGTTACCTCCCATGACAGCATTGATTACAATATAAGAACATAAGTTGGGTTATCTCCCATGACAGCATTGATTACAATATAAGAACATAAGATGGGTTACCTCCCATGACAGCATTGATTACAATATAAGAACATCGGATGGGTTACCTCCCATAGCAGCATTGATTACAATATAAGAACATCGGATGGGTTACCTCCCATAGCAGCATTGATTACAATATAAGAACATCGGATGGGTTACCTCCCATAGCAGCATTGATTACAATATAAGAACATAAGATGGGTTACCTCCCATAGCAGCATAGATTACAATATAAGAACATCGGATGGGTTACCTCCCATAGCAGCATTGATTACAATATAAGAACATCGGATGGGTTACCTCCCATGACAGCATTGATTACAATACAAGACTAAAAGATGGGTTACCTCCCATAGCAGCAAAGCTTGGATCAATATGGAGTGGGTTCCCGTCACCACTGAGTCTATATATGGCTGCCTGAAATACATAGCAAGAGGGGAGTGGTCCGGTTGTAGACGTTCGACCACAAAATCCCAGTAGCGCAAGTAAATTACTCTGCACCATAGCAACGAAAATTACCAATCGTGATCTGTTGGATGAGATGCTAAATAAGATCTCGCGTTGCATAAGAATCAAGCTCTATACTGTGTATTATCACCCAGAACATACAATGAAAACTCACTTCAAAGGGACATCACTGATGATAAAGAAAGACAAAACCCATAATGCAAGAGGCCCAAATGCGCTTGAATTGCTCTTCTGAACATACCGAATATACTAAGCAATTACCATAAAAATGTGTTCTTGACATGTGGCATATGATAATACATTGTCAAACCTGTCTTAAGCAGCCAGTAAAGGGAATCATAGGAAGTGGCTGCTTAATACAGGTAGCTGCTTAATAAAGGTCAAATATATAATAAAACAACATATTGGGAATCTGGAAACTGGCTGCTTAATAGGTGACCACTAACACAGGTTTGACTGTTTTATAGAGGTGACCACTAACACAGGCTTGACTGTATAGCCAAAGAATAAAATGCCCGATCGATTGTCAGTTCACAGAAGTCACCTGGTGTAACCGGATACAACAACTTGTCTTTAATGTGAAATATTGATCAATTGACACAAAAAGACAATGGCCCAGATGTTCAAAACATTCGTTGACAGTTAAGTTAACAGTGGTTTAGGCTAATCGTTGTTAATGTTTAATATACGGCTGCATAGGGTGTATGTGAACCTAGTGGGAGGGGTAGTGACCCGATTCCAACCCGATTTCTAATCTGAAATGTACCTGATCCACGCTGGTTTTCTCCGCCATGCTTGCGTCCGGGACCCGGTTTGGAGGTTTCATCAATGGTTTGAGTAATTGCGATGTTTTGTTACCCTGGAAACCATCAGCCCCAATCACCATGATAGCAAACTGGTTAAATGCTACTTTCTCCTTCTGTTCATCATAAGTGTCCACTGAAATAAACAAGAGGGCCAAATGCCATCTTTCACCATTTTATAACAGTGGAAGATAGCCTTTTCTTTTATGTTTTCCAATGAATGATTTGAGTTTTCTCAGTGAAATAAAACTCCCGTTTTCAAACGTGAAAGATGGCATTTTCTCTGTCACTGCTTGAGTTTCGTATTCCTCCGCGGTTGGATGTACTTTTATATTTGAGCTATTTTCTGACAATCATGAACAATTAATTATAAAGTAATAAATATGCTAATGAATTTGTTTAAGTCTGTAGGTCTGTAGTTATTAATTTTGACAACAAACAGAAACTAACATGAAAATTAAACTAGAAATATTTCTTATTATGGCCGTTTTCATACATAAGTGGTTGTGCAGTTGTGTATTGTAGAGAAATGAGGCTCCCGACAGGGCAGTTACGGTAAAATGAAATAAATTTGAAATAAAATATTCTATTAGTCAAAATTATTATAGGATTTTTTGTTCATCTGGTATTGATCTAAATGTGTATTTCCGCACGTGGAGGTGACTGCATGTGGAGGTGACCACACGTGGAAATAGATATTTCGATGATCACTCGATAAAATCGCATCTTACACTAATAAACACATATATCCTCTATTTCTTTTCCACGGCTTGTGTTTCGTATTCCTACGCAGTTGCATGTACTTTGATATTTTTAACTATTTTCTGAGTAAAGTATAAATGAAGTCAATGCACTAATTATGAATTTATATTATTTATATTATGCAGTGCATTATAAACATTGTTATTCAATTAATTGTAACAAAGCGACATAAGACATGTTTAACACAACTTTTGTACCATTTATGGTCATTTTACTGTCTTGAAATGTTCAGAAAATGCCGTCGGTCCCCATACAGTTATGAACAGCACAATGTATTGCATGCCCCAATAAACACAACACAGGTTCATTTTATTCCTTAAATACAATGCTCCTAAAGACATTGCAAAATTACTTCTGCATACAAAGAGACTTATTTTAACATACAGTACAGTTAAACCTGCCTTAAGCAGCCAGCCAAGGGAATCACAGAAATTGGCTGCTTAGCACAGGTGGCTGCTTAATAGAGGTCAAATGTATACTAAAACAACATATTGGGAATCTGGAAACTGGCTGCTTAATAGAGGTGACCACTAACACAGGTTTGACTGTACAGTCAAAACTTGACATCACCTCTGTTAAGCAGCCAACCTGCATCAAGTAGCCAGTTACAACACATCCAATGGGGCGATCTGTTCAACAATTAACCTCTATTGAGCAGCCACCCAGACTTACCATCTATTAGAATTAGAGCTCCAACTCCTTTGTCCAAGATGTCGGAGATACGAGCGCGAGATGTGAGCTTACCACTGGCGGCAAATGGTTTATACAGCTCCATATACTGTTCTCCATGCAGAATCTAAAACACAGAGCATGCCAATATAGTGTTTTCAATTTCATGTCACAATCGTGACAACATTTCAAATTCCAAACCATAAATATACATTTCAAATCTCTTCAAATCTCGACAATAAATATAAAAAAATAATAATCGAGTGTATACAAATTTATTTTCCTCTTTGAAAAATAAACACATATACATGAAGAACAAATGTATTCTCGTATTCTCGTATTCATATGATAGATCAAACATTTCTATAAGATGTACATTTGATTTTCAATGAAAATATCGAATGTCCAAGTGCTGTGAAAGCCGACAGCTAGTTAACCCTTTCCCTCATAGAAGCACCTCTTGACGTCATTACCAATACGACATACATTGACAATGTAGTAGCCAAACCAATGCTCGTAATAAACTCCAGAATCGTGTGTAGTCCCAGTAATATCTATGGAGGTGGGATAGATATGGCGACTACTTATCCACTGCATGATAGCTAAATGGCTGTTCGTTTGTATGGAGATATAATAGTAAATTAATCTCTATGAAGGAAAGGGTTAAATAATGGTCACCAATTGCCTACTAGTCTAATGCCTAGCATTACGGTTAGGATACAGATGGGCAAAAGGTGACCATTATTTAACTATCAGTCTAATGCCTAGCATTGAGGATAGGAGGAGATAGATAATGGATATCGACTGTCTGTCAGTCTAATGCCTAGCATTGAGGATAGGAGGAGATAGATAGATAATGGATATCGACTGTCTGTCAGTCTATGTTTGTTTGTTTGGGCTTTATGCCTGCATCAGCACGATTTTGGGCTATATCGCCGACAGGCAGTTTACCCAACACCTTTCCTGGGCAGGCTCCAGTGGTTAACCAATACTTGGTGCCGCCACCTCCATAAAAAACTGCCAACTTTTTCATATAAATGAGACACAGCACTGAGCGGGGCTCGAACCCGTGACCATCAGTGATGATAGGTTACAGTGGTATACAAGTTAGCGACCATAACCACTCGACAACGGAGGCGGTCAGTCTAACTCTTAGCATTGATGATTGGATTCCAGAAATAGTGATGTTCACAATAACATCCAGCCCTTCCATTGGGGGTGACACGATAATAAACACTTTACCTCAATAAAAAACGTTAACAAATGTATTTCCACAGCTTACCTTTGTAAGGTCGATGTTCAATCCAGGTATGCCCCCAGTAAAAATACCTGTGGAGATAGCTTGAGCGGGGAGCACGGCAAAGCTGGGTACCACGCTGAAATCCTCTGACCCCTCAAACAGAAACTTGAGATAATCAACATCCTTGGTCGTATAACCAACTGCAATACATTCACTAATATTATTGAACAAATATTAAACATGTGTGTAAATTAACATTCATTCATTTATGTAGATCAGTATTCATGTGTGTAAATCAGTAATCATGTATGAATATCAGTATTCATGAATGTACATTAGTATTCATGCATGTAAATCTGTATTCATGTATATAGATCAATATTCATGGATGTAAATCAGTATTCATGAATGTAAATCAGTATTCACACATGTAAATCAGTATTCATGAGATGTAAATCCGTATTCGTGAATGTAAATCAGTATTCAATAATGTCAATCAATAATCATAGATATATATATATATTCCTCCACAAATGGGAGAGTGTGTCAGTATATTTTAACATTTATGTAGGTAAATCAGTATGCATGTATCTGAATCAACATGTGTGCATATAAATCAGTATTCATGAATGTAGATCAGTATTAATAAATGTAGATCAGTATTAATAAATGTAGATCAGTATTCATGTATGTTAATCAGTATTCATGTATGTTAATCAGTATATATGCATGTTAATCAGTATTCATGTATGTTAACCAGTACTCATATATGTTAATCGGTATTCATGAATGTGAAACATTATTCATTAATGTACATCAGTATTCATGCATGTATATCAGTGTTTAGAGTGGTTGAATGTGATATTACTAGACGTCGCCACTGCAGCCGAGTATACCATAGAAGTAAGACTCACAACAACAACGATATCTGTACAGTGTGATGGACGTAAAGTGTCTCCCCATGCTTAGAGTCATAGTTTATACAAATTTATTTTAGCGATTGCGAAACAAGTTCTTACAACTTATATTAATCACTCTCGAGACCTCATTCCTGATGGAATCCATTGCCATGAGGGAGAGAGAAGAGGCAACGTGGAATTTAAATGCCTTGCCTAAGGGCACAATCACTTAGAGTCATAGTTGTTATTATGCTAATTGGTCATTGGTGTGAGGCATCGACGATTATTTTATCCACGTTCCTTTGGCAACCTTTTTTTTTGTAGTTGTGGTCATGGCACAGTGGTAAAGTGAATGAATTTGTTATTGCTAGGAGATGTCGCCATAGTAACGCAGGATTTGATATTGCTAGGAGATGTTGCCATAGTAACGCAGGATTTGATATTGCTAGGAGATGTCGCCATAGTAACGCAGGATTTGATATTGCTAGATGTCGCCATAGTAACGCAGGATTTGATATTGCTAGATGTCGCCATAGTAACGCAGGATTTGATATTGCTAGGAGATATCGCCATAGTAACACAGGATTAGAAAACTATATATAATTCATGCATGCGTTAGTAGATATCAGTTATCAGATTAGTACAGCGACATAACAGAATACAATTACCTCCCAACGCATACAAGATGGCATCCTTTGGTCCATAAGTGAAAGTTGTAGGTTTGAACTTGGCTGCCATGGCCACTTCCTGAAACAACCACAGACTGAATCAATTAGTTTGTACAAATTTATTTTAGCTCGATTGCGAAACAAGTTCTTACAACTTTTATTAATCACACTTGAGACTTCATTCCTGATGGAATCCATCGCCACGAGGGAATCCATCGCCACGAGGGAATCCAGCACCACGAGGGAATCAATTAAAACATACAAAGCTACAAATGGGTAGCTTGTGTCGTGCGATAGTCGTATAATTAAATTCATTATAAAATGAAACTGATGACAATTGATAGCACGAGTTCCAAAGGAAACCACAGTCAAAACGGAGGAAAACAATTAAAACGACCTATCCTCCTTAAAAGAGTACTCGGGGGGCTGTAACTGATCAATGTCCGTTATTGTTGCTAGGCTATGTCGCCAATGTGCTTGAATGTTTTCCTGGGTTTAAAACTTTATTTATTTTACAACGATTACGAAAGAGAATAATATGTGGTCATTCGTGTGGGAGGAAACCGGAGTACCCGGGGAAAACCCACCTGTCCGATCTGGCAACAACCGTACCATCACATACACTTCCCGGTCCGAGGATCGAACCCGGGTTGCATTGGTGAGAAGATAGCGCACTAACCACTGCGCTAATCGGACAGCCTGGGTTAACGTTGCACAGACAGCCTAGGTCACATGATTACTTTCCAGGATACTTTTTACACTACCCTCCACATTAACATACTAGTTTTACACTACCCACCACATTAATATACTAGTTTTACACTACCCTCCACATTAACATACTAGTTTTACACTACCCTCCACATTAACATACTAGTTTTACACTACCCTCCACATTAACATACTAGTTTTACACTACCCTCCACATTAACATACTAGTTTTACACTACCCTCCACATTAACATACTAGTTTTACACTACCCTCAACATTAACATACTAGTTTTACACTACCATCCACATTAACATACTAGTTTTACACTACCCTCCACATTAACATACTAGTTTTACACTACCATCCACATTAACATACTAGTTTTACACTACCATCCACATTAACATACTAGTTTTACACTACCATCCACATTAACATACTAGTTTTACACTACCATCCACATTAACATACTAGTTTTACACTACCATCCACATTAACATACTAGTTTTACACTACCCTCCACATTAACATACTAGTTTTACACTACCCTCCACATTAACATACTAGTTTTACACTACCCTCCACATTAACATACTAGTTTTACACTACCCTCCACATTAACATACTAGTTTTACACTACCCTCCACATTAACATACTAGTTTTACACTACCCTCCACATTAACATACTAGTTTTACACTACCCTCCACATTAACATACTAGTTTTACACTACCCTCCACATTAACATACTAGTTTTACACTACCCTCCACATTAACATACTAGTTTTACACTACCCTCCACATTAACATACTAGTTTTACACTACCCTCCACATTAACATACTAGTTTTACACTACCCTCCACATTAACATACTAGTTTTACACTACCCTCCACATTAACATACTAGTTTTACACTACCCTCCACATTAACATACTAGTTTTACACTACCCTCCACATTAACATACTAGTTTTACACTACCCTCCACATTAACATACTAGTTTTACACTACCCTCCACATTAACATACTAGTTTTACACTACCCTCCACATTAACATACTAGTTTTACACTACCCTCCACATTAACATACTAGTTTTACACTACCCTCCACATTAACATACTAGTTTTACACTACCCTCCACATTAACATACTAGTTTTACACTACCCTCCACATTAACATACTAGTTTTACACTACCCTCCACATTAACATACTAGTTTTACACTACCCTCCACATTAACATACTAGTTTTACACTACCCTCCACATTAACATACTAGTTTTACACTACCGTCCACATTAACCTACTAGTTTTACACTACCCTCCACATTAACATACTAGTTTTACACTACCCTCCACATTAACATACTAGTTTTACACTACCCTCCACATTAACATACTAGTTTTACACTACCCTCCACATTAACATACTAGTTTTACACTACCCTCCACATTAACATACTAGTTTTACACTACCCTCCACATTAACATACTAGTTTTACACTACCCTCCACATTAACATACTAGTTTTACACTACCCTCCACATTAACATACTAGTTTTACACTACCCTCCACATTAACATACTAGTTTTACACTACCCTCCACATTAACATACTAGTTTTACACTACCATCCACATTAACATACTAGTTTTACACTACCCTCCACATTAACATACTAGTTTTACACTACCCTCCACATTAACATACTAGTTTTACACTACCCTCCACATTAACATACTAGTTTTACACTACCCTCCACATTAACATACTAGTTTTACACTACCCTCCACATTAACCTACTAGTTTTACACTACCCTCCACATTAACATACTAGTTTTACACTACCCTCCACATTAACATACTAGTTTTACACTACCCTCCACATTAACCTACTAGTTTTACACTACCCTCCACATTAACATACTAGTTTTACACTACCGTCCACATTAACCTACTAGTTTTACACTACCCTCCACATTAACCTACTAGTTTTACACTACCCTCCACATTAACCTACTAGTTTTACACTACCGTCCACATTAACCTACTAGTTTTAAACTACCGTCCACATTAACCTACTAGTTTTACACTACCGTCCACATTAACCTACTAGTTTTACACTACCGTCCACATTAACCTACTAGTACATGCATTAAGCTGACCGTCCACATTAACCTACTAGTTTTACACTACCGTCCACATTAACCTACTAGTACATGCATTAAGCTGACCGTCCACATTAACCTACTAGTTTTACACTACCGTCCACATTAACCTACTAGTACATGCATTAAGCTGACCGTCCACATTAACCTACTAGTTTTACACTACCGTCCACATTAACCTACTAGTACATGCATTAAGCTGACCGTCCACATTAACCTACTAGTTTTACACTACCGTCCACATTAACCTACTAGTACATGCATTAAGCTGACCGTCCACATTAACCTACTAGTTTTACACTACCGTCCACATTAACCTACTAGTACATGCATTAAGCTGACCGTCCACATTAACCTACTAGTTTTACACTACCGTCCACATTAACCTACTAGTACATGCATTAAGCTGACCGTCCACATTAACCTACTAGTTTTACACTACCGTCCACATTAACCTACTAGTACATGCATTAAGCTGACCGTCCACATTAACCTACTAGTACATGCATTAAGCTGACCGTCCACATTAACCTACTAGTACATGCATTAAGCTGACCGACCACATTAACCTACTAGTACATGCATTAAGCTGACCGACCACATTAACCTACTAGTACATGCATTAAGCTGACCGACCACATTAACCTACTAGTACATGCATTAAGCTGACCGACCACATTAACCTACTAGTACATGCATTAAGCTGACCGACCACATTAACCTACTAGTACATGCATTAAGCTGACCGACCACATTAACCTACTAGTACATGCATTAAGCTGACCGACCACATTAACCTACTAGTACATGCATTAAGCTGACCGACCACATTAACCTACTAGTACATGCATTAAGCTGACCGACCACATTAACCTACTAGTACATGCATTAAGCTGACCGTCCACAGTAACCTACTAGTACATGCATTAAGCTGACCGACCACATTAACCTACTAGTACATGCATTAAGCTGACCGACCACATTAACCTACTAGTACATGCATTAAGCTGACCGACCACATTAACCTACTAGTACATGCATTAAGCTGACCGACCACATTAACCTACTAGTACATGCATTAAGCTGACCGACCACATTAACCTACTAGTACATGCATTAAGCTGACCGACCACATTAACCTACTAGTACATGCATTAAGCTGACCGACCACATTAACCTACTAGTACATGCATTAAGCTGACCGACCACATTAACCTACTAGTACATGCATTAAGCTGACCGACCACATTAACCTACTAGTACATGCATTAAGCTGACCGTCCACATTAACCTACTAGTACATGCATTAAGCTGACCGACCACATTAACCTACTAGTACATGCATTAAGCTGACCGTCCACATTAACCTACTAGTACATGCATTAAGCTGACCGACCACATTAACCTACTAGTACATGCATTAAGCTGACCGACCACATTAACCTACTAGTACATGCATTAAGCTGACCGACCACATTAACCTACTAGTACATGCATTAAGCTGACCGACCACATTAACCTACTAGTACATGCATTAAGCTGACCGACCACATTAACCTACTAGTACATGCATTAAGCTGACCGACCACATTAACCTACTAGTACATGCATTAAGCTGACCGTCCACATTAACCTACTAGTACATGCATTAAGCTGACCGACCACATTAACCTACTAGTACATGCATTAAGCTGACCGTCCACATTAACCTACTAGTACATGCATTAAGCTGACCGTCCACATTAACCTACTAGTACATGCATTAAGCTGACCGTCCACATTAACCTACTAGTACATGCATTAAGCTGACCGACCACATTAACCTACTAGTACATGCATTAAGCTGACCGTCCACATTAACCTACTAGTACATGCATTAAGCTGACCGACCACATTAACCTACTAGTACATGCATTAAGCTGACCGTCCACATTAACCTACTAGTACATGCATTAAGCTGACCGACCACATTAACCTACTAGTACATGCATTAAGCTGACCGTCCACATTAACCTACTAGTACATGCATTAAGCTGACCGACCACATTAACCTACTAGTACATGCATTAAGCTGACCGACCACATTAACCTACTAGTACATGCATTAAGCTGACCGACCACATTAACCTACTAGTACATGCATTAAGCTGACCGTCCACATTAACCTACTAGTACATGCATTAAGCTGACCGACCACATTAACCTACTAGTACATGCATTAAGCTGACCGACCACATTAACCTACTAGTACATGCATTAAGCTGACCGTCCACATTAACCTACTAGTACATGCATTAAGCTGACCGACCACATTAACCTACTAGTACATGCATTAAGCTGACCGACCACATTAACCTACTAGTACATGCATTAAGCTGACCGACCACATTAACCTACTAGTACATGCATTAAGCTGACCGACCACATTAACCTACTAGTACATGCATTAAGCTGACCGACCACATTAACCTACTAGTACATGCATTAAGCTGACCGTCCACATTGATTCGGTTACCTCCTTCCTAATACGATATTGATATCACCTACCACATTAATTCCATTGGAAGATGACGATGATGATGGAGGTGGTAATTTTTCACCTGACCCTTCATCAATATCTGCAAGAACTTCAATCACAGTTTGAGTAGCATCTCCCGCTGTGCTTGGAGTAGTTGAGTTGTCAAAGTCAGCTATCGTCTGCCATTCATCTCGAACTTCAAGACAAAGATTTTGGAAAGTAAAACATATATATATATATATACTTAGAGACAAACGTTTTGCATGGGTATTACAAAAGTTTTGCACGGGTATTTTTTTATATCAACAATTAAAGTCGGTAACAAGCAGTACCACTTTAAATATTATGTAATCCAACATGTCAATGTATCCTACACATTCTCTAAAAAGTTGGTCAAAATCAATTTAGTTATGTTATGTTATATTTCGGGTTTTACGCCTGCATCAGCACCATTTTGGGCTATATCGCCGGCGGGCAGTTTACTTAACAACACCTTTCCTGGGCAGGCTCCAGCGGTTAACCAGTACTTGGGTGCACCAACCTCCGTAAGAAACTGCCAACTTTTTCATATAAATGAGACACGGGGCTCGAACCCGTGACCATCAGTGATGATAGGTTACAGTGGTATACAAGTCAGCGACCTTAACCACTCGACCACGGAGGCGGACCAAAATCAATTTAGATTACATAATATTTGATACGGTGCCTGCTTTGTGCCAGAGGTTGTGAGTTCAAACCGAACCAGTACCATGGTGGTGGTGTCAGGCAAGACAATATGCATGTTGTATCTTCTCACTCATGGCAACGGAATTCGCCATGTGATCTCCAGAGCAATGAAATGAATTCAGCATGGAACCTTAGCTTATTTTCAAACTGTAACCGTAGTTACGACAGCACATCATAGAATGGATTATGGTAGCCACAAAGTATGATAAGTTTATTGTCGACCGACTTGGTGTTGAACTGTAAATTGAAATAATGAAATTCTGAGACAATCCAACTTGCTCGAGACCATTTTAATTAACCCATTCAACACCAAGAAAATGACATGGACTGGTGTATGATATTTTAGATCAATAAATGAATAAAAAATTTGTGGACGAGTTCATTTATCAAAATGAGTAACTTTGTCTAAAAATAGTAATATTATTAGCAAAAAGTGCAGATACTGATGAGACTTGTCACAATCCAGCTCATCTGGATCTACACTTTTTGTAAGCCTATTTAGAGGTCTATAGTGTTGAAAGGGCTAAGATACCATTTCCAATTCCTGTTGTTAAGGAATAAATTATACTAACAGATCAGTCTTGGTTAGGGACCTCATTTTCTATGTCACCCCCCCCCCTCCGAGTGGTCTCTTAATACAAATTTGATTGTACATAGATACATCACAAGACTCTTTTACATTTTTGTTTGTTTTCCTGATCAAAAAATGCCACTATATGACCAACCAAAATTAGTTACCAACAGAAACAACAAAACACTACACCCCCCGTAATAGGTATGCCACTATGTTTGTATAGGTTATATAACCGACATATAACCAAGGGATAAAAGTACCTGATTCGGGCGTCATTTTTGTTGATGCAGTTCTGCATATTGCTCCCTGTGTCCTCTCCCAACGTACTGTAAAACATGGAATTATGATAGCATAGAGGATACATACTGTAAAACATGGAATTATGATAGCATAGAGGATAGGTACTGTAAAACATGGAATTATGATATAGCATAGAGGATACGTACTGTAAAACATGGGAGTATGATATAGCATAGAGGATACGTACTGTAAAATATGGAATTATGATAGCATAGAGGATATGTACTGTAAAACATGGGATTATGATAGCATAGAGGATACGTACTGTAAAACATGGAATTATGATATAGCATAGAGGATACGTACTGTAAAACATGGGATTATGATAGCATAGAGGATACGTACTGTAAAACATGGGATTATGATAGCATAGAGGATACGTACTGTAAAACATGGGATTATGATAGCATAGAGGATACGTACTGTAAAACATGGAATTATGATAGCATAGAGGATACGTACTGTAAAACATGGAATTATGATATAGCATAGAGGATACGTACTGTAAAACATGGAATTATGATAGCCATCCTCCCAATACCCATAAAGTAACAAACATTTGGACACCCATCCTCCCATATACCACGAAGTAACAAACATTTGGACATCCATCCTCCCATATACCACGAAGTAACAAACATTTGGACACCCATCCTCCAATATACCATGAAGTAACATACATTTGGACACCAATCCTCCCATATACCACGAAGTAACAAACATTTGGACATCCATCCTCCCATATACCACGAAGTAACAAACATTTGGACACCCATCCTCCAATATACCACGAGGTAACAAACATTTGGACACCCATCCTCCCATATACCACGAAGTAACAAACATTTGGACACCCATCCTCCCATAACCCATAAAGTAACATACATTTGGACACCCATCCTCCCATATACCACGAAGTAACAAACATTTGGACACCCATCCTCCAATATACCACGAGGTAACACACATTTGGACACCCATCCTCCCATATACCACGAGGTAACAAACATTTGGACACCCATCCTCCAATATACCATAAAGTAACAAACATTTGGACACCCATCCTCCAATATACCACGAAGTAACAAACATTTGGACACCCATCCTCCAATATACCACGAGGTAACAAACATTTGGACATCCATCCTCCCATATACCATGAAGTAACAAACATTTGGACACCCATCCTCCCATATACCACGAAGTAACAAACATTTGGACACCCATCCTCCCATAACCCATGAAGTAACAAACATTTGGACACCCATCCTCCCATATACCATGAAGTAACATACATTTGGACACCCATCCTCCAATATACCACGAGGTAACAAACATTTGGACACCCATCCTCCAATATACCATAAAGTAACACACATTTGGACACCCATCCTCCCATAACCCATGAAGTAACAAACATTTGGACACCCATCCTCCAATATACCACGAAGTAACAACCATTTGGACACCCATCCTCCCATAACCCATAAAGTAACATACATTTGGACACCCATCCTCCCATATACCACGAAGTAACAAACATTTGGACACCCATCCTCCCATATACCACGAAGTAACAAACATTTGGACACCCATCCTCCCATATACCACGAAGTAACAAACATTTGGACACCCATCCTCCAATATACCACGAGGTAACACACATTTGGACACCCATCCTCCCATATACCACGAAGTAACAAACATTTGGACACCCATCCTCCAATATACCATAAAGTAACATACATTTGGACACCCATCCTCCCATAACCCATGAAGTAACAAACATTTGGACACCCATCCTCCCATATACCACGAAGTAACAAACATTTGGACACCCATCCTCCAATATACCACGAGGTAACAAACATTTGGACACCCATCCTCCAATATACCATAAAGTAACAAACATTTGGACACCCATCCTCCCATATACCATGAAGTAACATACACTTGGACACCCATCCTCCAATATACCACGAGGTAACAAACATTTGGACACCCATCCTCCAATATACCATAAAGTAACAAACATTTGGACACCCATCCTCCCATATACCATGAAGTAACATACATTTGGACACCCATCCTCCAATATACCACGAAGTAACAAACATTTGGACACCCATCCTCCAATATACCACGAGGTAACACACATTTGGACATCCATCCTCCCATATACCATGAAGTAACAAACATTTGGACACCCATCCTCCCATATCCCATGAAGTAACAAACATTTGGACACCCATCCTCCCATATACCATGAAGTAACAAACATTTGGACACCCATCCTCCAATATACCATAAAGTAACAAACATTTGGACACCCATCCTCCAATATACCATAAAGTAACAAACATTTGGACACCCATCCTCCCATATACCATAAAGTAACATACATTTGGACACCCATCCTCCAATATACCATAAAGTAACAAACATTTGGACACACATCCTCCAATATACCATAAAGTAACAAACATTTGGACAACCATCCTCCAATATACCACGAGGTAACATACATTTGGACACCCATCCTCCCATAACCCACGAGGTAACATACATTTGGACACCCATCCTCCCATAACCCACGAGGTAACATACATTTGGACAACCATCCTCCCATAACCCACGAGGTAACATACATTTGGACACCCATCCCCCCATAACCCACGAGGTAACATACATGTGGACACCCATCCTCCCATAACCCACGAGGTAACATACATTTGGACACCCATCCTCCCATAACCCACGAAGTAACATACATTTGGACACCCATCCTCCCATAACCCACAAGGTAACATACATTTGGACACCCATCCTCCCATAACCCACGAGGTAACATACATTTGGACACCCATTCTCCCATAACCCACGAGGTAACATACATTTGGACACCCATCCTCCCATATACCATGAAGTAACACACATTTGGACATCCATCCTCCCATATACCATGAGGTAACATACATTTGGACACCCATCCTCCCATATACCACGCGGTAACATACATTTGGACACCCATCCTCCCATATACCACGAGGTAACATACATTTGGACACCCATCCTCCAATATACCATGAGGTAACATACATTTGGACACCCATCCTCCAATATACCATGAAGTAACATACATTTGGACACCCATCCTCCCATATACCACGAGGTAACATACATTTGGACACCCATCCTCCAATATACCATGAAGTAACATACATTTGGACACCCATCCTCCAATATACCATGAAGTAACATACATTTGGACACCCATCCTCCAATATACCATGAAGTAACATACATTTGGACAACCATCCTCCCATATACCACGAGGTAACATACATTTGGACACCCATCCTCCAACATACCATGAAGTAACATACATTTGGACACCCATCCTCCAATATACCATGAAGTAACATACATTTGGACAACCATCCTCCAATATACCATGAAGTAACATACATTTGGACACCCATCCTCCAATATACCATGAAGTAACATACATTTGGACACCCATCCTCCCATATACCACGAGGTAACATACATTTGGACACCCATCCTCCCATATACCACGAGGTAACATACATTTGGACACCCATCCTCCAATATACCATGAAGTAACATACATTTGGACACCCATCCTCCCATAACCCACAAAGTAACAAACATTTGGACATCCATCCTCCCATATACCATGAAGTAACAAACATTTGGACACCCATCCTCCAATATACCATGAAGTAACAAACATTTGGACATTCATCCTCCCATATACCATGAAGTAACAAACATTTGGACATTCATCCTCCAATATACCATGAAGTAACAAACATTTGGACACCCATCCTCCCATATACCATGAAGTAACAAACATTTGGACACCCATCCTCCCATAACCCATGAAGTAACAAACATTTGGACACCCATAACCCATGAAGTAACAAACATTTGGACACCCATAACCCATGAAGTAACAAACATTTGGACACCCATCCTCCAATATACCATAAAGTAACAAACATTTGGACATCCATCCTCCCATAACCCATGAAGTAACAAACATTTGGACACCCATCCTCCCATAACCCATGAAGTAACAAACATTTGGACACCCATCCTCCCATAACCCATGAAGTAACAAACATTTGGACACCCATCCTCCCATATACCATGAAGTAACATACATTTGGACACCCATCCTCCAATATACCATGAAGTAACAAACATTTGGACACCCATCCTCCCATAACCCATGAAGTAACATACATTTGGACACCCATCCTCCCATAACCCATGAAGTAACATACATTTGGACATCCATCCTCCCATATACCACGAGGTAACATACATTTGGACAACCATCCTCCCATAACCCACGAGGTAACATACATTGGACACCCATCCTCCCATAACCCACGAGGTAACATACATGTGGACACCCATCCTCCCATAACCCACGAGGTAACATACATTTGGACACCCATCCTCCCATAACCCACGAAGTAACATACATTTGGACACCCATCCTCCCATAACCCACAAGGTAACATACATTTGGACACCCATCCTCCCATAACCCACGAGGTAACATACATTTGGACACCCATTCTCCCATAACCCACGAGGTAACATACATTTGGACACCCATCCTCCCATATACCATGAAGTAACACACATTTGGACATCCATCCTCCCATATACCACGAGGTAACATACATTTGGACACCCATCCTCCCATATACCACGAGGTAACATACATTTGGACACCCATCCTCCCATATACCACGAGGTAACATACATTTGGACACCCATCCTCCAATATACCATGAGGTAACATACATTTGGACACCCATCCTCCAATATACCATGAAGTAACATACATTTGGACACCCATCCTCCCATATACCACGAGGTAACATACATTTGGACACCCATCCTCCAATATACCATGAAGTAACATACATTTGGACACCCATCCTCCAATATACCATGAAGTAACATACATTTGGACACCCATCCTCCAATATACCATGAAGTAACATACATTTGGACAACCATCCTCCCATATACCACGAGGTAACATACATTTGGACACCCATCCTCCAACATACCATGAAGTAACATACATTTGGACACCCATCCTCCAATATACCATGAAGTAACATACATTTGGACAACCATCCTCCAATATACCATGAAGTAACATACATTTGGACACCCATCCTCCAATATACCATGAAGTAACATACATTTGGACACCCATCCTCCCATATACCACGAGGTAACATACATTTGGACACCCATCCTCCCATATACCACGAGGTAACATACATTTGGACACCCATCCTCCAATATACCATGAAGTAACATACATTTGGACACCCATCCTCCCATAACCCACAAAGTAACAAACATTTGGACATCCATCCTCCCATATACCATGAAGTAACAAACATTTGGACACCCATCCTCCAATATACCATGAAGTAACAAACATTTGGACATTCATCCTCCCATATACCATGAAGTAACAAACATTTGGACATTCATCCTCCAATATACCATGAAGTAACAAACATTTGGACACCCATCCTCCCATATACCATGAAGTAACAAACATTTGGACACCCATCCTCCCATAACCCATGAAGTAACAAACATTTGGACACCCATAACCCATGAAGTAACAAACATTTGGACACCCATAACCCATGAAGTAACAAACATTTGGACACCCATCCTCCAATATACCATAAAGTAACAAACATTTGGACATCCATCCTCCCATAACCCATGAAGTAACAAACATTTGGACACCCATCCTCCCATAACCCATGAAGTAACAAACATTTGGACACCCATCCTCCCATAACCCATGAAGTAACAAACATTTGGACACCCATCTTCCCATATACCATGAAGTAACATACATTTGGACACCCATCCTCCAATATACCATGAAGTAACAAACATTTGGACACCCATCCTCCCATAACCCATGAAGTAACATACATTTGGACACCCATCCTCCCATAACCCATGAAGTAACATACATTTGGACATCCATCCTCCCATATACCACGAGGTAACATACATTTGGACACCCATCCTCCCAAAACCCACGAGGTAACATACATTTGGACACCCATCCTGCTCCAAGTTCAAACAGTCCGCCAGTCTCTTCTGTGTTCTCGTGACATAGATATACCACCAGCGGAGCTACATACTCCGGCTTCAGTGCCGCCAGAAGCTCTAAAATAACATGTAACATTAATCGGTTATGAAGCAGACGCATACATGTACATGTATATGGCATATGGCCTTAGTTTAAACATATTCTCTTCAGACAATAATGTACACGAATAAAGTGCTGCAAAAGGAAACATTTGGATGGAAAACAAGCATATTAAAATGCTTATACTAATTGCCTTTGCGGTTTACATCCCCACAATGGGTTTGACATAGGAATATCATTGGGGTCATCAAGGATGGACCCACACAGAACCAACATCACTTGCATGAGGAATGTCCGCACCAAGAGACAAGAGGTATATATTTGCAAACTATATGTACACAATATGTAAATTCCTAACTTAATGCTTTGGTTGGTTTCTTGTTTCTTTCACTGACCTGTCCAACGTGTTAACAACTGGTCCACTGGCGGGTCCAACGTGTTAACAACTGGTCCACTGACATGTCCAACGTGCTAACAACTGGACCACTGACATGTCCAACGTGTTAACAACTGGTCCACTGACATGTCCAACGTGTTAACAACTGGTCCACTGACATGTCCAACGTGTTAACAACTGGACCACTGACATGTCCAACATGTTAACAACGGGTCCACTGACATGTCCAACGTGTTAACAACTGGACCACTGACATGTCCAACGTGTTAACAACTGGTCCACTGACATGTCCAACGTGTTAACAACTGTACCACTGACATGTCCAATGTGTTAACAACTGGTCCACTGACGGGTCCAACATGTTAACAACTGGTCCACTGACATGTCCAACGTGTTAACAACTGGTCGATGACATGATGTCCAACGTGTTAACAACTGGTCCACTGACGGGTCCAACGCGTTAACAACTGGTCCACTGACGGGTCCAACGTGTTAACAACTGGTCCACTGACGGGTCCAACGTGTTAACAACTGGTCCACTGACGGGTTCAACGTGTTAACAACTGTACCACTGACATGTCCAACGTGTTAACAACTGGTCCACCGACCTGTCCAACGTGTTAACAACTGGTTCACCGACCTGTCCAACGTGTTAACAACTGGTCCACTGACGGGTCCAACGTGTTAACAACTGGTCCACCGACCTGTCCAATGTGTTAACAACGGGACCACTGACATGTCCAACGCGCTAACAACTGGTCCACTGACAGGTCCAACATGTTAACAACTGGACCACTGACCTGTCCAACGTGTTAACAACTGGTCCACTGACATGTCCAATGTGTTAACAACTGGACCACTGACATGTCCAATGTGTTAACAACTGGTCCACTGACATGTCCAACGTGTTAACAACTGGTCCACTGACATGTCCAACGTATTAACAACTGGACCACTGACATGTCCAACATGTTAACAACTGGTCCACTGACATGTCCAACGTGTTAACAACTGGACCACTGACATGTCCAACGTGTTAACAACTGGTCCACTGACATGTCCAACGTGTTAACAACTGTACCACTGACATGTCCAATGTGTTAACAACTGGTCCACTGACGGGTCCAACATGTTAACAACTGGTCCACTGACATGTCCAACGTGTTAACAACTGGTCGATGACATGTCCAACGTGTTAACAACTGGTCCACTGACGGGTCCAACGCATTAACAACTGGTCCACTGACCGGTCCAACGTGTTAACAACTGGTCCACTGACGGGTCCAACGTGTTAACAACTGGTCCACCGACCTGTCCAATGTGTTAACAACTGATTCACCGACCTGTCCAACGTGTTAACAACTGGTCCACTGACGGGTCCAACGTGTTAACAATTGGTCCACTGACGGGTCCAATGTGTTAACAACTGGTCCACTGACGGGTCCAACGTGTTAACAACTGGTCCACTGACCTGTCCAATGTGTTAACAACTGGACCACTGACATGTCCAACGTGTTAACAACTGGTCCACTGACATGTCCAACATGTTAACAACTGGACCACTGACCTGTCCAACGTGTTAACAACTGGTCCACTGACATGTCCAACGTGTTAACAACTGGACCACTGACATGTCCAACGTGTTAACAACTGGTCCACTGACATGTCCAACATGTTAACAACTGTACCACTGACATGTCCAATGTGTTAACAATTGGTCCACTGACGGGTCCAACATGTTAACAACTGGTCCACTGACATGTCCAACGTGTTAACAACTGGTCGATGACATGTCCAACGTGTTAACAACTGGTCCACTGACGGGTCCAACGCGTTAACAACTGGTCCACTGACGGGTCCAACGTGTTAACAACTGGTCCACTGATGGGTCCAACGTGTTAACAACTGTACCACTGACATGTCCAACGTGTTAACAACTGGACCACTGACATGTCCAACGTGTTAACAACTGGTCCACTGACATGTCCAACGTGTTAACAACTGGTCCACTGACATGTCCAACGTGTTAACAACTGGACCACTGACATGTCCAACATGTTAACAACTGGTCCACTGACATGTCCAACGTGTTAACAACTGGACCACTGACATGTCCAACGTGTTAACAACTGGTCCACTGACATGTCCAATGTGTTAACAACTGTACCACTGACATGTCCAATGTGTTAACAACTGGACCACTGACGGGTCCAACATGTTAACAACTGGTCCACTGACATGTCCAACGTGTTAACAACTGGTCGATGACATGTCCAACGTGTTAACAACTGGTCCACTGACGGGTCCAACGCGTTAACAACTGGTCCACTGACGGGTCCAACGCGTTAACAACTGGTCTACTGATGGGTCCAACGTGTTAACAACTGGTCCACCGACCTGTCCAATGTGTTAACAACTGGTTCACCGACCTGTCCAACGTGTTAACAACTGGTCCACTGACGGGTCCAACGTGTTAACAACTGGTCCACTGACCTGTCCAATGTGTTAACAACTGGACCACTGACATGTCCAACGCGTTAACAACTGGTCCACTGACATGTCCAACATGTTAACAACTGGACCACTGACCTGTCCAACGTGTTAACAACTGGTCCACTGACATGTCCAACGTGTTAACAACTGGACCACTGACATGTCCAACGTGTTAACAACTGGTCCACTGACATGTCCAATGTGTTAACAACTGGTCCACTGACATGTCCAACGTGTTACCAACTGGACCACTGACATGTCCAACATGTTAACAACTGGTCCACTGACATGTCCAACGTGTTAACAACTGGACCACTGACATGTCCAACGTGTTAACAACTGGTCCACTGACATGTCCAACATGTTAACAACTGGTCCACTGACATGTCCAACGTGTTAACAACTGGTCGATGACATGTCCAACGTGTTAACAACTGGTCCACTGACGGGTCCAACGCGTTAACAACTGGTCCACTGATGGGTCCAACGTGTTAACAACTGGTCCACTGACGGGTCCAACGTGTTAACAACTGGTCCACCGACCTGTCCAATGTGTTAACAACTGGACCACTGACATGTCCAATGCGTTAACAACTGGTCCACTGACATGTCCAACATGTTAACAACTGGACCACTGACATGTCCAACATGTTAACAACTGGTCCACTGACATGTCCAACATGTTAACAATTGGACCACTGACGGGTCCAACGCGTTAACAACTGGTCCACTGACCTGTCCAACGTGTTAACAACTGGTCCACTGACATGTCCAACATGTTAACAACTGGACCGCTGACGGGTCCAACGCGTTAACAACTGGTCCACCGACCTGTCCAACGTGTTAACAACTGTACCACTGACAGGTCCAATGTGTTAACAACTTGTCCACTGATGGGTCCAACGTGTTAACAACTGGTCCACTGGCAAGTCCAATGTGTTAACAACTGGTCCACTGACCTGTCCAACATGTTAACAACTGGTCCACTGACGGGTCCAACGTGTTAACAACTGTACCACCGACCTGTCCAATGTGTTAACAACTGTACCACTGACATGTCCAATGCGTTAACAACTGGTCCACTGACATGTCCAACATGTTAACAACTGGACCACTGACATGTCCAACGTGTTAACAACTGGACCACTGACATGTCCAACGTGTTAACAACTGGTCCACTGACATGTCCAACGTGTTAACAACTGTACCACTGACATGTCCAATGTGTTAACAACTGGTCCACTGACGGGTCCAACATGTTAACAACTGGTCCACTGACATGTCCAACGTGTTAACAACTGGTCGATGACATGATGTCCAACGTGTTAACAACTGGTCCACTGACGGGTCCAACGCGTTAACAACTGGTCCACTGACGGGTCCAACGTGTTAACAACTGGTCCACTGACGGGTCCAACGTGTTAACAACTGGTCCACTGACGGGTTCAACGTGTTAACAACTGTACCACTGACATGTCCAACGTGTTAACAACTGGTCCACCGACCTGTCCAACGTGTTAACAACTGGTTCACCGACCTGTCCAACGTGTTAACAACTGGTCCACTGACGGGTCCAACGTGTTAACAACTGGTCCACCGACCTGTCCAATGTGTTAACAACGGGACCACTGACATGTCCAACGCGCTAACAACTGGTCCACTGACAGGTCCAACATGTTAACAACTGGACCACTGACCTGTCCAACGTGTTAACAACTGGTCCACTGACATGTCCAATGTGTTAACAACTGGACCACTGACATGTCCAATGTGTTAACAACTGGTCCACTGACATGTCCAACGTGTTAACAACTGGTCCACTGACATGTCCAACGTATTAACAACTGGACCACTGACATGTCCAACATGTTAACAACTGGTCCACTGACATGTCCAACGTGTTAACAACTGGACCACTGACATGTCCAACGTGTTAACAACTGGTCCACTGACATGTCCAACGTGTTAACAACTGTACCACTGACATGTCCAATGTGTTAACAACTGGTCCACTGACGGGTCCAACATGTTAACAACTGGTCCACTGACATGTCCAACGTGTTAACAACTGGTCGATGACATGTCCAACGTGTTAACAACTGGTCCACTGACGGGTCCAACGCATTAACAACTGGTCCACTGACCGGTCCAACGTGTTAACAACTGGTCCACTGACGGGTCCAACGTGTTAACAACTGGTCCACCGACCTGTCCAATGTGTTAACAACTGATTCACCGACCTGTCCAACGTGTTAACAACTGGTCCACTGACGGGTCCAACGTGTTAACAATTGGTCCACTGACGGGTCCAATGTGTTAACAACTGGTCCACTGACGGGTCCAACGTGTTAACAACTGGTCCACTGACCTGTCCAATGTGTTAACAACTGGACCACTGACATGTCCAACGTGTTAACAACTGGTCCACTGACATGTCCAACATGTTAACAACTGGACCACTGACCTGTCCAACGTGTTAACAACTGGTCCACTGACATGTCCAACGTGTTAACAACTGGACCACTGACATGTCCAACGTGTTAACAACTGGTCCACTGACATGTCCAACATGTTAACAACTGTACCACTGACATGTCCAATGTGTTAACAATTGGTCCACTGACGGGTCCAACATGTTAACAACTGGTCCACTGACATGTCCAACGTGTTAACAACTGGTCGATGACATGTCCAACGTGTTAACAACTGGTCCACTGACGGGTCCAACGCGTTAACAACTGGTCCACTGACGGGTCCAACGTGTTAACAACTGGTCCACTGATGGGTCCAACGTGTTAACAACTGTACCACTGACATGTCCAACGTGTTAACAACTGGACCACTGACATGTCCAACGTGTTAACAACTGGTCCACTGACATGTCCAACGTGTTAACAACTGGTCCACTGACATGTCCAACGTGTTAACAACTGGACCACTGACATGTCCAACATGTTAACAACTGGTCCACTGACATGTCCAACGTGTTAACAACTGGACCACTGACATGTCCAACGTGTTAACAACTGGTCCACTGACATGTCCAATGTGTTAACAACTGTACCACTGACATGTCCAATGTGTTAACAACTGGACCACTGACGGGTCCAACATGTTAACAACTGGTCCACTGACATGTCCAACGTGTTAACAACTGGTCGATGACATGTCCAACGTGTTAACAACTGGTCCACTGACGGGTCCAACGCGTTAACAACTGGTCCACTGACGGGTCCAACGCGTTAACAACTGGTCTACTGATGGGTCCAACGTGTTAACAACTGGTCCACCGACCTGTCCAATGTGTTAACAACTGGTTCACCGACCTGTCCAACGTGTTAACAACTGGTCCACTGACGGGTCCAACGTGTTAACAACTGGTCCACTGACCTGTCCAATGTGTTAACAACTGGACCACTGACATGTCCAACGCGTTAACAACTGGTCCACTGACATGTCCAACATGTTAACAACTGGACCACTGACCTGTCCAACGTGTTAACAACTGGTCCACTGACATGTCCAACGTGTTAACAACTGGACCACTGACATGTCCAACGTGTTAACAACTGGTCCACTGACATGTCCAATGTGTTAACAACTGGTCCACTGACATGTCCAACGTGTTACCAACTGGACCACTGACATGTCCAACATGTTAACAACTGGTCCACTGACATGTCCAACGTGTTAACAACTGGACCACTGACATGTCCAACGTGTTAACAACTGGTCCACTGACATGTCCAACATGTTAACAACTGGTCCACTGACATGTCCAACGTGTTAACAACTGGTCGATGACATGTCCAACGTGTTAACAACTGGTCCACTGACGGGTCCAACGCGTTAACAACTGGTCCACTGATGGGTCCAACGTGTTAACAACTGGTCCACTGACGGGTCCAACGTGTTAACAACTGGTCCACCGACCTGTCCAATGTGTTAACAACTGGACCACTGACATGTCCAATGCGTTAACAACTGGTCCACTGACATGTCCAACATGTTAACAACTGGACCACTGACATGTCCAACATGTTAACAACTGGTCCACTGACATGTCCAACATGTTAACAACTGGACCACTGACGGGTCCAACGCGTTAACAACTGGTCCACTGACCTGTCCAACGTGTTAACAACTGGTCCACTGACATGTCCAACATGTTAACAACTGGACCGCTGACGGGTCCAACGCGTTAACAACTGGTCCACCGACCTGTCCAACGTGTTAACAACTGTACCACTGACAGGTCCAATGTGTTAACAACTTGTCCACTGATGGGTCCAACGTGTTAACAACTGGTCCACTGGCAAGTCCAATGTGTTAACAACTGGTCCACTGACCTGTCCAACATGTTAACAACTGGTCCACTGACGGGTCCAACGTGTTAACAACTGTACCACCGACCTGTCCAATGTGTTAACAACTGTACCACTGACATGTCCAATGCGTTAACAACTGGTCCACTGACATGTCCAACATGTTAACAACTGGACCACTGACATGTCCAACATGTTAACAACTGGTCCACTGACATGTCCAACATGTTAACAACTGGACCACTGACGGGTCCAACGCGTTAACAACTGGTCCACTGACCTGTCCAACGTGTTAACAACTGGTCCACTGACATGTCCAACATGTTAACAACTGGACCGCTGACGGGTCCAACGCGTTAACAACTGGTCCACCGACCTGTCCAACGTGTTAACAACTGTACCACTGACAGGTCCAATGTGTTGACAACTTGTCCACTGATGGGTCCAACGTGTTAACAACTGGTCCACTGGCAAGTCCAATGTGTTAACAACTGGTCCACTGACCTGTCCAACATGTTAACAACTGGTCCACTGACGGGTCCAACGTGTTAACAACTGTACCACCGACCTGTCCAATGTGTTAACAACTGTACCACTGACATGTCCAACGTGTTAACAACTGTACCACCGACCTGTCCAACGTGTTAACAACTGTACCACTGACAGGTCCAATGTGTTAACAACTTGTCCACTGATGGGTCCAACGTGTTAACAACTGGACCACCGACCTGTCTAACGTGTTAACAACTGGTCCACTGACATGTCCAACGTGTTAACAACTGGACCACTGACATGTCCAACGTGTTAACAACTGGTCCACTGACATGTCCAACGTGTTAACAACTGTACCACTGACATGTCCAACGTGTTAACAACTGGTCCACTGACGGGTCCAACATGTTAACAACTGGTCCACTGACATGTCCAACGTGCTAACAACTGGTCGATGACATGTCCCAACGTGTTAACAACTGGTCCACTGACATGTCCAACGTGTTAACAACTGTACCACTGACATGTCCAACGTGTTAACAACTGGTCCACTGACATGTCCAACGTGTTAACAACTGTACCACTGACATGTCCAACATGTTAACAACTGGTCCACTGACATGTCCAACGTGCTAACAACTGGTCGATGACATGTCCAACGTGTTAACAACTGGTCCACTGACGGGTCCAACGCGTTAACAACTGGTCCACTGACGGGTCCAACGTGTTAACAACTGGTCCACTGACGGGTCCAACGTGTTAACAACTGTACCACTGACATGTCCAACGTGTTAACAACTGGTCCACCGACCTGTCCAATGTGTTAACAACTGGTTCACCGACCTGTCCAACGTGTTAACAACTGGTCCACTGACGGGTCCAACGTGTTAACAACTGGTCCACCGACCTGTCCAACGTGTTAACAACTGGACCACTGACATGTCCAACGCGTTAACAACTGGTCCACTGACATGTCCAACATGTTAACAACTGGACCACTGACATGTCCAACATGTTAACAACTGGACCACTGACGGGTCCAACGCGTTAACAACTGGTCCACTGACCTGTCCAACGTGTTAACAACTGGTCCACTGACATGTCCAACATGTTAACAACTGGACCGCTGACGGGTCCAACGCGTTAACAACTGGTCCACCGACCTGTCCAACGTGTTAACAACTGTACCACTGACAGGTCCAATGTGTTAACAACTTGTCCACTGATGGGTCCAACGTGTTAACAACTGGACCACCGACCTGTCCAACGTGTTAACAACTGGACCACTGACCTGTCCAACGTGTTAACAACTGGACAATTGACCTGTCCAACATGTTAACAACTGGTCCACTGACATGTCCAACGTGTTAACAACTGGTCCACTGACGGGTCCAACGCGTTAACAACTGGTCCACTGACGGGTCCAACGTGTTAACAACTGGTCCACTGACATGTCCAACGTGTTAACAACTGGACCACTGGCGGGTCCAACATGTTAACAACTGGTCCACCGACCTGTCCAATGTGTTAACAACTGGTCCACCGACCTGTCCAATGTGTTAACAACTGGTCCACCGACCTGTCCAATGTGTTAACAACTGGTCCACCGACCTGTCCAATGTGTTAACAACTGGACCACTGACATGTCCAATGTGTTAACAACTGGACCACTGACCTGTCCAATGTGTTAACAACTGGACCACTGACATGTCCAACGTGTTAACAACTGGTCCACTGACATGTCCAACATGTTAACAACTAGACCACTGACATGTCCAACATGGTAACAACTGGTCCACTGACATGTCCAACATGTTAACAACTGTACCACTGACGGGTCCAATGCGTTAACAACTGGTCCACTGACATGTCCAACGTGTTAACAACTGGTCCACTGACATGTCCAACATGTTAACAACTGGACCACGGCCGGGTCCAACGTGTTAACAACTGGTCCACTGACGAGTCCAATGTGTTAACAACTGGTCCACTGACGAGTCCAACATGTTAACAACTGTACCACTGACAGGTCCAATGTGTTAACAACTGGTCCACTGACCTGTCCAACATGTTAACAACTGGTCCACTGACGGGTCCAACGTGTTAACAACTGTACCACCGACCTGTCCAACGTGTTAACAACTGTACCACTGACAGGTCCAATGTGTTAACAACTTGTCCACTGATGGGTCCAACGTGTTAACAACTGGACCACCGACCTGTCCAACGTGTTAACAACTGGACCACCGACCTGTCCAACATGTTAACAACTGGACAATTGACCTGTCCAACATGTTAACAACTGGTCCACTGACATGTCCAACGTGTTAACAACTGGTCCACTGACCTGTCCAACATGTTAACAACTGGTCCACTGACATGACCAACGTGTTAACAACTGGTCCACTGACATGTCCAACATGTTAACTGGTCCACTGATGGGTCCAATGTGTTAACAACTGGTCCACTGACATGTCCAACATGTTAACAACTGGTCCACTGACATGTCCAACATGTTAACAACTGGACCACTGACGGGTCCAATATGTTAACAACTGGACCACTGACGGGTCCAATATGTTAACAACTGGACCACTGACGGGTCCAATGTGTTAACAACTGGACCACTGACATGTCCAATGTGTTAACAACTGGACAATTGACGGGTACAAAAATAATTGCTTTAGCTGTAATACTAAAGACTAAATCTTTTTATATAGAAATCTACATCTTTTTATATAGAAATCTACATCTTTTTATATAGAAATCTACATCTTTTTATATAGAAATCTACATCTTTTTATATAGAAATCTACATCTTTTTATATAGAAATCTACATATTTTATATAGAAATCTACATCTTTTTATATAGAAATCTACATCTTTTTATATAGAAATCTACATCTATATTTTTTTTACTAATGAAACATACCAGGTGGCAGCACAGTCTCGGTCATTCTGGAACCCGCGACTGGAGCAATGGCGTTACAGTGAATGTTATATTTTTTGCCCTCAACCGCCAGCGTGTTGCTCAGTCCCACCAATCCAATCTTGGCTGAAAACAAGTACAATTAAGCCATTGTGAATTAACTAGATTCTCTAAACGTTTATTAATATTTGACTGAGAAATATTAATATTTGAGGGGTTTTCACGCAAAATTAATTTCTGAAATCAATACTATTTGTGGCCAAAATTCAAGGTCACTATGTGGTCGGGTTGGTCGGCCTTACTGTGGATGTAGAGAATTAGTCGGTTTTTGAGAAATGATAATGTTTGGGCTTTTTTTGGACGCATAAATAATTTCTGAAATAAGACTATTTTGAGCAAAAATTCCAAGTTCATGGTCACTGTTGTAGGTGTAGCGAATGATGTGTAAGCAGCATTTCAAAGTAATAACATTGATGTTTTTTTGAGAAATGACAATACTTTTGAGATTTTTCGATGCATAAATAATTTGCGAAATTAAGACTATTTTTGGCCAAACTTCATGTTCAATATCACTCTTGGCAACTGGGACTTGTTAGGGAAGCAGGGAACAAGCCCTAGAAACAGTTGCAAGTTATAAAAGCATTATATAATCGACAGTTTTTTAGCTATATGCAAATATGTTATTATTGATAACTCGTCTTTGTTCCAAAATATGCCAAGCCAATATGATCAAATTAAGTATTTCCTGGTACACCCACTCACCTGAACTGTAATTGGCCTGTCCAAAGTTACCATAGATACCAGCAGCACTGGAGGTCATAATAATTCTGTAAAAGGTCAAACACATTGCTAAGATATCAATATAAAAATCACCTGGAATTGCCGAGGATCAGCAAACCAAGCACACAGGATATGTAGTTCCAAGATTATGAAGGTGTAACAACTGTATTGGAAGAGGAAACTTAACCTTTCACTCAACAACAGAAGGCCCCAATTACAGTCAACCCTGTCTTAAGCAGCCAGCCAAGGGAATAACAGAAATTGGCTGCTTAGCACAGGTGACTGCTTAACCCATTTCATTCTGGATACATTTAAAGGCTTTTGCAAACAACATAGATCCAGATCAGCCACAGCGTGACGCTGCATGCTGATCAGGATCTATGTTGTTTGCTACATAGCCAAGTGTCTTAGCAAGATCATCTGAATAGCAAATAGCATAGAGCCGGATCAGACGGAACGTTCTGTGGAGCCTGATCTGGTTCTATGTTCTTTGCAAATACTGTTTGAATGGTATCCAGAATGAAATGGGTTAATAGAGGTCAAATGTATAATAAAACAAAATATTGGAGAACTGGATGCTTAATACAGGTTGGCTGCTTAATAGCGGTGACCACTAACATAAATTTGACTGTACTCATTTGATCTCCATATTGTTGCTAAGCAACAAGCACACTGTACTACATGCTCAATAATCAATATATATGGGAATAGATAGCCGTGTGGAATGGTGGCTATGTGTGGGAGGCAAAAATGTGTTGTCTGGTGTTTATGTGGAGTATTGTTAGTTCGGGTTTTACGCCTGCATCAGCACCATTTCGGGCAGTTTACCTAACAACACCTTTCCTGGGCAGGCTCCAGCGGTTAACAAGAACGGTGCACCAACCCCCGTAAGAAACGGCCTACTTTTTCATATAAATGAGACACGGTCTGATCGGGGCTTGAACCCATGACCATCAGTGATGATAGGTTAAAGTGGTATACAAGTCAGCGACCTTATTATGTGAAGTAACGGGTTAACGTTACAGTGAGAGTTTAAATCATATGGTGGCTTGACAACCCAGGCATTATTTCAGGAACAGGAAGCCATGCTGTTAGAATAGCCGACCTTCTGCAAGCCAAATAAACAGTGGCAAGGTAACCGTGGCAAGGGAACAGTGGCAAGGAAACAGTGGTAAGGGGCAAGTGAACAGTGGCAAGGGGCAGGGGAACAGTGTTAAGGGGCAAGGGAACAGTGGCAAGGGGCAGGGGAACAGTGTTAAGGGGCAAGGGAACAGTGGTCAGAGACAAATGATTTCAAGATTTGCTATTGAGTCACGGAAAAGTAAACTACTAACAAGATCAAAGGTCAACCTACCTGCCAAAGTTGTTTTTCTTCATGTGAGGCCAGGCTGCACGAGTCACGGAAAACGAACCTCTCAAATGTACTTTATGAATCAAATCTGTAGATGGAAAAACATTGTGTGCATTTACGTGTCCTCCAAACGCTCATCAATACATAAAGACATACCATGACCTACTTTATTTGAGGGAATTTATGCATTGTTCGAGCAACAATATTGACATACGAGAATATATAAGCTATTAATACATAATTATAATTTGGTATAACTATATAAACGTATATCTGTTCAATTAAGAAAGTGATATAATTCGTCTATCTGTCCAATTAAGAAAATGATATAATTCGTCTATCTGTCCAATTAAGAAAATGATATAATTCATCTATCTGTCCAATTAAGAAAATGATATAATTCGTCTATCTGTCCAATTAAGAAAATGATATAATCTGTCCAATTAAGAAAATGATATAATTCGTCTATCTGTCCAATTAAGAAAATGATATAATTCATCTATCTGTCCAATTAAGAAAGTGATATAATACAAGTATCAACAGCGCAATAGTGCACATGTATTGTAAGCAGACAAAGTTGGTTCTGTAATAGAAAGTATGTTGTTTATTAATTAATTAAACTCAAACGACTGACTACCGGTATATATAGTACCACAGGACACAGGGCCGGATAGAGCATATACCCTCTAGGCATGTGGATCATACGAGAATTACTGATCATTGGGGTCGATAATTTTAGTTGGGTTAATTAAGTCCAATAGAACATTGCATACTGGGTAAAATAAAGGCTATAAATAGTTCAAATAATTGTAGCAGACGACAATTCATTGATGTCTTTTTCTTATTTGTAACCTCTTCAAATATGTCATCGAATTTCGACACAATTCTAATAAAGTTCCATTACATATTATACTGTTATTTTCACCATTAGCGTGCAGAGTTAAAAAGATATTGTATGTTACTAAATCGGGGTACCAGTCTTACATACCCCAGTCAAGGTCACTAATCCGAGCGAATGATTTATCCCGAAGAATCCCAGCATTGTTAATGACAATATCTGAAAGGAAATAATCGGAGGTTTAAAACATGGAACTGAATACACATACAGTTACACCATTAATGTTTCTGTACTGATTTCTGATTCTGGTTAGCACGCTCGCTTCTCACCAATGCAACCCGGGTTCGATCCTCGGACCGAGAGGTATGTGCGATCATAGATGGTACGGTGATCGCCAGATCAGACAGGTGGGTTTTCTCCGGGTACTCCTGTTTCCTCTCACACGAATGACCACACATAAGCTTTCATCCGTGCCAACAAAAGTGATTAATATAAGTTGTTCAAACTTGCTTTGCAATCGTTTGTAAATATTATTGCATGCGGTGTTTTGCGCTTTCGTTATGTTATATTTCGGGTTTTACGCCTGCATCAGCACCATTTTGAGCTATATCGCCGGCGGGCAGTTTACCTAACAACACCTTTCCTGGGCAGGCTCCAGCGGTTAACCAGTACTTGGGTATACCAACATCCGTAAGAAACTTTTTTCATATAAATGAGACACGGTCAGAGCGGGGCTCGAACCCGTGACCATCAGTGATGATAGGTTACAGTGGTATACAAGTCAGCGACCTTAACCACTCGACCACGGAGGCGGACGTATGTGTATTTGTTGAACTGCATTTATATGATCCAAAGTATTCTCTGAATGAGCCAGTTACATGATCCGGTCACATGATATGCAAAGAAGACCCCGACTACATCATAACCTCATTCATGCCACAGTACAGATGAGAGTACATATTGACTACAATACTGCATAGTGCATTATATCATATAGCATTCTTCACAGTTTTGCATTAGCAATGTCTTAATTGGCGCGTTCTTCTTTTCCCGCCAAATTTAAACCCAAGATATGGCCTGGAGGTTATAAAACTTTTCTCCAATCTCAAAACTCAGTCTCAATAGTCTGATTGGTTCAGCTGACAGAAACAGTCAGAATCAACCAATCAGATCACTTGAGATCTGAGAAAAGTTGTATAACCTTGAGCCCATGTGGTAACTGGACCATGGAACAGAAAGATATGTACACTTGTATCATTTATTTTATTTTCTAACAAGCACCTGCAAGATAGCAGCTATATAAACGTATAATGCAAACAAATCTAATCGGTGACGTCACTAGTATTTTGCATATCCTTAAACAATACATGCACAAACACTCCACTTGTGTATCTTACCTAAGCTTCCGAACTCTTTAATAGCTGTCTCTACAAGCTTCTCTCCAAACTCCACAGAGTCTACAATACAAATTCTTACCTAATCTTCCAAACTCTTTAATAGCTGTCTCTACAAGCTTCTCTCCAAACTCCACAGAGTCTGCAATACAAATTCTTACCAAATCTTCCGAACTCTTTAATAGCTGTCTCTACAAGCCTCTCTCCAAACTCCACAGAGTCTGCAATACAAATTCTTACCTAATCTTCCGAACTCTTTAATAGCTGTCTCTACAAGCTTCTCTCCAAACTCCACAGAGTCTGCAATACAAATTCATAACACACAGTAAATCTCAATAATATCCCTGTAGTCCAAGTTGTGTCGACGACCAGGTCATATGGCAACTCTCCATATTATTGGTTGAGGAAGACCACAGATGCCACTCCGAGCAGTGGATGGGCACCCAGGTAGAACCACCGGCCTTCTGCAAACAATCAGCTGGATAAGCTTCCTCACATGTAAGAATTTGATACCTCCAGTGGGATTCGAACTTGCAACGGTGAGGAGAAGTGATTTGAAGTGAACGAACGTAACAACTTGGACACACCTCCAAATAAAGACTACCTATCAACAAGACCACTCATATCACCGTTAACATGTTTGAATGTATGATCATTCAAAGTTACTTTTACCGGTTATGTTATGCTATATTTATGTTATATTTTGGATCTGCATCAGCACCATTTTTGGGCTATATCGCCGGCGGGCAGTCTACCTAACAACACCTTTCCTGGGCAGGCTCCAGCGGTTAACAAGTACATGGGTGCACCAACCTCCGTAAGAAACTGCCAACTTTTTCATATAAATGTATACAAGTCAGCGACCGTAACCACTCGACCACGGAGGCAGACTACTTATACCGGTCTAAAACACATTTAGATAAGAGACTTTAAGAAACAGTCAATCATTTTAAAGCCACATTCCTATTCAAAAACACTGTCACAATTTCTAAGACAGTTGAACACCATCATGTAATTTGTGTTCATTACAAAACAATTATTGTTTCAGTAAGCAATCTTAACCCATTCAACACCAAGTAACTGACATGGACTGGTCCATGATATTTTTAGACCAATAAATTAATAACAAAATTACATTTGGATCAGTTCATTTATCAAAATGGGTAATTTTATTTCTAAAAATAGTTATATTACTTGAAAAAAGTGCAGATCCTAATGAGACGGCTCATCACGAGCCGGCTCATCTGGATCTACACTTTTTTGTAAGCCAATTTAGAGGTCTGTGGTGTTGAAAGGGTTAAAGAACTGCCTCCTGCCAACTTTAGTGCAAATCGATTACAGAAATGAAGTGCAGACATGGTAAACATGGGCCGACAAAAAATGGTTTTACACATGGGAAAAACATCCAAACGGAACAGAATTATAATATATACAAATAGACATTTTAGCAATGTAGGAAATGGCGTTTCAGACCATCTAGATTTCAATGCCCCCGGAACCCCCTAGCGGCCTCGATCCCTTCGGGACCGCAAAGTCGTCCCTTCTGGACCTCGAAATTACCTCCCCATAACAAAAGCTGGCTACGGGCCTGTTACTATCAGTATTCTACCTGTACAGACTATTACTAACCATAATTTGGAACAGCCTTTCCTCCAGTAGCACGGATTTCTTCAACAACTTTGTCTGCTGCCCTTGAGCTCTGTCCTTCACCTTTAAAGCTGCCACCAAGGTCATTTACTACAAATACAAAACAATGCTACTATACATGTATGTATGCAGCATTCCGGTAATTCCGATGACGTGTGGCATAAACATTTAATAACCATATGATGAACACCACTATATTCCAAGCATGAATTCAGTCTCGGACGACAAGGCTCTAGGGCCATCAGCTTAAGTTTAGTCTTTATTTATTTTACAACGATTGTGAAGCAAGTTTTAACAACATATATTAATCACTCTCGTTGGCACGGATGAATGCATATATGTGGTCATTCATGTGGGAGGAAACTGGAGCACCAGGAGAAAACCCACCTGTCCAATCTGGCGACCATCGTACCATCTCACATACTTCCCGGTCCGAGGATCGAACTCGGGTTGCATTGGTGAGAAGCGAGCGCGCTAACCACTGCGCTAATCGGCCATCAGCCGATTGACTCAATATTATATTTTATAGCAAATTCCGTAAATATAGCAGTCTTAGAATTTAGCGCCAGTCCAATGCCCAAGGCCAGTGGATTAAGACAGCTTGATGAATAAAATAATGATTTTCGTTTGCCTCAACTTATTCCGATCTTCACATACAATTATTAAATTTATTTACCCCACGATATGAAGGTATTTTCAACTTTTCACCACTTTGGATATTTTTGCTATTAAGTCGCATAACAAATGTGAGTAACCAGACAACGATTTGTGCTTCCGCTATAAAAAATCAGCGGGGATGAACTGTTTTTCTTGGCCAATTGTGTGTAAATTTAATGTGGGCCAATGAAATCCTTTATGGGCCAGTATTTCTTCCCCATTGGCCAGTGTTTGTCGTATAGACTGTCATTGTCGTGAAGACTGTCATAGTCTGGAAAAGTGCTAATAAACAAGTAGTTTATACAAATTTATTTTAGCTCGATTGCAAAACAAGTTCTTATAACTTATATTAATCACTCTCGAGACCTCATTCCTGATGGAATCCATCGCCATGACAGAGAGGGAAAAGGCATGTGGAATTTAAATCGTAACGGCTTTGTTTTGTTTCTTTTGGGGTTTAAAGTTGCACAAACAGCTTAGGTTATACGGCAACTCTCCAGCTATTATTGGTGGAGGAAGACCCTGGGTGACAATCAGGCACAGGACACCCGAGTAGAACCACCGACCTACCACAAGCCACCAAGTAGAACCACCGACCTACCACAAGACACCGAGTAGAACCACCGACCTACCACAAGCCACCGAGTAGAACCACCGACCTACCACAAGACACCGAGTAGAACCACCGACCTACCACAAGACACCGAGTAGAACCACCGACCTACCATAAGCTGGATAGCTTCCTCCCTCAGTGGAATTCGAACCTACAGCAGTGAGGGGAAAGAGATTTGTAGTCAAAGACCTTAACCACTAACTAGGTCACAAAGGCTATCTTCAATGCATATACAGGTAGATTAGGTGCTTACCAACAATGGCGGCTCCTCGTTCTGCAAACAACAAGGCATACTCCCTCCCAAGACCTGAAACATAATACAAATGTTGAATACATATAGTATACATATATTGTTCTTATTTACAGTTTGTTCTAGTTTCTCAACCAATCAAACTCCAAAGTTCAACCTCTCAATCAATAAACATGACGTTGACGAGACTATAGCTCCTCCCACTAGTTACGTGATCAGAATTTTCTAGACACCGATAATCGCTACAAGTTGTCGAGGAAAATGTTTACGGTTACTGAAGGTGTGTCGCTTTATTGATCGCTGATTGGCTTATCGGATTATCACTGGCTGGGTTGATCGACAGCTTGCGTCATGTTCATTAAAACCAAAAGCTCTACTTCTAAACCAATAAAAACTCAAAGCTCTATTTCTAATCCAATGATAATTAAATAGCTCATTAAAAAACATGTAATTTACTACAATCTGTGGAGGCAAGTATTTTGTTTCATTGACCAATTGCGAAATTAGTTTGTACATGTACTGGAGGCTTGTTTGTAATTTGATTCCAAGAAAATTTGGTATGATTTTAAAGGTATTGAAATGCACTTTTTAAATATTAATTTATTTTGATAATGATGTATGAATTATAAATTATAAGAACTTAACTTGCACCTATTTTTGAAAGGCTATTTTCCCAGTTGATATTAATATACAGGTAAATTATTATTTATTCGTTAGTGATACGAAATTTGTGAAATGATACAAAAATATGTCAATTGAGAACTTTCCAACAACGTATGAACCATCACAGGTATGAAAAATATTTTATGAAGAAAATAAAATTACACTACTATACAATATATATAATATCTGGTTAACTTTGTCAAACAAAATGGCAGCCACAGTAGGAATGATGACGTCACACGGGAACTATGTATAGCAAAAACTCACAAAATTGGTTTTATTATAATCGTCTCTCTTATTAAATTTTCGTAAATTGAATATATTATGTATGACACTTTTATCTGAGAAAAACCACTACAAGGAACCCTCTGTAACGCTTTTATCAAACAACAACAAAGTTCATTTAACAAATCGACATAATATATGCCTTTAGCTAATGAACAGTATAATCATATATACAGCTTTATAATTTTATCAATACCACAAAAAAAACATGTACAGATATAAAGTGTACCTGTATTCCTCTCTTGAATTTATGTAATAGCCTGCAGACTAGCAGACAGAAAATCAATACTATGAAATGTGTTTACATTTAAACCATGGGACAGTCAAAATAAGTACTGACAATCAACATGCAGTCTCTTATCAAAACACTCAAATCAATTTACATAATCCCCAATTAGTATATTTTAGCATATTTTATTTCCCAAGCTAATACATTTGGAACAATGCATACATTACACATATCAAACAACAGAAAAAGGATTAGATGATTGAGCTTATTTACCCTCGCCTCCGACGAACCATGCGGGCGAGCGGAAAAAGGATTAGAATGATTGAGCTTATTTACCCTCGCCTCCGACGAACCATGTGGGCAAGCGGAAAAAGGATTAGAATGATTGAGCTTATTTACCCTCGCCTCCGACGAACCATGTGGGCGAGCGGAAAAAGGATTAGAATGATTGAGCTTATTTACCCTCGCCTCCGACGAACATGCAGGCGACGGAAAAAGGATAGATGATTTAGCTTATTACCCTCGCTCGACGAACCATGGGGCAACGGAAAAGGATTAGAATGATTTAGCTTATTTACCCTCGCCTCCGACGAACCATGTGGGCGAGCGGAAAAAGGATTAGAATGATTGAGCTTATTTACCCTCGCCTCCGACGAACCATGTGGGCAAGCGGAAAAAGGATTAGAATGATTGAGCTTATTTACCCTCGCCTCCGGCGAACCATGTGGGCAAGCAGAAAAAGGATTAGAATGAAAGACAGAGTCTTATATCATTCTTCTCCTCCAATTAACAGCTTTGTGTCACATTTCACAAAACCTGGTTCATTGTGATTGTATTACAGACCAATAACCTCAAGCAACATAATATGATATTAGGTGGGGGGGGGGGTTTATGTTTATCGTCGCTACCGGTTGTCCATATGAGTGACGCCTCCTAAAGAGATTAGTAATTTTAGATTTTTGGAAGATAGTGCAATGATACAGACAGAGACACATTCCAGAGTCTCCTCTGGTTCTTTTACGTGCATGGTGTAAAGCATAGACACAAGATCTCCGTTTAAAATCCCATTTGAAAGACTTAATTTCATTAGGGTTAGTCAGTGGATACTTGGAAAACACACACATAAATGGTACATGCTATGAAAGATAATTATATTGAACAGGTGCTAATTAAAGACGTATCCATGGAGTTGCAGCTCTTTCTCATTAGAAAATTAAATATTATCAATACTCTTCCATTATTATTACATTATAAAGCATAATGTTGACAAAACCTTGTATTATTGGTATGTTGCTTTTATGATTTTTTGGTATCTTGTACTTATCTCCAGTTTTATTCTGATAAAGGGAGATTATAACTGGTATTGACCACTTGGGGAGTATTGACCGGGCCGGTTTTAACCGCCCATCATTGAGATTATTAACTGTCAAGCTCTTTAACAGTAAGATACCGGTAAAGCAGAATGAATTGCGACACAGTTTACCTAAATCTACACAAATCCATCCAAATATGTAAACTTTTAGTGTTTAAAGCTGAAGCTGTGAAAGTCACCGAGAGTAAAAGTGATCAAACATACGACTCAAAGCATGAAAGGACTTTTAATTAAAGTGGCAGGATGAATTTGGATCCTTCATGATGCACAGAAAAATCTTGTTCTGAAAGTATCGTCAGATATACCAAAAACTTGCAGAAACAGATATTTATTAGTGGTTCCGACACTTTCTGGATTGTGGTCAGCATAAAGCCACTCAGTACATTACATGGTGCATGGTGCGCAGAAACAGGTGGAATCCAGTGTCAGTTGTCCAATACAGAAAACCTCAATTGCTATTCAAGCTTTTCAGAAAGATCATACACATAATTATGAACAATCATAACAAACCATTTAGTGATATGCCCATAATGTTCATCAGGCGCTCCAGCATAATTAGTGGGACAAGTCAATTTTGCCAGTGTCACTTGTCGAGGACAAATCATTTTGAAAAAAAAAGGTAAGCGCTGCCTACTGCACGTAATCACTACTACTACTATGTTAACTTGTGTAACCTACTGCTACTTGTGCAACCATACCATGAACCTTCGATCCAATATGTCTCAACATCAGTACTGATGTAGATAGGCATGACCTAGATCTACTTATTGACTCGTCTAATATCTGAACTTTTGTCATATTTAAAAAAAAAATTGTAGATATTTTGTCAGTGCAATGGTTTTACTCTTGCCTTAAAAAAATCAGCCCGTTTTGTTGCTCGCCTAGTTAGTTAGTATATTCTCTTCAGAACATTCAATTTCAGTGAAGACAAACCGGTAAACATTCTAGTTTTTAACCTAACCGTACAACAAATAATTATTCAAATATGTAATAAGTGCCACTCATGTTGTAGCTGACTTATTGTTTCGCCGTTATCTAATCTCTATATTTACCCTGTCCTGCACCCGTAACAAGAACAACTTTCCCGTCAAATCGCAGTTGACTTCCCATAATTTGTCAGTATACACCTGTCTCCCAACTTAGAGAATGTAGGTTCGTTAAGAGTGTCCTCCCCTGTATAGCAAGAGTGGTTCCTAACTTAGCTTTATTCTTTTTTGTTGCCGGTAGAATTCAGCGGTAAAATTAATATCTAGTTCCTGTTCCGGTTTTCATTTGCATGAATTGCACGAGCATTTTAATGATGTTTATGCTGTTTTGGCACACACAAAATTGGTGATAAACGTGAATGTCAAGCCGATTTCAATGTAGAACTGTTATCCAATGATTGTCAAGAAAAGAAGAAAGTATTGAACCACACCAGTTATATTCAACTCGGTAACCTCCCTTGGAAATTGTCAGTTGAATCTAAATAATAAATTGAATGAAAATAGGCACAGCTTACTCGTGCATAGCTCACATAGCATATCTGATGAAACTAAATACATTAAACAAACAGATGGCCTGATGATAAATAAATAGGTCACCCACCTAATAAAATGGTTAAATCAGTAATAATAATCTTATATTGTTATAAATATTTCGAGGTAAAAAGATCATTTTTGCATAGCACTTTCCGCCCTGATCCGATGGCGGGAGTTCTGACCAATATTTTGAAGCTTTCCGAACATAAACGTTTATAAATGTGTGCATTGGTGTTAAGAATAATCATAGATATTAAGAACGTTTAAAATATATTGTCTTACCGTTGTGCATATCATTTAGCTGTTTGAAGTCGACAGGTGAGATTTTCCCACCTTTTCAGCGCAGTCTTCACAAAAGAATGAATTATATGTTAGTACATTTCATACGTATTAATAATTGGATATTGAACGAAATCTTATTTGGTTCACCGTAATGGCACCGGAGATAAATCTTCAAAACAATTTAGTCTAATGATTTCTATTTTGGCTTTTCGTAATGACCAAAACATTCAAAATGGATGGAATGGTGAAACTCTCCTATGAAATTTAAACGTTGATTTTTTGTATAATATTGTGTCAAGAGACATTATAATGATTATATATATAGACTGTGCAGAATTCAAACAACGGTATGTGTGTTGATCTTGTTAACAATTTTAATTTATAAAAACGACTTTTAGAATATAAAATATGATACGCGTAATTGAGGTTTAGCGTTCTAGACTTAAATGCATGGATAGTAAAATGTCACATTTCAAGTAAATATTTGGACTAAATATGTTGGGGTTAATTTTACGTGGCTGTAGAAGTGAACAAATTGTTTCATTGAACAGATTAAGCAAAGAATGAAGTTGTGAAAATTGAAATGAAGAATTAAATAATTCCTCAAGACTGTTATGCTTCTTAGACTTGCAGATTATGGGTATATCTGGAAAAAATTAACACCGACAAAAATTCCTTCGGTCATACAAACTAAATTTAAATTTTAAGTGCATATTAAGAATTTGTCTGACCAATGTCAGACTGGCAATGTTTTGTGAAGACTGAGCCAGTACATATGTTTAGCTGATCTAAGCCGGTACTAAGATCTTATGAATTCAGTGAATACCAAACTCTGTATGTAAAATACATATAAATGTCTATCTATAAACTAACACTGCGTCATGCATGTTTATATTTTAGGTATGTGGAGTCTCCCTGGTGTAATGGTTATGGTATCTGCCTTGTAACCAAGAGGTTGTGAGTGTCAGCCCCATCAGAACCACAGTACTTAAGACAAAACACTTAATCCACATTGCCTCTTCTATCTCCCTCATGGCGATGGATTCTATCAGGTTCTATCTCCCGAAGCCAATAGATTCTCCCGAAGCCAATAGATTCTATCAGGAATGATGTGTCGAGAGCGTGTAATGGAGAGTGTGTGATGGAGCGTGTAATGGAGAGTGTGTGATGGTGTCGAGCGTGATTAACCTGTATAAACTCGCAGCTAAAATAATTTTGTAAAAAAAACATTTTCAGTTAGCACAAGATGGATGAGTTAACAGCTAGTCTAGCCACAAGTTTTTCCGTCAGTTCTGACCCCAACAGTACAGCAGCCCCACACCCGAGATTTGCTGAGTACAAGAGAAAGACGAGCAACGTCGATCAGGATGCGAGAAGAAAAGATATCCTTGAGCAACAGAAAAGGTAACCCATCATTAATCCATTACTCCACATATACACCATACAACATTATTATCACTTCCCACATATAAATGCCAGTCCACACCATTCTCTATTCATATGGATATTCAGTATGTAGCAAAGTATGCCTATTTCTTATCAGCTTTATAGAGATGAAATTGAGTACTTGCCCCCTTTTGTTGTGGAATAAGGGTTAAAACAGAATATTTCAGATGAAAAAATATTCCCCGTCTTGAAAATCATAACATTACAATTTTGATATTTGATCGAGGATGACGACTGAATAGGAACTTAGGAACAAATCTTGATTTATAGCAGCTTAGCTATATAGGGTTGTGCAGTTAAACGAGGAATCAGTTTGGTTATGGTTAGACGAAAATAACTGAGTCATAACCGAGACACACTGTTTCAGTAATCATGGTGGATGATGAACAAGCAGTAAGCAAAACTCATACCGTAACTCCCGTTCTTACTTGTTTATGTTGAGAAAGTCTCGTTTTTCCTGGTTTATTTTAAACGTGAATTAAATCAACGCAGATTGATATGTTGAATATTCGAGGTTGAATATCTGTATATTTGTGTATATTATGTATATTGTTGTTGATATATAAGTGAACATGTTCACCAATCATGTGACTTTAGCCATGTGTAAATGTTTTGTAATTATGTTGTCTCATGGTCCAAACTGATCTATTGTCGTTTGTGAAATAAAACTTATCAAACTTACCAACTTTATTATTAAAACTGATGAAATGTTACATATACATCATTTTCTTTATACACAAATTCAGCAGACGGATCTGTAGTCCAGTGGTAACACGCTGGACTGGTAATCCAGGGATCGCAGGTTCGATCCCCCGTCTGACCCTAATAAAATTAACAGTCTTTCACATGGGACGTTAAACCGAGGTCTCGTGTCGGTGCTTTACACCGTGCACGTAAAAGAACCAGAGGAGATTCTGGAATGGGTCTCTGTCTGTATCATGCACTATCCTCCAAAATCTAAAATAACTATTCTCTTCAGGAGGCGTCGCTCATATGTGCAACCGGTAGCGACGATAAATAAACGTAAAAACACATACACAAATTCAATAATAAAAAAAAGGGGGTTGGAGGTTGCTTATGGAGGTCATGATTAATGACCTCCGAATAAAGACCACCTGTGAACAATTACTGCTTTGCCTACTTCTCAAGGCCGGTCTTTGTTCACAGGTTTGTCACTGCTCCATGTGTATACATCTGTTTGTATCCTGCCAGATGTTGTCCTGTTTCAAACTTTGCAATAACCATTATGCATATTATTATTTTAATCAGTCGGAGATTTGATTTTGCCAACCATGCACGACGACTGGTTGATGATGTGTGGGACAGTGCTGATGACCTTGATGATAACGAAGGTGAAGTAGTAATGGAGGCCATGGAAACGACTGTGAAACGGGCGTATAACCCCGGCAGATATTACCGTAATCAGGTACTAGGTACAGATGTATGTATGCATGTTTATGCATTGGTACTAGGTACAGGAACACTAGTACTACATGACTGTATTGTATGTATGCAATAAACAACAAACATAAACTCATTGGCAGTGGAAATCGTGATAACACAGTGGTGAGAAAGGCCCAGAGTTTACGCCCAACTTAGCAAAGACATTTATATTCCACATGCCTCTTCTCTCCTTCGTGGCGATGGATTCCATCAGGAATGAGGTCTCGAAAGTGATTAATACCAGTTGTAATAACTTGTTTCGCAATCAAGCTAAAATAAATTTGTATGTACAAATAAAACAAACAAATGAAAACCCATTGGTACTCTGTACAGGAACACTAGTACTACAGGAGCTTGACATTTTATCCATTGCCTTATGCATCAAATGTGGAGCTCCCGCACATACACATTTCTAAGAGTGGTGTAACTTTCTTTATTGCCAAAATTGGTAGAACTCCACTTACACATCATTTTCACCCCAAGCTATGCCACTGCCTATGCAAAACCTAATGTACAAGCTTTCTTTATTTTACAACAATTGCAAAACAAGCTTCAGCAACTTATATTAATGAGATGTGTTGATGTTGAGACTGGACCAGTAGCTTAAATGTCAATGTAGTATGTCATGTCAAAACCAGAGCAGCAGCTTGAATGTCAATGTAGTATGTCATGTCAAAACCAGAACAGCAGCTTGAATGTCAAGGTAGTGTGTCATGTCAAAACCTAAGCACTGGCTTGAATGTCAAGGTAGTGTGTCATGTCAAATCCAGAGCAGTAGCTTGAATGTCAATGTAGTATGTCATGTCAAAACCTAAGCACTGGCTTGAATGTCAAGGTAGTGTGTCATGTCAAAACCAGAGCAGCAGCTTGAATGTCAAGGTAGTATGTCGTGTCAAAACCTAAGCAGCAGCTTGAATATCAATGTAGTATGTCATGTCAAAACCAGAGCAGCAGCTTGAATGTCGATGTAGTATGTCATGTCAAAACTAGAGCAGCGGCTTGAATATCAATGTAGTATGTCGTGTCAAAGCCAGAACAGCAGCTTGGATGTCGATGTAGTGTGTCATGTCAAAACTAGAGTAGTAGCTTGAATGTCAAGGTAGTATGTTGTGTCAAAACCAGAGTAGTTGCTTGAATGTGATATATGAATATAGTCACATTGATCATATACATTAGTATATATTTCTTCTATGAAGTGATTTTCAGACACGTACCTTGTATGTAATTACATTCATTTTTATTTTGTATTTATGTTTATTTAACGTCGCTACCGGTTGCCCATTTGAGCGACGGGCAATTTACTTAGCAACACCTTTCCTGGGCAGGCTCCAGCAGTTAACCAGTATTTGGTGCACCAACCTCCGTAAGAAACGATTTTGATGGCACGAAGACGGTAGGTTATATGTAATACTCGACACTACATCCTTCTCTTGTCACTGGAATGTTTTACTGTATTTTAGTTGATGTTGTCCGAGTGGTTGGTCGAGGTTCCTGATGATTTTGAGGATGAGTGGTTGATGGTGATGTGTCCATGGGGGAAAAGATGTCTTATTGTCTCTGCAAGGGTAAGATTCCCTTATATATACAAGGGTAAGATTCCCTTATATCTACAAGTGTAAGATTCCCTTATATCTACAAGGGTAAGATTCCCTTATATCTACAAGGGTAAGATTCCCTTATATCTACAAGGGTAAGATTCCCTTATATCTACAAGTGTAAGATTCCCTTATATCTACAAGTGTAAGATTCCCTTATATCTACAAGGGTAAGATTCCCTTATATCTACAAGGGTAAGATTCCCTTATATCTGCAAGGGTAAGATTCCCTTATATCTGCAAGGGTAAGATTCCCTTATATCTACAAGTGTAAGATTCCCTTATATCTACAAGTGTAAGATTCCCTTATATCTACAAGGGTAAGATTCCCTTATATATACAAGGGTAAGATTCCCTTATATCGGCAAGTATAATATTCCCTTATATCTACAATTTAAGATTCCCTTATATCATCTAGGTAAGATTCCCCTTATATCTACAAGGTTAAGATTCCCTTATACCTGCAAGGGTAAGATTCCTGTATATCTGCAAGGGTAAGATTCCCTTATACCTGCAAGGGTAAGATTCCCTTATATCTACAAGGTTAAGATTCCCTTATATCTACAAGGTTAAGATTCCCTTAGTCCCTTATATCTACAAGTGTAAGATTCCCTTATATCTACAAGGGTAATATTCCCTTATATCTACAAGGGTAAGATTCCCTTATATCTACAAGGGTAAGATTCCCTTATATCTACAAGTAATAATTACTAATTATACAGGGTTCCCACAGACCTTGAAAACTCCTTGAATTTGTGTTAGGTCCTTGAAAACTCCTTGAATTTGGTATTGGTGGTTTTTGTCCTTAAAAAGTCCTTAAATCCTGGGAAAAACTCCTTAAATTACCATAGCGTGTGCTTGAATAGCATGCAAGTTTTGAATTGTTGCTAAAATATTTTATTATTAATAAAATTCACCAATTTCAGCCGGGTGATGGGCAAAAAATGCATCCGTCCCAAGTTAATTATTAGGTGTGGACCGTGTGGCCTCAAAAGATAGCGGCTGCACTTTGCGGTGTTTTCACCTCTGTGCTATTAAGGCAAACCGGAAACAACAACAGTACATTTGGAACTGTTCGGATTTCTACGTTATACGCTATGTACAGAAGGAACCCATGCGAGACAAACCATTGTTAAGTTGTGTATTCGTGTCAGTAGGCACAATGAATAAAGCCAAGGGTCAATGCGTGTATAATGCTAATTGGGAATGCGACCCCACGTTCCGAGACTGGGTGAAACTTATTAAAACTGACAAAAGGAAGGCCTTATATTCGTATTGTGATAAAATAATTTCCATATGTCTGAAGCACAATCCCGAATTTAACGAGTCCTTGAAAAACGATGAAATGTCCTTGAAAAGTCCTTGAATTTCAGTCTCAACAGTCTTTGGGAACCCTGTTATAAAATCGTTAATGAAACACAGTTACCAAATTAACTACGCAAACCGGAAATGATATAAGACTCACTTTTACCATATCAATATATGGCAGCATATAGCCGATCGGAGGAGCCAATAGCTGATACCTAGTAGCCTGTGGAAAATCTACCCATAATGCACTGGAATGACTGGCCACCAGCATGTATAAATAGCAGGAAATCTCGAAGTAAGCTCGTAATATGTTACTTGGAAAGTGGTATATATAATTCCACTGGGAATGTTGAAGTCTTTCAAGTGAGGAAGCCATCCAGCTGCAGGAGGTTGGTTGTTCTACCCAGGTCTTCCTCCAATAATAGAGAGTCGCCATATGTCCTACGCTGTTTGTATGACTTTAACCCCCCCCCCCAAACAAACAAAGTATATTATAAGGGTTGTGTGGATACTCTTGATTTCTCATGTATATTCCCCTGACAATGTAGGATATGCAGTTTTTAACTTTCTACGCTCAATGTGTACATCGGCATTACATGCTGTGACATGAGTTGGGTTTGGCCGCGAGATAGGTACAGCCAAGTCTGTAGTGTAGAATTGGTTTTGTAAGAAAATAGGGTGTATCCTTGGAAATAGATTAACTATGATACATTATAGAAACAAATAGTAAATAATGGTGGTACAAAATGTGCAAACACGTATACAAATTCTGTGTAAATGTTACAGATTTCTATGATGTATGCATTGGTCAGATTTTCAAATAAAGGCTTGCATACTGTTACATGTTGAGGGCAAATCGTCGCGTACAGTCTTCCCGGAATCTGTAATACCGCCTGACATGTCGGACAAAGTAAATTGTAATATTAAGTGCATTTTAATTATTTGTCTGACCCGTGTGAGGCAAACTCTGGCAAATTTTGTGAAGACTGTATTTATAACCAGCATTGTAGCGGTCGTGAGAACTGTGCTTGTTTCTCCAGGGAGCAACGGCAGCGTATGGCAGGAATGGATACCAAGTGAACTCCTTCCCGTCCCATCTACCAGGGGGTAACAGACAACAGCAAGGAAGATACAAAGGTACGGCACTATATTAACTCACCAGGTATAGCCGGTATCGGCTCTTGTTATACAAATATAGGCCTATCAACATTTCTGAGGGACACTGCCTGCCTGGCCAATTTTGATAAAACTTGGTTTGGAGAGCATCGTGACAACTAGTACCTGTACATAAATAATAACCTAACATTGTTCCGATTTGTTCTCCCAAAATGGTGGCCATCTTGAAAATCTATTATCGACTTCTGCTGATCAATTCTATTATCAATTTTGATGACGCTGGTGGTATAGACATTGAAGTGCACCAACAATAGCTATTTGAAAGCCAATATTGCAGCGACCTTGAATGTATTTTTGTCTTCTGCTTCCGATCTGCTTTTGATGAAAGTTGATGTGGAGCAACGGCTGACTAAATAGCTTTAATTAAGTCAGTTTGAAACTCAAATGAGCCGCATTGGTTGACTTCTCGACTTCTCCTACCTTACCATTTAGTCAATTTTGAATAGCGAGCAATAGACATATCGCCACGCCAACAGGCTTGTAAAAATGGAAATAAAATCCACTTGATATCTTCTGGCCTATTCAAACTCAATAGAGACTACTTGATCCCTACTCATTTTGGGGTTAGTGGCTCAAATGTCAAGATCACATGGTCCTTGAATGCAAACTCCATTTCCAGTAATTTCCGATCCACATGAACCAGTCAAGCTTTGTATGGCCATTGATCATCATGAGATGACCCCTAAAGCTAAATGGATAAATTCCAAGGTCGCAGCGAGCCGCAAATTCAAAATGTGTTTCCACATAAACTTGTCGGCTTTAAACTTGATGATAAAGGAAATGATTCCAGTCCAGTTTAATGAACATTAAGAAAAGTATAATCTTTGTCATCATTCTATCTTCCTTAGATGTCAATTCCCTTGAGGGGGTGGGGTGTACTCATATTCCTCTTATAATATTTAGTTCAGTAATTGATTTTGACTACCCTTTATTGGTTTTCCAGATATTTTTTCTGCCTGTTTCATATTGGGAAACCATTTCCGCTGGCTACCTTTTCACCCATTGGTTATACAGTATTCATGACACTCAGAGAGCTGGGGAGATATCTGTTGTTCTGAACAACAACTTCTAGTTGTATTTTTGCTTCATTTCAGACAACGCCATTCTGGACTGTATTTATCATGAAGTCGAGAAAACTTTCTATGTCCTAGACATCATGAACTGGAAAGATCACCCTGTCTATGACAGCGATGTAAGTCTCTAAATACAGTCAAACCTGTGTTAAGCAGCCACTCGACTTGGGCAAAGTAGTCACCCTATGGACCCTGGCCTTGCCCCCTGGGGGCCCCACTTCTTCCTAATAATATAAATTATTTTTTACAATTTCCATACAAAATTTTGTCCAGTAAGATACAATGGCCATTGTAAAGCACTCGTTCTATGGATATGGACACTTTCTCACTTTTCCCAAAAATTCTGGCTTAGGACGAGCCCAGATAGAGGATTGTATTTGTTTGATCCATGTAATTACAATTTTGAGTAAAACAATACTTTCTTTGATGCTAGACCCATATAATGCTTCCTTTTAATATGTGACAACAAACTTATCACTTACCTAGCCATTATTGTTGGTTTATTCGCACTTCTGCTTACAAGCCAAAATAAACATTATGAATGGAAGTGCTAATTAAGGATGGACTTATGCAAGATGGATTATAGAAATAAGTACAATCGGTGGTTTTTTATCAATTTCAAGGCTTTCATTGTAAAGTTTGTTGATGTTTGAATACTGATGTGCGGGTCATTCATAAAAATTGAAAATCGCTGCGTACAGCGGCCAGAGGTACTATGGCATAATACGAGGGTCGAGTTGGCTCGGGTACTGGTTGACCGAATACATGTATTGTCAGAGCTGCATGAGGTGTCTCTTTTAAAATGTGACAATAGACTAATTACTAGTATCATTTACCTGGCCTTTATTGTTGTTTATTTCATTTCTGCCAACAAACTAAAACGAACATATTGAATGTATGCGTTAATTATGGATATATTTGGGTACATTGTATCGCCACTCTAACATGACTTATCAATACGTTTGGAAGTCATTGCGACTGTAATTTTTATTACGGATACGTAGATGTAATGTTAGCGTGATGAAATACTTTTTCAAATTTAAGTTGATTACGCATTTTCGTTATACGATTTAATAGATTCAAGTCAAACAGGATCATACCCAGATATTCCAGTAAAACATAATTACTCGCATTTGCATACAAAAGCCGGAATTGATGTGAACATATTATTTTATCAGTCTTTTGAAATAACCCGAGTAACAACAGATATATAAACATATAAAAAATTCTATGATTTATATGCCAGAAACATGATTAACAGTATTGAGTAAATATATGATCGTTTGATCCAAAACGAGTTTCATAAAATATGGTATGAAATCATCACGAGTGTAAGATCCCTTTTATCACATTACCATAGTAACAACAACCGTACCGTAGCGGGGCCGTTTTAATAAATAACGTTGCTACTTTTATGTTGGTGCCAATTATCGCTGCAAATTGTCATTACGTCATTAAATTGTCATGACATCACTGCGTAAAGTAGCATTATATTTATGTTTTAAATAGCGTTATAATTGCCTCTAGACTTCTGATAAAATGCCATTAACGTTATGTACCAGTTCAAATAAATACCGTATGCATACTTTAAAGTTTAATTTACAAATTATAAGGATTATTCTCTCAACCAATCAGAATCCTTCCAGGTGTTATTGCACGTGTGTACATGTAAGAAAATGTGATATGACTGTATTACACTGAATACAAGCAAAGTAATGTGATAAAAAAAGGTTTATTGAATATTTCAGACAGACTTCCGCTTCTTTTGGATGATCAGTAAAATGCAGGAGATGCCAGAGGTTGGCGTAGTGAGCAAATTCAATCCAGTAAGTGTGTGAATGTCTATTAACCCGTAACCTGCCAATCACGACTGAAGTCGCTTTTGCAGACGGCACATTCTCTGATCAGGCTCTATGCTATTTGCTATTCCGATAGTGGTGCTAAACACTTGTCTGAATAGCTAACAACATAGATCCTGATCAGAGGCGGCATTACTGCCACGGCTAATCTGGATCTATGTTGTTTGCACATTCCATCCAATTAATTCAGCAGGTTAAGGGTTAAAGAAATATGTTAATATACAGGGTGTAGATGGGACAACTTTACCCACTCCAGATAAATTTGAAGTGTTTATTACGACTAGATAATTGTTTGTTTGCATGATATCTCTACCAAGTTTGATAGCCAGCTGGACTGCCCTGGTCACTCCGGAGAAATGTCCATTGAACTGACCAAATCCATACTGTCCGCTCTCTAACAGTTTTATGCAATGTTATAGAATCTTGCATGTGTTAGGCTGTCCCTTGTGTTATTATTACAAACTTGTATGTTTTAGGGTGCCTTGAATCTTATGGTGCATGTCTAAATGTGCCAATTCCTTGAGTTCCTATGGATACTTGCATGTCTTAGACTGCCTTGGGTTCTGATGAAAACTTGCAGGCCATAATCTACTTTGGGTTCTAATGGAAACTTGCAGGTCATAAGCTACCTTGTGTTCTTGTGGAAACTTTCAAGTCATAGGTTGTCTTGGACTCTTATTGCAACTTTCATGTCTTAGGCTACCTTTGTATAAGCATTTTAATATGCTTGTTTTCCAATCCAAATTATTTCTCTTGTAACACTTTATTCTTATATGTTATTTTCTGAATAAAATATGTTTAAACTAGGCTACCTTGGGGTTGTTATGGAAACTTGCAGGTCATAAGCTACCTTGGGGTTCGTATGGAAACTTGGAAGTCATAAGCTGTCTTGTAGTCTAAAAGTTGTAGGTTGTTTGGCTTCCTTTTTGTATCAAGTTTGCTTGTATACCATAATCGTACAGGAGTTTCAATGCTGTTATATTTCAGTACAAGTTTGTGCCGCTGCAGTATCATGCGTGTAAGAAAGAGACTTTGGAGCAAGCATTTGAATCCACAACTCAACCGGTAAGGTTTAATTCCCTGCAGCCACTCTGTTAAAAAATGCGCAGTGTTTCCCATACTAAATTATTGCAGTTACGGTGTAAATCAATGCTTCCAACTCCAATGGTGAAAATAAGTCAAATGTGACTTGGAATTGTATTCTAATGACATTTCATGAAATATTTCTAGAGTTTTCAGTTGCAAATAAGAAAAACACATTAATGAATTGTCGTCTGCTACACTTATTTGAAATATTTATAGCCTTTATATTACCCAGCATGCAGAGTTAGGAAAGTGTACCTATGTAGACAATCAGAGGAGACATAGTATTTTTGTCCCATCTATATGTCCTGTCTATGTTTTCTGTCTATGTATCCCGTCTATATGTCCTGTCTATGTTTTCTGTCTATGTATCCCGTCTATATGTCCTGTCTATGTTTCCCGTCTATATGTCCTGTCTATGTTTTCTGTCTATGTATCCCATCTATATGTCCTGTCTATGTTTTCTGTCTATGTATCCCATCTATATGTCCTGTCTATGTTTTCTGTCTATGTATCCCATCTATATGTCCTGTCTATGTATCCCATCTATATGTCCTGTCTATGTTTTCTGTCTATGTATCCCATCTATATGTCCTGTCTATGTTTTCTGTCTATGTATCCCATCTATATGTCCTGTCTATGTATCCCATCTATATGTCCTGTCTATGTTTTCTGTCTATGTATCCCATCTATATGTCCTGTCTATGTGTTCTGCTCGTATATCATGACCTGTATTACCCATGGTATTCAAATCGGCTACTACAAACTTACATTTACACATATTGGTTTTTTTTTTTTTTTTGGTGAACAATCATTTTACCGGGGTCTCAAATCAAAACCTGATGTTAGATTACTGTCCTATTTATTGTGGGATCAACGGTTAAAATGACATGGGCCTCGCATTCATAATCTATTTCACTGCCCTGACTCGTGATCGTTAAACTAGGTAGAACCAGAAGGTTTGTCGCATTTATAACTTGACTTGCGTTGTTGCATTTAAATATCTTGCGTATCACCGCTCTAGGCTGAAATCCCACTGGGAGTGTCAAATTGTTTAATGTGAGGTATCTATTCGACCTCCTTGATAAGATCGGTGGTTCTGCCTGTCTGTGTGCCCACCTGAGCCGCTCGGAGTGCATCGAGAAACTTTCTCGACCAATAACAGCTGGAGTCGCCATATGACCTAAGCTGCCAGAACAATTTTAAATCCCCAAAACTGTCAGATTTCAATAACATATTCATAAAATTTACAAAAACACAAATTGCATTTTGTTAATCATCCACCCTAGCCGTACTTCTACTTACACTAGTAAAGCAGTTCTTAACCAGTTCTTGTTTTCACAGTTTGATGGCTGTCTGTTCTACCACAAGAAGGCTCACTACATGTTCGGCGCCTCCCCACTAGTCGTTTGGTTGAAGCCATACATGGTGGGAGAAATGCTCGGCATTGGTGTGCCGGAGCGTATGATGCAGCAGAAACCGGCAAACTACTCGACGTACGCAGCTCACCTGGATCAGGTTAAAGAAAACAAGGAAAGGATAGCAAAGCTGCACGAGGAAAAGAAATTTAACAAAAAGAAAAACCGGGGTCCCGACAGGTCTAGACAATTTAAAATGGATGTAAGTCATGTGGGTGATATATCAAATGTCAGTAAGGAGGGTGATATTTCAAATGTCAGTAAGGAGGGCGATATTTCAAACACAAGTGCAATTGACAACACTGTTAGTGAGGAGATGGAACAACAGGCTGTGGATAATGGCAATAATGTAACTTGATACCAATGACAACGTACATTATAACCTTTGTGTTATTGCTATCGTTTATTAAATCTCGGAACTCGTTCAAATTTCGTAACTTTGAAGCAAGGAACCTCTTTCACAAATTAATTTCAGTTTTTAATTATTCTGCCAACTTTTCATTATTGGGTAGTAGATTTAGATACCTAATCCAATGCAGAATATATTTACTAACGTCTACTCTGAAACATAGACCTTTCGTGGAACCAGACACTGGTCATGAATTGTCATATACAAAATTGTCTATATATGGTGTAAACATACCACTATTCATTCATCCATGATTTGTTGACAATAAAATCTGGTCGTGTTCATAATAAAGTTGTGGTGTCCAGTGGTAGAGCATCATATTTGGAATTGAGGGGTCCCGGGTTCGATACTCGGTCATGGCGATGGTGAAGTAATTTTCAGCTGTGTGTAATGTCAAGACCATACTCCAAATGCCAAGGTCACACTGAGAGGTCAAGGATCTGTTGGTAGACGTGTTTGATTGTATAACAATTGGCTTGCTGGCTGTTTAAGGCATGCTGACTGTATATTATTTGACTGGCTGTTAGGACGCGTTTGATAGTAAAATAATTTGGCGTGCTCTGTATGTTGTTTGATGTATGTTGAACGAAGAAGGGAAAGCACAAACACTGACATTGTTTTGCTGACTTCACATTTATGTTTATAATTTCGATGTGATTACAAACAAAAATCGTATATTTTCCATGTAATAAATATTTTTTGAAAAGAAGTCAGTGTTTGTGTTTTCTTTAGCAGAGGTCTGTTCCATTTTAAACTGGCAAATTCCATGAATTGATATCCCCGCCAAACATGCTTGGGACAGGCAATATGTTACTGGTTCCTGTGAGCTTCTGACAAATGTGTCTGGTTCAATTGAGCTTCCTGCAGCTGTGACTGGTTCCAGTGAGCTACTGACAGCTGTGACTGGTTCCAGTGAGCTACTGACAGCTGTGACTGGTTCCAGTGAGCTACTGACAGCTGTGACTGGTTCCAGTGAGCTACTGACAGCTGTGACTGGTTCCAGTGAGCTACTGACAGCTGTGACTGGTTCCAGTGAGTTTCTGGCAGCTGTGACTGGTTCCTGTGAGCTACTGACAGCTGAGACTGGTTCCAGTGAGCTACTGACAGCTGTGACTGGTACCAGTGAGTCTCCGGCGGCTGTGACAGGTACCAATGATAGGGTTTATTCTAGAGTGGAAAAAAGAGCAGGGTGAATCGGAAAAGAGGCAGGGTGCATTCTGAGCCGCAGTGATGTGCGGGCCAGGGTATTTTGGGGTTTGCCCCTAACGGTGATTGATCAAGAGGTGAAAATTGAGGACGAGTTATATGTTATATAGGTCTGCCCACCGACTGTTGGGGCATATATATATAATATAAAAAAAGGGCAGGGCAGTGTGCCATTCCGCTCTAGAAAAAAACCCAATTGAGCTACTGACAGCTGTGTCTGGTTCCAGTGAGTTTCCTGCAGCTGTGACAGGTATCAGTAAGCTACTGACAGCTGTAGCTGGTTCCAGTGAGTTTCCGGCAGCTGTGACTGACAGCTGTAGCTGGTTCCAATGAGTTTCCGGCAGCTGTGACACGTACCAGTAAGCTACTGACAACTGTAGCTGGTTCCAGTGAGTTTCCAGCAGCTGTGACAGGTATCAGTAAGCTACTGACAGCTGTGTCTGGTTCCAGTGAGTTTCCGGCAGCTGTGACAGGTACCAGTAAGCTACTGACAGCTGTGTCTGGTTCCACTGAGTTTCCGGCAGCTGTGACAGGTACCAGTAAGCTACTGACAGCTGTGTCTGGTTCCAGTGAGTTTCCGGCAGCTGTGACAGGTACCAGTAAGCTACTGACAGCTGTAGCTGGTTCCAATGAGTTTCTGGCAGCTGTGACAGGTACCAGTAAGCTACTGACAGCTGTGTCTGGTTCCAGTGAGTTTCCGGCAGCTGTGACAGGTACCAGTAAGCTACTGACAACTGTAGCTGGATCCAGTGAGTTTCGGCAGCTGTGACAGGTACCAGTAAGCTACTGACAACTGTAGCTGGTTCCAGTGAGCTTCTGGCAAAAGTGCACCTGGTATGTGTGACTGGTAACTGACCTTTCAACAGCTGTGACTGGTTCAAGTGAGTTCTATTAAGCAGCCAGTTTCCCAAGATTAAACAAGATTATGTTTTTTTATTATGCAGTTGACCTCTATTAACCCTTTCAACACCACAGACCTCTAAATAGGCTTACAAAAAGTGTAGATCCAGATGAGCCGGAACGTGACGAGCCGTCTCATCAGGATCTGCACTTTTTGCCAGTAATATTACTATTTTAGACAAAATTACCCATTTTGATAAATGAACTGGTCCAAATGTAATTTTCTTATTCATTTTATTGGTCTAAAAATATCATGGACCAGTCCATGTCAGTTACTTGGTGTCGAATGGGTTAAGCAGCCACTTTCTGTGATTCCCTTGGCTGTCTACTTAGGACAGGTTTGACTGTAATCTTATTTCGACTAGGATATTATTGGCTCTTCATATCTTCCGCTTCTCAATAATAAATTCTAATAGCAAAGAAATTAATGTGCATACAACACTTAACATATTTTATTAAGATTTTGGCTGATTTCTGACACAAAAGATGGGACACTCACATACCGTCCATATTCGCCTTATATACCCACATTTTGATCTTAGAATCTTGTAAGCAGATACTCAACATTAACCCCAAATTACCGAGGTCAAAATTAGCTATTCGGCAGTTTAAATTTTTTGTGTGTGTTTTTTACATTTATTTATCATCACTACCGGTTGCCCATATGAGCGATGCCTCCTGATGAGATTAGTCATTTTAGATTTTGGAGGATAGTGCAATGATACAGACAGAGACCCATTCCATAGTCTCCTCTGGTTCTTTTACGTGCACGGTGTAAAGCACTGACACAAGACCTCGGTTTAATGTCCCATCTGAAAGACTGTTAATTTTATTAGGGTCAGACGGGGGATCGAACCTGCAATAAATAAACGTAAAACACACACAGTTATATGCAGAATATACAGTAACATTTTATATGAGAAAAAATGCAATGAAATTGCTAATTTTATATTCGAATACGATACGTTGCCATCCCTATTTTAAACAAAAACTTACCGTTATGGTATCCATAATTACGTTTTAGAAAAAACAGCATTCTGACACTGAACATTTCTTCAACTTTCACTGGCCAAACATGCAATTTATACTTGGTCTGGAGTTCATTTTATGAACTCCATCTTATATGCGAGTGTATGCCAAAACCACATATTTCAGGACTAAAGTAGGGGGGGTCGTCTTATAGGCAAGTGCATGCCAAACCACATATTTTAGGACTAAAGTAGGGGGTCGTCTTATAGGTGAGTGTATGACAAAACCACATATTTCAGGACTAAAGTAGGGGGTCGTCTTATAGGCGAGTGCATGCCAAAACCACATATTTCAGGACTAAAGTAGGGGGTCGTCTTATATTCGAGTATGGATGGTACATTGCATTATTTTTTTCTTCAGTTTTTCTTCTTCAGAATTTACTGTAACGAGAAAGAAGTTAAATGACTTGGTTGTGTTTTCATAGTTGATGGAGTCAAAATGGTTCACAGGGATGCCTGAAGACTTCCATACAGACTGGTGTACAGTTGTGTGTCCTGTTGGACAGAGGTGTCTAGTTATGGCCATAGACGTAAGTACCAATCTGTGCGACCAGTTTTGTAACTTTGTCTAGTTCTGATGTACGCACATTTACCAGTATTAAGTTGTGTATTTTAAGTACCAGACTGTCCACTTAGCACAGTGGTTAGCATGTGTGCATCTCGCCAATGCAACCCATGTTCGATCCTTGTACCCGGAAGTATGCGAGATGGTATTGTGGTCACCAAATCGGACATATATGTGGGTTTTCTCCGGGTACTCCGGTTTCCTCCCTCATGAAGGACATATATGTGGGTTTTCTCTGGGTACTCCGGTTTTCTCCCTCATGTAGGACATATATGTGGGTTTTCTCCGGGTACTCCGGTTTCCTCCCTCATGAAGGACATGTATGTGTGTTTTCTCCGGGTACTCCGGTTTCCTCCCTCATGAAGGACATGTGTGTTTTCTCCGTGTATTCCGGTTTCCTCACTCATGTAGGACATGTATGTGGGTTTTCTCTGTGTATTCCGGTTTCCTCCCTCATGAAGGACATGTATGTGGGTTTTCTCCGGGTACTCCAGTTTCCTCCCTCATGAAGGACATGTATGTGGGTTTTCTCCGGGTACTCCAGTTTCCTCCCTCATGAAGGACATCTATGTGCGTTTTCTCCGGGTACTCCAGTTTCCTCCCTCAAGTAGGACATGTATGTGGGTTTTCTCTGTGTATTCCGGTTTCCTCCCTCATGAAGGATATGTATGTGGGTTTTCTCTGGGTACTCCAGTTTCCTCCCTCATGAAGGACATGTATGTGGGTTTTCTCCGGGTACTCCAGTTTCCTCCCTCATGAAGGACATCTATGTGCGTTTTCTCCGGGTACTCCAGTTTCCTCCCTCAAGTAGGACATGTATGTGGGTTTTCTCCGGGTACTCCGGTTTCCTCCCTCATGAAGGACATATATGTGGGTTTTCTCCGGTACTCCGGTTTCCTCCCTCATGAAGGACATATATGTGGGTTTTCTCCGGGTATTCCGGTTTCCTCCCTCATGAAGGACTCACATGAGAGATTTTAGAAGTTATTACCGCTTGTTTTGCAATTGTTTATACTTGAAGTACCTGTTTATCTGACCAGTTTGCAATCGTTTATACTTGAAGTACCTGTTTATCTGACCAGTTTGCAATTGTTTATACTTGAAGTACCTGTTTATCTGACCAGTTTGCAATTGTTTATACTTGAAGTACCTGTTTATCTGACCAGTTTGCAATTGTTTATACTTGAAGTACCTGTTTATCCGACCAGTTTGCAATTGTTTATACTTGAAATACCTGTTTATCTGACTTGAACTCGAAATTTGGCAATTCATTGGAAAGCATAAAGACATTTTTTAGTTTACTGAACCATCACTTATACGGTCAATCGCTAGTGGCGATACCCCTGGGGGCTGTGGCCTTGTTATTCGGTCAATCGCTAGTGGCGATACCCCTGGGGGCTGTGGCCTTGTTATGCGGTCAATCGCTAGTGGCGACACCCCTGGAGTTGGTGTCCGGGTTTTGGATGGATTTATTTTATTACTTGAACATTTTCAGGGCGAGACTAAATCCTTCAACAAGAAAGGTTTCCGGTTGCCAGGGTACTTCTTATCTCTACTCCCCGGTGGCAACGGGACAGAGTATGGGTTCGGTCCTACAGGTAAATCAACGTTCAATATAATATATCCCAGGCAGTCTTTGTGATTACAAGAATCTCCCCAGGCAGCTTGCGCTAAATGATTCTCCCCAGGTAACTTATGCTACAAAACTTATGCTACAAGATCCTCCCCAGGCAGCTTGCGCTAAATGATCCTCCACTGGCAACCTGTGCTGATACATAATCCTACCCGGACATATACCGTTATATGAACCTCCTCAGTCAGCATATACCGTTATATGAACCTCCTCAGACAGCATATACCGTTATATGAACCTCCTCAGACAGCATATACCATTATATGAACCTCCTCAGTCAGCATATACCGTTATATGAACCTCCTCAGTCAGCATATACTGTTATATGAACCTCCTCGGGCAGCATATACCGTTATATGAACCTCCTCAGACAGCATATACCGTTATATGAACCTCCTCAGTCAGCATATACCGTTATATGAACCTCCTCAGTCAGCATATACTGTTATATGAACCTCCTCGGGCAGCATATACCGTTATATGAACCTCCTCGGGCAGCATATACTGTTATATGAACCTCCTCGGGCAGCATATACCGTTATATGAACCTCCTCAGGCAGCATATACCGTTATATGAACCTCCTCAGACAGCATATACTGTTATATGAACCTCCTCAGGCAGCATATACCGTTATATGAACCTCCTCAGGCAGCATATACCGTTATATGAACCTCCTCAGGCAGCATATACCGTTATATGAACCTCCTCAGACAGCATATACCGCTATATGAACCTCCTCAGACAGCATATACTGTTATATGCCTCCTCAGGCAGCATATACCGTTATATGAACCTCCTCAGGCAACATATACCGTTATATGAACCTCCTCAGTCAGCATATACTGTTATATGAACCTCCTCAGGCAGCATATACTGTTATATGCCTCCTCAGGCAGCATATACCTTATATGAACCTCCTCAGTCAGCATATACTGTTATATGAACCTCCTCAGACAGCATATACCATTATATGAACCTCCTCAGGCAGCATATACCTTATATGAACCTCCTCAGACAGCATATACCGTTATATGAACCTCCTCAGACAGCATATACCATTATATGAACCTCCTCAGACAGCATATACCATTATATGAACCTCCTCAGACAGCATATACCATTATATGAACCTCCTCAGGCAGCATATACCGTTATATGAACCTCCTCAGACAGCATATACCATTATATGAACCTCCTCAGACAGCATATACCATTATATGAACCTCCTCAGACAGCATATACCGTTATATGAACCTCCTCAGGCAGCATATACCGTTATATGAACCTCCTCAGGCAGCATATACCGTTATATGAACCTCCTCAGACAGCATATACGTTATATGCCTCCTCAGCAGCATATACTGTTATATGACCTCCTCAGACAGCATATACCGTTATATGAACCTCCTCAGACAGCATATACCGTTATATGAACCTCCTCAGACAGCATATACCGTTATATGAACCTCCTCAGGCAGCATATACCGTTATATGAACCTCCTCAGACAGCATATACCGTTATATGAACCTCCTCAGACAGCATATACCGTTATATGAACCTCCTCAGACAGCATATACCGTTATATGAACCTCCTCAGACAGCATATACCGTTATATGAACCTCCTCAGACAGCATATATCGTTATATGAACCTCCTCAGGCAGCATATACTGTTATATGAACCTCCTCAGGCAGCATATACCGTTATATGAACCTCCTCAGACAGCATATATCGTTATATGAACCTCCTCAGGCAGCATATACTGTTATATGAACCTCCTCAGGCAGCATATACCGTTATATGAACCTCCTCAGGCAGCATATACCATTATATGAACCTCCTCACTCAGCATATACTGATATTGTGCAATATACAATATGTGACTCCTTCCGTTCCTTGCCACGAATGTCTCGAGACCCGTCTCTTCCCGTATTTCAATCTTAGGGGTGTGTACACATAAGTTTTGATCTGTAGACAGATCTGTAGTCCAGTGGTAACATGCTGGACTGGTAATCCAGAGACCGCAGGTTCGATCCCCCGTCTGACCCTAATAAAATTAATTAACAGTTTCAGATGGGACGTTAAACCGAGGTCTCGTGTCGGTGCTTTACACCGTATACGTAAAAGAACCAGAGGAGATTCTGGAATGGGTCTCTGTCTGTATCATTACACTATCCTCTAAAATGACTAATCTCTTCAGGTGGCGTCGCTCATATGGGCAACCGGTAGCAACGATAAATAAACGTAAAACACACAAATAATTTTATGTAACTTAAATATTCAAGATTGACCTCGTCAAATATGTTTCCTCATTAAAGAAAGTCTATATTATTATTATTATATGTTGAAATTAATTACTTCTACTTGTTAATAGTTACTTTATTGTATGCAGTTGTGACACTCCTTGACTGCATCTACTACGAGGAAATGATGACATACTTTATATTAGATTGCATAATGTGGGCATCAAACGATGTAAAGCAGTACCCAGTGAGTATATATTCTATTTTCACCACAATGTCGTAGAGGAAACCAATAAATAACATGGCCGGAGGTTGTAAACCTTTTCTCTGATTAGCTTTCTCCATTACTCAATAAATAACTGATCATATGACGTTAGTTATATTTCGTTAATTGGTGATTCCAACAGAGAAGTGACTCATCCAATCAAATTAAAGTAAATCCATGAATAAATGTTAGCAATTCTAATTTTGAATTGATTTTGTTCAAACTGGATTACAAGTGTTGACGGTAAGCTCGATTCTTTGAGACAGACTAGGTCACTACTTAAATTAAAGGAATTGGGCTCAATTGAGTCCGGTTAGTGGGCCAAGACCATAATGCATTTGGCTGTCTTGCTCCGAGACTTCTACCAACCACTTATACCGAGCAACTAACCAATGGTATTCCTGTATTTTTAACTGTATTGCAGTATGTGGACAGGATGAAGTTTGTGAGGAGAGAAATTATGAAGAGGGCGGAGTATAAAAACATAACAAACCTGAACATGGTAACACCCGCACCTTATCTTGTTGCATTACCAGTTTAAGCATAGCCTTGCTATATTGCTATAGGGACCCATTTTATGAAGAAGATTGAAATTATATTAATCCAAATTTTGTGGGTTTTATCACAAGTGAAAGGAGCGTAGCTATGACACGAATAGTCTGAGGTAAGAATAACTGTGTGCCAGAGCCATGTCCTCGGATACAGAGCCATGTCCTCGGATACAGAGCTATGTCCTCGGATACAGAGCCATGTCCTCAGATACAGAGCTATGTCCTTGGATACAGAGCCATGTCCTCGGATACAGAGCCATGTCCTTGGATACAGAGCTATGTCCTCGGATACAGAGCCATGTCCACGGATACAGAGCTATGTCCTCGGATACAGAGCTATGTCCTCGGATACAGAGCCATGTCCTCGAATACAGAGCTATGTCCTCGGATACAGAGCCATGTCCTCGGATATAGAGCCATGTCCTCGGATACAGAGCCATGTCCTCGGATACAGAGCCATGTCCTCGGATACAGAGCTATGTCCTTGGATACAGAGCTATGTCCTCGGATACAGAGCCATGTCCACGGATACAGAGCCATGTCCTCGGATACAGAGCCATGTCCTCGGACACAGAGCCATGTCCTCGGACACAGAGCCATGTCCTCGGATACAGAGCCATGTCCTCTGATACAGAGCTATGTCCTCGGATACAGAGCTATGTCCTCGAATACAGAGCCATGTCCTCGGATACAGAGCCGTGTCCTCGGATACAGAGCTTATGATGATGGTATTATTATTGTTTTGTGATTGTTAAGCTATTATTGAATAGATAAGGTTTATCAGTCAAATAATAAGCATGTTACAGCATAGGTGTCATTATGTACATTATGCATAGGACATGCATGTTACAGCATATGTGTCATTATGTACATTATGCATAGGACATGCATGTTACAGCATATGTGTCATTATGTACATTATGCATAGGACATGCATGTTACAGCATATGTACATTATGCATAGGACATGCATGTTACAGCATAGGTAACATCATGTACATTATGCATAGGAAATGCATGTTACAGCATATGTACATTATGCATAGGACATGCATGTTACAGCATAGGTAACATCATGTACATTCTGCATAGGACATGCATGTTACAGCATAGGTAACATTATGTACATTATGCATAGGACATACATGTTACAGCATAGGTAACATTATGTACATTATGTATAGGAAATGCATGTTACAGCATAGGTGTCATTATGTACATTATGCATAGGACATGCATGTTACAGCATATGTACATTATGCATAGGACATGCATGTTACAGCATATGTACATTATGCATAGGACATGCATGTTACAGCATAGGTGTCATTATGTACATTATGCATAGGACATGCATGTTACAGCATAGGTAACATTATGTACATTATGCATAGGACATGCATGTTACAGCATAGGTAACATTATGTACATTATGCATAGGACATGCATGTTACAGCATAGGTGTCATTATGTACATTATGCATAGGACATGCATGTTACAGCATAGGTAACATTATGTACATTATGCATAGGACATGCATGTTACAGCATATGTACATTATGCATAGGACATGCATGTTACAGCATAGGTAACATCATGTACATTCTGCATAGGACATGCATGTTACAGCATATATACATTATGCATAGGACATGCATGTTACAGCATAGGTAACATCATGTACATTATGCATAGGACATGCATGTTACAGCATATGTAACATCATGTACATTATGCATAGGACATGCATGTTACAGCATATGTGTCATTATGTACATTATGTATAGGAAATGCATGTTACAGCATAGGTAACATCATGTACATTATGCATAGGACATGCATGTTACAGCATATATACATTATGCATAGGACATGCATGTTACAGCATAGGTAACATCATGTACATTATGTATAGGACATGCATGTTACAGCATAGGTAACATCATGTACATTATGCATAGGACATGCATGTTACAGCATATATACATTATGCATAGGACATGCATGTTACAGCATATGTACATTATGCATAGGACATGCATGTTACAGCATAGGTAACATTATGTACATTATGCATAGGACATGCATGTTACAGCATAGGTAACATTACGTACATTATGCATAGGACATGCATGTTACAGCATAGGTAACATTATGTACATTATGTATAGGACATGCATGTTACAGCATAGGTGTCATTATGTACATTATGTATAGGAAATGCATGTTACAGCATAGGTGTCATTATGTACATTATGCATAGGACATGCATGTTACAGCATAGGTAACATTATGCATAGGACATGCATGTTACAGCATAGGTAACATTATGTACATTATGCATAGGACATGCATGTTACAGCATAGGTAACATCATGTACATTATGCATAGGACATGCATGTTACAGCATATGTACATTATGCATAGGACATGCATGTTACAGCATAGGTGTCATTATGTACATTATGCATAGGACATGCATGTTACAGCATAGGTGTCATTATGTACATTATGCATAGGACATGCATGTTACAGCATAGGTAACATTATGTACATTATGCATAGGACATGCATGTTACAGCATAGGTAAACATTATGTACATTATGTATAGGACAAGCATGTTACAGCATAGGTGTCATTATGTACATTATGCATAGGACATGCATGTTACAGCATAGGTAACACGTAATTGCTGGAAGGTTGCGGTATGACCTGTGTTTGAAATACTGCATGGAGAGATACCGGGCACTCCCTCCACAAGTAATTGCTGGAAGGTTGCGGTATGACCTGTAATCTGTTTGTACGTCTTTAATTATCAAAATATACAAACAATACAAAAGTATATGTACATATAACCGGCTTAGGCTAGCCCTTGAAGGGAAGTGTTTATGGTATACGAGGGGGGAATGTTTATGGTATACGAGGGAGATTTGTTTATGGTATACGAGGGAGATTTGTTTATGGTATACAAGGGAGATTTGTTTATGGTATACGAGGGAGATTTGTTTATGGTATATGAGGGAGATTTGTTTATGTTATACGAGGGAGATTTGTGTTTACTCAGCATAAGGTGCCCCAATACATTTTATATGAAAATCCTTCACCCTGAGCTCAAAAGTAGGGAGAAGTGAGGCAGCTCAGGTAGACTACTTCTCCCAAATCTCCCTCTAGTTTGAACCCCGATATACATGTACAAGATTTACTGCTTTCCTATGTGTGCCAGTGTACAAGTGAAATGGTTGTTGGTAGACAGCGTTTCATGATATTCCTAAGCAGTTCATGATATTTCTAATCATTTCATGATATTCCAAAGCATTTCATGATATTCCAAAGCATTTCATGATATTCCAAAGCATTTCATTATATTCCAAAGCATTTCATTATATTCCAAAGCATTTCATGATATTCCTAAGTAGTTCATGATATTCCAAAGCATTTCATGATATTCCTAAGCAGTTCATGATATTTCTAAGCGGTTCATGATATTCATAAGCATTTCATGATATTTCTGAGCAGTTCATGATATTCATAAGCATTTCATGATATTTCTAAGTAGTTCATGATATTTCTAAGTGATTCATGATATTTCTAAGTAGTTCATGATATTTCTAAGCGGTTCATGATATTCCTAAGCATTTCATGATATTTCTAAGCGGTTCATGATATTCCAAAGCATTTCATGATATTCCTAGGCATTTCATGATATTCCTAAGCATTTCATGATATTTCTATGCTATTTCAGTTCAAGTTTGTGCCACTGTATCATTACGACTGTACGTTGCAAGGTTTGGATCAGGCACTGCGGCAGTCCACATTTGAGGTGAGAATGAATTTATGTGGGAGGACATCGACATATCCAAAATGGCCAATCGTATACAATATTTTATTCTTAACTGTATAGTTGGTTGTGGAATACATGCTGATGAATTTACTTAGAAACACGTCCATACATGTATGTATCGTCATTCGACCTCTTCTCATTCCCCGCATGCTTTTGAATTTGTTTGCAAATGACGTCATCGCTGTCAGTAACAGGTGGTTGGTTTATATGGTACATGCTAGAACTGCCAAAAACAAATAAATATTCACATTATACTTTGAAATGATGTTGATGTTTTCATGAGTGTCATTCACGCGTACCATAAAAATCCCTTAAACAGAGGTATATGTAAAGATAAGATTTGTTTGTTTTTGTAACGGGCAAAGACCCATGTGAAAATGGCGGAAAGCACAATTCTGTGACATGAAATTTGATTTGTTGCCCGAATAATGTCCTGTTTTGACGACATGTTGGATTTACATGCCAGTGAAATTGTTGTTTCATTTTAAGAGATGTTATGCAATCAAGCGCATTAAATGCGCAAGAATGATCACTTTACATAGTAATATTATTTCGTAATATTATTTCATCTGTGATTAAAGAGACTGACTAGAAGTTATTCACCGACAAACCTCAGAGGTCCAAAAACCGGTACATCCATGATAATATAACGCCTTTGGATCCAACATGACTTGTTACTGGGAAATTAATTAGTATAATACATTGATAAAATATTGCCATGTCGACCTTTGTTTCTGTAATACTAGATTTTTGTTTTGGTATCTTTGTCTTTTAAATTCTGTATATCACGCAACACAAAAATTAATATATATTTTTCTTTTCTTTTTTTGTAAAGGGAGACAAATCTAAAATCATTGTATAATTATTTTTTTTATAATTATTATATAATTAATGTTATCCTGCGATTTCTATGTATACAGGTATGTTATATTTGAAACATTAATGATGTTTCCCCCACCTTTAGGGCAATGAAAGTAAAACAATATTTGCAGGTGCAGAATAATTCTCAAATTTGTGTTCTAGCATTTCATTCATTATTGTGGGTGCAGTGAAACTCCTAAACTGGAATTCCCCCCTTCTTTGTTCATTGTAAACATTCCCTGTAAACCGGAACCCCTAGTGTATGATGACTAAACAGATTTTTTAAAAATATGTGCATTTCCAACTGTAATTTGCCCATGTAAACCGTGCGGCGGCTTGTCTTTGTTAAATATGAAACTGGCCATTGTTTTAAACAAACAATTCTCAGCTATTTTTTCAGAATAATATATAACAACAACAATACTTTTATTGCATTAAACATTCATACACTGTCTATAGCAAGTACATGTTTTTACAACATGGATTTACAAAAGAGCAAGATGTTAATATATCTCTGCTTATACTAATTTTAGTTTCTATATACATTTGCGAAATATATGTATTTTGCTAAATTTCTACCAATAGTATTTGATTTTTCTGACATCAAATTAGTGAATTTATTGATAATCTATAGTAATAATGTTTTAAATATTTCTGTCCAAGATCTCTAAATTTCGGACATATAAGAAGGAAATTATATTCACTTTCTATCATGCCTGTATTGCAATATATACATATTCTTTGATTTTTGATATATTGTACACTTAAAATTAATCGGTACTTTAAATACAAACTGCCAATCTATTCTCGACCTTCTTCGAAGCATTGCAGAGTGGAATTGTTTGTTTAGTATAAGTCTACCCCACTATGAAATCCCCTCTACACCCCTCCAAACCGAATTATGTTATATTTCGGGTTTTACGCCTGCATTTTTGGGCTATATAGCCGGCGGGCAGTTTACCTAACAACACTTTTCCTGGACAGGCTCCAACGGTTAACCTGTAATTGGGTGCACCAACCTCCGTAAGAAACTGCCAACTTTTTCATATAAATGAAACCAATGAGACCAAACCGAATTATACCTCTGGACGGGTGGACATTTTGGTTAGAAGGGTTTCACTGTACTACCGAAGATATTTATCTTTTACGAAATCTTGTCATGTATTGCTATCAACAGCTCTTTGTTTTAAAATGTGTGCTTTTTGCTATACCAGGTTGATGGCATATTGTTCTACAAGAAAGATATTGTGTACCAGTCTGGCGAGACGAATGAAATATTGTGGACCAAGCCATATATACTACCAGACGTGTTCCAAGGTATCGCCGTACCTAAGCGACATATGACACAAAAACCAGACAATTACAACGGATTTGATAACTTTGTTGATGATGTAAATAATGGTAGAATTAAAAGCAAAAGGAACAAAAAGAAAAAACACGGCAAGGAGTTTATACCAACTGTTGAGATAAAGTTACCTCCACCTGAAGAGTGCAGTAACAAGGGAGGTAAGAAAAAGAAGCAACACAAACAGCCACAAGGTGGCAGCAATATGCCTAGAGGTTATGGCAGGGGAATGATTACCGGACAAGATGGGTGGGGTTCTGGGAGAGTGGGTAGCTGCGGTGGAGGCCATTTAATAGACCGGTACGGAAGAATGAATGCCGGTGGCGATGCCAAGCATGCTATTTACGGCAAAGGGGCTGTGTCAGGACATTGTTACTTCGGAGACGAGAGGGATTGTTACTATGGCGATGGTGGTTATGGATCCGACTACAGAAATCGGAGAGAGCATACAAACAAACAGGATGCATATAGAATGTCAGATATGCAGACAACTCTGTCATATAATTATGATTACGATGGTGGATATAAGTCAAACAGAGGAAGGCATTACGAGTTATCGTGAACAGTCGCTGTATTGTCAATATAGATCGAGTCTATGTTTTAAGCAATGAGGGTCTGTAGTAGTTGTTCGGTGGGTATCCGACAAGTTCTCGAGTTTTATGCCATTTATCTTTTTACTGTGTGCACTTGCAGATTATACAGAACTGCAAATCTCTTATTGTATTTTTTATTAGGGATGACACAGTATAAGACAAACACAAGCAATTCCAAGGCTGTGTTTGTCTCGTGGTGGCTGATTACTAGAAATCATATTTGTATTTTAAGAAAAATGTTTTATTAGCGACTTTTACTGCATTTCATAGCACTTTATTGAGGTGATATGGCGTGATCTTAGAAATTATGCAACAATAAGTGACAACGTGCGTCCTGAAATCAGGAATTCTTTATAGCTGAATTGGCAACATAACCGGTGTATAAGTACTTATTTTAGCAACATAGCCGGTGTCTAAGTACTTATTTTAGCAACATAACCGGTGTCTAAGTACTTATTTTAGCAACATAGCCGGTGTCTAAGTACTTATTTTAGCAACATAACCGGTGTATAAGTACTTATTTTAGCAACATAGCCGGTGTCTAAGTACTTATTTTAGCAACATAACCGGTGTTTAAGTATTTATTTTAGCAACATAACCGGTGTCTAAGTACTTATTTTAGCAACATAACCGGTGTCTAAGTACTTATTTTAGCAACATAACCGGTGTCTAAGTACTTATTTTAGCTACATAACCGGTGTCTAAGTACTTATTTTAGCTAAACTGAGCCAATGCGACATATTTTATATCAAGCTTTTATCTATCATCCAAATATTCGGTCGTCAGCAACGGGTGTGTAGACACTGGAGCAATGTCTAATATTTTATCAGAGTGTGGTGTGTTTTACGTTTATTTATCGTCGTTACCCATATGAGCGACGCCTCCTGAAGACATCGTCAGAGTTTATTGTCTCCTGTATATATTTCTGGAATATGTTTTGCGGTTTTGTCAGGCTAAATTTTGTAGTTTCAATGGATATTAACCCTTTCCCTCATAGAACCGCCTCTTGATGCCATTACGACATACATTGATAAATGTAGTAGCCCAACCAATGTTCATTAATCCTTTCCCTCATAGAAGCACCTCTTGCTGCCATTACCAATACGATATATATTGACAATGTAGTAGCCCAACCAATGTTCATTAACCCTTTCCCTCATAGAAGCACCTCTTGCCGCCATTACCAATATGACATATATTGACAATGTAGTAGCCAGGCCAATGTTTATAATAAAGGCCAGAATCTCGTGTAGTCCCAGTACTATCTGTAGAGGTGGGATAGATATGGCAACTACTTATCCACTGCATGATAGCTAAATGGCTGTCGTTTGTATGGAGATATAATAGTATATTAACATAAATCTCATGTAGTCCCAGTAATATCTATGGAGGTGGGATATATATGGCCACTACTTATCCACTGCATGATGGCTAAATGGCTGTCATTTGTATGGAGATAATTGATATAATAGTATATTAACCTAAATCTCTATGAAGAAAAGGGTTAACAAAGCTTGCAGAAATGCATCTCTATGAAGTCTATTTGCACCTACCATCAGTATGTTGTGCTGGGATGACTTTATCATGGAGGTGAGCTTTTGTGATCGCCTTTTGTCCTTCGGCATTTGTTGTCTGGTCGTCAACATTTGGCTTCAAGCGACAAATACTCCTGACCCACTGGTCCCAATCATCATGAAACATCATAGCAATGATCATTTGGTGATGCTCTTCCAATAGTGCTGTGTACCCATTTGATTCTGGATACCGTTCAAACAGTATTTGCAAAGAACATAGAGCCAGATCAGCCGCCATGGAACGTTCCGTCTGATCGGGCTCTATGCTGTTTGCTATTCAGATGATCTTGCTAAAACACTTGGCTATGTAGCAAACAACATAGGTCCTGAGCTGGATCTATGTTGTTTGCAAAAGCCTTTAAATGTATCCAGAATGAAATGGGTTAATACAAGGTCAAATGAGTGCCAAAATATTAAAAATCTCCGAAATTACTGGCAAGAATGTGATAAAATTTTGTGTCAAGCAGTATTAGATGATGGTCTCTAAAGTTCCTCTCAAGTCGTATCGATTCGTTCCAAAACATGGTCGTCGCTGGCTGGGGAGGATTTGTTTTGCTATAATTCCTATACGAATATATAGTAAATCTTTAAAAGTCAACTTCTTATAAACCACAATACCCAGATCATTGATATTTAGCTAAGTTTATACAAATTTGTTTTAGCTTGATTGCGAAACAAGCTCCTACAACTTATATTAATCACTCTCGAGACCTCATTCCTGATGGAATCCATCACTACGAGGGAGAGATAAGAAGCAATGTGGAATTTAAATGCCTTGCCTAAGAGCACAATCGTAACGGCTACAGCAAATTCCTTCCGTTTCGCACCTGAAGCGAACGAGCTACCACTGCGCTATCACAACTTCCCCCTTCATAGATATTTGGACATGGGTTTAGACCCCTTGATTCCAAATCCTTTTGTTTTAGAAAATGGATTCTTACCACTCTTTATTAATGATACTTATGTTATGAGAGAATCGCCAAAGAAATGGCATAAATGTTGTTAAAGTGAAACATTCTTTGTTGTGTTTATCTCCTATTTACCATAGACTTGCCAAATTATTATTGTGTGGTGTTAGAATAAATCCGAGGAAGAAAGTCAATTATCTGTCTGGTACACGACGTTTGTGCAATTAAATTAAATATCGTCATGTTCTACACCCTCACCATGGTAACAAGAATACATGCATGCCATGTGTTACCTAGTTACTTTACACCTCACCATGGTAACAAGAATACATGCATGCCATGTGTTACCTTACACCCTCACCATGGTAACAAGAATACATGCATGTCATGTGTTACCTAGTTACTTTACACCCTCACCATGGTAACAAGAATACATGCATGCCATGTTTTACCTAGTTACTTTACATCCTCACCATGGTAACAAGAATACATGCATGTTATGTTTTATCTAGTTACTTTACACCCTCACCATGGTCACAAGAATACATGCATGTTATGTTTTACCTAGTTACTTTACACCCTCACCATGGTAACAAGAATACATGCATGTTATGTGTTACCTAGTTACTTTACACCCTCACCATGGTCACAAGAATACATGCATGTTATGTTTTACCTAGTTACTTTACACCCTCACCATGGTAACAAGAATACATGCATGTTATGTGTTACCTAGTTACTTTACACCCTCACCATGGTAACAAGAATACATGCATGTTATGTGTTACCTAGTTACTTTACACCCTCACCATGGTAACAAGAATACATGCATGTTATGTTTTATCTAGTTACTTTACACCCTCACCATGGTAACAAGAATACATGCATGCCATGTGTTACCTTACACCCTCACCATGGTAACAAGAATACATGCATGTCATGTGTTACCTAGTTACTTTACACCCTCACCATGGTAACAAGAATACATGCATGCCATGTTTTACCTAGTTACTTTACATCCTCACCATGGTAACAAGAATACATGCATGTTATGTTTTATCTAGTTACTTTACACCCTCACCATGGTCACAAGAATACATGCATGTTATGTTTTACCTAGTTACTTTACACCCTCACCATGGTAACAAGAATACATGCATGTTATGTGTTACCTAGTTACTTTACACCCTCACCATGGTCACAAGAATACATGCATGTTATGTTTTACCTAGTTACTTTACACCCTCACCATGGTAACAAGAATACATGCATGTTATGTGTTACCTAGTTACTTTACACCCTCACCATGGTAACAAGAATACATGCATGTTATGTGTTACCTAGTTACTTTACACCCTCACCATGGTAACAAGAATACATGCATGCCATGTTACCTAGTTACTTTACACCCTCACCATGGTAACAAGAATACATGCATGTTATGCTTTACCTAGTTACTTTACACCCTCACCATAGTAACAAGAATACATGCATGTTATGCTTTACCTAATTACTTTACACCCTCACCATGGTAACAAGAATACATGCATGTTATGTGTTACCTAGTTACTTTACACCCTCACCATGGTAACAAGAATACATGCATGTTATGCTTTACCTAATTACTTTACACCCTCACCATGGTAACAAGAATACATGCATGTTATGTGTTACCTAGTTACTTTACACCCTCACCATGGTAATAAGAATATATGCATGTTATGTGTTACCTAGTTACTTTACACCCTCACCATGGTCACAAGAATACATGCATGTTATGTTTTATCTAGTTACTTTACACCCTCACCATGGTAACAAGAATACATGCATGTCATGTGTTACCTAGTTACTTTACACCCTCACCATGGTAACAAGAATACATGCATGTTATGTTTTATCTAGTTACTTTACACCCTCACCATGGTAACAAGAATACATGCATGTTATGTTTTAACACCATCACCATGCCAACAAGAATATAACAGAAATACATGTGGGATTGTCTAAGTTTAATATATTATAAGTAGCACCAAAATGCATGTCTATAGCAGATACATCGACATGTTACAGGCTGGTAACACATGTAACTGGTAACACATGTAACTGGTAACACATGTAATTGTTACAGACTGGTAACACATGTAACTGGTAACACATGTAATTGTTACAGACTGGTAACACGTAACTGTTACAGACTGGAAACACATGTAACTGTTACAGACTGGTAACACATGTAACTGTTACACATACTGGTAACACATGTAACTGTTACACATACTGGTAACACATGTAACTGCTACACATACTGGTAACACATACTGGTAACACATGTAACTGCTACACATACTGGTAACACATGTAACTGTTACACATACTGGTAACACATGTAACTGTTACACATACTGGTAACACATGTAACTGCTACACAGACTGGTAACACATGTAACTGCTACACAGACTGGTAACACATGTAAATGTTACACATACTGGTAACACATGTAACTGTTACAGACTGGTAACACATGTAACTGCTACACATACTGGTAACACATGTAACTGTTACACATACTGGTAACACATGTAACTGCTACACAGGCTGGTAACACATGTAACTGTTACACATACTGGTAACACATGTAACTGCTACACATACTGGTAACACATGTAACTGTTACACATACTGGTAACACATGTAACTGTTACACATACTGGTAACACATGTAACTGCTACACAGACTGGTAACACATGTAACTGCTACACATACTGGTAACACATGTAACTGCTACACAGACTGGTAACACATGTAACTGTTACACATACTGGTAACACATGTAACTGCTACACAGGCTGGTAACACATGTAACTGTTACACATACTGGTAACACATGTAACTGCTACACATACTGGTAACACATGTAACTGTTACACATACTGGTAACACATGTAACTGTTACACATACTGGTAACACATGTAACTGTTACACATACTGGTAACACATGTAACTGTTACACATACTGGTAACACATGTAACTGCTACACATACTGGTAACACATGTAACTGTTACACATACTGGTAACACATGTAAATGTTACACATACTGGTAACACATGTAACTGCTACACAGGCTGGTAACACATGTAACTGCTACACAGACTGGTAACACATGTAACTGCTACACAGGCTGGTAACACATGTAACTGTTACAGACTGGTAACACATGTAACTGCTACACATACTGGTAACACATGTAACTACTACACATACTGGTAACACATGTAACTGTTACAGACTGGTAACACATGTAACTGTTACAGACTGGTATGTTATGTTATAATTCGGGTTTTACGCCTGCATCAGCACCATTTTGGGCTATATCGCCGGCGGGCAGTTTACCTAACAATACCTTTCCTGGGCAGGCTCATGCGGTTAACCAGTACTTGTGTGCACCAACCTCCGTAAGAAACTGCCAACTTTTTCATATAAATGAGACACGGCCTGAGCGGGGCTCGAACCCGTGACCATCAGTGATGATAGGTTACAGTGGTATACAAGTCAGCGACCTTAACCACTCGACCACGGAGGCGGACTCTTACAGACTGGTAACACATGTAACTGTTACACATACTGGTAACACATGTAACTGTTACAGACTGGTAACACATGTAACTGCTACACATACTGGTAACACATGTAACTGCTACACAGACTGGTAACACATGTAACTGCTACACAGACTGGTAACACATGTAACTGCTACACAGACTGGTAACACATGTAACTGCTACACATACTGGTAACACATGTAACTGCTACACAGACTGGTAACACATGTAACTGTTACACAGACTGGTAACACATGTAACTGCTACACATACTGGTAACACATGTAACTGTTACACATACTGGTAACACATGTAACTGTTACAGACTGGTAACACATGTAACTGTTACACAGACTGGTAACACATGTAACTGCTACACATACTGGTAACACATGTAGCTGCTACACAGACTGGTAACACATGTAACTGTTACACAGACTGGTAACACATGTAACTGTTACACATACTGGTAACACATGTAACTGTTACAGACTGGTAACTGCTACACAGACTGGTAACACATGTAACTGCTACACAGACTGGTAACACATGTAACTACTACACAGACTGGTAACTACTACACAGACTGGTAACACATGTAACTGCTACACAGACTGGTAACACATGTAACTGTTACACATACTGGTAACACATGTAACTGTTACACAGACTGGTAACACATGTAACTGTTACACATACTGGTAACACATGTAACTGTTACACATACTGGTAACACATGTAACTGTTACACATACTGGTAACACATGTAACTGTTACACAGACTGGTAACACATGTAACTACTACATAGACTGGTAACACATGTAACTGCTACACAGACTGGTAACGCATCTAACTGCTACACATACTGGTAACACATGTAACTGCTACACATACTGGTAACACATGTAACTGTTACACATACTGGTAACACATGTAACTGTTACACATACTGGTAACACATGTAACTGTTACACATACTGGTAACACATGTAACTGTTACACATACTGGTAACGCATCTAACTGCTACACATACTGGTAACACATGTAACTGCTACACATACTGGTAACACATGTAACTGTTACACATACTGGTAACACATGTAACTGCTACACAGACTGGTAACACATGTAACTGTTACACAGACTGGTAACACATGTAACTGCTACACAGACTGGTAACACATGTAACTGCTACACAGACTGGTAACACATGTAACTACTACACAGACTGGTAACACATGTAACTGCTACACATACTGGTAACACATGTAACTGTTAAACAGACTGGTAACACATGTAACTGCTACACAGACTGGTAACACATGTAACTGCTACACATACTGGTAACACATGTAACTGTTAAACAGACTGGTAACACATGTAACTGCTACACAGACTGGTAACACATGTAACTGTTACAGACTGGTAACACATGTAAATGTTACACAGACTGGTAACACATGTAAATGTTACAGACTGGTAACACATGTAACTGTTACACAGACTGGTAACACATGTAACTGCTACACAGACTGGTAACACATGTAACTGCTACACAGACTGGTAACACATGTAACTGTTACACATACTGGTAACACATGTAACTGCTACACAGACTGGTAACACATGTAAATGTTACAGACTGGTAACACATGTAATTGTTACAGACTGGTAACACATGTAACTGCTACACATACTGGTAACACATGTAACTGCTACACATACTGGTAACACATGTAACTACTACACAGACTGGTAACACATGTAAATGTTACAGACTGGTAACACATGTAACTGCTACACAGACTGGTAACACATGTAACTGTTACACAGACTGGTAACACATGTAAATGTTACAGACTGGTAACACATGTAACTGCTACACATACTGGTAACACATGTAACTACTACACAGACTGGTAACACATGTAAATGTTACAGACTGGTAACACATGTAACTGTTACACAGACTGGTAACACATGTAACTGCTACACATACTGGTAACACATGTAACTACTACACATACTGGTAACACATGTAACTGCTACACATACTGGTAACACATGTAACTGCTACACAGACTGGTAACACATGTAACTGCTACACAGACTGGTAACACATGTAACTGTTACACAGACTGGTAACACATGTAAATGTTACAGACTGGTAACACATGTAACTGTTACACAGACTGGTAACACATGTAACTACTACACAGACTGGTAACACATGTAACTACTACACAGACTGGTAACACATGTAACTGCTACACAGACTGGTAACACATGTAACTGTTACAGACTGGTAACACATGTAACTGTTACACATACTGGTAACACATGTAACTGCTACACAGACTGGTAACACATGTAACTACTACACAGACTGGTAACACATGTAACTACTACACAGACTGGTAACACATGTAACTACTACACAGACTGGTAACACATGTAACTACTACACAGACTGGTAACACATGTAACTACTACACAGACTGGTAACACATGTAACTGCTACACAGACTGGTAACACATGTAACTGCTACAGACTGGTAACACATGTAACTACTACACAGACTGGTAACACATGTAACTGCTACACAGACTGGTAACACATGTAACTGCTACAGACTGGTAACACATGTAACTGCTACACATACTGGTAACACATGTAACTGTTACAGACTGGTAACACATGTGACTGGTAACACATGTAACTGCTACACAGACTGGTAACACATGTAACTGCTACAGACTGGTAACACATGTAACTGTTACACAGACTGGTAACACATGTAACTGTTACAGACTGGTAACTCATGTAACTTACAGACTGGTAACTCATGTAAATGTTACACAGACTGGTAACACATGTAACTGGTAACACATGTAACTGTTACAGACTGGTAACTCATGTAAATGTTACAGACTGGTAACACATGTAACTTACAGACTGGTAACTCATGTAAATGTTACAGACTGGTGACACATGTAACTGTATTGATATCGGATGCACTCTGCACATGTGTGTGTGTTTTGCATTTATTTATCGTCGCTACCGGTTGCTCATATGAACAACGCTGAAGAGATTAGTCATTTTAGATTTTATAGTGGACTGATACAGACAAGAGACCCATTCAGAGTCTGCACACACGTTTTCATTGTTAACAAAGTAACTAATAAGCATGTAGTCACCGGACTGGACCACAACAATTTAGTGGAACACAACCAATCATAAAATACGTTTCATAGTCCGAGATGTGTATCAATTACATTTATATCATATTCCCAAACAGATGTACAGACAAATACATCTATCACAGGCTATATCAGAAGTTAGTAAGAAGTAGTGATGGCAAATAATATTTGAATATTCGTTCGGGAAGGTATTCGGTTTATTCGATAGAATTCTATCAAAAATTCAAACTCTTATAAAAATTGCCAAACTAACCTAATTTCTGTTTTACGCAAATGATTATTCAGATATTGTACCCGAATATGTTAAATCCAATCTGCATAGATTACACCTAGCAGTTTTCTTATTCTCAGAGCGATTGAAGAATTTCCAAATATGTGTCTGAGCGGGTGGCATTTTTTAGGACAATATAATATTTGTTTCCAAATACTGGAATATTATCCAGATATTCGGACGTTCGAGCGATTATTCATTGCCATCCCTAGTAAGAAGTAACACGTTAAACTATGCCACATTACACTTCCTACAAAACCTGCCAATGTTTGAATTAGTTGGAAACTAGCAGTATCATTTCATGGACACCGCAAACATTTAACAATGTTGCATATAAAACAAGATATTTTTCTCCCGATATCACTACTGAACAACATTTGCTCTCTGATCACCAGAATGTATCCATATATGTTGATCTTAGGGACATTATGTCCGTAATCCAGCTATACAGAATGTATCCATATATGTTGATCCTAGGGACATTATGTCCGTAATCCAGCTATACAGAATGTATCCATATATGTTGATCCTAGGGACATTATGTCCGTAATCCAGCTATACAGAATGTATCCATATATGTTGATCCTAGGGACATTATGTCCGTAATCCTGCTATACAGAATGTATCCATATATGCTGATCTTAGGGACATTATGTCCGTAATCCAGCTATACAGAATGTATCCATATATGTTGATCCTAGGGACATTATGTCCGTAATCCTGCTATACAGAATGTATCCATATATGTTGATCTTAGGGACATTATGTCCGTAATCCTGTTATACAGAATGTATCCATATATGTTGATCCTCGGGACATAATGTCCCTAATCCAGCTATACAGAATGTATCCATATATGTTGATCCTCGGGACATAATGTCCCTAATCCAGCTATACAGAATGTATCCATATATGTTGATCCTAGGGACATTATGTCCGTAATCCAGCTATACAGAATGTATCCATATATGTTGATCTTAGGGACATTATGTCCGTAATCCTGCTATACAGAATGTATCCATATATGTTGATCCTCGGGACATAATGTCCCTAATCCAGCTATACAGAATGTATCCATATATGTTGATCCTAGGGACATTATGTCCGTAATCCAGCTATACAGAATGTATCCATATATGTTGATCTTAGGGACATTATGTCCGTAATCCTGCTATACAGAATGTATCCATATATGTTGATCCTCGGGACATAATGTCCCTAATCCAGCTATACAGAATGTATCCATATATGTTGATCCTAGGGACATTATGTCCGTAATCCAGCTATACAGAATGTATCCATATATGTTGATCTTAGGGACATTATGTCCGTAATCCTGCTATACAGAATGTATCCATATATGTTGATCCTCGGGACATAATGTCCCTAATCCAGCTATACAGAATGTATCCATATATGTTGATCCTAGGGACATTATGTCCGTAATCCAGCTATACAGAATGTATATGTTGATCCTAGGGACATTATGTCCGTAATCCAGCTATACAGAATGTATCCATATATGTTGATCCTAGGGACATTATGTCCGTAATCCAGCTATACAGAATGTATCCATATATGTTGATCCTAGGGACATTATGTCCGTAATCCTGCTATACAGAATGTATCCATATACGTTGATCTTAGGGACATTATGTCCGTAATCCAGCTATACAGAATGTATCCATATACGTTGATCTTAGGGACATTATGTCCGTAATCCAGCTATACAGAATGTATCCTAGGGACATTATGTCCGTAATACTGCTCTACAGATCTGGTGGTATTATATTTCGGCAGGGAGCCGATCGTCTCGTCTGTTTCTGGAAAAAGATAAAAATGAATAAGAGGTAACAATAGATCTCATATATGGTTTTCTGTTTGCATTTTATGTCCAAAATGACTTGAACATTTTAACGACCGACACCTACCTACTATGACTGTCGGTGATTGTGTAATGGGGTAACGGCTATACAATTCATTTGCTAGTATGGTATTGTTTTATTCAGGTAAAATAGAAAATATGCCATAAATACGAATTCAATGTCAACATAGTACACATGAACATCAAATTGCAAGAGTAGATGTCATATAAGTCAATACCAAGGATAACACAAAAGGAGAGCAATAAAGCTCTCTTATTTCCACAGACAGATCTGTAGTCCAGTGGTAATACGCTGGACTGGTCTTTCAGATGGGACTTTAAACCGAGGTCTCATATCAGTGCTGTACACCGTGCACGTAAAAGGACCAGAGGAGACTCTGTAATTGGTCTCTTGTCTGTATCATTGCACTATCCTCCAAAAAAATTAAATGACATCTCTCTTCAGGAGGCGTCGCTCATATGGGTAACCGGTAGTGACAGTAAATAAACGTAAAACACACTTTTTTCCATTGTGGTCCTTAGAATAGATCATATGACATCGGATAGGCAACTTAAGTCAATCAATTATTGCACTACAGTTTGCACATGCTTGTATGAATATTTATATAATATCACAAAACATTGCCAGACGTAGAAACAGTAATACTAAAACTCAATACACTGGAATTAAAACATTAAATGGAATAACAATAATGGCCAGATAAAAGGACTAGATTGATACCGATTGCATAAAATGTGTCTTCACCGATATTTTAAAATTACAACGATTACCTTATATATCAGAAATGTGATGGTAACCTGTTAATACTAGATAATATATATACTAGTACCCCCAAACGTGCCGAATCCCTGTGTTCCAAAACACCTGACAGCCATTATAATGAATGATTTTCCCCCCAAACCCTTAAGTCTTAACCGTGGGAATGGAATAACTGTTACTGTCTAAACGGACGAAATGACGAAGCACACCGTTGTAACCAGCATACTGTGCACATCAAACGAAGGCCGGGAGGTGAACTTCAAAGTTGAACGCGATCTACATCAATTTACATTTCCTGACTTTTTGAGAGTATAAACACTATTTTTTCTACAACAATTGCGAAACAAGCTTTAGCAACTTATATTAATCACTCGTAATCATTGGCGTGGATGAAAGCATATAAATCACTATAATTATGTGGTAATTCGTATTGGAGGAAACCGGAGTACCAGGAGAAAACCCATCTGGCGATCACCGTACCATGTCACATACTTCTCGGTCTCAGAATCAAACTTAGGTTGCATTTGTGAGAAGCAAGCGTGCTAACCATTCCGCTAATCTGATAGCCAAAGTGTATATATAGAAAAGTAACATAACTGCGACGGCATCACTCACCCTTGTTTTACTCCTTATTGGCGACGAAGCTACCTCGCTTATTGACATAGAACATGTTTAAACATAGAAAAGTAACATACCTTCGACGATATCACTCACCCTTGTTTTATTCCTTATTGGCGACGAAGCTACCTCGCTTATTGACATAGAACATGTTTAAACATAGAAAAGTAACATACCTTCGACGGCATCACTCACCCTTGTTTTAGTCCTTATTGGCGACGAAGCTACCTCGCTTATTGTCATAGAGCATGTTTAAACAAAGCTCCATGAAGAGGTAGTTCTAATATAAACCGGACCAGCTATTGAGCCAATAAATCAGAGAAATTAGAAATGTTCCTTTTTAAAACTGTTTATATTTAAGCAGATTTATTATAATAAAGGGGAGATCCACAGGGGTTTTAGTGCCTTATACATGGTGCTTAGTTTAAACATTATTTATTTTGCAACGATTGCGAAGCAAGTTCTAACAACTTCTATTAATCACTCTCGTTGGCGCGGATGTAAGCGGATATGTGGTCATTCGTGTGGGAGTAAACCGGAGTACCCGGAGAAAACCCACCTGTCCGATCTAGCGACCACCGTACCATCTCACATACTTCCTGGTCTGAGGTTCGAACCTGGGTTGCAATGGTGAGAAGCGAGCGTGGTAATCGGACAGCCTATATGGTGTTTGGTGCCTTATGGATAAACTCAAATTCCTGTGCAGAACGAACAAACAAATGGTAACAAAAACAATCTCCTTGGCGAAAATAATATTTCAATATAACCTACCGTAACATTGTCCCAGTTGATGACACAGCCATTCAGGTGCTGGTTACATATTTCAATATAACCTACCGTAATGTTGTCCCAGTTGACGACACAGCCATTCAGGTGCTGGTTACATATTTCAATATAACCTAACTCAAAAGGTCCCGGGTTCGATACTCGGTCAGGCCACGTATGTAGTGTCATTGAGCAAGGCACCTAACACACATTGCTTAGTACTGGTTAATCGCTTAGGTCGGTTAAGCCTGCCCAGGAAAACATGTCTAAGTCCTCGGGGGTTTGACATTAAAGGACCATACAAGGAAATACGTACCTTAACGTTGTCCCAGGTGACGACACAGCCATTCAGGTGCTGGTTACATATTTCAATATAACTTACATTGGTGAAATTGGTCCATGAAACAATCCAGCCATTTAGTGCTACTAACACATTTCAATATAACCTGTATCTAGATGGCACCAGGTGACGACACAGAAATTATAGTGCTTGTAACATATCGTACCTAGATGGCCCAATATCAGGTGACGACACAGAAATTATAGTGCTTGTAACATATCGTACCTAGATGACCCTCGTATCAGGTGACGACACAGACATTCTAGTGCTTGTAACATATCGTACATAGATGACCCTCGTATCAGGTGACGACACAGAAATTATAGTGCTTGTAACATATCGTACCTAGATGACCCTCGTATCAGGTGACGACACAGAAATTATAGTGCTTGTAACATATCGTACCTAGATGACCCTCGTATCAGGTGACGACACAGAAATTATAGTGCTTGTAACATATCGTACCTAGATGACCCTCGTATCAGGTGACGACACAGAAATTATAGTGCTTGTAACATATCGTACATAGATGGCCCCATATCAGGTGACGACACAGAAATTATAGTGCTTGTAACATATCGTACCTAGATGACCCTCGTATCAGGTGACGACACAGACATTCTAGTGCTTGTAACATATCGTACATAGATGGCCCCATATCAGGTGACGATACAGACATTCTAGTGCTTGTAACATATCGTACCGAGATGACCCTCGTATCAGGTGACGACACAGACATTCTAGTGCTTGTAACATATCGTACATAGATGGCCCCATATCAGGTGACGACACAGACATGCTAGTGCTTGTAACATATCGTACATAGATGGCCCCATATCAGGTGACGACACAGACATTCTAGTGCTTGTAACATATCGTACCGATATGACCCCATATCAGATGACGACACAGACATTCTAGTGCTTGTAACATATCGTACCTAGATGACCCTCGTATCAGGTGACGACACAGACATTCTAGTGCTTGTAACATATCGTACATAGATGGCCCCATATCAGGTGACGACACAGACATTCTAGTGCTTGTAACATATCGTACATAGATGGCCCCATATCAGGTGACGACACAGACATTCTAGTGCTTGTAACATATCGTACATAGATGGCCCCATATCAGGTGACGACACAGACATTCTAGTGCTTGTAACATATCGTACCGAGATGGCCCCATATCAGGTGACGACACAGACATTCTAGTGCTTGTAACATATCGTACCGAGATGGCCCCATATCAGGTGACGACACAGACATTCTAGTGCTTGTAACATATCGTACCGAGATGGCCCATATCAGGTGACGACACAGACATTCTAGTGCTTGTAACATATCGTACCGAGATGGCCCCATATCAGGTGACGACACAGACATTCTAGTGCTTGTAACATATCGTACCGAGATGGCCCCATATCAGGTGACGACACAGACATTCTAGTGCTTGTAACATATCGTACCGAGATGGCCCCATATCAGGTGACGACCCAGACATTCTAGTGCTTGTAACATATCGTACCGAGATGGCCCCATATCAGGTGACGACCCAGACATTCTAGTGCTTGTAACATATCGTACCTAGATGACCCCATATCAGGTGACGACACAGACATTCTAGTGCTTGTAACATATCGTACATAGATGGCCCCATATCAGGTGACGACACAGACATTCTAGTGCTTGTAACATATCGTACATAGATGGCCCCATATCAGGTGACGACACAGACATTCTAGTGCTTGTAACATATCGTACCGAGATGACCCCATATCAGGTGACGACACAGACATTCTAGTGCTTGTAACATATCGTACATAGATGGCCCCATATCAGGTGACGACACAGACATTCTAGTGCTTGTAACATATCGTACCGAGATGACCCCATATCAGGTGACGACCCAGACATTCTAGTGCTTGTAACATATCGTACATAGATGGCCCCATATCAGGTGACGACACAGACATTCTAGTGCTTGTAACATATCGTACCGAGATGACCCCATATCAGGTGACGACACAGACATTCTAGTGCTTGTAACATATCGTACATAGATGACCCTCGTATCGGGTGACGACACAGACATTCTAGTGCTTGTAACATATCGTACATAGATGGCCCCATATCAGGTGACGACACAGACATTCTAGTGCTTATAACATATCGTACCAAGATGACCCCGCATAACGACGGCTATGTTAGCATTGATAGCATATTTCAAAATAGTTTACCTTGATGACTCTGTACGAGGTGATGATGGAACAATTCTAGCGCTGGTAGCTGGAGCAACGGTGTTCACATCGAATGCCATTTTCATAGCCATCCGTTGTCGTTCTTCTTGGAACCTCTGTATCTTAATTTTCAAGGTATCTAAAGACTTTTCTAATTCCTTCTTCTCTTCCTCATTCTTCTGACTCACTTCTTGTGCCCGCCTTGCTTTATCCGACGTCTGACGTGTCTTCCGTATCTGTTCGCTCACCTGATTCTTTAACTCTTGAATCTTGATTTCTTTCTGTAGAAGAAGTTTACGCTGGGAGTGAATCAAATCCGGTAGATCAATTTCCTTATTCTCTTCGCCTAGCTTTTCATAGCAGCTGTCCAAAATTGTTTCCAGTTCCTGCACACGATCAACTAAATGGTTGACTTCCTTTTCAATCTTGTCAATACTTACGTTTTCGGGGAGAGTAGCTTTCAAGTCCATTTGATCACTTTCGTCAAACGAAGTTAATGGTATGATTGAAAGAAGTTGTTTGTGAATCAGGTAGAGTTTGTGAGAAGGAAGCTTGGCATTGTTCAAATTGGTATCTATGGTGATATGCCTGCACAAGAAATCTTCCACCGCCCTTGACTGCACTGTATTCAACCTTGTAGTTCTCGCCAATTCTCTGATGTACTCTCTCACAGCCCTTCGCATTTCAGGGTTTACATCCGAATCAGCTGTAACAAATTTAATATGTTTAGACCCATACCATCTATATTCAGATATAGACCATCTTCTGTACTACACATGTTGTTGTTGTTTCTACGTAGAGAAAACGCAGTAATTACCTAGGCTGGACTAATCAGCGCTGTTCTGTTTGGGGGGGGTGGGTTAAAATCGCACAAACAGCTTATGCCATATTGCGCATCTCTAGCTGTTATCGGTGGAGGGAGACCCTGGGTGAACAACATAGTATTTTCATTGACCGACCGGCAACCGGTTAAACCAACAAAACATACGCAAGCCACATGAACAGCTTCTTCATATGAACGAATTCGACATCCCAGGATTCGAACTTATAGCGGTGAGGGGCGCGTGATTCTGAGTCAACAACCATAACCACGGAAATCCCAGGATTCGAACTTATAGCGGTGAGGGGCGCGTGATTCTGAGTCAACAACCATAACCACTTGGCCACGGAAGCCCAACCAGGATACTAATGCCATTGACTCAATGGACGTTTATTCCTATCACTTGATGTCCATCCACCATGAGGTGCGGACATAATATGTGCACCATTGTATCATTATATGTGTAGTTTCAAGATTTAATTACAATCAAATGTGCTAGATATTGGCCAAATCAAATACATGCACTTTAGACAACAAAACGCACTGTCACCACGCTTCTTATTAAATTTAATATTGGTCCAACTACGATGTTTAGAAATAGAAACTCGAGTTTGAAAAGGTAAGGTTAATAATTATTTATGAAGCTCTAGAACAATATATTATTTATTGAGCGTCATATCGACCATAATTAATGAACAGTTTATGTGAATATTTTACACAGTTATGTTACGTGCAACTACTATCTAAGGCTTCTTAGACTGTTTTCAAGATTGATCGTAGGCTATCTAGTGTTCACCCTCCAAACATTGTGTAAGCTTCGCAACAACAACAAACCAAGGTCAAATATGTCTTCATAACGTAGGCTACATACAATACAATCTGTAGGCGGGCCAGTAGGCTATTTAATTTAACAACAATAAGCGCGGTGACTGTCTTTTGTTGTTTATTTTCAATGTTTGTTTGTTTTGTGGGTTTTATAATACGGTCTTATTTAATATATATATATATATAATCAGTTACATTTCTCGACAAATTTAAGCATCCATTTCCGGATTTTGTTTAAAAATAAGTTTTTTAATAAGGTTTTCGCGGAAATAATATGTTTATGAATTATTTTGTGAGATATATCATAATTCATAACACACATTTATATTTTATGTTATATTTCGGGTTTGACGCCTGCATCAGCACCATTTCGGGCTATATCGCCGACGGGCAGTTTACCTAACAACACCTTTCCTGGGTAGGCTCCAGCGGTTAACCAGTACTTGGGTGCACCAACCTCTGTAAGAAACTGCCAACTTGTTCATATAAATGAGACACGGCCTGAGCGGGGCTCGAACCCGTGAACATCAGTGATGATTGGTTACAGTGGTATACAAGTCAGCGACCTTAACCACTCGACCACGGGGGCGGACCATTTATATTTTAAAGTACTTATTTCGACAAACGATTATTATAATACCGCGAAGTGACAATACTATGCTAATGTATGGTATTGTCCATTTTCTAAAATAACAAAGTTGAGGAATATTATTTTACCAACGTTGTATATGAATTACTAAAACAACAATGAAATATATTCCATTGTTACTGATCGAACTAGTAAACTTGTTTACCTGAGAGACGATATCGGATCTATAGAAAAATGTTGGCTTCATATAATTATTAACAAGCGGAATAATTTAGTAAAATTTAAAGACAGTACTGGTTTGTTCCCCTGGGTTATCGATATTTTATCAATGGAACATGTAGTTATGAAAACAAAATATAAAAATTAGTAACACAATTCCAAATATTAAAAATTCTTCATCGTTCAAATAAGAACTATATAAGACCACCAACGTTCCATGAAACTAGACAAAGCTACTAAGAATATTCGGGTATCCCAAATAAGCTTAAATGGAGCTATTCGAGATCTGGCGGATCTGTAGTCCAGTGGTTATGTAACACGTTGAACTGGTAATCCAGGGATCGCAGGTTCGACCGCCATCTAACCCTAATAAAATTAACAGCCTTTCAGATGGGACTATAAACCGAGGTATTGTGTCCGTGCATTACACATTGCACGAAAAAGAACCAGAGGAGACTCCGGAATGGGTCTCTGTCTGTACACACATCCTCTAAACAATCTAAAATGACTAATCTCTTCAGGAGACGTCGTCATATGGGCAACCGGTAGCGACGATAAATAAACGTAAACCACCAACTATTCGAGATCCCTGTAGTAACCAAGACGTACATAGTCCCTCTTCCATTGCCCACAATCGTCGTCCGGTCCAACTCTTTTCAGGTGGTGAATTAGCCAACTAAATATATGTTCTGTTATTATCTCATATCACATTAATTAAAATAGTTTTCTGATAATTGAAATATTGTGGAATGTATGTATTAATGTTTATACAATACTACTTACCTCTAACGTTAAAGTTAATAAGTTCTATCGCCTTGTCTTTGAAGCTCTGTACAACCCACGGATAGTCGTCTTCTAAACATTCCAAAAACTTGTCGAACGCATCGGGACCTCGTTTTGGTATCATTTCTAACATCCGGCTCATTTGCCTTTCTCGATCAGGTTCTGCCTGTTTTCAAAACGAAACACACATAATATATATAAGCTAAGCATTCCATAAAGCTGATCACCAGATAGTACGATTCTTGCCGAGTGGTCGTGCACGCCGGTGTTATCTTGCCGAGTGGTCGTGCACGCCGGTGTTATCTTGCCGAGTGGTCGTGCACGCCGGTGTTATCTTGCTGAGTGGTCGTGCACGCCGGTGTTATCTTGCCGAATGGTCGTGCACGCCGGTGTTAGAACTCGCTTTTCACCTCTAAATATCAATCAGAACAGCAAATATGTTTCCTGACTCGGCAGGTGGATAGATCCAGCTACATCGCCCATCAACACTCGGGTATCTGGACATTTCGACACTTAGCTAATGCGCAAAATGTGAAGTGTTGACATGGTGATTTTTTCCTGCTACAAAGCGATATAGAAATCTGGACCAAGTAAACTAGAGGGAGCTTGTTGGGGCGAAAATCCCGCCACGTTGTTCACCGCTAGCCGATACATTCCTAAATATCTCAACTAACTAATAAGTTTATTTAAAGTCGTCACCGCATAAATGCATTTGGGCGTGTGCTTTACGTTTATTTATCGTCGCTACCGGTTGCCCATATGAGCGACACCTCCTGAAGATATTAGTCATTTTAGATTTTGGAGGATAGTGCAATGATACAGACAGAGACCCATTCCAGAGTCTCTGGTTCTTTTACGTGCACGGTGTAAAGCACCGACACGAGACCTCGGTTTTACGTCCCATCTGAAAGACTGTTAATTTTATTAGGGTCAGACGGGGGATCGAACCTGCGATCCCTGGATTACCAGTCCAGCGTGTTACCACTGGACTACAGATCCGTCTGCATTTGGGCGACTGATGATGTTCCTTTTATAAGTCACACAGATCATCACCAAACGTTCATGGATTGGTCAATGACCTATGACGGACCGCCCCAAAAGACAGACAAGACAAGGCCAGGCCAGACAAGACCAGACAAACCTGTCGGAGATAATGAATAGGCCTACAGTGTAGAACAAACTCAGCTGTTTAGTGTAAATTATGCACACCGGCCGAGTGCGGCCATTCAAATCGTGTTACATTACTTTGTTTGTTTACATATTCGAGGTTGCAATCGTTTCGTTACGAGGCTTTGATATTGACTTGGTTTCTGTTAAACATGAACAGTTATCGTCTAAATGTTTTTGTTTGATGTCTAATGTCCGACTTATGGTGTAGCATAACGTCCATAAAACAATTATCACGACATAGTTTGGAACCATACAACTGGAAATCGATTGCCCCGTAACATGTATAAGGGTATCAAATCATATGTGTCACATGGTGGTGATGTCAGCGATTGTTTTAGCTCAGAAATTGGGGTAAGACAGGGTGAAAATTTATCTTTAATCTTTTTTTAATGATCTCCAGTACAATATGGAAGTTAATGGTAACGTTGGCATAGAGCTCAGAGATACACTAGATGCTGCTCAGAGATACACTAAATGCACACATTTGGCTTAAACTTCTTATTCTACTCTATGTGAATGATATTGTTATTGTATCCGAGTCTGTACACGATTTCCAGAATTGTTTAGATACATTTAATAGGTATTATTCCAACTGACGACTCAAAGTAAACTTAAGCAAAACAAAAATTATAGTTTTTGGAGCAAGAAATACTAACAATTTTATTTCACATTAGGTGAGTATACTATTGATAATACTGATTTTCCAAAACAAATAACTGATAGTTTTCAGTATTGGGAATTACCTTTTCAAGTAATGGATCCTTTTTGAAAGCGCGTAAACACATAGTGGAACAAGCAACAAAAGCAATGCACCTCCGTTTTACCAAATCAAATAACACCGACTTACCAATCGATTCACCACTAAAACTCGTTGATCACACAGTATTGCCTATTCTTACGTATGGATCCGAGATTTGGGCTTATGAAAACATAGAATTGATAGAAAAAAGTTCATAATAAATTATTAAGAAAAATCACTAAAGCTAGGAAAACTACACAATGTATATAATTTACGGCGAATTGGATAGATATCCATCATCAATAATAACCAAAGCAATAATGATTTCATTCTGGAATAGAGTAGGGAAAGATGTTAAGTGACTCTTGTGAATATAAATGGATCCATACAATTAAAGACATCCTATATTCCACATGAAGAACATACTACCATTGGCTGAATCAGCATACTATAACACAGAAACTATCCACACATAATTGAAACAAACATTGATAGATCAGTCCAGACAGTATTGTCCTGACCAGCTAACTCCATCAAATACAGGCCTAATTTATAGCAGCTTTAACAGGAATTTCGAACTTGAACAGTACTTTAAACTACTCCATGTTGCCGATTATATATCGCTCTTCAAATTTAGAACAGCTAATCACAAATTACTCATAGAAACTGGCAGATGGGATGGAACTCCTTTTATGGAACGGAAATGTGTTCTCTGTAACCGCGATGGAATTGGCACCGAGCGACATTATTTACTTTCGTGCGATCGATTTCATCAACAAAGACATCAATTGATGAGTAATCATTATGCAGTAATGACAGTTCCGATGTCAGTGATCATTCACTGAACACTCTCGTTTCTAGTTGTACCTTACGAAACCTTTGCAAATCTACAAGAATAATTAACGCAAGAACACAGTGACTATATCCCACGATCGAATTTATATGCAACATCAATATTATTATATTTGCATTCGATATAATACATACTTACATTTTTACTCCAAATCCAATATGAATAATTCACCATTCATAACAGAACTGATAATGTGTTGCGGCTGCTAAAATTATTTAAAGTCGCCACCGCATACATGCATTTGGGCGACTACAATAATGTGTTAGTGTGTTAATTGACCCTATCAAGAATGTACGTTCTATGCACAGAAAGCCCAGCCAATGATAGATAACCATTCGACATACTTATGCTGTCGCAAACTCTCCTTTTTCTTCTCGTAATAATATGTCTCGGTTGCTACGGCTCTTACCAGGGTCTATCCTATTGTAGACTCGCTGGAGTTGTCTAGGGGGTTTCTTCGTTATTATATGTATTAATGATAACTCAACACAGTATTACATTTCTTCTATATAATATCTTGTTTAAATTGGCATCAGAAATATCCATATATATATAATCAGTGATCTATATATATATACATCGTATCATTAAAAGCTTATTTAACAATCCATTTGTGTGAGCCGACTATGCGCTTACACAGTATATTTAACATCCAATCTTTCTAATCCGTCATTACTCAATATCACTATAATCTAATCACTGTTTCTGATTAGATTAACTTTTAATCACCTTCTATATGGTTCGCCGAAACTCTATGTTTCTTCTATGGCTGAACAATTTAATTATTCGACAAATCTTTATAAGTTATATTTCTTATAATGTCCATAATATCTAAGTATCATAAATACAGTTTATATGTTCTATATACTAGATTGAGATCACGACCTTTCTCGCTCCTGGAGTTAGGCTCTAGTGTGTCTGATTTATGTTAATAAAATCCATTTCTTATATACATGATTGAATCAGTGTATATATGATATAACAATTCCTAAAACATCTGTTATTCCTAAACATCTGTTATGTTATCTAATATTACACCATCAAACCAGTTCGGTGCCTTTGTATTACATAACTGGACACCTGCAACCACGGCCTTGTTATCTAATATTACACCATCAAACCAGTTCGGTGCCTTTGTATTACATAACTGGACACCTGCAACCACGGCCTTGATAAACTGAGATTAGGCCTAACATCTTAAGTCATTTCCCGCGCGAAGCGAGATTGATAATTTTAGGCGCGAAAATAATAGCAGACGATTATGCATAATACAAATATATATATATTACATGGTAAACATTTGGCCATATATAGAAACAGTTTAATGTATTTATATAATACATTACTATTTATATATAACAATAATAAACATTTCGTGCAAATTGGGGTTTTGCACAATCCTCCCTACCCGGGGAGAAGTTTGACATCGCCCGCTATCGGCCGATTTACAAATCTTCATTCCTTTGAATATACAGTAGAAAACAATCATAATATCAATACATCATATGTCCTAAAATAGCATTTCTTTCGCTAGGTACCAACATTCTAATCATAGAGGCAATAACTATTTACTGAACAACTGAAATAATACCAAGTACATTTACTAAGTCAAACATCACAGTCATTGAACTCTACTGAGAAAGTCTGCTAGAACATTTTGAGTCCCTTTGATATGTTTAATGGTCAGATTAAATTCTGAGAGACACAGTGCCCATCTTAAGAGGCGTTGATTGGACGTTTTCGACCTACTTAACCATACAAGGGGATTATGATCTGAATTAATTATTGTTTTGCTTGTGCTTACATATATGCGAAAATGTTCGATACCGGCCACTATAGCTAATAATTCCTTCTCTATTGTAGAGTAGTTTTTCTCTCGTGGAATAAGTTTTCGGGAATAAAATGCTACTGGGTGTGGTACTTGGTCAACGGTCTGAGTCAGTACAGCCGAAATTCCCAAATCGGAAGCATCAGTATAGAGTTCGAACTCTTGGTTAAAGTCAGGGGCCTTCAGTATGGGTTTATTGGTTAAAGCTTTCTTTAAGGATTCGAAAGCAAGTTGATGTTTATCGCTCCACTGAGTTATGATGTTCCCTGATCGCTTGCCCTTTAATAAGTCAGTCAGGGGAGCGGCGATCTCAGCGAACTGGGGAATGAATTTCCTGTAAAATCCTACTGATCCCAGATATCCTCGTAATTGTTTCTTGGTCTGTGGGGGAGAGATATTACTAATACACTCAACCTTGCTGGAAATTGGTTTGATTTTTCCCGACCCTAATTCATGTCCCAAGTACTTGACTGTTCCAGACCCAATTTTACACTTCTTCGGATTCAAAGTAACACCACTATCCTCTAGTCTATGAAATGTCCAATCCAAGTGATTTATGTGCTGTGACCATAAATTGGATCGAACAGCAATATCATCCAGATATGCGTCGGCAAATCTATCACGGATGGGTTCTGTCGGGGATTGAGCGATTATCTCGTTTATGGCCCTCTGGAAGGTAACTCCACCGTTTTTTAAACCAAATGGGAGAGTTAATGGTTCAAACAAGCCCCAGGGGTTATGAACGCTGCAATTTCACTAGCTCGAGGGGTTAGCGGAATCTGCCAGTAACCTTTATTAAGATCTAAAATTGATATCAGACTCGAACCTGCGACCTGATCAATGAGATCGTCTAATCTCGGGATGGGGAAGGCTTCTCCTCGAGTCAGGTCATTAATTTTCCGATAATCAATACATGGTCGCCATTCTGAGTCTGATTTGCGTACCAATATTATGGGAGAGGCCCACTGGCTTCTGCTAGGGCGGATAATTCCTAACTCCAACATTTGATCTAGCTCAGTTTTTAATATTTGTTTCTTTTCTGGAGACATGCGGTAGTAAGGCTGGACTACGGGTGAAGCACCTTGCACATCAATATCATGGGTAACATCGTGGAAACGTCCCAGTTGTCCAGAGAATAAACGGGGGTAACGGTCAAATAACTGACTAATATCGTCCCTGTGGTCTGGGTTTAAATGACTGATATCCGGCCAGGTTTTCTTAGGTACAGATTCAAGAGGACTGCAAGGATCGAATTCTTTCTCAATGTCCGTAGGGGCTTGGTAATCTAATAGGGTAGGGTCTTGGGACTCATACACCGGACTACTATCAGCTAGAGCTGCACCCTCCTCCCTACCTGTCCAGGGCTTCAACTGGTTTACATGCATAACACGGTATTTTACTCTCTTATCAGGCATGTATATAATATAGGTATGCGACGCTACCTTTTCGTGTACCGGATACGGTCCCTGGAGGGCATTTTTCAGCTTATTACCTTTTAACGGTAATCGTACTAACACTAATTCACCACGCTGGAATACACGCATTTTCGCTTTCTTACTTCTGTCATACTTTGTTTTACGACCATCTGCGGCCTGTTGTGCATTCTCGCTGGCGTCACGTAACGCTTCAGCTAATCTATGACATAATTCTTGTACATAGTTATTTATGGGGATCCCTTCATCCCGCTCATTTCTAGCCCAGAGATCATAAGTGGAATCTAGATTATCTCTAGGTTCGCGCCCATATAGAAGGTAGAAGGGAGAATATCCTGTGCTAGAGTGCTCTGCACTTCTATATGCAAATAATAGCCAGGGTAGCATCTCATCCCAAGACGATAAAGAGTTCTCCCCAAGGATTCTAAGCATGGTTTTCAATGTACCATTATATTTCTCTATTGATCCGTTGGTTTGAGGCCTGTAACTCGTGCTAGTTAAGTGACGTATATCGTGCTCGGCTAGGAAGCGTGTGAATGTTTCAGCTATGAAAGCGCTTCCTCGGTCAGTCAACAGGGTCTGGGGTTTTCCATGTCGAGATATTATCTCGATCAGGGCTTTTTGTGCATTAACAGCTGTCGCTGCGGCGCATGGGAAAGATTCCGTATATTTAGTGGCATGATCAATAAAATTCAAGATATACTGGTTCCCATTTATAGTTTTCTTCATGGGTCCAACGAAATCAGCGGATATAAATTTGAATGGTTGGGATATAATGGGCAGGGGTTTCAATGGGGCTACAGTGGCTTTCTGTCCCTTACCCGCTCTCTGGCACGGCCCACAGCTATGGCAGAATCGTTTAACATCTGCGCGGATTCCCGGCCAAAAGAAGCGGCGCTTAATGCGCTTCAGGGTCTTACTAGGTCCCTGGTGTCCCGTACTTAAACTGTCATGGGCGAGTCCCGTTATATGATCACGGAATCCCCGTGGAACTACCACCTGATCATATATTTTCCAGGGTCGAACTTTGGACGTGTCTTGAGGTTGTTCTCTCCTCATAAGTAGTCGGGGTTCGAGATGGATGTAATATCCTTGCCGAATAGGTGTTCCTTCTTGAGCCATTTCCCAGAGGGGTGCTAATGTCGGGTCATTATTCTGTTCTTGCAATAATTTATCAGGACTCAAATCGTCAATAGAGGGAATATTTTGGGGTTTAACTGTACTGGCTTTCTCAGAGGGGGAATTGATCTCAATTGTATTCCGAAAAGGTAAGACATTGTGATTTGTATCGGTCGTGTTTTCTGAGTCTGGGTTGGACGTGACAATTTCATCAAACGGGATAATTTTCTTATTTGAGCGTGTAACCACGCCACAGGTAATCAAATCAGTGACAGTGGCAATTTCACAGTCGTTACCTATTATAAGATCCACCCCCGCGGTGCATCTGTGTTTTAATACAGCCACCTTCAAGGTTCCTTGGTATATTGGACAATCGACGCTAATCTTTGCTATCGGATAATTACCAGGGATATAATTGACACCGCGGATTGTTACCCGTTCACCTGTGTATTCTAATCAGCGGTCTGATCAGTAGCCGACAATAAACTAATTGTCGCACCTGAATCTCTCAAATACGTCACTTGTGCGGTGTTATTATTTATGCGTGCTTGACCTGTATATTTGGCAAGTAATGGATTTACCATCTCGGTATTTTCACATGAGTTCACTGGCTCATTGGTTATAAAGGCTGAACTATGAGTAGTGTTTGACACTTGGTGTCCGTTTGCTAGGTTTCTAGTACCCCTGTACCTATGTGAATTGGGATCTGCCCAACACTCTATTCGTCCGTGGCCATTACGCCTACAATAACTACAATATTTTTCTATCCGGGGAGTTCTATGGGTAGCTTGGGAATTATCTATCCTAATATTGGGTCGATACATGGGTGATGGGATATATGGCCTTGGGGCTGGAGGTCGGTGTTCTGTATCTCTGGTTTTCACATTCGGATTTGAATTAATCCGTGTCCTGGGCGCTAATCTGCGATGGAGGTTATATTCATCAGCCAGGGAAATACATTCCTGGAGAGTAGATGCTTTCTTATCCAGAATGAACAAATTAAGCTCATCACTTAGCTGGGAATCGAATCTATATCTCAATAGCAGCTCGATCCAGTTGACCTCGCTCGGATCATTGTTCTCCGTCCATAGAGTCATTTGCTCCCTTAATTCCTTAATGAATTCGGAATATGTCTGCTGAGGTTTCTTTACCAAAGAGAAGAAATTCTTTCTATATACAGTGGGTGAGAGTCTATATTCATCCAAGATGGCGGCCTTGAGGGTATCGTAATTATTAGCGTCTTGGACAGGAAGAGTGGCATATATATTTCTGGCCTTGTCGGACAACTTGTCTATAATCTGGCCCACCCATGTTTGTTTGGCGACCTGGCTAGCTTCGAACAGTCTCTCACATGTTGCGAAGAATTTATCTGGCCTCATAGTCTGGGTCCAAATAGGAACAGAAATGTTTGTCTTCGAGGGCCTATTATCTGTATGGAGGGGGTTATTTTGCTGAGATTCCTGATCTCTCTGGATTTCTCTCAGGCGAATCTCCGTCTGCATTTTCTCCCTTTGCATTCTTTCCTCCCTGTCCCTTTCTTTCTCTTCTCTTTCCCCTCTTTGTTTTACTTCTTCCCTCTCTCTTTCTCTCTCTCTTTCTTCTCTTTGTTTTACTTCTTCCCTCTCTCTTTCTTCTCTTTGTTTTACTTCTTCCCTCTCTCTTTCTCTCTCTCTTTCTTCTCTTTGTTTTACTTTTTCCCTTTCTTTCTCATAAATCTCACCCTGACGTTCCAGATTTGCCTGATTAAAGAAGGGAAGTCTCATTAATTTGTCCCATATCTCATCACCTGTTGTCTGCAAGTCGGGGTGAACTGGCCCCTCAGTTTCCTTATTAGCACTCCTAGTTGTAGCCATTTTATTTTTTTATTTCCCAAAATTTTTAATCCCCAGAATGTATCTCCAAATGTATTATAGAATTGAGTTCAATAAAAGGAAGTAAATCACTAATATAATTTTAATGATAATATTAAGCCTCTATGAAAAGAAAACTGGTACTTACCGAAGTCTTTCTCGTCCGTTAATCCAATATATAATTTATCACATATTCAAAGTTTGCACATTTCCAATAATTTAATCCATTTCATTAATTTAATAATTCGTCGACGTCTTTCACTTATTTCCAAATTCTAACACTGTCTCGCATGCACTTCTGTTTTCCCACGTTAATTAATAGTCCCTTGTATTCTTCATGTATAAATCCTAGTGTCCTTCACAATATTCCATATATAAATTCTAGTGTCCTTCACAATATGTCACGATATGTCAC